>OX422140.1:212870962-213470962 GCA_949129095.1 Volucella bombylans
GTGAAACATAGACCAACTACTTTTAGGTTTTTATCCGTTTTTTAAACATTTTTATTTTAGAAACCTACAGCGCAACATCTTTATAACAGTTTTGTTTATTGGGTGGCAATGAAAAATAAAATGCGGCACCTCAAATCCACATAGGTAACTGCTCTGAACTAGAAAAATCAGACAGCGGTTGGGCTTCTAGCCACAGGCGAAGAGAACTTTATTGAGGAGCACATGACAAAGCTGTGGTATTACCTTAGAGAAATTGTTGATCAAAGGCGAGTGGTAAATCCAACCATCGGTGGAGGTGATTGACCTTATATTCGAAGAAGTGCAACGCAGTGGTTGAAGCGAATTTCGAAGCTTGTGATAATTCCAGTAAGTCCACCGGGACCGTCACCGAACTCACAATCGTCGCTTGATTTTACTGCCTAAAAGGACAATTTAAGAAAGAGTCCGCAGACAACTCTTACGTCCAAAATTCAAAATCCTTTTTCACGGACAGAAAAAAGTTGGAAACAGAAGTTAAGAAGTTTGAACAGACAAAGACAATCGAAATTGAAATGAAAAAAGTTAAGCAGGATCAGGATTTTGAAATACAAAAACGTCAGATTAAAGTGAGGAAAGAATCCGGGAATACGAATTTGTAATCAAATGTACAATCAATAATGTTGAGTAAATTTTTTTTGCACATTTATAACAAAAATTTAATAAATATATTCTATGTAGTAGGTATAAATTCTAGTAGGTACTGTACGTCTTTTCTTTTCGCCTTCAACTGTGTTTAATTTTGATTTTCAGGTTCAGCATTTGATTCGTTCGTTACCTCAAGATTCAAAATCCGTTTCATTCGAAAATATGAAATCACTAATTTCTTTGTGATCTAATAGCGACGAGCTTGTCTTATGGATGTGTCATTTTTAATTTGAATTCTAGCTCCTTTAAGCAATGTTTTTAAACCGATTTTTGATTAGCCTAAAGCAATCCTGATATTGTATCGTCTTGAAATCAGTACGTTCTTGTGAATTTCCCTACAAAAAATTCGACCAGAATGGAGTTCCAGTTCACCTTTATGAGCTGTCAGCAGCTCACAATTTGCTCAAACGCTTCCTGGATATCGCAACAACATATTCCGAATTCAGAGTTGATAGTCGCAAACCGCTAGGACTTCTAGGGAGTATATGTGCTAGCACGTAAAATACGATTCAGGATTATCCATTGGCTTTTCTGCTAACTTCATTTCTTCGCCACCGATGCAGTGTGGCAATTCGCAAATAGTTCTTAAAACTATTTATTTTTACTCTAAAGCATAAAGGTAAGTACAAAAATAGATTTTTAAATTTCAGAGTAACATTAAAAATTCGATCCATGATAAGTCGAAAGAGATTATTTTGATATGATCTTTGAAATAAAATCAACAATTGACTACCGGAAGTGTTGCAGAATATCCAATTCTAAAGAAACTTGGTAACTGCAGTATCTACCCTCTCCATTTGAACCCAAGTACATTGCACAAAATATTTGAAGCTGCGTTCATTGCGCAAATTTACCCTTTGCACATATCGGAAGCTAGGGCATTTGGATGAATACGATCGAAAACTCAGGCAAAAAATACTACAATGTCCCAAAGGTTTTAAATGGATTAGAAATTACTTTTCGTAATGTTTAATTTAAGTTGTCTTGAACGGTTTCAAGTCTGATATTCACAAAATAAATGCTAGTGTACTCCAGGGCTCCGTTCTGTACCGACACTCTTGTTAGTTTTCATCAATGCTCTCTTGTATACTTCATCTAATTCAAAACATTCTTTTGCTGGCGACAGTACTCTCTGTTTTTCATATTTGTTCCCGGACTCACGTCCTTGCTCTTCGGTTGTAGAATGGGGAAGGCAGAGTATGTTAAGCTCATTAATTTCCGATATTAACAGTATAACTAATTGGGGAACAATTAACACAGTAGAATTTAATGCCTCCAAAACACAATGCTGTCTGCTGTCGTTAAAGCGAAGTTTAAACACCCAGCCATTCTCCGTGAATGCCACTTGCATCGTCGAAACCGAAAACCTTTCGATTCTCGATATGTGTGTCAATGACAACTTACGTCGTCGCTCAAATATGCTGCGAAATGTCTAAGTTTCCACAAACGATGTAAGAAATACTTTTCCCATTCTGATCTGGCTTCAGTATAATAAGGCAATAGGGCGTTCATCCTCCCGAAATTAAAGTAAAATGCCCACATGCCAGATGAGCCCAAAATAGGGCTACACCTGCTATATAGAATTCAAAGCAGTGCGATAAACCTCATAGGTGATAGTCTTGTCTCACTTTATCCTATCGCTATTTCCACTACCAGTGCTCCGTTGAAATCCCCGCTTCTTCAAACCTTCAACAGTAACACCCATTCGCTATGAACACTCAAGCTCACTTTCGGACGTACTCTGAAACATCGTGATTCTTTCCTTAGTCGTACAGCTCACCTATGAAATGCCCTGTCAAAGCTCTCTCCAAACATATTAAGGGTACATTTTAACCGCTTGAGCAATGGCTGTATATAAAAATAAAAAATAAAATTCATACATACATGTACATACGAGTACTATATATGTAGGCATATGAATTCATTTTCAGTTGAGTTTCAGCCTTATGGACCTTTTTTTCAAACTTAACTGAAAGTTACAAAAGCGTGTCAAAAACTGTGCTCAAAAAAATTTAAACAGTAACTATTAACAAATTTTTAACAAAAACTTTTTCATTTACGGTTTTAAAAATGAACATAACAAATACAATATACTCGTATATCAGACAAGAAGAGAAATAAATAATTTTTTGAAGGGCTTTGCTTGGTTCTTACACTCAAACTTAAACAAAAAGAATTAAAAAAAAATTGTTTTAGTTGACCTAAAAATTGCTCTACGCCGAGTCCATTGACACAAATTAAATAGATAATTTTTCCAATTACCAGAGTTATAAATATTTGTATTGACTTCGAAATTGGTGCATTTCAGGCCCACCCAAAAAGTTTGAGCGTGAGTACACTCTTTTGGATCTTATGCCACCAACCAGACAGAGATTGGTGCGAAATAAAGAAAACATAGCCGCCTTTGCGACCAGTATCCAATAAGATCGAGAAACATCGGTTCGATGCCGATCAGCTGAATTTTGCGGTGGAATTTGGGCCTACGTCCGTAAAAGATTGTGCTGACCCAAGAATTGAGGCCGGACGACTATAGACAACGCCGTGAGCTCGCTAATCGGGAGCTGGAAATGTTGGCCGGGGATTCTAAATTTGACCAAAAAATCACCTTCTCTGAAGAAGCCCATTTTTGGCTCAGCGGCTACGTCAACAAGCAAAATTGCCGTTATTGAAGCGATTACAATCCACAAGTTTTCGGCTAAGCATCAACGCATCCACAAAGATTGACTGTTTGGTGCTGTGTATGGCATGGCGGCATCATCGGACCTTATTACTTTCGAAATGAGGAAGAAGACACTGTCCTCGTCCACGGTCCAACTTTCTGTTGCGCTATTCCAAACATAACGGCATGAATGTAGCTTCAAAATAAAGGTTTTATATCTCACACCGTTGTTGTTTTATTTAATTCTTTTTTCTATCGTTGTTATCTGGTAACTGGGTGTAACTGTGAATTGCAGCCACAAAAGTTTCTAAACGTTAGAACTTGATAATTTCTCTTTAAATAGGCTTCCATTTACTTGGATTGTTGTGATGAAATGCTTGATGAGGAGCGTACTTTTCAACCTGTCGGTGTCGTTGTTGACGTGTATTGAGCTAATAAATTGATTTAGGAACACTATTACGGGTGAAACTTCTCCGATTAATGTGATATTCTGGTTGTTGATTAATTTTTTTTAAAGAAGAAGGGTATGAATACAATTAAAGTGCCTGAGCACGTGTTAACTTTTTTGGAAAATGGGATAGAGAGAGAAAGAAAGATGTTTGGGCTCAGTGGTTATTTCGCTGCATGGGTGGCATCCAACATTTAATGGCGAGGCTAGCGGAGGTTGGCTTGTTGTTAATTTCTAGTCAACTACTCATCTTACTTGATTTTCGTTAACAGAAAAAATAAATAAGTCTTTCGGGCGAGGCTAGGATTCGAACACCGAACCTTCCGATTTGGAAGCCAGTACCCACAATGCAGGTAGAAACTTAATTTCTTTGAAGGTTTGGAATACACGTGGTATTACTAATCTTTATTAAATTATTTCTACTACATAAAAGACGTCTGTTAAAAAATATACGTACCTTATTGAATTGCACTAAAATAATTTAATTTTTTTAAAATTGTAATCGGACTTGTTGTATTCTAGGCAACCACTCATCTTACTTGATTTTGGTTGCCTGAAAAGCAGAATGTCTTTCAGGCGCGGTTCGGATTGAACGCTGAATACTGCGATATTGAGCCAGGGTCATCTGTGCCAAACTTAACAGCTTTTATCTACAATATATTTATGGATGGCAAACTTATTATATATCTTAAGTTTTTTCCGCTTAAATCGAACAATTCAAGGACTTCAACAATATAATTAAATATATATTCTTTGATTTATAAAACGACTTCTGTCATTTATAACTAAACATTCTCTCATCCACCAATCTCAATATGGTTTTCAGAAAAAAAAAGTACGGGAACCCTCTTAGGAGAGTTTGCAAACCACATCAATGAAAGCCTTAATAAAAACTATCATACGCTGGTTTTATTTATGGACTTCAGCAAAGCTTTTGATACTTTAAATCACGCTAAAATGCTAAAAGCTCTTGAGAAAATTAGTATCCGAGGAGTCTTAGGGAATTGGCTGAAGGAATATTTGATAAATCGTTTATACTGTGTTAAGATCAATAATATATATAGTGAAAAAAAAACAGGTTCACTTCGGAGTTCCACAGGGTTCGAAATTGGGACCCCTTCTATTTATTTTATTCACAAATGAACTGCTACGCACCTTCAAAAGAAGCATCCCATTCGCTTATGCAGACGACACCGCAATAGTTGTTCGTCACAGATCCTTAGAATCTGCGACAAAAATAATGCAAGAGGAGCTTAATGATGCCATAAAGTGGTGTCATGACAATGGCTTTGTTATTAATGCAGATAAAACTAAGATTATGCACATTCGATGTCCACATCAAAACAAAACCAATCAACAGATATTCGTTCAAAATGATATATGTGTATCGACCCCAAAACAACTAATTGAAATAGTAGAAACGCATAAATATCTAAGAGTGATAATCGACAGCCATCTCATCTGGAAAAAACACATAGATAAGACTCGCATGCATATAAGAAAAGCGATATTTGCGCTGGCCCATCTTCGAAATCATGCACCACCAAGAATACTTCAACTTGTATATTATGCTCTTATCGAATCCAGACTAAGGTATGGAATACTTGCCTGGGGAAATGCATCTCCAACACATATAAATAAATTACAAAATCTACAAAATGCAGCACTTAAAATGATAAACAACATGAACATTACTGATGAAAGAAGATTTAAGGCTATAACAGTCGAACATATGTTTAAGATGATTCTAGTTCTCGAGTACTACGATGACAACTGATTTAAAAAACCTATTCAGCATGAAATAAATACAAGAAGACGAGCACAGGGACTACTGCACACGCCTAGAAACCACAATAACTACGGTAAAAGAATGTTAGAATACAGCGTTCCTAGTAGTTTTAATAATTTACCATCAAACTTAAGAAACATTTTAAATTTTAAATACAGAAAAAAAGAGATCAACAACTATTTCTTGAATCTTTAAACAAATTTTTAGCTAAAGTAATGAATCTTAGTTAACTGAATTTTTGCAACATTCCTTTTTTTGTTCTTACTTGCTCCTTTTTATAATTGATTAGAATTTGTTCAACCTTCTGCAGAAAAGCCATCAGAGCTTCGCAGAAAATTATTTATAAAAATTGTAAAAAATTTAAGAAAATACAAAATACAAATACAAATACAAATACAATTTAAATAATTTTTCGGTAATATTCGTTTCCGTGTTAGTGTTAGAGTTGGATGAATTACAAAAGCAACATTATTTACTTCTTTTTTAATTAATTTTAATTCATAAATAATTTTATGTATGATTTCATCCTTATTGTTTTTGCTTTCATATTTTTTACTACCATATTAATAACGTTTATTTTCTGGATTGTCAATTGTTTGGTAATTGTTTGTTTATTGTTGTTCTTCAGAACATTATTACATTTTTTAGGCATTATTTCGTAGCTAAAGAGGATGGCTGTAGTTTGTATAATATTTGAATTCAGAGCTTCTTTCAAATTTATTAGCTCAACTAAATTCTAGAAGATTTTGTTTTGTATTCTTGCATTTCCGATATTGGTTTGAGTAATTGTGAATTGAAGTATATATTTCTGGATTTGGATGTTGGCGGCACAGACTTTAACAAGGAATCTAAAAAAAAGCTTAATTTTTCATATGCGACTTGTGGATAGTTTTGCCTGACTGGGTTAAAATTGTGGTGGATCTATTTTCAGCTTCTATTTCTTTCTTATAATGGTGGGTAAGTTTGGAACAGGAATATATTCTTATATTAATTGTTTTTATTATGGTACTCGAGGTCAATGCTTGTTTGGTTATAATTCTCTTTATATTCTCTTTTTCTAATATATAAATACACAATAGGTGGCCGTGGTTCAAGTGGTAGTGGACTTGCTTCCAAATCGGAAGGTTCGCTGTTCGAATCCCAGTCTCGCCCGAGAGACATATTCATTTTTTCAGTTAACGAAAATCAAGTAAGATGAGTAGTTGACTAAATCAATAGATAGCCAACCTCCACTAAGAATTTAGTCTCCCCATCAAATGTTGGATGACATCCATGGAGCGAAAGAACCACTGAGCCCAAAAATCTTTTTTTCTCTCTCTATCCCATTTTCCAAAAAACTTATCACGTGCTCAGGCACTTTAGGTGTATTCATACCCACTTAAGTGATAAGTTATTTTCAAAAATAAATATGAAAAGAAAAGGGTCGAAAAATGTTTCTATTGGCTTCATTGCCGTTGTTGAGAAGGTGATACAGTTGCATTTATTAGGCCATTAACTGTACTAGATCAGGGAGGAGTTTTGAAAATTTTAAGTTCGTTCATTAATTGAGGCTGAACTGAATGATTTTTCAGGGCCTGGTGTCAATCGCATTTTATCAGAGGATTCTTACTTGAGCGTACTTTGTTAACTTGTCCATGGATATTAGTACTAATTGGTTTTCCGCAGATAAAGTACCCAAATGCTTGATTTGTCCGATATATTAGTATTTTGGAGTAGCTTTTATTGTTGGCTTACTTGGATGGCTGTGGTATTTGTTTTCCTTACATACTTTACAAGGTTATTTCAAATTCGACGATCTAGGTTGGACCGAGTTGAAGGAATGTTTTGCGATAATTGTCTGACAGGCCAAGAAAAGAGTGGAATTCTTTTGGGGTTTGGGGCATGGGGAAATTTCGTATTACGTCTACTGTGCCGATAAGTGACATTTGTCAAGCTGTACCTTTATGTTAGCATCATTGAGTGTTTTAAAACTCCTTTTATGTTCTGGAAAGTTTCATTTTCTAAAACTAGGTACTAAAATAACTAGGTATTACGTCGAAATAGACATAGTAAGTTTTAATATTGTATATGTATATGGTCTGGAAGAATGTCATCGCCCTTTCAAAGATTGATGGCGCATTCTTAAGGTCTGTTGAATTCGTATTTTCCATTATTTTAGAAAAAGCCGATTTTATTTATGTCAGATTCCTTCAATGGAATCTGGGGCAAGTCACTTTTTTGGTCCAGAACATTAAAATAATTGTTACATATTACCAAGCTGCACGAGAACTTCGTTAATCTAATGAATGGAGTAGCGATCGGCTATATTGACTCGTATTTAGCTTCCTATATTCGATTACTGCTCGATATTGCTTTAATCCAATGAAATCAGGTTTTTTGGGTAGACCTGCGAATTGTACGAGGATCTGGAGGGTATAATGATTTAATTTTAAACTTTGGATTTAAGATACGTAGAGAAGAGTAATATGTGCTGTAAACTGATGAGTTGGTTCAAATTTCTTTCACAACATTTGTAGTAAAAGTTTGTTTTTTATTGAGTTGGGGAATTACATTTTGGTGGTTTTGCTGAGCCAGTGCCATATTATCAGTTTTAATATTCATCCCGTTTACTGACAGCGAACTTAGTTGTTTGATTTTAATCTTAGTAGAGTTTTGAATTGTTTTAAAGCTACTTCCAGTGTGCATGATAGCGGGTAGTTTCTTAAGACTATGATTGCCAATAATTGTATGAAAAGTTTGTAAAGTTTGCTATGGACTTAGTCAGAACGGAATGTTTGTTTTTAAAAATATTTTCAATAAGAGATGGTACGTCAACTATTATTCATAAGTACTAACAGCTAGCTTGTCCGCATAGTGCAATGCGGGATGCCTGGAGATGAACTCACAGGCGCGGGGACGAGAAGTACTGCGCCAACTTGATGCGAGTGACTATCAAGACATGCACTTCTTGGCAGACGGCACTGCGTCTTTCCCATACGTGATGAAATTACACAGGCGTCGCGTCAGCAGTTGAGTGTTATTGTGAAACGGTTGAATGTTATTTGAAAAGAAGTTTTATTAATTTAGTTTTGTTACATCTTAACTTATTTGTATACCAAACTACAATATTCCTGAGAGAAGAATTGCTTAAAAATTAAAAACAAAAAGCAAGTATTATCGATAATGTATATAAATCATACACATATAACGAAAAGCAGAGTTTACACCTGTTTCCTCACATGTTTTTATCGCTTGAAAGGTAAGGAACAGAGAGATGGTTGACAGATTCCTACAATTTTGCCAATGCAGAGACATCTGCACATACTCGTATATATATATGTAGATTCAAATATTATAAAAATAAATAAATATGTTTGTATACTATTAGATATTGCATACTATTTGTATATAAAAAATAGGGAAGTAGATGAAGGAAGATTAAATTAATTAGCCAATTTCATATATTCATTTAATTTTGTTTATCCAAATATGCACAATATATCCGTAAATAGATCAGAAAATATAAAATGCGCTTCATACATACATACACGCAAGTATGGTTTAGAAGGAGTCAAAATATTCCAAAAGAAATACATTAAAGGTTTAAATCGTAGATGCAATATTTAAATACAACTAAAGCAACAATTCTTCATCTATTATACATACACACATATCTTAAATTACAATAATCAACAAAGGATAAATCCGAATAATTATGCGATCACATTCTTACTACGAACAAAAGCAATCATGAAATAAAAACAGATGATACTATTCCCCTTTTGTATAAAACACCAAATCTGATTACGATTACAATAGTTAACCTTTTCAACATTTAGCCTGACACCCCAACAGAATGGTGTATCCGTATTTTGAAAAAAAGAGCAAGAGCAAAGCAGAAGTAAAGGCACCCTCGCTTATTTCTGTGATGTTTATGTGTCATTTACTTCCCCTTGATATGGGTAACCTCATGCGTATTTACTAACCATCGAATAAAATTAAGAAACAAAGATGAGCAAGTATTTTAGGAAGTGGTTTGTGTAAAGACGAGTACTACGAGTATGTACCAAGTAATGTGTCCGGCACGTGACTCCAAACAGAATCACAAAGGAGCAAATCAAACGTCAAATTCGCTTCTATTTAACCTTTTTCAGTTACAGGAGCTGGTGCCGATGCTTGCGTTCGAATCCAATTTTACTTGGTGTGGAACTAACGAAATGAAAATATTTGCACATGGGTGGGCATCAATGCACGTGCATACGGAGGCGTGATCAAATACTTTATCCCCACGAACACGTGGCCTAAATAAAAAATATATATATGTTTGAACTACATGGGGACTGTGTTAAGCATTTTGTGTTGTTTTAAAGAGTGTTAAAAATAAATAAGCGTAATAATGCAGAAAATTGATATCTAATTACGAATATACAATTTTTAATATACATATACTAGTATGTGAATGCACAAAAGTTTTACTGGACATGACGAAGATCAGTTGTATTTTGAATTCTGCATCTAAAGATAGAATTTTATAAATACTACCAATTCGAAAGATAATTTCATATAATGTCAATATTTACATTATTTATTTAATTCACAAGTAAACTTACATCGTAACAGGTGATGGAAATCCGTAAATGAATTTCTTGGGTTATGATATTAAAAAATCAAAAATTCACAGTGATTTATTTTCAAGATTTTTTCCAGATAGGGAATGTATCGTGACATTTTATAACCTTATCATATTACTTGAAAATGTATAATAATATAACTCATATTATGTCAATAATTAATTCCCAGTTAATTTTATAGAAAATATAAGCTATTTGTCGTAGAACTTTCTCAAAACCATCGAAGTGGTAGGAGCACACAGTAAGTATTCAAAATCAGATTCGCATATTCCATGATATATCGAACTAATGCGATATAAAGAGATAGTAGGGCAAATTCATTTATTAAGTATGGAAATAGCTCCGACAATAATATAATCTATGTAATATCGACTCGTACAGAAAAAAAGGGTGATATCAAACATTATAAATCTTTGATTTCTTGCATCCGATTCAATGGAATAGAATACCTCGGCTAATTAAATTATATGGAAAGTGTATATTAAATTTAAGGCAGTTGATAATGCATCAGTTCAATAATATTGTTTAAATCTAATTACAGCAGTCGGGACGAATGTTAAGACATTTGCATACAGAATATATTGATTATTTTCAACAGTATCAGAAATGAAGAACAAAAGGAGTTACGGCAATACGAGTATTTAAAATTATTACAACTTTTATAAGTTGGCTGTAGAGACACAGATTCTTTCACAAGAGACCGGTTCAAAAAGGGCAAGGATGAAGTGAAAAAGAAATACTACAATATTTAAATATTATCGCAGCACCACATTAATAGGTTGGCTGACATGCAAGGAAAGCTTCTTCATAGATATGTTGACAAATGTCAACATTTATATACAGGGTGTCCCAAAAATCAACGTCATGCCGGAAACTTGTGATAGATCAAGTAGTGTCGGTTATCACAAAATTATAAAAAAAATCCAAGTCATGTAGTTTTAAAATTATTGGCTTTCAAAAAAAATCGAGAAATCTGACACCCTGTGACGATCTTTCAAGTGCTGTGACCGCAAATCTTTACTTTTCTTCGACTTTTTTTTTGTCACGAAGCCCTGAGTAATTCTTCGGTAAATTACGGTCCAACATTGAAACATAACTATAACGGTTTTAACTAAAATATTCCTTTTTTGTCCATCCATGTATCTGAAAATCATTAATCACCCAACTTGAACTGACTGTACTGACAAAAAAATATACTTTGCCATTTTGGCAAGTAACTTTAAAAGATGGCGTATTTAGTCTGGATTCCAAAATAGTATGACACTTGCTAGACATTGACATTTCAGAGAATATGCATCGCAGAGTCGCCATGTCATCTGATCCCGTCTGGACAGATCTTGCAACTCTGCTGATGCATACATTCTACACTATGTACATTCATTTTCATTTTGCTTTATTAATGCAGTTGAGAAAAATAAAGTCTCAGTTTGAAAACTCACCTTAGTCAGACTGATTGTTAATTGATGGTCGTGCGGGACGATATTAAAACGCAAAAGATATTGAATTTTGTTCGGCTTGTTTAATATTCTGTTGATAATTAGATAATTAGAGAATACATGTGTACATATAAATGTAAAAATACTTACAATTTTTGTGTCCCTTCAGCAAGTGCACGCGCCATCAAAATGAGAGCATTCCGATGCGATCGCCTCCTCTTGCAATTGAACGAAAAAATAAGTGTTTGGAAATTCAGAGATTTAACGAAAGAATGAGTGTTCGTAGAATGTGAGATCAGAGGGCGCTTTCGCAATGCTCTCCTTTGATGGGCGTTTACATCGTTTTTTTTTTTTTTTTTCTTTTGTTTTAATTCAATTTATTAATGTTTTTTTATAATAAAATTCAAAAAATTCATGATATTTTTAATAGGAAAGTTATATTAATTGAACGGCAACATCCCACCCCCCGTGAATCTAGGGGGAAGATTCACTATCAAGTTTAGCTAATTTTGACGCTGGCCTCCTGATGGTGCCTGATAAAGTTTTAACTGCAGCAGACCGAACTTGACCATCAGGCGCAGGAAATACTTCTACCACCCTACCACGCTTCCACTCACCCCTGCTTTCATTGTCATCGCATATAATTACGCAATCACCCACCTGTATAGGCTTAGCTCTTTGATACCACTTTGTACGCCGTGTCAGCGTAGGAAGATATTCCAGAATCCACCTTTTCCAAAATGTTTGCTTCAACTGTTGTAATATGTGCCATTGCTTACGAAGACAAAGTTTTTCATCCACCGTTGGAGTTTGTATGTAGTTGGGACATCCAAGTAGGAAATGATTTGGTGTAAGCGGTTCAGCCTCATTACTTTCAAGCGGTAGGTGAGTAAGAGGACGCGAATTTACTAAATTTTCAGCTTCAATAAGAAGACTTTGTAAAGTTTCAAGCTGAGGAACCTTTTCCCTTAAGGTGAAATGCAAAACGCGCTTAACACATCTCACAAGGCGCTCCCACACTCCTCCTGCTGATGGGTTTCCTGCTGTGTTGAATAGCCACTCAATACGGCGCCGTGTACATTCCTTTTCCAACGATTCACTTATCACTACCCACTCTTCCTTACTGGCACCAACAAAATTTGTACCACAATCGCTCCGAAGTCGAATAGGAACGCCTCGTCGATTTATGAAGTTGCGCAAGCACATAATAGCTGCATCGCTTGATAAATCCTTAGCCAACTCGAGGTGAATCGCTCGTACTGAAAGGCAAGTAAATATCGCTATCCATCTTTTCTCTCGTCGCCGTCCGATTGCGATCTGCAGAGGTCCGATATAATCTACTCCCGTATATGAGAATGGTCTAACGTATGGTATAAGTCTATCACAGGGTAGTTGACCCATTTGCGGCGGCTCCGGAATTGCTGACATATTTTTACAGAGTTGGCAAGATGACTTGGCGCTTCTAACGAGTCGACGAATGCTTGGAATCCAAAACTTAGAACGAATTGAACAAACAATAGCTTCTTGATTTTGGTGTTGATAGGTTTCATGGTAGTATTGAACCAGTATTTTTGAAAATATGTGGTGATTTGGAAGAATTATAGGCCTCTTCGCATTGTAACACAAGCAGTTAGCGTTGTCTATGCGCCCACCGAGTCGAATTACGTTGTCCTCATCGAGCACTGGCGATAGTTTAAATATTGAACTTTTTTTTTAGACCGGCTGTTTTGATAAAAGGAAACGTATTTCATTCGAGTATACAGTCCGCTGGACTAGACGGCACAGGAATATTTCCGATCGTTTTATTTCTTCGACGGTGAGAATTTTTGAAGTTGTCCCGTTGCATGCGTCGATATTTTTAAATACCCGTTTAAATTTATCAACTGCTCTTAGTACCCAACATCCAACCTTAAACAACCGGTAGTAGCTCGAAAAATGTTCAAACGGTATAATTGACAAGTCGTTTTCAATCAGTAGTATAAAATGTTGACGCCTTTCTTCACTTTGTTCGTGGGCAGAAATGTCCTCTGTTAACACCGGCCAATATTCTTCAGAAGTTCTCAGAAACGATGGGCCTTTTATCCATTTTGACTCCTGAAGTACCCCTGATATTGTCTGCGGCCTTGTAGCTTCGTCGGCTGGGTTATTTTGGAACCCATTTCCAATTGCTAACCGTTGAAACATCTAATATTTCCGCGATGCGGTGAGCCACGAACTGCTTATAGCATCGGCTGTCGGATCGGATCCAATGGATGACCGTCTTAGAATCGGACCAAAACGTGACTCGACTTGGCTTGTAATCATGACTTCTTATTATGGCCTCCTTTAACCGTACCCCTAGAACAGCCGCCTGAAGTTCCAACCTGGGGATCGATAAAGCTTTAAGCGGACTGCATCTTGTCTTTCCCATAATGAAACTCACGTTTATCTCGTTGTTAAGACTAACACGCCAATAGGCTGCGGCAGAAACGGCTAGCTCGCTGGCGTCAACAAATATATGGAGTTGAATTTCAGAGTCTAAGTTGGTTATATCCGTATGATAACACCTCGGAATCTTTAAATGTTTCGCGTTGTCAAGCTGCTTGTACCATTTATACCATTTTATGTAAATATCTTCTGGTATTAATTCGTTCCATCCCACATTTGCTTTCCACAACCTCTGCAATAAAAGTTTTGATAATATTGTAATATTTGCTAACATACCAAATGGGTCGAATATAGACATAGCTACGCTTAACACTTGACTTTTGGTTGGACGTAATAATCCATCTTGTACGCTACGAGGTATTCTAGCAAAGTTCAGTTCAAAACAAAAGGTATCTGTGCTCGAGTTCCAGTACATTCCAAGGATTTTTTCTGTAGTTGAATCGCTTCGGCAAACGCTTGTCAGGTCTGTGTGACATGTCTCGGCAGGGGTGTTGTTCATTACTTGAAGGAACTTGTTTGAGTTTGACACAAAGTCTCTTATTTCGAATCCCGCTTGGCTATGAATCATTTTGACTGTTCTTGCAACTTCGATTGCCTCTTCAACCGTGTCAAAGCTGTCTACATAATCGTCTACGTAATGACAGTCGATAATCGCTTTAACAGCTCTCGGATAAACATCTTTGTATTGATTAGCATTTAAGTTCTTTATATACTGGACTGAACACGGTGAGCTCTTTGATCCGAATATCATTGCCTTCATCACATAGGTATCTGGCGGCCGAGAACGATCTCCATCCCTCCATAAAAATCGTTGTGCATTCTGGTCTTCCTTCCTTATGTTCACGCGAAGAAACATTTCGCGAATGTCAGCACATATGCCTATTCTACCTCGGCGAAACCCAAATAATACTGTAAGTAATGACTTCGGTTGGTAACTAATAGGACCTTTCAGCAGTACCGAGTTCAATGACATTCCGTTTATTTCGGCAGCGGCATCGAAAACCAGACGCATCTTGTTGCCTTTATTGACATTACAAACCGCAAAATGTGGAAGGTACCAAGTAGATTCCGTGATCGCGATTTCCCCTTGTAATAACTTTCTAGCATAATTCTTTTTTACATACTCTTCGATTTTAGATTTGTACCATTCCGCAAATTCAACATTTTTAAACATTTTGTTTTCTACAGACTCGAGGCGCTTTAGTGCCATACTGTAACTATCACTAAATTGTATTTTGTCGCTTTTCCATAAAAGACCTGTTTCATATTGATTTTTTACTTTCTTGGTGGTTGCCTTCAATATAAACTCTGCCCTTTTATCACTTTCAGAAATTACTTCCTTTTCTAAACTTTCTAATGTGAAATACTCTGCCACTTGCCTATGCAAATCATTTAAATCATTGTTCTCCGGAACGACACAGCTGACAATAATATCTGAATGACTATTTTCATTAGAACCGAACAGAGTCCAACCCAGTTTGGTGTTGTGAACCGCAAACCCTTTTCCAATGTTTAAAATACTTATGGGTCTCACTAAATTTGTGTGCGGTATACCAATTAGAATCTGTGGTACAGCATCGACATAATCTTCCACAAGAATTTTGCCTAACTCAGCATATTCCCTCTGGAATTCCCTAAAACGTAAAGTCTGAGCTGGTAACATTACATTTTTTGTAGTGCGAACGTCCTTCATCTGGTGCTTAACGGCATTATTATACACACCAGAAATTTCAATGTCAACATGTTGAGATATTTCCGTAGTCATTTTATCCGATATCCACCTCAACGACAGTAAATCTGATACACCCTTCACTCCAATGGATCTAGCTACCCTTTCTTCAATCAAAGATACCTTTGCCCCTCATCTATAAATGCTGTGACGACACGAGAACCTAACGGTCCGCTTAACCTCACAGGAAGAAATTTGAAAAGAGTTTTTTTGTTGTCTCTTTACAACCAATTGCGCTTACTACTGTATTTACGTATTCGTTTGTTTGTAAATGTTCATCTGTCATAGCGATACTACCTACTGTTGAAACGGCAGTTTGTTTTTTTGAATAATTCCCTTCCATGGATTTCTTTTTATTGGGGTCATGGAGCAAACGGTTGTGATTTTTACGACAGGCAGATATTCCGCATTCACGGCGATATGAGCATTTAGCTACTACATGACCGGGACGCAAACAACAAAAACATATGTGATTCGTTTTGACTAATTTCCACCGATCGTCAACGGAAAAATTTCTGAAAGTGGGACATTGGTAAAGATGATGATCCTTGTCACAAACGGCACAATTTGATTTTTTTTGTATATGTTTGGTAAGGGCGCATACCGTATTTACGTTTTTTAATCTTCTTTCGGCAGTAGAATTGTTCGATGTAATTTCGGTGGCAATGGCTACATACGTCGCTACTTGTTTCAGCCAGCTATTGAAATCGCGAATAGAAGGGTACTGTGGCAAAAGTGACACAGTGTGGCGTGCCCATTCTTCTCTTTTATTCAATGGCAGTTTCATTACCAGCTCATCGAGTAAGGTGGGATTAGTTAAATGTGACGATGCAGAGACATTTTCTAAAAAAACAGTCAAGTTGGATACCAAAACACTGAAATTAACGATCTCATTTATTTTAGAATCATTTATTCTTGGGAACGACCTAATCTTGGACAGTTGACTCCTTATTAATATTTCCGGGCGACCGTAGTGAAATTCGAGGGTGCTAATTATCGCGCGTATACTATTAGGGTGAATTAAAAGCGCTTCGACCTTAAGTTTGGCATCCTCTTTTAGGGCACGTTGTAAACGCGAAAGATTTTCCAAATCGGTGTAGCCGTGAGCCGCTGAGGTCTCTTTAAACGCGACAATGAACATGGGCCATTCCTCTGGCTTTCCAGAGAACACGGGCAATTCTTGGCACTTTCGAATTGGTGGGTAGTGAGTCTGATACAGTGGGATCGACGGGCTAGTAGCGGCAGGCAATTGCATGGGCGGTATAGGCGCGGAAGCATATGGTTCGTATGTGTTTGTGATAGAAGTATTATTAAAATGATGGTACATACCTGGTAAATATGTGCTTGCTTTTTGTGGTGCACATGTGGTCTTACATGGTGGTGGGACGTAAAGGTGCTGCGCTGCGATTGACAATGGTGTGTTAAAGCTGGTGGTAGTGGTTGTTGGGCTTACGGATACGGCAACTTCTTTGTGCACAGATGTGGCGGCTGCTAACGAAACTGATGCGTAGACTTCGGTTGTGTTGGTGGATGCTGTGATTGAAGGGTTGATGACGTTAATTCTTTGCGAATCGCATTCGGAGGCGGCAGCGGCGGCGTATAAGGAAACTTGTTGCTGCAGGTTCTTCCGTTCTTCTTCTGCGGCGGCAAAAGAGGCCTTTAGCTCAGTAATTTGTCTGCTGAGCTCCTTCATTAAGACCACGTGTTCAGCCTCGATAATTCCACCCTGTGTAGGCGGTGGTGGCGGCGGCGGTGGTGGCACTGGAGAAGTTGATGGCGACGTCGATGACATATCTTTTTTTCTGCTTCTTGTGATGCGGCCTTGCATCAAATCTTATTAATTTTTATTTATTTAATCCTGGCTGAACTTCGCTCCAAATGCTTTGCAAATGGACGACACAAAATGGCTGATATCAGAATTTTATAAAAGGCGGCTGATATAAAAAATTAATATTAAAGATGTTAATTGATGGTCGTGCGGGACGATATTAAAACGCAAAAGATATTGAATTTTGTTCGGCTTGTTTAATATTCTGTTGATAATTAGATAATTAGAGAATACATGTGTACATATAAATGTAAAAATACTTACAATTTTTGTGTCCCTTCAGCAAGTACACGCGCCATCAAAATGAGAGCATTCCGATGCGATCGCCTCCTCTTGCAATTGAACGAAAAAATAAGTGTTTGCAAATTCAGAGATTTAACGAAAGAATGAGTGTTCGTAGAATGTGAGATCAGAGGGCGCTTTCGCAATGCTCTCCTTTGATGGGCGTTTACATCCTTTTGTTTTTTTTTTCTTTTGTTTTAATTCAATTTATTAATGCTTGTTTATAATAAAATTCAAATAATTCATGATATTTTTAATAGGAAAGTTATATTAATTGAACGGCAACACTGATCGAGCGGAGATTCGCCGGATTGGATATATCCTTCCCCTTTTTGTGGATAGGTTGAACCACCGCCGTTTTGCAGTGCTCTGGATAATGTGCATTATTCATTGCATTTTTAAACAGGGTGGTGTAGATGTCCACCGCCTCTAGAGGAAGATGTCGAAGCACGATATTCGGAATACCATCGGTCCCCACTGATTTCTTAACTCTGATTGTGCCGAAGATCTCATGGAGTCCTTCCTTCGAAATGAACGGTTGTAGGCCACCCTCTCTGGAAATGACGTTATTTTCCATATTTTCGTCGCTAAACCGGGTGAAGCCCGAGCCCTCGGATCGCCAGTTAACTATTTCATTTCGAATGCAGAAGTCATGCACCAAGACTCGATTGTCCAGGTCGTAATTAGGGCCAATGGTATCAGTGGCCTTGTATACTTCCTGGAAAGTCGCCCCTATGGCCTCAACCTTCTCTTAAACAGGGTGGTATAAATGTTCAGCGCTTTTGGAGGGAGATATCGAAGCACAATATTCGGTATTTCATCGATTCCCACTGATTTCTTACTTCTAAGTGATTCGAAGATCGTTTGGAGCTCTTCCTTCG
Source organism: Volucella bombylans (assembly GCA_949129095.1). Classification (NCBI taxonomy): domain Eukaryota; kingdom Metazoa; phylum Arthropoda; class Insecta; order Diptera; family Syrphidae; genus Volucella; species Volucella bombylans. The sequence goes on from OX422140.1 coordinate 212,889,736, forward strand.
AAATGAACGGAGGTGTCGCAGAATGCCCGTCGAAACAACAACTTTGATACACATTCTGCTTGTGAACGTAGTATTATTCCCATTCTTCTTTGACTGACATTTGTTTAGTTTTCTTTGGCTGTCACTTTCGATCGAGCCCTTTATTAATTTAATTGTCATTTTGCTTTCAAAGAGAAAGGGAGTAAACTGCGGTAAGTTCGCCACATAATTAAAATTAAAATTGTAAAACTTAACCCATACCTATGTTATATCAACAGAAATAATCGCATTTCATCGTTAAATCGCACCCCTTTCAATCAAGCCAAAACAGGGGCTAATACCCTATCGTTGGTGATGACATTATTTGTCATATCCTCGTCACTGAACTGGGTGAAACCTGAACTCTCGAATCGATAATTCACAATTTCATTTCGAAGTTAGAAATTGTGCATGAGGAATCGATTCTCCAGATCGTGGTTCGGGCCAATGATAGCAATCACCTTGTACACTTCCTTCAAAGTCGCTCCTATAGCCTCTACCTGCTCCTGCGGATCCTCGATCACAAAGAAGTTTTCATCATCAACAGCCTCATTTGGATCTATGCCTGCTGCTTCCAGTATTTGTTCGTTGTTCGTCGTTCGGACGATTTTAAGATATGGAAGGTCGTTCTGATTATTTCTCCGAAATATTTTATTTATTTGCGGGAACGTATTCGAGTTGCTGGTGTTTACAGCCCGAATTTTATTTTTCCAGTACAAACTTACAGATGCTCTGTAATTTTCCTTTATTAATGTTTGGAGGTTTTTAATCGACGACTTCAGTGTCATGATCTCCGGGCTATGTCTGTCAGTAAACTGTCTGTACAAGGTTTTTAGAATTGACAGCATCCTATATTTATGTCGGTGCAGTGCGTCAATAGTGGGGTTGCGGAATAAGTCTTCTTCGTCAGTGTGTTGGTACAGAGGCATCGTTTTGTCCATTGTTCGTTTGATTGTCTCGTCCATTACCCTTAGATACCTGCCAATCTCCTCGTTTGAAAGATTTCTGTTGGAAGGCGGGTAGAACGAATTCGAGGTCACTGTTCTGATCAGTGTTCTGGTGAAGTGTGTCCAACGCACCCTAATGTAATTGTAGGTATGCCTTTGAACAAACTCATCCAATTCGACAATTTCGTTGGGAACAGTTATTTCGATGATGAGACCGCAATTGTCACTGTCATACACGAAAGTACGTAGACAGTTTGTAGTTTGTTGGTTAGTGCATGTCAGTTGTATTCGTGAGTCGAACAGCAGAAGATCCAAATAGGACCCGTGTCTGGGAAACGACGGACTATCCGTCGTCTTACGCCCGAGTCGATACATGACACTATGCTGACCCCACCAATTGAATAGTAGGTTCCCTCTAGTATTTGGTGTATTATATGCCCAATCACAATGCTTGGCGTTTAAATCTCCGCCGATAATAAAATAGTTGTCTTCCAATTTCAGCCTTAGAAATCGAAAAGTGTCTCGAGCTCTGAGATAAATAAGGTGGATTTAGTAGGCTTAGACAGACACCATGTGCAACCGCTTTCCACTACGGAGGGGGATATACACGATGCATGCCTCCAGCACCTGGAACCTACGTACTATACGACTGTATACTCTTTTAAAACGAATACCTTTTTGTACGAAAATTGCAACGCCTCCTCCCTGAATGGAGTTAGGTCGGTTTCTCCGTACTATTTAGTATCTTCTGTGCCTCATTTTGTGTCTTTTGGTAAGCTTAGTTTCGCTAATCAAAAGCACATTGGGGGCTTGGTCTTTAAGGAACTTAAATAGTGCGGCTCGTCGTTCGAACCTAATCAGTGAATTCACATTCACAGCAAGGACCTTCTGGGTTTGCTCCGCTACGTACCCATTACGACAAAAGGTGCGTTAGGCTTGGCAACAGCGCGTATACTTGATCCACCCGCTCGGTCTGTTCAGTTAAATGACGTTGAAGCTGAGCCATCTGCCCCTGGATAGAGAGTAAGATAGTTAGCATGTCAGGTACTGGTTCCGGTGCTCTGGGAGTAGGTAATATGCGGAGTAACGGTTGGAGTTTGCAGATGCACGGGTGGACGTTTAACTTATTATTTCTGCTGCCGGGCCAGATTTTTTCTTTTGATGTACTGGAATTTGGGACAACCCCGATAATTTGCGGTGTGTCCCGTGTTCCTACATAAAGCACAAGAGAGTTGGCTTTTTTCAGACGCTCCGTCCTTACCCAGAGCACAATCCTCGGACTTGTGGTTCTTTCCGCACTTCACGCATCGAGGCTGCATTTCGCAGTTCGACGCGGTATTCCCGAAACTCTGGCAGCGAACACATTGTAAAATGTGACTGACATCTGACTCAAAGGCCACCAGAGATGCGAACATATTTTCGTCTTCCATATGTTGGCCTTCTCCACCATCAGCCACTTGGGTTTTGCAATGGAAAAGTCTTACAGTTGCACAGCCAGGCCGTGTCGCCAGGCGGACGATGACAACTGTGAGCGGTTCAAAAGATGGTGGCATTATTCTTGTGAGAATTTTGAACCAGATAAGTTCGATACGGCTACACCGTGGCTCTGCGCAAAGTTTGATTGCAGGTCAGCCGACTCTACTCCCGTGCCAGAGCACGTCCCAGAGGGTGAAGATTTAGGTGCTTCCGAGGAGTTTTTGTTGGAGGCGGCAGCCGTCGCTCAAGCAGCAGCGATAGAAATAGACCTCGAAACTACGCTGCTAAAGAAAGCGCTAGAGGAGATCAAAGTGAAGTTATCAACCGCCCTGTCTAAACAATCAGGTTCTGAATCCACGCTGTGACAGATGACAGGACTCCCTCCGAGCGATCTTTGTACGGCATGATGTACTCGTTCATGACCTTACGTCGGAGTTGCTAAATTTTCCACCTTTGAATTCAAAGTGCGGACGAGTTTTGACTCATCAGCCCGCCAACTCAACTGGATATTGCAGCGTGTGTCTGAAGTGCGGTCAAGATCATCCTCTCTCCCGATGTCTGGAGTTTGAGAAATCTCCTACAGACCACAGGTTAGCTTTCGCAAAAGATCATAGAATCTGTTTCTGCTGTTTAGATCCAACAAAGCATAATTGGGTTTCCTGCCGTCAGAAGAGTCTGGGTGCTCGGATCGTCACTATCCGTTGCTGCATTAGCCGCCTATCAGCAGGACAGTCGAGAAGTCGGTAGCTCCCGTGCCTTCTACGTCTCGGCAACATATTCACTCTGCTCATGTGGGCACAAGTGCGTCTGTGCTGTTCAAGATCGCGCCGATTAGGATCTATGGAGCGAATAGACGCATAATCGACACTTACGCTTTCCTAGACGATTGCTCATCTCTGTCAATGATGCAAAGGAATCTTTTTGACGACTTTGGTCTCTCAAGTGTTACCGAGACACGAAGACTCTATAAGAACGTCGCTTTTAGTGTTTGGAGTTCGAAGCCCCAAGAATGTCTACACAGTGTGTAATTTGGATCTTCCAATCCAGTCTGTGGATGTGGGTGTGGATATATCCTCACTTAAGGGGGCTACCTCTGTCGGGTTCAGTCAAAACGAAGCCAAAGATTCTGGTTGACTTAGATCATGCCAAATTTATGTTGGGGGAGAGTCGATGCGACGGCAAGGACAACGAGCCATGCGCTATCAGGACCGTTTTAGAATGGGTCGTTTTTGGAAAGTCCAAGCATCATGCTAACGTTGTGTGTGTCAGTCCAGCAGTCAAACCCTCCATGCATTTGATGTTGCACGACGCTATCAAGAATCAAATAGACCAGCACGGGGTAGTCAGTCATCACATCTCTACGGAAGACTTTGGTGTGAAAGCTTCCAGGGGGAATTTAGTCAATCAAGAGGATACCCGAGCGATGAACGGCAGACCTTAAAACGTGTCGACAAGGAGTACGAGATAGGTCTTCTGTGGGCGAACGATACGGTAAGACTTCCGGACAGCTATCCCATGGCGTAGAGGCGGTTGTCAGGTCTGGAACGATCTTTGAAGAAGATGCCTCGTCTGTTAGAATGGAAGAACAATTATATGAATAAGTTGGTCTCCAAAGGGTACAAGCGGGTAGATTCTGACGAGGAACTCAAAAGAAAATGGGCTAGAGTATGGTACGCCCATACGTTCATCGTAGAGAATTCTAACAAGTTCCCATCCCAGCCGAGGGTTGTTTCTGATGTTGATGCTAAGGTTGAATGGATGAGTCTTAACACTTTTTGTCTTTTCAAGTTTCGAGAAAGGGCAATAGGTGTGAATGCCGACGTGAAGGAGATCTTTCAGTGCATCAGGATTAAGAAAGAAAACCAACAGTGCTAACGTCTACCCCCTTGCGGTCTATCCCCTCTGCGGCATTAGATATTCTGTTTCACTTGACAGCCCTCGACATTTTTAGCAGGCAAGTAACTGCGACTGCAGCTATTCGCCTTAAAGCGACTAAACAGTGGACAAATAAATCATTTGGCCACGCCAATATTCTTAATACATTAGGAATCCTCACAGAGAACATCAATTACACCATACCTGAACTTTGGTTTGACAAAAACTTCCATGTAAGCTTCCCCTCTAGATCATTCTGGGAGGAAGATGCTTTCATGGAGGACAAGTCAATCCATCTCTACACAGATGGATCTAAAACCGATAACGGAGTTGGTGGCGGTGTTTTCTCAGATAAGCTAAATGTAAGCCTCTCTTTCCGTCTTCCAAATCACTGTAGCGTTTCCAGGCGGAAATTTTGGCGATTAAAGATGCTCTGTCCTGACTGAAGAAAAACGTGATATCTGCAAAGGATATCCGCATATTTTCGGATAGTCAGGCTGCCATCATCATTCTAAAACCGCCCCTTAATGCCGATCATCACTCATGGAGATGGCAGAGCAGTTCAACATTCACCTTTGTTGGGTGCCGGGCCATAGAGACATTCTAGTTAACTGCAAAGCCGATGAACTCGCTAAAATTGGAACCACTGATAAAGATAGGATAGGTATACCAATCGCTACTTATACACTAAAGCTGAATGCCAATAAAAGAACAGACCTTAGGTGGACTGCTGGGCAAACATGTCTAGCGACCAAATAGATCTGGCCAAGGCTGGATCTGAGTCGCTCTAAGTGTCTGATCCTTTTAGATAGAAAACATCTCAGCGCCATAATAGGTGCCATTACTGGACACTGCCTCATAGGCAAGCACGCAAGAAGGCTTGGCGCTTTTATAAATAATTTCTGTAGAAGCTGCATGGACGAGGAAGAGGGGCAGACAATCCTCCACCTACTCTGCACATGCCCACCTCTCTCCCAGAGAAGAAAGCTTCATGTAGGACCTATAATAATTCACAAAAGGTAAACTTAAATAACTAAAAATTAATTAAAATAAGAAAGAAGAAAAAGAAAAAAAAACGCAAACTTATGATCTAAGAGCAATAAAGATTTTTTTTTTTATTATTATTATTATTTTTTTTTTTTTATATTTCCTTTTTTTCGGAATTCTACTTTAGTAATTTTACCACTCAAATCTTATACAATTAGGACTTACCGGTTATAAACGAATTCCTCGTCGTTCTGGCGCCAGCACTTCGAAGAATCCTTGAAATTCTATATTCATTTTTTTTTTGCGCACACAAAAATAAATTTAAGTAAAACTCAAAAAAAAAAATAACCAAAAAAAAACAAACAACTTGCTTAATCCTAACCTTACTCTACACAGTAAAATAAAAAAAAACTTAACCTATTCACTAAATTCAAAATCTTTCCATTTATTTATTTATTATTATTATTATTTTTATATATATATATATATATGTATATGTACATATAAATGTTCCTTTTTTTTTAATAATAATACAATTTTTTTTTGGTCACTTATTTTGCGTATGTTATTTTTTTTTTTTTTGCTTTTTTCACTTTTATATTTTGTTGTTGTTGTTGAGGTTGTCCCGCGGAGCACCTCTTGCAGGCGATGTAGCTTTGTAAGTTTATTGGGTGAGGAATAGTATTTCGCACTATGATTTTTTTTTTTTTTATTGTTTTTTTTTGCACAACACCAGCAAGGACTTTTCGCCCACCAGCTTATTTGTGGGTTGTCCTTATAGCACCGGTAATAAAAAAAATGACACCGCGTAGGTGTAATGGGGGGGAGAATGGTTCAAATGAACTTTTTTTTTTTTTTTTTTGTACCGCGGCAGTCACTTTGTTTCAAAAAGAAAGCGCGGACACCCGGTGGATATAAAAAAAAAAATTTTGTTCCGTATCCACGAAGAGGAAAACTGTACGCGCCACAGTCAAAAAAAAAATAAATTTGTACTTTTGCAAAAAAAAACAAAATGCAATACAACCTTGTTGCTCTATCCTCCGATATCGACTGTCTCGATTTTTTCCCAAAAAGGAAAAAAAAAGTTCCACCCAACACGACCTTGTCGCTGTATCCCCAGACAGTCATAAAAAAAAACCCGATTTCGTCGGCAGATTTGATCAGCTGATCGAAACCCGTAAGGCCATTGACCTGTATAATTGGTCTCGTTCTCTAAAAAAATTTCTTTTGTCCCATTTCCTTGCTTCCTATTTCGCTTACTACTCATATAATCAATTCCTACTCTAGATTCTCTCTCGCAAAAATAGGTTCCTGTCTCCATTAGATTCTTCATCTCAGTACACAACCTAATCTAGATTACTCCCACACGATCTGTAGCCTTAGCAAGGCTTTCCACCTCTTCCTCCTGAATTTAAATTGACTAAACACAACGCTCTCTACGACCAAAGGGACATATTTACCATAGTAACAAGAACACAGGGAGAGAGTGAACCTACGAAGAAAGTGGAATGAGGGAATTTGAAAATAGAGGGACGTTTAATAGAGTCAGGTCTTGTATGAGTTGGGAAAGAGAGATTAGTAGGACCAATTAATGGATTGGTAGGGGAAAAGGTCTGTTTTTGACAAGGGGTAAATTTACTGGACTTGGTACAGTGACGGAACACAAATCGAACATCACAATGAAACATATTTATTTGTTCTAAAAGGCTGACGCTACAAGCTCGAAAGTAGAGTGTGAGTGGTCGTGAACATTCTGAATTCGTAAAAATAAACCAAGGAGGCCTTTTACAAGAACTGTTCAGACGAGCGTGCCTATTCCTTAGATACGTGGTGCAAGGCCCCACTCCCTGAGATACTCCTTTTCTTCTCAGACATATAACTACGAAGATCACCATCTATGCTTACAGAAAACCTCTCACATTTACCTATCTAACTTATACTAATATCACAGCTAAATTCCTAACCTAAAATAAATAAGTAAAATAAAATATAATAAATAAGTTAATGTAAATGACTAGAAGAAAAGATAAATAAATAAATAAGTCTATATATAAATAAAAATATAAATAAGTAAAATCAATAAACAAATAAAATAAATAAATAAACAAAATAAAAATATGTATCAAATAAATAAATAAATAGAATAAATATGAGTATAAAATATATAAATAAATAAATAAACAGATAAATAAAAAACATTCAGCAACAGCAGGTAGAGTGCGTCAAGTTCTTATCAGGTTCCCCTTATGAAGCTAGGAATGGAGATCTTTTGCGTGGAAAATGCCCACGCTCACTCCATTTTCGGTACCAACTTCATAGAGGGAATTGCCTATCACCCTTAGTATAACTGATTTTAAAAATTTGGGTCCTAATTTGGCGTTGTAACCATCAGCTAAACAACTTTGCTTAAAATTGCGTCTATATATTATTTGCACATAATCGGGCACACCAAACATATGAAATACACCTTCCTCTAAATATTTTACTACCTCTACTGCTGTTGCCTTCCTTACTGGTTTCAAAAACACATACTTAGAGAAATGGTCCAACACGATAAAAATATGGGTATTCCCGTTCTTAGTTCGCGGATAGGGTCCTAGAAAATCAATATAAAGCCTTTGGAAGGGCCGCTCCGTAACGACTTGTTGTCCCATCGGCGGTCTAGATACCGTATTGAGTGGCTTGCAGCACTTGCAGACCTCGCAAGACTTGACGAGATTCTGGACATCGGGCGCTACGTTTAGGGTACCGTTTCTATGCTCGATCTCGAAGTCGAACCTTGAAGTTTCAGGCTCCACTTGGCCAAGCGACCAGACAGATCCTTCAGTGTCATCAACCACTTCAGACTAGCGTATAGTAAAGGGTAAGCCCTCAACATAGGCTCTAAACTTCTTCACTGACAAGACGGCCGCATAGCATTCAAGCTCTGTGACGTTATAATTCCGTTGCGCAGAATTTAGCTTCTGAGACACGAATGATATAAGTCGTTCGTTTTTCTCTGTGTCCCCCTGGAATAGCACACTATCCACTCCAGTCGTCGAAGCGTCGCACTGTATGTAGATGCGTCTCTTAAAGTCCGGATTTGAGAGTATGGGTGCGGACACCAAAGTCGCCTTAAGCTTGTTAAACGCGTTCAGTGCGTCTTCTGTCAAAGTAAAAGTTGGTCCCTTCTTAAGGCAGTCCGTCATAGGCGCGGATAGGCCGGAGAAGTTTGGAGTAAACCGCCTATACTACCCTGTCATTCCCAGAAACCGACGGAGTTGCTTAGGAGTCTTCGGTACCGGAAATTTTTCTACCGCCGACACCTTGTCTGGGTCTATCTTAAGACTGCCATCGTCAACGATGTATCCCAGATATTTTATTTCGCGATAGCAAAATTTGCTTTTTTCGACGTTGATCGTCAATCCTGCTTCCCTCAAACACCTGGCCACCTCGGATAGTAGTTTGGCATGAGATTCGAAATCTGGAGAACAAACCAAGAGATCATCGAAGTAGACAAAGACATTCTCCTTCAACCGATGGGGAATGACTTTGTCCATTAGCTGACACATTCTCTGGGCAGCATTACACAGTCCAAACGGCATGACCGTGAACTGGTAAAGTGGCCGCCCCGGGACTGTGAAAGCTGTCTTCTCCCTTGATTTGGCCTCCAGAGGAATCTGCCAAAACGCGTCTTTTAAATCAATACCGGAGATGTACCTGGTATCTTGGAGGCGGCTTAGTAAGCCGTCGATGTGAGGAAGAGGGTAGGCATACTTGTTGGTCACGGCGTTGACCTTCCGTGAATCTAGGTATAGACGGTTCTTCCCCGGTTTTCTCACCAAGACTACCGGTGAACTCCAAGCACTACTGCTTTGTTCGATTACCTCTAATTCGACCATTCGATCCAGCTCGTCATATAAGAGTTTTTGTATCGCTGGCGAAATGGGGTAATGTCGTTGTTTGATAGGAGCTTGGTGGTCGTCTACTTCCATCACATGCTCTAGAAGCTTCGTCTTGCCTAACCCCAGGATTGCAAACGACGGAAAAAGTTGTTTCACCCTCTCCAACTGCTCGGCTTGTGATTGGGTGAGCACCTGGATTGGGGAATCGTTTCCGGTCGGCGATGGCAAGTATAGTCCCGATATAATGTTAGGAGCGACAGCGAAGCTCTTCCAAAAGTCTACCCCTAAATATAGTCTTTGTTGTAAATTCAGGACCACGAATATTTCTAGGTCCCTCGTTTTGCCATGCCATGATACAGGGGACGTGAACCGTCCAAGTATTTTCTGATGGTTTCCATCAGCTGTCCGTATATCGGTCGTCATGTTTGTCAGGGTAATGTTACGTCTCTTCAAAAAGTTTAGCGCTCCTTTTCCCAAGCAGGTTATGGATGCGCCACTGTCTAACAGACCGAGGACATCCTCACCCGAGATATTCACTTGGGCTAACGGTCTGTTGTCATGTCGTGTTGTTATCACAGTTTTGAGTATTCTCTTTAGTCGTCGTCTTCTTATTGCACATTTCTCCCTTAGCCTATGTATTTTTTTATATTTTCTAGTATCCTTCACAGGCACTGTCACTTCTTCTCCGAAAATACGCTTCCTCGCTTCGTTGTACTCCACTATTCGTTGGTGGAGAGTCTTCCGTTGAGGAGGATCGGGACACGTCTGTGCTGTAGGTGTCGTTGGGTCACGCTGCAGGATGCTTACTGGCTGGGTTTGTCGAGGCTCGCCGGGGTTGTGGTCAGTTTCGACGGATGACTCCCGGCATTCCCGCCGATCTGCAGGTTTCCCTCACACTTAGTGCAGTGGAAATTGATGTTCCCTTGCCTACAACTGAAGCAAGTCAACGTATGGAATCCGGAAGGACAAGACTGTGGATTCGTCAAATTTATCGCCGGCTCAGTTTTGTAGACGTTCGTTCTTTCTTTTGTTGGTCTGTCAGGTTTAGTGTATTGGGTCTACTTGTGCGTTGATTTTGTAAAGCCGCTACCTCGAAGTCGTCATTGTCCGAAAAATCTTGCGGAGGTTCGTGTAAAGTTGCTCGTCTATGAGTATGTAGTTCGTCGATCTCCGTCACCTGATGTTTGTATCGTTGGTCCCTAGTTGCTAAGTATTTATCTGCTCTTCTACACTCATCGCGCAGGTCTTGTATACTCCGTATGGAGCACCCGAAGATGAGTGTAGCGACACGGTCCTTAATGTTGTGTCGCAGTATGTCTACCAGGTCCAGTTCGTGCGGTCGGTTGGTCATATGGATTGTCATCGACCGTATGACGGCGTAAAAGTCGTCGAATGTCTCATGAGGCAACTGTTTCCTATCCATAATGGACCTAAGAATTTCGTGGTCCCGTCGTCCGTCTCTAAATTGTTTAGTCAGCTCAGCTTTAAGGTCATGGTAGCTGAGCTGTTCATCTCCCCCGATTTCTTCTAAATATTCCCAGTACCATCTTTCAGCCGGGCCTGAAACTAGGTGATAGAACTGGGCTAGCAGCGGGTCAGAAGACACCCCATTCTTCCGCTTCAGAGTTTCAATGCGGAATATGAAACTCTCTACCGGCATCGTTTTGGACGTGCCGTCGAATTTGATCCCCCACTTATGGATGCTAGTGCTCATCCTTCGGGCATCGTCGCGGTAGCAGTCTCCTGGAATGTCCTGGGTCCTGTCCATCTCTGGCAATCGAGCATTTCGTCGTTCACTGTGGGTGTAAGTCCTGTTGTGGTATGGAGGCGATTCGGGTGTGTCTTGTCGGTCCCTAGTATTGTTTAGGCGTCTGTTAGTCGTCGTCATGTTACCCTTGGAAGATGAGGCAACTGAAAGCTCGAGACAGCTTATCTTTTCGCTCATGATGGCAATGCTCTTTTCGAACGTTGCCATCATTGCGGTCATCCTCCCGTCGAGCTTCGACATTACGTTGTCCTCTTCTCTTTCTATCTTCCTTGGGTAGGCGTTTTGTGGTCTGTATGTCCTTTGGCTGTCCTCTGGTTGTTTCTGTCTACGTACGTTGTAGTCTTCGTCTTCGTACATTGTTCTGCGCCTCCCTCCTGGTCGTCTCTCACTATGTTCGTCGTACGCGTCTTGTCGTTTCATTGGGACTCGCTTGCTGGTCGATGCTCGTGCTTTTCGATGCTCGAAGTTCTCGTCTTCCGAGGGATGGGAGCCAGATTCGTCCCCGGAAATTTCAGGAATCCCTGTCAGCACAGGAACCGCCTTGTGGGTTGTTGGTTCTGAGGATTCGGGCTTTTGACGATCTGGAATGAATCGCACAAAGTCGTGCGAGATCGTCGTGAGATCCAGGACATCCGCTCTGGGTTCGGAGCTCTCCGTTCCTCTTCAAAACCGAAACCTCCAATAGCTACATCGCCCGAAGAAGTGTCCCTAGGGACTGCCCCTGTATCTTTATTCATAATCAAAAAAACACAAGGTCTTACCTTTTCCTTTTTTTTTCAAAAACAAATAGAATCAATGTATATATATGTATGTATTGAAGTTAATATTTTTCGTAAAAAAAAGGATGTGTTGTAATTCAAAAAAAAAATTTTTTAAAATGCTAAAAAAAATTCACAATATGTAAAAAAAGGATATCTAATAGGAATTAAAAACAGGAAATATATATAATAAGCTTATATAAAAGGCTAATAAAAAAAATATATATATAAATAATTTTGAAAGGAAATAATTTTTTTAAATGACTGTTGGTGTTAGATTGAATTTTATAAACCGCGTTGGTGTGTGGAATATGGGAACCGATTTTCCAATCACTCTCGATGGGTACTAAGGTCGGTCAAAGTATAGTTAGTAATGTACTGTCTTGTCACGTATTGTGGAGACTGGTATTTCAGTATCGCAACGAGTGCTGAAGCATAACCCTTAACTTCCCTCCACACTGGGTATATGGCTGAACCATATCCCAGGCTGGCAGAGAATGTCCAGGTTATACTTCAACACGACTAGAAGCTCGTGATCTCAAGCCCACGCCTTACGATAAGTCAACCTAGGGCTAACTGTATCGGACAGCAGTCAGCTTATCGACCTCTCACTTCTAGTCCGCTTTTGGATCCTTTACAGACTTCCGGTTACCTCACAAAGTCCCTTGGCTTCTCGCCTGGAGACTGGACAGCCACCTTTGATCTGCTCAGAAACCAAAAGCATAATCAGAATGTAATCCTGGAGAAATAAAAGATAGATAGGAAAGTAAAATGTTGGAAAAAGAAAAAAACTAGCGGACTAGCCGTATACGTTGGGCGCCATTGTAAGGAGTTAGTTGGCCACGGAGGCATCCATGATGCAGGAGTTGTTGGCAGTGGCACGCTCGCGGTTGCTCGGCTCTAGCTCGTTGGGTTGGGTAGGTTCTTGCCACTACCCCGTGCATCGCAACTCAACTTACCTTTTTGTTTTCGTGCCGGGTTATAAAAAAAAGAGAAAACAAAGATAGCCTGGAGAAAGCTACGTTATTTCACGGACGGACTTAAAAGATAGGAGGAGGGAAAGATGATAGAAAAAACAGAAGAAAAGAAACAGCAGGATCACATCTGTGTGCCATCACCACTGTGCAAGACCGAGACTAGCGCGATGTAGCTAACTAAACCTACTCTAACCTAATCCCTAACTACCGAACTTACTTAACGACTTATAACTAAACCTAAAGCTAACTTATCCCTATGTACCCTACACCGAATAATATGTCCCAGGGTCACACAGCGATAACAGCTCGTCACGACCTGAAATAAGCCAGGTGTTTTTGGCTGAGGATGGCCAACCCACCCTTATCGCACTTGGATGCGACCAATTGCTACCATTCTGGTCAGATCTGTGAATGGTAGCCCCCAAACGAAGTTCCTCCCAGTCTCCACCTGTAAACAAAAAACTTCAGGAAAAGTCAGTCACGTCACGTCCGGTCACAGTCGCCCCATCGAAGGACGGTCGGTCCGCCCATCCACACACCACTTGCGACAACGGCTTTACTCCATCGTAGTAACAAAAAAAAAACACGAATCTTACACCATCATACAATCCATAATTTGTACATGAATATATTTAAAAGAATAAAAAAAAATAATAATTCACAAAAGGTAAACTTAAATAACTAAAAATTTATTAAAATAAGAAAGAAGAAAAAGAAAAAAAAAACGCAAACTTATGATCTAAGAGCAATAAAGATTTTTTTTTTTATTATTATTATTATTATTTTTTTTTTATATTTCCTTTTTTTCGGAATTCTACTTTAGTAATTTTACCACTCAAATCTTATACAATTAGGACTTACCGGTTATAAACGAATTCCTCGTCGTTCTGGCGCCAGCACTTCGAAGAATCCTTGAAATTCTATATTCATTTTTTTTTTGCGCACACAAAAATAAATTTAAGTAAAACTCCAAAAAAAATAACCAAAAAAAAACAAACAACTTGCTTAATCCTAACCTTACTCTACACAGTAAAATAAAAAAAAACTTAACCTATTCACTAAATTCAAAATCTTTCCATTTATTTATTTATTATTATTATTATTTATATATATATATATATATATATATATGTATATGTACATATAAATGTTCCTTTTTTTTTTAATAATAATACAATTTTTTTTTGGTCACTTATTTTGCGTATGTTATTTTTTTTTTTTTGCTTTTTTCACTTTTATATTTTTTTGTTGTTGTTGTTGAGGTTGTCCCGCGGAGCACCTCTTGCAGGCGATGTAGCTTTGTAAGTTTATTGGGTGAGGAATAGTATTTCGCACTATGATTTTATTTTTTTTTATTTTTTTTTTTTGCACAACACCAGCAAGGACTTTTCGCCCACCAGCTTATTTGTGGGTTGTCCTTATAGCACCGGTAATAAAAAAAATGACACCGCGTAGGTGTAATGGGGGGGAGAATGGTTCAAATGAACTTTTTTTTTTTTTTTTTGTACCGCGGCAGTCACTTTGTTTCAAAAAGAAAGCGCGGACACCCGGTGGATATAAAAAAAAAAATTTTGTTCCGTATCCACGAAGAGGAAAACTGTACGCGCCACAGTCAAAAAAAAAATAAATTTGTACTTTTGCAAAAAAAAACAAAATGCAATACAACCTTGTTGCTCTATCCTCCGATATCGACTGTCTCGATTTTTTCCCAAAAAGGAAAAAAAAAGTTCCACCCAACACGACCTTGTCGCTGTATCCCCAGACAGTCATAAAAAAAAACCCGATTTCGTCGGCAGATTTGATCAGCTGATCGAAACCCGTAAGGCCATTGACCTGTATAATTGGTCTCGTTCTCTAAAAAAATTTCTTTTGTCCCATTTCCTTGCTTCCTATTTCGCTTACTACTCATATAATCAATTCCTACTCTAGATTCTCTCTCGCAAAAATAGGTTCCTGTCTCCATTAGATTCTTCATCTCAGTACACAACCTAATCTAGATTACTCCCACACGATCTGTAGCCTTAGCAAGGCTTTCCACCTCTTCCTCCTGAATTTAAATTGACTAAACACAACGCTCTCTACGACCAAAGGGACATATTCACCATAGTAACAAGAACACAGGGAGAGAGTGAGCCTACGAAGAAAGTGGAATGAGGGAATTTGAAAATAGAGGGACGTTTAATAGAGTCAGGTCTTGTATGAGTTCGGAAAGAGAGATTAGTAGGACCAATTAATGGATTGGTAGGGGAAAAGGTCTGTTTTTGACAAGGGGTAAATTTACTGGACTTGGTACAGTGACGGAACACAAATCGAACATCACAATGAAACATATTTATTTGTTCTAAAAGGCTGACGCTACAAGCTCGAAAGTAGAGTGTGAGTGGTCGTGAACATTCTGAATTCGTAAAAATAAACCAAGGAGGCCTTTTACAAGAACTGTTCAGACGAGCGTGCCTATTCCTTAGATACGTGGTGCAAGGCCCCACTCCCTGAGATACTCCTTTTCTTCTCAGACATATAACTACGAAGATCACCATCTATGCTTACAGAAAACCTCTCACATTTACCTATCTAACTTATACTAATATCACAGCTAAATTCCTAACCTAAAATAAATAAGTAAAATAAAATATAATAAATAAGTTAATGTAAATGACTAGAAGAAAAGATAAATAAATAAATAAGTCTATATATAAATAAAAATATAAATAAGTAAAATCAATAAACAAATAAAATAAATAAATAAACAAAATAAAAATATGTATCAAATAAATAAATAAATAGAATAAATATGAGTATAAAATATATAAATAAATAAATAAACAGATAAATAAAAAACATTCAGCAACAGCAGGTAGAGTGCGTCAAGTTCTTATCAGGTTCCCCTTATGAAGCTAGGAATGGAGATCTTTTGCGTGGAAAATGCCCACGCTCACTCCATTTTCGGTACCAACTTCATAGAGGGAATTGCCTATCACCCTTAGTATAACTGATTTTAAAAATTTGGGTCCTAATTTGGCGTTGTAACCATCAGCTAAACAACTTTGCTTAAAATTGCGTCTATATATTATTTGCACATAATCGGGCACACCAAACATATGAAATACACCTTCCTCTAAATATTTTACTACCTCTACTGCTGTTGCCTTCCTTACTGGTTTCAAAAACACATACTTAGAGAAATGGTTCAACACGATAAAAATATGGGTATTCCCGTTCTTAGTTCGCGGATAGGGTCCTAGAAAATCAATATAAAGCCTTTGGAAGGGCCGCTCCGTAACGACTTGTTGTCCCATCGGCGGTCTAGATACCGTATTGAGTGGCTTGCAGCACTTGCAGACCTCGCAAGACTTGACGAGATTCTGGACATCGGGCGCTACGTTTAGGGTACCGTTTCTATGCTCGATCTCGAAGTCGAACCTTGAAGTTTCAGGCTCCACTTGGCCAAGCGACCAGACAGATCCTTCAGTGTCATCAACCACTTCAGACTAGCGTATAGTAAAGGGTAAGCCCTCAACATAGGCTCTAAACTTCTTCACTGACAAGACGGCCGCATAGCATTCAAGCTCTGTGACGTTATAATTCCGTTGCGCAGAATTTAGCTTCTGAGACACGAATGATATAAGTCGTTCGTTTTTCTCTGTGTCCCCCTGGAATAGCACACTATCCACTCCAGTCGTCGAAGCGTCGCACTGTATGTAGATGCGTCTCTTAAAGTCCGGATTTGAGAGTATGGGTGCGGACACCAAAGTCGCCTTAAGCTTGTTAAACGCGTTCAGCGCGTCTTCTGTCAAAGTAAAAGTTGGTCCCTTCTTAAGGCAGTCCGTCATAGGCGCGGATAGGCCGGAGAAGTTTGGAGTAAACCGCCTATACTACCCTGTCATTCCCAGAAACCGACGGAGTTGCTTAGGAGTCTTCGGTACCGGAAATTTTTCTACCGCCGACACCTTGTCTGGGTCTATCTTAAGACTGCCATCGTCAACGATGTATCCCAGATATTTTATTTCGCGATAGCAAAATTTGCTTTTTTCGACGTTGATCGTCAATCCTGCTTCCCTCAAACACCTGGCCACCTCGGATAGTAGTTTGGCATGAGATTCGAAATCTGGAGAACAAACCAAGAGATCATCGAAGTAGACAAAGACATTCTCCTTCAACCGATGGGGAATGACTTTGTCCATTAGCTGACACATTCTCTGGGCAGCATTACACAGTCCAAACGGCATGACCGTGAACTGGTAAAGTGGCCGCCCCGGGACTGTGAAAGCTGTCTTCTCCCTTGATTTGGCCTCCAGAGGAATCTGCCAAAACGCGTCTTTTAAATCAATACCGGAGATGTACCTGGTATCTTGGAGGCGGCTTAGTAAGCCGTCGATGTGAGGAAGAGGGTAGGCATACTTGTTGGTCACGGCGTTGACCTTCCGTGAATCTAGGTATAGACGGTTCTTCCCCGGTTTTCTCACCAAGACTACCGGTGAACTCCAAGCACTACTGCTTTGTTCGATTACCTCTAATTCGACCATTCGATCCAGCTCGTCATATAAGAGTTTTTGTATCGCTGGCGAAATGGGGTAATGTCGTTGTTTGATAGGAGCTTGGTGGTCGTCTACTTCCATCACATGCTCTAGAAGCTTCGTCTTGCCTAACCCCAGGATTGCAAACGACGGAAAAAGTTGTTTCACCCTCTCCAACTGCTCGGCTTGTGATTGGGTGAGCACCTGGATTGGGGAATCGTTTCCGGTCGGCGATGGCAAGTATAGTCCCGATATAATGTTAGGAGCGACAGCGAAGCTCTTCCAAAAGTCTACCCCTAAATATAGTCTTTGTTGTAAATTCAGGACCACGAATATTTCTAGGTCCCTCGTTTTGCCATGCCATGATACAGGGGACGTGAACCGTCCAAGTATTTTCTGATGGTTTCCATCAGCTGTCCGTATATCGGTCGTCATGTTTGTCAGGGTAATGTTACGTCTCTTCAAAAAGTTTAGCGCTCCTTTTCCCAAGCAGGTTATGGATGCGCCACTGTCTAACAGACCGAGGACATCCTCACCCGAGATATTCACTTGGGCTAACGGTCTGTTGTCATGTCGTGTTGTTATCACAGTTTTGAGTATTCTCTTTAGTCGTCGTCTTCTTATTGCACATTTCTCCCTTAGCCTATGTATTTTTTTATATTTTCTAGTATCCTTCACAGGCACTGTCACTTCTTCTCCGAAAATACGCTTCCTCGCTTCGTTGTACTCCACTATTCGTTGGTGGAGAGTCTTCCGTTGAGGAGGATCGGGACACGTCTGTGCTGTAGGTGTCGTTGGGTCACGCTGCAGGATGCTTACTGGCTGGGTTTGTCGAGGCTCGCCGGGGTTGTGGTCAGTTTCGACGGATGACTCCCGGCATTCCCGCCGATCTGCAGGTTTCCCTCACACTTAGTGCAGTGGAAATTGATGTTCCCTTGCCTACAACTGAAGCAAGTCAACGTATGGAATCCGGAAGGACAAGACTGTGGATTCGTCAAATTTATCGCCGGCTCAGTTTTGTAGACGTTCGTTCTTTCTTTTGTTGGTCTGTCAGGTTTAGTGTATTGGGTCTACTTGTGCGTTGATTTTGTAAAGCCGCTACCTCGAAGTCGTCATTGTCCGAAAAATCTTGCGGAGGTTCGTATAAAGTTGCTCGTCTATGAGTATGTAGTTCGTCGATCTCCGTCACCTGATGTTTGTATCGTTGGTCCCTAGTTGCTAAGTATTTATCTGCTCTTCTACACTCATCGCGCAGGTCTTGTATACTCCGTATGGAGCACCCGAAGATGAGTGTAGCGACACGGTCCTTAATGTTGTGTCGCAGTATGTCTACCAGGTCCAGTTCGTGCGGTCGGTTGGTCATATGGATTGTCATCGACCGTATGTCGGCGTAAAAGTCGTCGAATGTCTCATGAGGCAACTGTTTCCTATCCATAATGGACCTAAGAATTTCGTGGTCCCGTCGTCCGTCTCTAAATTGTTTAGTCAGCTCAGCTTTAAGGTCATGGTAGCTGAGCTGTTCATCTCCCCCGATTTCTTCTAAATATTCCCAGTACCATCTTTCAGCCGGGCTTGAAACTAGGTGATAGAACTGGGCTAGCAGCTGGTCAGAAGACACCCCATTCTTCCGCTTCAGAGTTTCAATGCGGAATATGAAACTCTCTACCGGCATCGTTTTGGACGTGCCGTCGAATTTGATCCCCCACTTATGGATGCTAGTGCTCATCCTTCGGGCATCGTCGCGGTAGCAGTCTCCTGGAATGTCCTGGGTCCTGTCCATCTCTGGCAATCGAGCATTTCGTCGTTCACTGTGGGTGTAAGTCCTGTTGTGGTATGGAGGCGATTCGGGTGTGTCTTGTCGGTCCCTAGTATTGTTTAGGCGTCTGTTAGTCGTCGTCATGTTACCCTTGGAAGATGAGGCAACTGAAAGCTCGAGACAGCTTATCTTTTCGCTCATGATGGCAATGCTCTTTTCGAACGTTGCCATCATTGCGGTCATCCTCCCGTCGAGCTTCGACATTACGTTGTCCTCTTCTCTTTCTATCTTCCTTGGGTAGGCGTTTTGTGGTCTGTATGTCCTTTGGCTGTCCTCTGGTTGTTTCTGTCTACGTACGTTGTAGTCTTCGTCTTCGTACATTGTTCTGCGCCTCCCTCCTGGTCGTCTCTCACTATGTTCATCGTACGCGTCTTGTCGTTTCATTGGGACTCGCTTGCTGGTCGATGCTCGTGCTTTTCGATGCTCGAAGTTCTCGTCTTCCGAGGGATGGGAGCCAGATTCGTCCCCGGAAATTTCAGGAATCCCTGTCAGCACAGGAACCGCCTTGTGGGTTGTTGGTTCTGAGGATTCGGGCTTTTGACGATCTGGAATGAATCGCACAAAGTCGTGCGAGATCGTCGTGAGATCCAGGACATCCGCTCTGGGTTCGGAGCTCTCCGTTCCTCTTCAAAACCGAAACCTCCAATAGCTACATCGCCCGAAGAAGTGTCCCTAGGGACTGCCCCTGTATCTTTATTCACAATCAAAAAAACACAAGGTCTTACCTTTTCCTTTTTTTTTCAAAAACAAATAGAATCAATGTATATATATGTATGTATTGAAGTTAATATTTTTCGTAAAAAAAAGGATGTGTTGTAATTCAAAAAAAAAATTTTTTAAAATGCTAAAAAAAATTCACAATATGTAAAAAAAGGATATCTAATAGGAATTAAAAACAGGAAATATATATAATAAGCTTATATAAAAGGCTAATAAAAAAAATATATATATAAATAATTTTGAAAGGAAATAATTTTTTTAAATGACTGTTGGTGTTAGATTGAATTTTATAAACCGCGTTGGTGTGTGGAATATGGGAACCGATTTTCCAATCACTCTCGATGGGTACTAAGGTCGGTCAAAGTATAGTTAGTAATGTACTGTCTTGTCACGTATTGTGGAGACTGGTATTTCAGTATCGCAACGAGTGCTGAAGCATAACCCTTAACTTCCCTCCACACTGGGTATATGGCTGAACCATATCCCAGGCTGGCAGAGAATGTCCAGGTTATACTTCAACACGACTAGAAGCTCGTGATCTCAAGCCCACGCCTTACGATAAGTCAACCTAGGGCTAACTGTATCGGACAGCAGTCAGCTTATCGACCTCTCACTTCTAGTCCGCTTTTGGATCCTTTACAGACTTCCGGTTACCTCACAAAGTCCCTTGGCTTCTCGCCTGGAGACTGGACAGCCACCTTTGATCTGCTCAGAAACCAAAAGCATAATCAGAATGTAATCCTGGAGAAATAAAAGATAGATAGGAAAGTAAAATGTTGGAAAAAGAAAAAAACTAGCGGACTAGCCGTATACGTTGGGCGCCATTGTAAGGAGTTAGTTGGCCACGGAGGCATCCATGATGCAGGAGTTGTTGGCAGTGGCACGCTCGCGGTTGCTCGGCTCTAGCTCGTTGGGTTGGGTAGGTTCTTGCCACTACCCCGTGCATCGCAACTCAACTTACCTTTTTGTTTTCGTGCCGGGTTATAAAAAAAAGAGAAAACAAAGATAGCCTGGAGAAAGCTACGTTATTTCACGGACGGATTTAAAAGATAGGAGGAGGGAAAGATGATAGAAAAAACAGAAGAAAAGAAACAGCAGGATCACATCTGTGTGCCATCACCACTGTGCAAGACCGGGACTAGCGCGATGTAGCTAACTAACCCTACTCTAACCTAATCCCTAACTACCGAACTTACTTAACGACTTATAACTAAACCTAAAGCTAACTTAACCCTATGTACCCTACACCGAATAATATGTCCCAGGGTCACACAGCGATAACAGCTCGTCACGACCTGAAATAAGCCAGGTGTTGTTGGCTGAGGATGGCCAACCCACCCTTATCGCACTTGGATGCGACCAATTGCTACCATTCTGGCCAGATCTGTGAATGGTAGCCCCCAAACGAAGTTCTTCCCAGTCTCCACCTGTAAACAAAAAACTTCAGAAAAAGTCAGTCACGTCATATTCGTTATGTCGTCATCGTGTTACGTCACGTCCGGTCACAGTCGCCCCATCGAAGGACGGTCGGTCCGCCCATCCACACACCACTTGCGACAACGGCTTTACTCCATCGTAGTAACAAAAAAAAACACGAATCTTACACCATCATATAATCCATAATTTGTACATGAATATACTTAAAATAATAATAAAATTCACAAAAGGTAAACTTAAATAACTAAAAATTTATTAAAATAAGAAAGAAGAAAAAGAAAAAAAAAACGCAAACTTATGATCTAAGAGCAATAAAGATTTTTTTTTTTATTATTATTATTATTATTTTTTTTGTTTATATATCCTTTTTTTTCGGAATTCTACTTTAGTAATTTTACCACTCAAATCTTATACAATTAGGACTGGTTATAAACGAATTCCTCGTCGTAATGGCGCCAGCACTTCGAAGAATCCTTGAAATTCTATATTAATTTTTTTTTTTTGCGCACACAAAAATAAATTTAAGTAAAACTCAAAAAAAAACAAACAACTTGCTTAATCCTAACCTTACTCTACACAGTAAAATAAAAAAAACTTAACCTATTCACTAAATTCAAAATCTTTCCATTTATTTATTTATTATTTATATATATATATATGTATGTATATGTACATATAAATGTTCCTTTTTTTTAAATAATAATACAATTTTTTTTTGGTCACTTATTTTGCGTATGTTATTTTTTTTTTTGCTTTTTTCACTTTTATATTTTGTTGTTGTTCTTGTTGAAGTTGAAGACAACACCAGCAAGGACTTTTCGCCCACCAGCACAGTCAAAAAAAAAAATTAATTTGTACTTTTGCAAAAAAAAAACAAAATGCAATGCAACCTTGTTGCTCTATCCTCCGATATCGACTGTCTCAACTTTTTCCTAAAAAGGAAAAAAAAAGTTCCACCCAACACGACCTTGTCGCTGTGTCCCCAGACAGTCATAAAAAAAACCCGATTTCGTCGGCTGATTTGATCAGCTGATCGAAACCCTTAAGGCCATTGACCTGTATAATTGGTCTCGTTCTCTAAAAAAATTTCTTTTGTCCCATTTCCTTGCTTCCTATTTCGCTTACTACTCATATAATCAATTCCTACTCTAGATTCTCTCTCGCAAAAATAGGTTCCTGTCTCCATTAGATTCTTCATCTCAGTACACAACCTAATCTAGATTACTCCCACACGATCTGTAGCCTTAGCAAGGCTTTCCACCTCTTCCTCCTGAATTTAAATTGACTAAACACAACGCTCTCTACGACCAAAGGGACATATTTACCATAGTAACAAGAACACAGGGAGAGAGTGAACCTACGAAGAAAGTGGAATGAGGGAATTTGAAAATAGAGGGACGTTTAATAGAGTCAGGTCTTGTATGAGTTGGGAAAGAGAGATTAGTAGGACCAATTAATGGATTGGTAGGGGAAAAGGTCTGTTTTTGACAAGGGGTAAATTTACTGGACTTGGTACAGTGACGGAACACAAATCGAACATCACAATGAAACATATTTATTTGTTCTAAAAGGCTGACGCTACACACTCTATTTTGCAGAATCACGTTAGTGATTTTCTTGTTGGCCTCTTTGAACCTCGATAAATATGATAAAACCAAATAATTTTCTGAAGCCTCTAACTTATGTATAAGATCACGTTTTTGATACACCCGCTGACATTGGTAATATTTTCATTTGAGTCGCTAGTATTTTAACTTCATATTTTTCGTACTTTGTCCAACATTGAGATGCGTGTGTTAAAGCTGGGCGAACCACTTTCATATATCACAAACCCTTAAGTTTAAGCGCCATTATACTGTCACAAAATACGGTGGAGTTTACGTCATCGTCATCACAATTGGTGGTTAACGACAGATCCTAAGTAGTTAAATTGTTTCCACTTTGGTGTAATGACTCTTTCTAAATGTCAGGAGTTATGTTTGCTGGTTCAGAAAATCTGCAGTATTTGCACGAGATCACTAAAGTGAAAAGTAGATGAAATATGCTTGAATTGGTATTGGTAAGAAAAGATACCGCTCCTGTGAATTTAAGTAAATTGAACATCCAAATATTACCTGTCCCCATTGGAACCATCGTTTATTTGTCTGCCTCGCAAGCAATTGCGTACAATATTTAAAAATATCTTGTGTTATACCACATCTTTGGCGATTTTTAGCTGCTAAGGTCAAGATTGTTATGTTAGCTTCAGATTTTCCGAGTATGAGTATGTTAACGATGATAGTAAGTGTTTGCCCTTTTAGACGTTGTAAAACCTTGTGGGAATTTATTCTGACGCAGTCTCCGCCATAATAAAAGACATTTAGTTTTCAGTTCAGTTTAAATGCATTTTTATTTAACTCATTAATTTACTCTTACATACTACGAGTAGACAAAAAAAAAATGCTTAAAAATTAGCTTAAATAACTTACAAATAATCTTATTCTAACTTACTGGCCCCATGCGGGCGCTCTAAGCTAAACTTAACACTTAAACTATGTCTTTCGACGAATCTTACAGTCTAATTTTATATTCATTTTAACATTACTTAAGACTACGAGTAGTTATAAAAACTTAAAACTAAAAACTTATAGACAACCTAAAAATAAATCTTAATCTACTTAACCTACTTACGTCTAATACATACACATACATACATATACATATATATCAATAATACCTATATACTTAATATATAAGTATATCCATATATATATTTTTTTATTTTTGTTATTTTTTTTTTGTTTTTATATATTTTTTTTTCTTAAAACTAACTTAATCCTACCTAAAACTATGTAAGCCGGCTAAGGCTAATAAAATAGTCAGACGACCGACTTTGCTTCCTATGGAGCTACCTAGTACTGGAGGAATTGGACGACGAACCTTTCCCTCCTTCAACTAGCCACCAAAATTGTTGGTGCTGCCGAGCAACATACCTAATGTCGTGACTCCCTACCGACCTACTGAAACGGAGACGCTCCGCACTGCCGTGTGCGACGTCTCTGTCGTAGTTGAGTCGCCTATCCGCAGCTGTTCGAGCGACGTGGAAGATTAGCGGAACCGCCAATCTGTCCTGGACCAGACGTTTACTATCTAGATAGAGGAACGCTTCTGGAGGAATAAATCCGTCAAAGCGAACTCTCTCGTGATACATATAATTGGGGTAGAAAGCCCCGGAGTACAGGTTGTTCGATGAGGTCATTGCTCTTGCAACGTGCCTTCGAGTCAACTTAATGACGAAATTGTCCACTCTTATTAGGTTTGCCCTATTGTACAAGACCTCATCGGGATAGAATTTTATGTACTCAGACTCTGGTGTTCTGTATAAGCGAAGACAAGTCCTGAGACAAACCCTAACAAACATCCGAATCTTTTCCAATAAACTTGCTCTCACGTTAAACCACGCGCGACATCCAAATACAAGCATAGGCCGGATAAGGGTCATGTAGCAGATCACCTTTACCCTCGCATCGACTTGGCTATTATAAAATAGTCTCTTTGTAAGGGCAAAAGCACCTTTGGATCTGGCCAGAGCAACATCTATATGTTTGTTAAAATACAGATATTGATCTAGCTAGATCTCAAGGTATCTGACTACATTTCGACAAGAAAGTAGCTGTCCGTGTTGTCCGACAATAGAAAATTTTCGCCAATTCTTTCTGGTATCCCTAGAGGACCCAGACAAAGGCGTCCTAAACAGAATAGTTTCCGACTTCTGAAAGTTGATTTTCAACTTCCAGTCATCGCAATATCGCTTAATTTTGTCGAAGTCACGCTACAAAAGCATATTAATAACCTCAAGTTTGGACCCGATCTGTACGCGATTAAGTCGTCTGCGTACGCTATGGCATGGTGGAGTGAACCTATCAGATCGCTTGTGTAAATGTTGAACAGAATCGGCGAATTTACCGCACCTTGTTGCAGACCGTTTTTTATGTTAAATGTTCCAGCAGAAGTCACATCGCCATTCTTCACGATGAACTGTCTACTGGAGAGCATATCAAAAAGAATATACAGCAGTGGTTTACTAATGCTCAACCTGTCCAGCTTGAAAAAGAGTCCCTCTAACCATACGGTATCGAAGGCTTTCTCCAAGTCAATCAGGCAGGCACCAGTGCACTGTTTCTTGCCTTTGTTCCATTGGATATCAGAAACCAGTTTAGACGCAGCATGAATGATATCATGCCCCGCCTTGAAACCGTTTTGGTTATCCGGAACTATATGTTTGTCCTCAACCCACTTAGTCAGGACTCTATTGATCACCTTCTCGAAAACCTTACTGATGTTTGGAAGAAGACTGATCGAGCGGAGATTGGATGTGTCTTTATCCTTTTTGGGGATGGGATGTACCATCGTAGTTTTTCAACGAGCTGGACAATGTGCATTATTCATTGCATTATTAAACAGGGTGGTATAAATGTTCAGCGCTTCTAGAGGGAGATATCGAAGCACAATATTCGGTATTTCATCGGTTGCCACTGATTTCTTACTTCTAAGTGATTCGAGGATGGTTTGGAGCTCTTCCTGCGAAATGAACGGGGGTAATACCCTACCATTGGTGATGACATTATTTGCCATATCCTCGTCACTGAACTGGGTGAAACCCGTGCTCTCGAATCGATAATTCGCAATTTCATTTCGAAGGTAGAAATTGTGCATAAGGAATCGATTCTCCAGATCGTGGTTCGGGCCAATGATAGCAATCACCTTGTACACTTCCTTCAAAGTCGCTCCTATAGCCTCTACCTGCTCCTGCGGATCCTCGATCACAAAGAAGTTTTCATCATCAACAGCCTCATTTCGATCTATGCCTGCTGCTTCCAGTATTTGTTCGTTGTTCGTCGTTCGGACGATTTTAAGATATGGAAGGTCGTTCTGATTAATTCTCCGAAATATTTTATTTATTTGCGGGAACGTATTCGAGTGGCTGGTGTTTACAGCCCGAATTTTATTGTTCCAGTACAAACTTACAGATGCTCTGTAATTTTCCTTTATTAATGTTTGGAGGCTTTTAATCGACGACTTCAGTGTCATGATCTCCGGGTTATGTCTGTCAGTAAACTGTCTGTACAAGGTTTTTAGTCTTGACAGCAGCCTACATTTATGTCGGTGCAGTGCGTCAATAGTGGGGTTGCGGAATAAGTCTTCTTCGTCAGTCTGTTGGTACAGAGGTATCGGTTTGTCCATTGTTCGTTTGATTGTCTCGTCCATTACTCTTAGATACCTGCCAATCTCCTCTTTTGGAAGATTTCTGTTGGAAGGCGGGTAGAGCGAATTCGAGGTCACTGCTCTGGTCAGTGTTCTGGTGAAGTGTGTCCAACGCACCCTACTGTAATTGTAGGTATGCCTTTGAACAAACTCATCCAATTCCGCAATTTCGTTGGGAACAGTTATTTCGATGCTGAGACCGCAATTGTCACTGTCATACACGAAAGTGCGTAGACAGTTTGTAGTTTGTTGGTTAGTGCATGTCAGTTGTATTCGTGAGTCGAACAGCAGAAGACCCAAATAGGACTCGTGTCTGGATCAGTCGCCTAAATCCCGAGTCGATACATCAGACTGTGCTGACCTCACCAATTGAATAGTAGGTTCCCTCTAGTATTTGGTGCATTATTTCCCCAATCACTATGCTTGGCGTTGAAATCTCTGCCGATAATAAAATAGTTATCTTCCAATTCCAGCCTCAGGAATCGAAAAAGCGTCTCGAGCTCTGAGATGAATAAAGTGGATTAGGCGCATAGACAGACACCATGTACAACCGCTTTCCACTACGGAGGGGGATATACACGATGCATGCCTCCAGCACCTAGAACCTACATACTAAACGACTGTATACTCTTTTAAAACGAATACCTTTTTGTACGAAAGTCCCAACGCCTCCTCCCTGAATGGAGTTGGGCCGGTTTCTCCGTACTATTTTGTATCTTCTGTGCCTCATTTTGTGTCTCTTGGTAAGCTTAGTTTCGCTAACCAAAAGCACATCAGGGGCTTGGTCTTTAAGGAACTTAAATAGTGTGGCTCTTCGTTCGAGCATAATTAGTGAATTAACATTCACTGCAAAGACCTTCAGGGTTTGCTCCGCTATGTACGTACCCATTACGGCTGTAGGTGCGTTAGGCCTGGCAGCAGCGCGTATATTTGATCCACCTGCGTAGCTTGTTCTGTTATCTGACGTTGAAGCTGAACCATCTGCCCCTAAATTGAGAGTAAGATTGCTAGCATGTCAGGTACCGGTTCAGCTGCTCTAGGCGCTGGGGCCTGAGAAGCTACCTTTGTTTTTTGTGCCGTATTACCCCTACCTGCCACCATTTGGGCGTAGGTAATGTGGGGAGTAGCGGCTGGTGTTTGTACATGCACGAGTGGTCGTTTAACTTCCACTTTCTGCTGCCGAGCCAGATTTACTTTTTTTATGTATTGAAATTTGGGACAACCCCGATAGTTTGCGGTGTGTCCCGTATTCCTACATAACACACAAGAGAGTTGGCTTTTTTCAGACTCTCCGTCCTTAACTAGAGTACATTCCTCGGATTTGTGGTTCTTTCCGCACTTCACGTATCGAGGCTGCATTTCGCAGTTCGACGCGCCGTACCTGGACCTTTGGCAGCGAAAACATTGTAAAATTGTAAAATGTTTTCGCTCCTCTTCAATTTTTCCCAGTGTACAACCTGGTAGTCTAGGACTTTGATACTCCTTAGACTATCCAGATTACTGCCGGGACTTAGTTGAACCAGGAAGAACGGTAGTTTCCGCTTCTCCCTTGTAGATCTAGCCGTGACAAACGGCTTGACCCCCACGAATTTAAGCCCTTCGCACTCTTCCTCTTTCAGAAGTGCAAGGAGCTCCTCCGGACCAGTTGACGGCTAACCCCCTTAGCAGCATTGTTTGCAACTTCTCCCCCTTCGGGATATAGTAGAAGAATTCCGTCGTCGTATCCTTCAGTAAATTTTTAATTTTTGGCAGCTTTTCGGTTGAAGCTGATAGGGAAAGGCGTTTAACAGTTATAGTTTAGCTTCCTCCTTCTTTTTACTGTCCTTCCGCTCTCTGATGTACCTCTCTGGTCCAACATTATTGCCTCATCGGCTGATTTGATCCCGCCATATACTGGATCCGCTATTGCGTGATCGGACCGCTCGTCTTTATCCATCACTTGATGGATACTCTTATGTGTTTTAATGTCTTGTTTTTTTTCTTTTTCTATTAATTATAGAGAAAAAACAAAAAAAGTAAAAGCTTCTCCCCCACCAGGAGTCGACTCGGTTGGCACTAGGCCAACTTGCCTCTTTTGAAATTTTTGTCAAACACTTTATTTTTCTGTGCAATGATATAATTCACAAGAAAATCCGAAACACGTCTCTTCGCCTCGATGGTCGATGGACGAATCTTATAACAGACACTATCTTTCCTTTTGATGATAAGGTCTCTCCAATGGATTGCTGAATGATGTTGTTCGTTGAGGAACGAGGAGGAGATTAAAAAAGCGGTTTCTGTACTGTATTCAAGTTTGAACTGTTAATCAAAAACAAAAAAAAAGAGTGAAACGCAGAACGACCGTTTTGGTTAAACGTTATAATCAAAGTGGTTTATTTGCTCTCTCTATTGACTCTAACAACAGGTATATAAAGGGTCCGCCATCTAACGTTTTTTTTTCCAACTAGTACATATTTCGTGAATGGTAACACTTAGCTCATGTCTGATTTGACAGATAATTGGTTTTATCCTTCCGGTCAATAATAGAAAATAATTCCATTCCAATGGCTGCCTCGGCTGGCCATGCAGTAACCTACACGATCGGTCCAATTTTTAAGCACATTATCGATTGTGTGCAGCTGTATCTCACGAATTTGTACGAATTTGTTAGCAATTTAGTGCGCTTGAATTGTTGATGTAATGAGCGACTGCTGAAACATAAAAGATTCGGACAGATTGGCGTCGATTGTGAAATTCGGGGTATGTATTGACTCCTTATTGTTGACATGCATACTGGGCGAGTATATTATGGTGTGTTGCTGGATGGTTCCTTGGTTGGCAGTGGACACAATTTAGTGATTGGTCGTCGAAACTCTCCATGTTGGGTTTTGACCTTCACTACTCTTGTCAGCTGGTCTAATCCAGGATACGTCTCTGTAAAAAGGGTCGCGAGCTCTTCGAATGTAAGTGTTCCGTTCCCAGCGATCCGTCGGAAGTGCTACTTAACAATCTTCACTCCAGCTTCCCACAATCCTCCAAAGTGGGGAGAAGCGGGCGGGATGAAATTCCATTTTGTACCTTGTGTGGATAACACCTCAGCTACCTCTTTCCAATCGTGGAGTGCGGCCTTTAGAAGACGGCTTAATTCGGCCTCTGCTCCAACAAAATTTGTCCCGCAGTCGCTGTAGACCTGGCTGCAAATGCTGCCAGGAAGGCCTGTGTCGTCAAGTCGCTGACAGCTTCTAAATGTATCGCCTTGGTCGATAGGCAGACAAAAATGCATACATAACCCTTGTAGCTTTTGGCTCCGCGTCCTTTTCATGCTCTTATTGTGATGGGCCCCGCATAGTGAATTCCGACATGAGTAAAAGGTATGAACATCGTAACTCTCGGAGCTGGCAGTTCTCCCATCAGCTGCTGAGCTGCCTTACTGCGAAACCGTTAGCAAACGACACAGCTATGCAAGTACCTTTTTAGAATGGGTCTCATTTGAAGGATCCAATATTTGGCTCTCAAGTTGCATATCATCTGTTGTATCCCGCCATGAAGCGTTTTCTCGTGTGCATCACGTATGATCAGGACGGTCAAATGATGTCCCGATTCTAAAATGATGGGATGCTTCTGACTGTATGGAATGTTTGCATGCTTGAGTCTTCCGCCGACTCGGATGATTCCTTCATTGTCTCTAAACGGGTTAAGTGCTCTTATGCCCCTGGCCCGGCAAATCCCCTCGGGAAACATCTGGTGTTGAACGCATCGTGCAATTATGTTATGGGCTTTGTTCGTTTCCTCCGGACATAAGGGACCAGAGACTCTACTGCCTTGGGGCTTTCGAGCGTTGTTGATAAACCGCAGGCAATGACCTAAGGTTCTGATGAGACGGCCTAAGCGTGAAAAGCGCTTTATTAGTGAAATTATAAAATTTTCTGAAACCTCAGTTTGATGAACATGCATAATTATTTTTCCTTCTTCCGTAGTAAAATTTGATGGTTGTTCAGGAATTTCAAATTTCCAATTGGATCTCATAAATGCGGGCCCGTTCCACCAAAGAGTTGCGTGTACCAATGCGGAAGGTGATAAACTTCGGGATGCTGAATCTGCTGGGTTATGTTGCGTGGGTATGTGTCTCCAGATGTTGCCCGGTGTGAGTCTTTGGATCTCACCGACACGATTTCTGATGAAAGTTTTCCATCGCGACGCTGGTGCTAAAATCCAAGCGAGGGTAATCATTGAGTCAGTCCAGGCGTACATGGCTATGTCGTCGCGCCGAATTACGTGTGCAGTGTAATCAAGAAGCTTGGCAAGCAAGACTGCAACACACAGTTCCAGCCAAGACTTACTGGCTTCAAAGATGCTACCTTTGATTTTGAAATAATCAAATGCATGTGAACCTTTCCCTGCTCATCCAGGCATATGTATTTGC
Source organism: Volucella bombylans (assembly GCA_949129095.1). NCBI lineage: Eukaryota > Metazoa > Arthropoda > Insecta > Diptera > Syrphidae > Volucella > Volucella bombylans. Next base: position 212,920,559 of record OX422140.1, read on the forward strand.
AGTCCTAAATGTTTGATTGGATTCTTTGTAAGTGCATTTAAAATTCCCTCTGTTTGTAATATTTGAAAGGAACACGGCCATTGCCTGGAGTTTTTCTCTTTTTGCAGTCTTGAGTAACAATGAATACTCTGGCCTCGTAACCATTAATCAGTGTATCTAAAATCCATCTATAATTTGGCGAGGTGCATTTTGAAAATATACATGTATGTAGGATATAAACAGATAACAGAGTTATACGAACGCACCTTTGCCATTAAGCATAGACTGCAGGCAGACTTCAAAGAAACTGATGACGCCGTGGCGGTGAGGCGAATCGCAGATACCGTTTGTTTGCTGGAAGGACGCCTAACAGATAAATTTAAAATTTTATGTTCTGATAATTTTTTTTGTGATACATACTCGTATATGCATGGACACACATACTGCTTTTTTTTTAAAGAACTTATCACTCAAGTGGGTATGAATACACTTAAAGTGCCTAAGCACGTGTTGAAAATGATATAGCGAAAGAAAAAAAGATGTTTGGACTCAGTGGTTAATTCGCTCCATGGGTGGCATCCAACATTTAATGGAGAGACTAAACTCTTAGTGGTGGTTGTCTTGTTGTTGATTTCTAGTCAACTACTCATCTTACTTAATTTTTGTGAACTAAAAAAATGAATATGTCTGTCGGGCGAGGTTGGGATTCGAACACCGAACCTTCCGATTTGGAAGCCAGTCCACCACCACATGAGCCACGGCCACCCATTCCTTGAAGATTTTTTGCCAGCGTCAGTATTTAAATTCCCCTTTGTTTTTGTTGGTGACGACGCAAAATTTGAGTGAGAAACAATGGATATTTAAGTATCGTGCTCGGCGAGAAGTTGAAAATGCTTTTGGAATACTGTCTTATCGGTTCCAAATATTCGAAAAAACTATGCGTTTAAATCCTCAAAAAGCTGCATTAGTGATAATGACCTATTGTTATATTTATAATTTTTTGATAAAGCATAATAAAAAAAATCTTTTATATTGTATAAAAATATCCAGGAAGAACAAATTATAAAAGGAAAAGATAGGGTAGATCTTCCTCCGTTAAGAAATGCACAAAATCACAAAAATTATCAAACTGCAAAAGAAGTTCGCGATAAATATTGCGATTATTTCAATACAATAGGACAAGTCCCTTGATGTGAAGGACATTGGAGAAGAATCCGATTTTTCTGCGAGCATTGCTCCATGCCTCATTCATTTTTCTTCTGGCACTACTTCTGCCATTGGTGCTTCAAAGAAAATATCGTTTATCTTCTTTTCTACAATTAGTTGACGTTTACGGCTTAGATTTCGTAATTTATCTGTCCATGTCCTTGCAGTGTTGAGGAGCTGATCTTTTCATTTGTGCTTTTTCTCCATTTTGCGCTTAGCTAAATATTCGCACGCCATGGATAATAATTCTTCCTGTTTTGTTTTGTTTTGGAATAGGGCTGTGCACTGTTTCATTACACTAATAAAATATGAATTGAATAATAACTAGTACATAATTATTTAAGAACATATAATTGCTTTACTTACAATTCAATCCTCATTTTCGAAGAGTCGGATATTGTCGAAATTGATGGTACTGGTTTCTCCAGATGGCTTAAAAAATTCATCAATTCAAACCACCATAACGAAGGAACATACACGTCATCTAGTCCAGCAGCAGAGGTTTCGGATTGCCTGATTTTTTCAACTCCTTTCGAAAAGTACACCGAAGTGTATTAATTGAAATTGAATATCTCATTGTTCAAATAAGTGATTCTCCACAATATCTGAGCATTGTGCACTCTATCAGCACATAGTGATCTGTGGGGATTTCAATACCAATTTGTTGAAAAACGATCCGCTTGCTTTTCGACTGAGTGACTTAGTCTTTTCTGTGGGAATAAAAATAATTAACACGAATTATCCCACACGTTTCGCTAATAACTAATAATATTTGTTTGTAATAATTATTGTTTCTAATCCATCTCTTGTTGTGTTGTTCGATCAATTATCATTTGATGTTTCAGACCATGATCTTCTTTTTTGTACGTATGATGTTAATTGAACTCGATGTGTTGTACCCGATACTTTTTCGACAAAGATTTCAGTGCTATCGACTTATACACCCTCCAAGTAGCTGCTGGTTTTATCCCTTGGGAGCAGTGCCGCTCTAGACCAGATCCCAATGATAAAGTTAACCTGTTCCAAGAAACAAGACTGTTTGATGAATTCGTGTCCACTAGAACGGTCAGAATTCAAAACCGTGCATGTCCTTGTTTCACTACTCAAGTGGTTAACTCAATCAAAAAGAGAAACAAGCTACATAGTAAATGGAGGCACTCTTCAATTCATTACAACTGGTCTTTGTACAAAACTCCACGTAACATCGCCACCTCAGTTATACGTAACGCAAAGTAAAATTATTTCGCTTCTGAGCCAGATCCATCCCTCTCGTCAAATAAGTTATGGAGGAATCTCCACAAAATTGGTATAACTTCTAGAAACAGTAAATCTGTATGCCTTCTCGATCCAAATGAGTTGAATGAATCATGCCTTTCTATGGGATCCCTACCCGTGTGATTTTGACTTCAACCAGAATTTGAATCGCATTTTAGTTACGGAGGAAGAAGTATTCAGATATGTAATGGCTGTCGAATCTGATTCTATTGGTGAAAATGGCATTCCCGTGCGCTTCGTCAAACTCATCCTACCGCAAATAAGAAAGCTCATCCAGCATCATCTGCCGATTTTAGGCCAATAAGCATTCTGCCCTGCTTTTCGAAATTCTTAGAGAAAATTATAGCAAAACAAATCACAGAGTACTTAACTCTCGATAATCTTTTATACGACAATCCATCAGGCTTTCGGGCCAACTACGGCTGTTCTACAGCCATGGTCAGCCTGCTTGAAGAGGTTAGACAATCTTTTGATGAGAAATATTTCTCACTACTCTGTCTGCTAGATTTCTCGAAGGCTTTCGGTAAAGTCAACCACAAGATATTGTGTTGGAAGCTAACACACTATTTTGGTTTTGGTGGTCGTGCGGTGAGGTTGCTGGATAGTTTTCTCTCCGAAAGATGCCAAAGAGTTTTCTCCAATGGTAGCTCATCCCTTATGGAACTCAAGCAAGGCGTTCCTCAAAGGTCGATATTGGATCCAATTCTATTTTGTATATTTATCAACGATCTACCGTCAATATGCAGGCATTCTTTTGTGCACATGTATGCTGATGATGTACAATTACACCTAGCAAAACCATTTCACAAGATCAACGAACTGACCCTACTGTTCAATGATGACTTGCAACGCGTCTATACTTGGTCAGTTACAAATGGACTACAACTGAACTCGACTAAAATTCGAGTAATTCCAATATCCAAAATAAGGTTTAACCTAGTTCTTCTGCCTGACGTTCTTCTTAGCAAACTCGAAAGTCAAAGTTGTAGAGTCTGTTACTAACCTTGGATTAGTCGAGATTTTTCGGATTATAATCATACCAACATGGTCGTAGGTCGTATCTACGGATGCCTTCTTAAGCTTTGGGTTAGCGCTTTTTTTACTCCACTTGAGACACAGTTATTGCCTTAATTTTGCCTCTGGTTACATATGCCGAAGTAGTCTATAGTAGCCTGGACTCATTGTCTCAGCGTAAATTACAAGTCGCTTTTAATGATTGTGTGCGATATGTCTATGGCATTCGTAGGCACGAACGTATTTCCTTCTATACCATGGAACTGCTTGGATGCAGCTTGCAACAATATCTCGATGCAAGGAACTGTGTTTTTTTAGACAACCGACTCAATTTAACTCGAACTACTAGAAAAACCATCCAAATTTCTCGCCATTGAAATTTTCTTAATTCCTCCCGTTTATTTTTCATTTACACTGTTAGGTTGTGGAACCATCATCAAACAAAATTGACAGAATGTGCAATTTTCTTTTTTATAAGATGAAGTGATGACTATGACATGATAGAAAACATTAATGACGCATTTTAGGATGAAGTAGCGGATGAACATACCGGAAATTTCAGCGTCGAAAACGAGTCACACGGGAAATATTAAATGGAAATTGGCGACGATGTCTTACGGCCAATGGCTGCACGAAATCGGTGCAGGACATTGCACATGGTGGGAGTATCCCTCTCTGTTATAACAAAGATAAAGAACTGAACGATTCCCAAGAAAAATGGCGGTTTAAAATCAGATCATCGCCTCTGATGAAAAGTCCATTCTGTGTGACAATCGTAAAAAACGTGGGCAGTGGCTGCATCTAGCCGAAAAACACACCCACAAATCTGGTTTTCATCCGGGAAAAGTTTATAGACATAGTCTGATGGACATCGAAAAGACCAATCCAATTTTCATTTTCGGAAAAGATAAAAACCGCAAAGAATTATGAAGAAATTAAAAGTGCATCCAAAATTGGTTTGAATGCTGACTGTGTTGAGCAATAGACATGGTCCAATCCTATTGCAAAGCAATGCCCTCGCCCATACCTTACGAGTAATGGTGCAAAAGTTGTTAAATACGTTGTATTTTCTTGAGCACACCAATTATCACCTTTTCCGCAGTCCAAAGTCATTTCGACGGCAGAAAATCTAGCTTATACCCGCAAATTCGTTCAAGTTAGTATAGTGAATAATTAGTAAAAGGTTTCTAACTTTACTTCAATATTACATAGGCTTTTAATGAATAAGACTTTTAATGAGCTGCCGTGGCGTAAGTTGTATTGTCTTCGGTCGTGCATATACTTCTGTGAGGTACAGACGTGTTTCTGCTTTCAAAGTGAAAAAAGGTAAATAAATAATTTCTCGTGGAAAGTGTATTAAAAAATTTCGGTCAAGTGCTCTGGTAAGCCAGTAGTAGTGGAGTCCTCTGACATTATGCAATAAGCCGGTATAAGTAGTTTAAGTAGGTTAAGATTTACTTTTAAGTAGTTTGTAAATTTTAGTTTTAAGTTTTATAACAAAATAAAAAGTCCATTAACTAATTTTTTTGTTATTTTTTAATTAGAAAAATGTACTGTACGAAACGTCGAAGGAGATACTATAAGTATTATGTGTAACTTAAAGTGTCCGCATGGGCCAGTTAGTTAGAATAAGATAGATTTAAGTTATTTAAGTTAATTTTTAAGGTTTTTTTTTATCTAGCATGTTTTAACTCCTACGTGAAAATAAAAATCCATTTAAAATGAACGAACACATGAAATGAATGGCGTCGGCTGACATAGCAAAGGTCATTTTTATTTATTTTTTTTTTCGTTGTTGTGGTTATTTATTATTATTTATTATTTTCATTTCAGTCGTTCGCAAACATAGACTAACTATACCTAGATATCAAACTTTCCAGATATTGGAAAATCAAAACCGGTTTTCTACTGATCGTCACTAACCGTGAGACTCTGTCCGTGAATACGTGTGAATTGTGATCAATGGCAATTTATTTCCTTTTTTATACAAACCACGCCCATTTGAATCAAAAAACGTCATCCACATTACACACACTCGTGCAAATCGCTCTCATTCTAGCAATTTTACTTGTAAATTGCTCTCATTCTAGCAAATTTTGACAAAGTTATAGAGAGGCAAAAGTGTTGGAATTCACTTACAGTTGTCTGTGCTAAAGTTAAGGGTTAGCAAAAGGATTAGTAGAGTTTGACATCTAGTTTAGTTTATCTATGTTCGCAGATCTCTGCAGAGAAAAGACGTGTTTCGGCTTTTTCTAAAGTGAAATAAAAATAGTGATTGAGTTTTTATAACAAATTAGTTACAACTTCGTTACTGGCTCGGTAGCCCGGCGGTTAGCGGCGTTTGTCATCGTATCGTGGACACGGGTTCGAATCCCGGGCTAAATTCTGAACTTTTTTTTTTTGTTCTCTCAAATTGTGTGAATCAAAATCAAAAGGTAAACGGAAAGAAATCACGTGATGGATGGTGGAGAGCTTTCCGCTCCTCCCATAACGGGACTTATAAAAGGCATCAATACGGTTGCTGGTGCAATGGCGAAAGCCGTCAAAAGAAGGAGTCGGTTGCGAACCCCTCCTAATTTAAGAAAAAAAAAAAGTGACGTGTTGAAACCTAAAGGAGATAAAGTTGTGGCCCAGTATGAGGAGGCAATAACAACTTTGCCTCTCTAGCTTCATCTGAGTCGGAAGACGAATTTTTTAAGAAACCGGCCCAGATCAAAACGTGGAGGCGGTGTCGCGATCTTCATTAAAGAAGGTATACAATTTCATAGAGTGTACAGGGGCGTGTTGCGCAGGTTCCGGGTGTTGGAGGCAGTCGTTGTTTACATCCCGCTCCGCAGTGGAAAGCGGCTGTACTTGGCCTCTGTTTATGCACCTGATACTTCACAATCCACCCTATTCATTACAGAGCTCGACACGCTTTTTCGACTTCTGAGGCTGGAATCGGGGGAGAATTATTTTATAATCGGCGGGGATTTCAACGCTAGACACAGAGATTGGGGAAATAATTTGCCAAATACTAGAGGGAACCTACTACTCGATTGGTGGGGTCAGCACGATGTCATGTACAGACTCGGTCTTAAAGCGACGGATAACCCGTCGTTTCCCAGAGGCGGGTCTTATTTGGATTTACTGCTGTACGACGAACGCATACGACTGACAGGTACGAAATTACAAACGCTACACTGTCTTTGCACATTCGTGTATGACAGTGACCATTGCGGTTTTAGCACCGAAATTACAGTTCCCAACGAAATTGCGGAATTGGAGGAGTTTGTCCAAAGATATTCTTACAACTACAGTAACACTCGATGGGCACGCTTCTCCGCAACCTTGAAAAGAGCGCTCTCCTCGAACACGCTCCACCCACCGTCCAATAGGAATTTGTCAAACGAGGAGATCGACAATTACCTAAAGCAAATGGACGAGACAATTAAACAAACTATGGACACTACAATACCGCGGTATTGACGTACGACTAACGAAGACCTGTTCCGCAATCCTACTATTGACGCACTGCACCGACAGAAAAGTAGACTTCTGACAAGACTTAAAAACTTGTACAGACAGTTAACTGACCGACAAGACCGGGAGATTAGGACACTGAAGTCGTCGATTAAAAATATTCAAACACTAATAAAAAAAATTGGAGAATTTCTGTAAGTTTGTATTGGAACAACAAGGTTCGGGCTGTAAACACCAGCAACCTGAATATGTTTACGCAAATAAATAAACTATTTCGGAGAAAAAATCAAAACGACTTTCAGTGTCTTAAAATAGACCGGACAACAGACAACGAACGGTTACTGACAATAGCAGGTATTGATACAAATGAGGCCGCTGATGATGACGACAGGAGAAGGTTGAGGCCACAGGGGCGACTTTCCAGGAAGTATACAAGGCCACTGATACTATTGGCCCTAATTACGACCTGGACAATCGCGTCTTGGTGCATGACTTCTGCATTCGAAATGAAATAGTTAACTGACGATCCGAGGGCTCGGGCTTCACCCGGTTTAGCGACGAAAATATGGCAAATAACGTTATTGCCAGAGAGGGTGGCCTACAACCGTTCATTTCGAAGGAAGGACTCCATGAGATCTTCGACACAATCAGAGTTAAGAAATCAGTGGGGACCGATGGTATTCCGAATATCGTGCTTCGACATCTTCCTCTAGAAGCGGTGGACATCTACACCACCCTGTTTAAAAATGCAATGAATAATGCACATTATCCAGAGCACTGGAAAACGGCGGTGGTTCAACCTATCCACAAAAAGGGGAAGGATATATCCAATCCGGCGAATCTCCGGTCGATAAGTCTCCTTCCGAATATCAGTAAGGTTTTTGAAAAAGTAATCAATAGAGCTCTGACTAGGTGGGTTGAGGACAAACATATAGTTCCGGATAATCAATTCGGTTTTAAGGCGGGACATGATATCTTACATGCCGCATCTAAACTGGTGTCCGATATCCAATGGAATAAAGGCAAAAAACAATGTACTGGTGCCTGCCTTGTTGACTTGGAGAAGGCCTTCGACACTGTATGGTTAGAGGGTCTTTTCTATAAGCTGACTAGGCTGGGGATCCGTAAACCACTCTTGTACATTCTTTATAATATGCTAACCAACAGACAGTTCATAGTGAAAAATGGTGATGTGACTTCTGTTGGAATATTTCAAATTAAAAATGGTCATCATCAAGGCGCAGTCAATTCGCCGATCCTATTCAACATTTACACGAGTGATATGATAGGTTCACTTCCCCATACTATTGCGTACGCAGACGATTTGATAGCGTACAGAACAGGTCCAAAAATCGAGGTCATTAACACCCTCTTGCAGCGTGACTTAGATAAGATAAGACGATTTTCCGATGATTGGAAGTTGAAAATCAACTTTCAGAAGTCGGAAACCATTCTCTTTAGGACGCCGTTGTCTGGAGCTTCTAGGGATACCATAAAAAATTGGCGAAAGTTCTCAATCATTGGACAGCACGGACAGCCTCTTGCCTGTCGAAATGTAGTCAGATACCTTGGGATCTGGCTAGATCAGTTTCTGTATTTTGGCAAAAACATAGATGCTGCTCTGGCCAGAACTAAAGGTGCTTTTGCCCTTACAAAGAGACTGTTTTATAGCAGCCAACTCGATGTGAAGGTAAAGGTAATCTGCTACATGGCCCTTATTAGGTCCATGCTGGTATTTGGGTGTCCCGTGTGGTTCAATGTACGAGCAAGCTTAATGGAAAAGATTCGTATGTTTGAGAGGGCTTGCCTTAGGGCTTGTCTTCGCTTGTACAGAACACCAGAGTCGGAGTACAAGAAATTTTATCCTAATGAGGTCCTTTACAATAGGGCGAACCTAATACGAGTGGACAACTTCGTAATTAAGCTGACTCGAAGGCACATTGCAAGAGCAATCACCTCGATGAATAACCTGATATCTGGGGCTTACTACCCCAATTACCTTTACCACGAGAGTGTGCGATCTGACGGCTTCATTCCACCGGAAGCATTCCTCTACCTAGATCAGAAAGGGTTGATCCAGGATATATCAGCGGCCCCGTTAATCTTCCATGTCGCTCGGACAGCTGGGGACAGGCGACTCGACTACAACAGAGACGTCGCACATGGCAGTGTGGATCGACTCAGGTTCAGTAGGGCGGTGGGGAATCGCGATAAGAAGGATGTCGTTCGGCAGCACCAGCATTTCTGGTGGTTGAATGATGGAGAAGATGTTTCGTCGTCGTTTCCGTCAATTACGGACCAGCCTGACTAATGAGGCAGAGCTGACCAATCTATTTGCTCAGTAAATAGCGATGGCCAGCTTACATAGGTTTAGGTTAGCATTTAAGTAATATATGCATGTGTTAGTGTATGTAAAGGTATATACTAACATATGTATATTATTCTGTATAATGTCTAAGTGTGTTTATGTGTGTTTTGTGTATGTAGGTTAAGTAGACTAAGGTTGATTTTAAGTTAGATATTAAGTTTTTATAAAAAATAAAAAATTTTCCATATGCTAAGTTTTTGTAATCAATTTTTTTTCTTAGCCCTAAGTATATAAAATAAATATTTCCAAATAAAATGTAAATGAAGTCGAAAGACATAGATATAAGTATTTAGAGTAGCTTAGAGTGCCTGTGTGGGGCCAGTAAGTTAGTATAAGGTTGTTAAGTAATTTTAAGCTAGCATTTAAGCATTTTTTGTTAGTATATAAGAGTTATTGATTAGAAAAAAAAATGCGTTTAAAACTAAACTAACAGCCTCTTGCCTGTCGAAATGTAATCAGATACCTTGGAATCTGGCTAGATCAGTTTCTGTATTTTGGCAAAAATGTAGATGCTGCTCTGGCCAGAGCTAAAGGTGCTTTTGCCCTTACAAAGAGACTGTTTTATAGCAGCCAACTCGATGCGAGGGTAAAGGTAATCTGCTACATGGCCCTTATCAGGCCCATGCTGGTATTTGGTTGTCCCATGTGGTTCAATGTACGAGCAAGCTTAATGGAAAAGATTCGGGTGTTTGAGAGGGCTTGCCTTAGGGCTTGTCTTCGCTTGTACAGAACACCAGAATCGAAGTACAAGAAATTTTATCCTAATGAGGTCTTTTACGACTGGGCTAACCTAATACGAGTGGACAACTTCGTAATTAAGCTGACTCGAGGCACATTGCAAGAGCAATGACCTCGACGAATAACCTGATATCTGGGGTTTACTACCCCAATTACCTTTACCACGAAAGTGTGCGCTCGGACGGCTTCGTTCCACCGGAAGCATTCCTCTACCTTGATCAGATAGGGTTGATCCAGGATAGATCAGCGGTCCCGTTAATCTTCCATGTCGCTCGGACAGCTGGGGACAGGCGACTCAACTACAACAGAGATGTCGCACACGGCAGTGTGGATCGTCTCAGGTTCAGTAGGGCGGTGGGGAATCGCGATAAGAGGGATGTCGTTCGGTTGAATGATGGAGAAGATGTTTCGTCGTCGTTTCTGTCAATTACGGACCAGTCTCACTAATGAGGTAGAGCTGACCAATTTATTTGCTAGTAAATAGCGATGGCCAGCTTACATAGGTTTAGGTTAGCATTTAAGAAACATATACATATATCAGTATACACTTTTATATACACATATACATGATTGTGTATAATGTCTATGTGTGTTTATGTGTTTATTGTGCATTTAGGTTAGGTAGGCTAAGGTTTATTTTAAGTTAGATACTAAGTTTTTATAAAAAATAAAAAAATGTCCATATGCTAAGTTTTTGTAAATAAATTTTTTTCTTAGCCTTAAGTATAGTACTCGTAAATAAGTATTCCTAAATAAAATGTAAATGAAGTCGAAAGACATAGTTATAAGAATTTAGAGTAGCTTAGAGCGCCTATGTGGGGCCAGTAAGTTAGTATAAGATTGTTAAGTAATTTTAAGCTAGCATTTAAGCATTTTTTTGTTAGTATGTAAGAGTTAATGATTAAGTAAATAAAATGCATTTAAAACTGAAAATTGTTTTCATTTCATTATTTTCATTAAAAACTTAACAATAGGTAGATATTTCTGCGAAGCCTTAAAGGCTTTTCTGCAGAAGATTGGTTTTCATAGTTTCATGATTACTTTTTGGTAAGCAAGCTTAGATTAATACGATCTTTTTAATAATAATTTGATCATTAAAGAAAAAGGAAAAAACTGATAATAATTGATAAGATAAATTAGGTTTGAAATTTAGCTACTTAAGTTCGAAATTCAAGAAAAAATTGTTTTATAATTTTCTTTCTAGTTTTAATATTTTGTATATTTTTTAGTTCATGCGGAATTGTGTTTAGAACTTCCGGTACACTGCATTCCAGCTGTATTCTCCCGTAGTTATTGTAGAATCGGGGTTCGTGAAGCATACCTTGAGCTCTTATTCTTGTGTTGATTCCATGTTGAATTGGTGTTATGAATCGGTTGTCATCGTAGTACTCCACTATAAGGGTCATCTTGAAAATATCTTCTACTAGAAGAACTTTAAAACGCTATGTGTTGCTGATGCATTGCCCCATGCAAGTATGCCATACCTGAGTTTAGATTCCACAAGGGCAAAGTAAGCTTGTCTTAATACAGCCGTTGTGGCATGATATTTTAGATGTGTTAATGTATATAAAGCTCTCCTGAGGCTCACTCGCAACTCATCTATGTGCTTATCCCACAAAAAGTTGCTGTCGATCGTAACTCCCAGATATTTGTATCTCTCCACTGTGTCGATATGGCAGTTAACTGAACTATTGCATGATTCATTTTTGAAGTGGATTTGCAATTGTGTAGCCCTGAATTGCGGGTTTCGTATATGCATCATTTTTGTTTTAGAAGCATTGATCGTTAAGCCGTGATCGTGACACCACTTTACCGCGTTGTCGAACTCCTCCTGCATAATTTCTGTTGTAATGTAAGGATCTGTGACGCACTACTATCGCCGTATCGTCTGCATATGCAAATACCGAGTCAGTACCGAGTCGACCACCGTCGAGTGCACAACTCCACCAGTACACTCGCAATATTGTTGTGTGCTGTGCGCGTGTGCAAAAAAAAATACAAAAACAAAAAAAAGTGCAGTGCAGTGACTGAAAAGAAAAATATCACACAGTGCGGGTATCCCACCTCACCCGCTCCTAGTCGAAGTACTGTTGCTTGCACTCAGTCACTGCCGTTACTGTATTTACCATACGGTACGGGCAGTGGCTGAGTGTATGTAACAACTGATGGATAGCGGGGTTGTGAGTGAAAATTTTGTTGGTGCACTGTTTCATATTGTTGTAAGGGCATAAAACCTACAACAATTTGATCCGGTAAATCAATATTCGAATTTTCACTTCGCAGCCTTGCTTAGCATCCTCGGTATTTGTGTTTTTTGTGTTTGTTGTAGATTATGACTAGGGAATTCAGAGTGGACGTAGCCAATATACGCGGGCTAAGAAGTAATCACTTTTTTGCGTACGTCCACGTCTGTAAGTACAGACCAGCTGTTTTGGCCCTTAGTGAAACACAGGTAGATCCCCGCCCACACCTCTCAGACCATTCTGATCTGAAGCTACCTGGCTACGAACTAGTGCCATTATTCTTCTCTCACCGCGGTCTCGCCCTTTATGTGCGTGGTAATGTAGCTTACCAAACTCCACCACAATGTGATCCATGTTCCAATCCGGAATTCAACTTCATGTGGTTAAAATTCCATCTCCGTAAGCAAATTATACACTATTGCTTTATTTATAGAAGCCCCAAACTGGACAGCAATTCAACATTTAACGAGTTTGATGCGCTGTCTGACTCCATTCAAAGAATTGTATCCCTGTATCCTCATACTGAAACCGTTATTACGGGCGACTTCAATATACACAATTCTGGGTGGCTTCGACATTCTGGACAGACAACACCCGAAGGACGGTGTGTTGAGATTTTCGCTGCGGAAAACAACCTAACGCAGCTTGTAAATGAGCCCACGCGAATACCAGACGTTGATAGTCATACCGCCAACACCCTGGACTTGTTTTTAACTTCTCACCCTGATAAGTACACCATTGATGTGCTCTCCCCTCTAGGCTCGTCGGATCATTGTGTCATATCAGCTAATTTCTTGTACACCGACCACACAGTTAGAGAAAAATTCCTAAAATACGAGAAAGCCAACTGGAGCGGTCTTAACAGCTTCTTTAGGAATTTTAACTGGTCGTTATGCTTCCTCGATAACGACGTGGATGCCGCTGCTAATATGATTACAGACACCATTCTCTTTGGAATGAGATCCTTTATTCCTCATCGGATGAAGAGTATCAAACCAAAAGAAAAGGCATGGTACGACTCGAGCTGTAAAGAGGCCGTCAGGGTTAGAGAAATGTTTTTTCGGTCCTACAAGACCAACCCGACAGAGGAAAACCGAAAACGCCTTTCTTAAGCGTGTGAAATTCCTATACGACCAAAAACTGAGGCAAAAAATACTGCAATGTCCCAAAGGCAGTAAAAATTGTTGGTCGTTCGTCAAAAACATTAGAAATTCCGCCTCATCCTCCATCCCAACGCTCATTTACAATGACATTCCAGCTGTCAGCTCTTTGGATAAGGCCAATCTGCTTGCTGCACACTTTGCGGCCAGCTCAACACTCCCAGATTGTGCTTTGTCTCCGCCTACACTTGAGTGCGTCGAATCTTCAATGGGACGAATCTACTTTCGCACTCGTGTAGTAGCAAGAGTACTTAAAGATCTCAACATACATAAATCCGCTGGTCCAGATGGTATATCTCCCCTTCTTCTGAAGAGGTGTTCTTCCTCGCTGGCAAAACCACTGCGTAAGCTTTTTCATCAATCCTACACTTTAGGACTCTTCCCGAGCAGATGGAAAACAGCATTTGTCCAGCCCGTCCCTAAAAAAGGCGAATCATCTTCTCTCTCCTCCTACAGACCCATTGCACTTACGTGCCTTCTTTCCAAGGTCATGGAAACACTGATAAACCGTCAGCTGATGAAATATCTCGAAACACGAAAACTTCTCAATGACCGGCAGTACGGTTTTCGTAGCAACAGGTCCACTGGTGATTTGATGGCATGTCTCACCGAAAAGTGGAGGCAAAGCGTACATCAATCTGGCGAAAGCAAGATATTTGCACTTGATATTTCTAAGGCATTTGACAGAGTTTGGCATCAGGCTCTTTTGTCGAAAATGCGTGCATTTGGGATCGACGACTCTCTTCTTCAATGGATTAGAAACTACCTTCCGGAACGTTCAATTCAAGTTGTCTTGGACGGTTTCAAGTCTGATATTCACAAAATAAATGTTGGTGTGTCCCAGTGCTCTGTTCTGTCACCGACACTCTTTTTAATTTTCATTAACGATCTCTTGTCTGCTACTTCTAATCCAATATATTCCTTTGCTGATGACAGTACTCTCTACTTTTCATATTCGTTCCCGGACTCACGGCCCTGCTCTTCGGCTGTAGTAAGAGAACGGCAGCGTATGCTAAGCTCATTAAATTCCGATATCAACAGCATAACCAATTGGGGAACTATCAATAGAGTGGAATTTAATGCTTCCAAAACACAATGCTGTCTGCTGTCTTTAAAGCGAAATTTAAACACCCAGCCATTATCTATGAATGACACTTGCATCGTCGAAACCGAAAAACTTTCCATTCTCGGTATGTGTGTCAATGACAACTTACGTTGGAATGACCACATATTTGATGTCGCCAAAAATGCTGCGAAATGTCTAGGTTTCCTCAAGCGATGTAAGAAATATTTTACCCCCTCTGATCTGGCATTCATCCGCCCAAAATTGGAGTACAACTCCCACATCTGGTCAGGTTTCATTTCGGCTGTATGCATTGTTTATTTTGACGCAAAATTGTCTGTTCGTCAGATATTCACGTAGCCAATATGCCGTCAATACTTCTACTAGTTTATCATGGTTCAGTGTATCGAAAGCCTTACTGAAGTCCACGAATAGCACTAAAACATGATGGCTTTTATTTAGACTTTCGTTGACGCAATTTGTAAATTCACCTAACAGCTTACCAGTGTTTTTATTTTTCTGGAAGGCGTACTGTCTTGCGTGTATCAGCGAATTTTTTGCTATAAAATCTTGCAGCCTGTTTGTTATCACCACTTCCATGCACTGTTCTATTACTGGCAATATTGATATTAGCGGATAATTTTTAAGGTCCCTCCTTTGTAGAGGGCGGGTCAATAAGTCCGTGACTTTTTGAATTTCTGACCTCTTTACTGAAACAGCAACACTGCTCCTGTCAGGCATCTGTCAGTTGACTCCTGTCAAAATTTAAACTTGCTGCGTCAGTTAGTTTGTGTTTGACAGCTATTTTTATCAGACTACTCACTAATTTGAGGAGAAAATGGAAAAAAGTGAATTTCGTGTGCTTATTAAGCATTATTTCTTGCGAAAAAAAACCATTACCGAGACCAAGGCTAAGCTTGATAAATACTATGGGGACTCTGCACCATCGATTTCAATGGTAAAAAAGTGGTTTACTGAATTTCGTTGTGGCCGTACAAGCACTGAAGATGCCGAACGTCCTGGACGCCCAGTTGAGGTCTCTACACCCGAAACAATCGAAAAAATTCACGATATGGTGTTGGCCGACCGAAGATTGAAAGTGCGAGAGATTGTGGAAGCCGTAGGGATCTCGCATGGCTCAGTGGTTTCAATTTTGAATGATCACTTGGGCATGAGAAAGCTTTCCGCAAGATGGGTGCCGCGTTTGCTCACAGTCGACCACAAACGCAATCGTGTAACAACTTCACATGAAGGTTTGGCGTTGTTTAATCGCAATATGGAGGAGTTTTTGCGCCGTTTTGTAACCGTGGACGAAACATGGATCCATCACAATACACCGGAGAACAAACAACAGTCAAAACAGTGGGTTTCTAAGGGTGAATCATCGCCAAAGAAGGCCAAGGTGGGTTTGTCAGCCAATAAAGTTATGGCGACTGTTTTTTGGGATGCACGCGGGATAATCCACATTGACTACCTTCAAAAGGGAAGAACAATCAATGGGGAATATTATGCCAACTTATTGGACCGATTCAATGACGATTTAAAAAAAAAACCGACCTCATTTGGCCAAGAAAAAAGTTCTTTTCCACCAAGACAATGCAAGGGTGCACACATGTGCAGTTGCCATGGCAAAAATCCATGAATTGGGCTATGAATTGCTCCCTCATCCACCCTATTCTCCAGATTTGGCTCCGAGCGACTACTTCTTGTTCCCAAACCTGAAGAAATGGCTTGGTGGAAAAAGATTTGACTCCAATGATGAAGTCATCTCGCAAACAAAGGCCTATTTTGAGGACCTCGACAAATCATTTTTTTTGGAAGGGATAAAAAAATTGGAGAAGCGTTGGACAAAGTGTATAGAGCTCAAGGGAGACTACGTTGAAAAATAAAATTATTTTTTTATCAAAAAATCTGTGTTTTATTCCAAAAGTCACGGACTTATTGAGCCGCCCTCGTATATTGGCCTGATTACAGCGGTTTTTAAGCCTGTAGGGATTTTTCTTGTGCAATACTTAAGTTAATTAATTTACACAATAACGGGGTAAATATGTCCATGTGCATTTTTATATCAATAGCTCGTATTCCATCAATACCTGGCGACTTGTTTTCACTCAATAAATTAATTATTCTTCGAGTTTCCAAGAAAACTGTTTCTTGAATATAGATTGTGCTGGCTAATCTTGATTTTGAGTGTGTCGATGTAACCGAGTCACAATGATGCACAATATCTTTTATTTGTGTGCTAAAGTTGTTTGCACACGCATTAGTTAAATTGTTCAGACACATTTTACCCGTGAAATTCTTTATTATTGTTTCATCTAAACTAGTATTTTTCCTTCCCAAAATCTCATTTACTAAGCCTAAGTTTTTCTGGGGTTAGATCTTATTTGGTTAAACTTGGATTTATAAAAAATAGATTTTTGGGCCGTGATTTCCTTGTTCAGTCTGTTTCTGTAAGTCTTATATTCTTGTTCATACGCTTTGTTTAGTCTATTGTTTTTCCACTTTCTGTAAAGTTCGTCCCTTTTTTTACATTTTGCTCTTAATTCAGAAGATATCCATGGGTTAAACTTTCTTCTCTTTTTTATTTTTTTCATAGTCGTCGCTGTATCATAGATATACTTCATTTTATCATGAATCTTCTGATAAAGTACAATGACATCACTTTCATTCAAGATTTCTTCCCAGTTTGTATTAGCAATTAGCTCATTAACCTTATCGTTAGATATATACGAGTAGGACAGGCAGCCTGAGTTTTCTCTAACAGCAGATTGTTTTCTTTGTGGGAAGTACATGACTGGGTAATGATCAGTGATACAACTTTCAATTACAGCTGAATCGATTTGGTTATGTGTAGCGTTAGTTAGAATGTGGTCAATCGTTGATTTTGCTCCAGTATTTGGGTCTACTCTGGTATACTCTGTAATCACATTAATCAATCCCAGTGATGCTAGCATATCAAGATATTCTTTCACACCATACGCATCCAAATCATTCACATTGATGATCATGTCACCCATTACCATTATCTCGTCCTTTTTTCTCAGTTGTCCAACGTTGTGTCCGTATTCTTCGATAAATGCTGTTACCTGGTGGTCTATATATTCCTATTACATACGTATACTTATTATCTTCTTTAATTTTGATTTGGATACTTTCGTATGACACACTTTCAGAGGTTAATCGTTCATATTCTACTTCATTATTTATTAACATAAGAATTCCACCTCCTCTACGTTTATCTCGATTCAGAAACTCCGGTTCGAAACCATCTAAACTGTAAAGTCCTTTTTCTTCTTCATCTATATTAGTTTCAACTAATGTATTATTTTTAACATATTGATGAAGTGACTTATGTTAAGGCAGAAATCATTCCAATTCTTTCTCAAAGATCTTACATTAAAACTTAGATAGCAACAATTATTTTCTTTGAATTCATTTCTATTGATGCCGCTAAATCCACTTATTACCCTACAATTCAAATCTATCATTACTTCATTTGTGTCCATTTGGTATTAAATTTATTGTGTTTCGTTTACGCACGATGCAGTTATTGAGTGCGAGTAATTTTGCCCACATCGGCAACAGTACTTATCTGAATCGGCTGCGAATTCTCGTTTCGTCTAGCCAGTATTCTTCCCGAATTTTCCCACACAAATATCCAGTTCCCCCCTCTCGCTCTTTCCTTTGCCATCCACATTACGTGTTTGTTGTGTTTTGTCAACTGATTGTTAACGTAAACAGTGGCATCGGGCAAAGCTGCCTGATGTTGTTGGTGTTTTGTACCACCGCTTTTTGTTTAATAGAGCGAGTGGAGCGTGTTTGTTTTCTTCATACTGGATGCAAATGTAGCAACTATAGTCGATCGTTCGGGGATTTTTGTTTTTGTGCGATATATGTCTGTGATGTCGGTGTCGTTGATCTCACAGTCGACCGTTTTTCCTATTCTCTTCACTACCACTAATAGGTTTTCTTGATCGGTAGGGGGAATGTTTTTTATGTCGATATTGTTTTTGATCATTTGTTGTTCAAGTGTGTTGACCTGTGTTTGCAAATTTTCTATTATGACATCTTTCCTTTTGTTGGTTTCTTTTATTTCATTTAGTTCTTTTATTATGTGGTTCATAAGGTCATTGTGTTTTCTCATGTTAGTGTTGAGATCATCATACTTAGTGGCTAGAAAATCGCAACTTGCCACAATTTCTTTAACTTCCCCTCTCAGAAGACGGATTTCCGCTATAACAGCTGAGTTGTTGTCAGTTGAGCTGGTGTTAGTCTGTTTACGGGGGCTACTGAGTTCACGCATTCTCTTTGACGGTTGTTCTTGCGTAGTCTGAGGAATAGGTGCTACAACATTGCTAGCTCCAGCTGTAATTTGGACATTTCCACCGTTCCTGCATGTTTGGCATTTCCATGCCTCTCTTCTCGTGCCCATGGTTGTCCACGACTTTTCTGTAACTGTAGTGCATTCGAAGTTTAGATCAGTTTAGAGATATTTAAACTTCTAAAATGGGTAATAAGACCACTAATTCACAGAGCGATTTAAAAACACGTTCAGCCACTCCAAGCTCACCTACTAAAAAGCTAATAAACGTAAAGGGTGTTTTTTTTTCTTGGAGGGTTGGTTTTTAATCTGGCAACACTGTTTCTACAGATTGTTAATTTGACAGTTGAAAGTTGATTTGTGTTTAGTACGTTTTGCCATTTTACGATGAATAGATTAACGCCAGAACAACGCGTGCAAATCGTGCATTGGTCTTATTTTGAAGACCATGGTTCGGTTTGCCAAACTTATCGTGCGCTACGTCCATTTTACGGTCGACGTAATCGTCCATCCGAGGATGTTATTCGGAACACGTTGAATAGTTTTAGCACCACGTACACTCTACTGGATAGTACGCATACTCAAAGACGACAAACAGTGCGAACAGAAGAAGTTATTGCCGTTGTGGGCGCAGTGTTGAGGAGAATCCGAATGAGTCGATTCGCCCATCGATTATGCCCATCCACTTTGTGGAAGATTTTACGGAAAGATATTGGCTTAAAAGCTTATAAGATCCAGCTTGTGCAAGATTTGAAACCGCGTGACCACTATACGCATCGTAGGTTCAGTGAATGGGCCGCCAATATGATTCAGCTTGATCCTCATTTTCAACGCGAAATTTTGTTATCCGATGATGAACAATTTTAGTTTGGAGTGGAGAAAACCCAGAAGCCTTTGTCCAGACGCCCTTACAACCATTAAAACTCACTGTTGGGTGTGCTTTATGGGCTGGTGGAATCATCGGCCCACATTTTTTTTAAAGCCGGGCAGAATGTTACCGTCAATGGAGAGCGCTAAACAAACATGATTTCTGACTTCTTCATTCCTCAGTTGAATGGAATTGACGTGACAGAGCTTTGGTTTCAACAAGCCACACGGCGCGCGACACCATCAATTTATTGCGGGAAACATTTGCTGAGCGCATAATTTCACGTAATGGAGCTGTGAACTGGCTTCCACGGTCCTGTGATCTCACACCTTTAGATTACTTTCTTTGGTGGTATGTGAAGTCACTGGTCTATACCGATAAACCAGAGACGTTGCACGATTTGGAAGTCAACATTCGCCGTGTTATTGCTGATATACGACCCCTGTTGCCCGACAAAGTTGTCGAAAAGTGGACTTCACGGTTGCGCTTCATTCGAGCTAGCTGCGGCGCGCATGTGCCCAATATCATATTTAAACACTAATGGCACAAAATTATTTATTATATAAAACTAATATCATAGACATTAGCTCTTTACAAACAAATAACAAAAAGTGAAATCGACCGATGAGTGCTATCCTAATAGCGGAACCGGCAGAGGGCACTATGTCATCATGTGACTAGGCTGTTATATCAGCCATTCGGACATTTGGGAATCCAGATATTACGAAAAATAGAAGGAGGAATCTTAAGCTGACTCCAAATCTTGTAAAGCGTTCTTCACTATCAACTTCTACCGAAAAGCTATCTGGGAGAGCAAGGGAAGAGGCGCCAACAAGGTCAATAAGCTGAGTCAGACCACGACGAATACACCCATAAATGTCTGATGGTGCGGAAGGCCTCTATATGGGTGGTGCATGCATCTCTGGCGGCTTCTGGGTCAGAGTGCGAAGAGGAATAGGTGCAACCTCTAAAAAGCAGTATAAAAGAGCTGCAGTGCAACAAAAAGTACAACTACTCTTGGGCTCTCAGCAGCAGCCAAAAATAAGCGAGGCCAAAGAACAAAATTATCCGCTACAAGAACAAAAAATACTAACGCCAGTACAAGTAGTGACGAAGAAACAAGCCCAAGCACAACAAAAAATCGAACTACAGCAAAAGCAACAACAAATATAAAAATCACAACAGCACAAGCAGCAGCAGCAACAAAAGATAAAAATCAGAACAACAACAGCAGCAGAAACAGCAACAACAACAGTAGAAAGTTAACCGACAGAAAATATAGTGATATTCAAAACAATGGCCAATGGTCACATGCCATGTCACATCACATGCGATAAATGAAAATTCCTAAAATATGATCGAAATCTTCCAAAGCCTTAGAAGACCAGAAATACCTAATAAACCTTTACAAATAATACATATGGACAATTACAGCATTCACAACCAACAAATACTTACCCTTACAGATAAATTTTCCCGATTTTCTTCCGCCTATCCTTCAAGCTGCAGAAGCAGCATAACCTTCCTTAAATGCTTCAAAAATTACGTAAGCCTCTAGGACATACCTAAAAAAATTGTATGTGATCAAGGATCAGAGTTTTCCTCTAACATCTTTCGAGATTTCTGTAGACAACACGAAATAGACCTACACTATACTTCTTTCCAACAGTCCAGCAGCAATTCCCCAGTGGAACGACTTCACTCCAGACTTACAGAAATATACAGACTCATAATGCTCAAAACTAAAGAATCCAAACTTACCACCGAACACGATGAGATATTATCAGAAACAATAATAACAGCGCCATACATTCCACAACACAACACACACCCTACGAATTATTTTCGGCTGACCCTACAAATTTTCCAAAACCTTAAATTTTGAAAACGAACATGACTATCATTCTAAACTTAATGAATATCTGAATGAACTGTACCCTAAAATAAAGGCAAAGTTGAAAAAATAACGAAACATAGAATTGAAAAATTCAATAATAAAGTGTGTTTTTTTTTAGAGGTTTGATTTTGAAACTAGCAGCACTGTTTCTACAGATTGTCAATTTGAGAGTTAAGAGTTGATTTGTAGTTAGTACGTCTTGCCATTTTACGATGAATAGATTAACGCCAGAACTACGCGTGTAAATTGTGCAAATTTATTTTGAAAACCTTGGTTCGGTTCGCCAAATTTATCGTGTGCTACGTCCATTTTACAGTCGACATAATCGTCCATCTGAGCAAGTTATTCGGAACATGTTGAATCGTTTTCGCACCACGTACACTCTGCTGGATAATACGCATACCCAAAGACGACAAACTGTGCAAATAGAAGAAGTTATTGCCGTTGTGGAGCGCAGTGTTGAGGAGAATCCGAATGAAGGAGCTGTGCCCATCCACTTTGTGGAAACCTTATAAGATCCAGCTTGTGCATAGATAAACTAAACTAGATGTCAAACTCTACTAATACTTTTGCAAACCCTTAACTTTCGCACAGACACACTGTAAGTGAATTCCAACATTTTTGCATCTCTATAACTTTGTCAAAATTTGCTAGAATGAGAGCAATTTACAAGTAAAATTGCTAGAATGAGAGCGATTTGCACGAGTGTGTGTAATGTGGATGACGTTTTTTGGTTAGAATGTGCTTGGTTTTTATAAAAAAGGAGGGAAATTGCCATTGATCACAATTCACATGTCTTCACAGACAGATTCTCACGGTTAGGGGCGATCAGTAGAAAACCGGTTTTGATTTTCCAATATCTGGAAAGTTAGTTCATCTATGAGCTTGTGCAAGAGTTTAAACCGCGAGTTTTATATTAAAATAATTCCAAGAAAGTTAAAAGTTTATTTTTTTATTTTTATTTGTTTCCGATCGAAGCTGAACCTCTTAAACATAAATTACTTCTAGCCTACCAGCTATCTTAACATTACCATGACTCGCTAGCATTATGCTGACTCATCAACATGCAGTCATTAACATGAACGGAAATCAGTTCATGTGAATGACCGACTGTTTGTTAAGTATTAAATAAAAATCACCAAGCAAACGGTTTTGCTTGAGGTGCTATATTGTATGCAGTCGGGAGGTCATTCACAACTGCATACTTCGAATCAGCATTTCCTGTTGTTTTAGATTGTTGTCTGCTAAGATATGTAACTCCTCCTCGCTTTAAATCAGAAGTCTCCTGCCTCATGTTTTTAATTATATTAACCTTTTGCTTTTTGGTTTTCCAAGATATATAAAAGACAATACCTACATCCATTAAGATTACTATTATTATGAGGCTTACATCTATACCGTATATTACATTTTTGTGGTATTGCAGTTCCTTAATTTGCTTCAAATTTTCTACACTATTCATTATAATTTCATCAAATTTTATTGGTTTAAAAAACTATCCTTAGCATTATTTCTTGGATAGTAGTACTTATCAGTTACAGTAATTTGCCTATTATATAATTTATTTTGTTTTATTTCTATTGTACAATTATTAAAATTTATGAAATAGTTTACTCTTGTTTTTTTAATTGTGTTATCACAATTTTGCGATATAGTTTCATTATTTAAATTTAATAACAAAAGATTCATCTTCTAATTCTTCTATCACAGATAATAATCTTACCCAGATGTCGCATCCCCATAGAAACAAATGTTGATCTTTTTTGTGATGAGCAAACAACGATGGGCAAACAAAAAACTTTTCTACTTCGCAAAGAAAAAAAACGGAAAATAAATTTTCTGTGCAAAAGCCCTTTCTTTTGCTTTGCGAAAAACTTACACCACCAGGGTAGAGTTTGTGACATACCCACAGCGAAATATTTCTTTGTTTTGTTTTGTATTCCCTTATTTTTTATCCAGGCCTGCGACTTTGGCAGGGTGAGGAACAGACAGAGCAGCAATACACCTACATATGTACATTAAATTAGGGTAGGTTAAGATCAGGACTAGTTTTTAATACAATTTGCGCTGACGTTAAGAATTTGTAGGTACGGTACAAAAAATTTAAATAGTAGGTACTGTAGGTATTGCAGGCTAACTTTATTTTGCTTTATTTTATTCATATGCATGTAGGTATGTATGTACGTATTATAAGACTAAGCCTGAGACAAATAATTGTGTTTATTTATTTCCTAATTGTTGGAATACGAGTACATCTGTCTTTTACAAATCCTTGTGGTGCTCCTTCTCTCATTTAGAGTATGTTTGATGTTTGGTCCTTACATTTTACATAAACTAAGAGGTCTGATAAGTAGCCATAGTTACTCTTTTATTATTTTTTTGTTCATGCACGTTAAACAATAGGAAACAAAATCAACTCTGCTCTTAGCCCACTTTAGTTAAAGGTATGTGAAAATGCATTTTCAAAATATTTTTGTCTTTAGACATTTACATAATACATATTAGAAATATGATTTTTAGTACCTAGCCAAAGTGATTTCCAGGGGACACAAACGCGAACGTGGCAGAATATTGACTCCCAGCACCTCCCTTACCACTAGAGTCCGACCGAACATTCGGCTTCTGCTTCGGCTTCGGCCACATTCCGCTTAAATTTCCACCTTCGGCAAAATATTTATCAGCTCCTCTTACTAGTGTAGCGAGTGAGCAATTATTCAGTGCTGCTGGACAAATTTATGCTGATCGGGGCTAATTTTCAGGGAGAAAATGTACAACAATTTTTGTTTCTTGCATATAATAATAAGTTATTTAATTTTGATTATTAATTCTACTTCATCGTTTGTCTTCTCATATTAACTTTGTTTGTTGTATTTACGTGTTATCGAATGTACCTAGGGTTTTGGATTTTTTTTACTGGTTATTTTTTGTTTTTACATATTTCTTTGCTAAGCATTCATTTTGATTGTTCCGTTTATGTGTTATTTAAAAGAGTCTACTGCAATAATTTTCTGGCTATTTTGCTGTTTGTGTCTTTGTAAAACAAATTAATAAAAAAGAAAATATCTACCGATCAATTTTATCAAACTGATCACTATATTTTAGGCTCTTTAGCATTTTGAAATACAATCTCCATTAGATTCGGCTTCGGCGAAAAAATTCACCTTCGGTCGGACTCTACTTACCACACAATCGCCTTAGTTTTTTTTTTTTTTAAATATTCATACATTATGTACATACATATGTAAATATTTATTTTAGTTTACATATTCATTAAATTTTGCAACTTTTTTGTATTTTGTTTTGCATTCCTTTTCTTGTTTATGCTCTTGTCAATAAACCACTTACAATTTTTCCAAAGCAGAACTACCACAAGGAAATTGACTGTATCAATTTTGTGAGAATAACATTTCTTTGTCGTTTTAAACCAATCTGGATAGTGCAAATTTGTTTTTGAGATACATTGATAAACTATATTTCTCTAAGATTAGATGCAATGGAACATTTCTGAAAGCAAGCGGTAAATACTTGTATATGAAGTTGACATATTTTGAAGTACTTGTCTGATGGCTAGACATTTGGATTTTCATTCGAGTGTTTATATTCTTTCAATTTGATCAATATTTCCGTGAGATTGAAAATTTTTTTGACATTTCTTTGACACAGTTCTAACAAACTGCATTCATTTTTTAAGTGTTTTAAAAAAACAGTAACCTGCAAAATACCTTGTGTTTATGTCATACATTTCTATCATTTTTATTGAAATCGTGTCATCATCTGGTAATTCTATCGCTAGAAGTTTGGATTCACAATATTTGGCTAGATTGAATAGGTTTTCATTTTTCTCTTGCTCCTGTGTTAGGGCAATCTTTGTTTTAATTTCAGTATCCAACGCAGCTACCCGATCTAACTGTAAATACTCAGAATCTTCTTCTTCACAATTAGAAAATTTTGACTTAAACAAGAATTTTAGAGCCATAATTTTGGCCAGTAATGAGCCAAATTCAGACACGTTTGGATTATTTTTATTAAAATTTCTTGCTCTTATTTTTCCAAAAAGGTTTTCAAATGGGTCCTGATTGAACTTGTTAACGTATACGTGTATATAATGTAACTCACAGTAATCACTGAATAATTCTTTTTTTATCATTAAAATACTTTCAATTGTCATAATCAGGCCCTTAAAGCAGAAGGGTTTACATTTTGCATAGATTGGCTGAATTTGTTTTAAATATCTTTTACAAATCCAATATTGGAATAAGTGCAGATCTTCGATTCAATAAATCAAATATTTTATTGATTTTATTTATAAATTCTGCTGTTGGTTGCGCAAACTGTTAAATTTTTTCTGGAAATTTATTCAAGTGCTGTATTGCATTAATTGCTCAAGCCACGGATCTGCTAAGGACTTGTTCCGCTAGTTTCACATTCAGTTTTTGAAATTCTGTGGGATCTATATGAGCATATTTTAGTTTTGGATACATTTTTATGGTATTATTTCTTTCTGTATTATAGATATACTCAATTATTTTCCAACTCCATCCAGAGTTTGTAAGTCTGATCTTAAAAGATTGTTTCTTACACTTTTGATTAAATGTGGCACATCATACATTCCATACACTTTTTTTTCTTTATAAAGATAGAAACTGTTGTCCTCATCCAGCTTTAATTTATTAAAAAGGCTTCGATTCGTATTGCCTTGGTAACAGCGAATGCCTCTTGCGTTTAGTCCCAGATTTCTACATATGTCAATACAGTTGTATACTTCAATTTCGAGCTGCTTTGTTGTTATATTGCTTGGACAGATCACATGATAAAGAACTTGTTTATATTGACCACATATACCACGAATCATGAACACGCAAACTGATTTCGCACACAAATCTAATCTTTGATTTTCTCTATATTTGTTTATGTTAAATTCGCCTGGATACTCATCTCATCGAATATTAAAATTGATTCTTTGTCTTTTGGTTCCAATGTTAAAACATTTTTTTGTATTTCCTCAAAAACAATGAAGCTGGATGTGGCAAGTGCAATTGCAGCTGATCGCGAAGATCAGGGTAAATTGTCATTTGCCTTGTGAGTTTGCAAAAGTTTTCGAATTTTTATTTATATTATGTAAGAAATCAATTTTTTCTTCTATTGTTTGCTTTTGATATTCTCTAAGCTGTGCTTTATCTTTTTTAACCCGCGGACTTTAATTGCCACAATATTTCTGAATTTTAGAATTTTTATAACCCTCTCTTTGAGGATTTTGTTAATTCTTTTCAGTCTACTATTTGTTGAATATAAAAAAAAAACGTTTTTTGTTTTCGCTTCGCATTTCTGCATACAGATTTTGTGGAATCTATAGATTTGTTGCAGTCTATAAGTATTGAAACTTCATTTAGTTCACCAATGGATATATCGGTACTCGTTTCCACTTTTAGTCTTTTGCGATTAGAGTAGTTTATTTTGGCTTTCTTAGGATCAAAATCAAGTTCATTGTCATTAGATTCCAAAAACATTTCACTCCTTTTCATAAAAAGTGTAGAAACAGCGTCGTATTTTAAATATTTTTCCCCAAAAATTTCAAATCGAAATGTTTACTACAAATGCATGGTCGTTTATAATTTTCAACATTAACATATCACAGGATTCTTCTGCCTGTGCTAACCAGTCATTATATTTCTTATGTTAGTTCCCTTTTTAGGAAATCTAAGTATTTTCCTTTCTGGAAATTGGGCAGCTGTTGCATTGCAGCATACAATAGCGCACTTAATTCGCCACGACATTTCCTCGAAGTCGATTTTTTTCGCAACTTTTTTGTATTTGTAAGTACCAAGGTACCTAATCAACCTGAAATAAACTTAAATAATATATTTTACCTTTCCTAGATTATCTTATAGATTCTCTTCAAAATTTTTACTGGACACACACAGTAAAATAACACTTTTCACTTCAAAAAAAAAAATCCAATTTAAATATTTTTTACCACACTACAGTGCATAGTTTGAAATATCAGTTGTTAAATGGACGGTCTTCTTGAAATCTGGATTATTTAATATGGTTTCCTGTGACGTTAGCGAATTTTTTATTTTTTCAAAGGCTTCGAGAGCATTTTGATTGAGATTGATTACCTTTCTGCTTGAAACATTTTTGGACACTCGTCCATCTTTCCCCCTTAAAAGGCATGTCAGGGGTTTGGCTAGTTTCGCGTAATCTCTGACGAAGCGTCGGTAATACCGCGACAGGCCTAAGAAAGAGCGAAGATCTTTTAAGGTTTTTGGTTGTGGGAAATTTTGAATTGCTTTAACCTTGTCAGGATTAGTTTTTATACCATTAGCTGATATAATAAACCCTAGGAATTCAACTTCACTTTTGAAGAAGTTGGATTTTCTTGTTTGCTTCTTCCAAGGTTTTGAAAATTTGTTCGATATGTGTTATATGAGAGGTTGTGTTTTCGCTGAAAATGATGATGTCATCGATATAAATATAGTAAATCTTTTCAATATGCACGTTGGAAGATTGCTGGCGCGTTTTTAAGGCCAAAAGGGAGTCTGTTGAATTCGAATTTCGCGGTGTTAATGGAGAAGACGGTTTTCTCTGTGTCAGATTCTTTTAGTCGGATTTGATGAAAGCCGCTCTTCAAATCAAGAACTGAAAATATTTTGCTCTTTCCTAATTGGGAAATTACCTTATTGATCTCAGGGATAGGATAGCGATCCGCTATTGTGGATGCGTTAAGCTTCCTGTAGTCGATGACGACTCTGAATTTCCTTTCCCCTGAATGATCCATTTTCTTCGGAACTATCCACACTGGCGAGTTGTATGGAGACTTGGACGGTCGAATAATGTCGTTGTCCAAAAGTTTTTGAACTTCTTGTTCTACTTCATTTTTAAGCGCCATTGGGTATGGATAATATTTGGAATAGATGGGTGTATCCGTGTTAGTGCGGATTTCTCCTACCACTTTCGTAGTGTAGGTAAGTTTTTCATTTGGTTCCGAGAAAAGTCTGGTAAATTCATTTATTACGGATTTCTGGTCTGTAGTCATGTGATCTGTATTGGTATCAATTGAGTTGACAGCCTGCGACGGTTGTTGTTTTATTCTGATTTTGACCTTATTCTGAATGAGCAGGTAATTGTTCCTGGTATCTATTATAGCAGGTAGTTCTTTCAAACTATCATTGCCTAGTATGCCATGAAAAGATTTAAGTGAGTGTAGGAGGAAAAACTTTACGTTACAATTTTTTAATCCGAAAAGATTTATAGCGGTGTGATGGGTAACTTTAATGTTGCCCGCAACAGAATTAGCGAAAAAATATTGTTCATTAGGTAAGGGATTAGAGACAAATTTGGGTTGAATGTAATTTTTGTTTGAGCCTGTATCTATAGGATTTTTAAAGTCATGCCATTCCCCGTTACACATTCGAAGTATAGTAACGAAGAGTTAGCTAGCCTAAAAAATGTAGCTAGCCGTGAAGTCTTGTATGTGTGGATCGGAATGTTTTTCAAACTGTGTTTGTGAGTCTATGTAATCGTTTAATGTCTGGTTGTGTTCTGAATCAGAGGTCATCATTATGGCTGAATATTCTTGTCCGTTGTTTTGCTCTTGTTCGTAGCATATTCCACCTTCTTCCTGATCAATATTTTGATGTGGAGCTTCCGTTTCTATATGAAAGTTCCTTTGCTGCTTGTTCGGAACATGCTGATGTGACGGAGGTGGTGGTCGTTTTCCTACCATTCCAGTATCTTTGGGTCTGTTCATGTAGTCTGTTCTTCGTCTGCATTGATTGATCAGTTTCCATAGATACTTGTGGTTTTGGTGCTGTTGGACGGCCTGGTGCATACTGGTATGCTTGATGTTGGAAATTATTCTGTCGATTCATGTTGGGTTGGGGATATTGTTGATAGTGCCCTGGGGATGGATTATTTTCTGGGAAAAAGACTGGTGGTTGTGGCATATGGACCAGTTGCAGATAAAATGGCTGCTTAGGGTTGTTTGAGTGTTGATTAGGATATGCCTTCTTTGGGTGTGATGGTGGTGGCTGACCTTGAAGTTGAATTTTCCTGTTTATATTTTGACTGTTAAGTGCATACTGGGTTCTGTAACCCTCATTATCTAGCTTCAGGCACAAATGTAATGCCTGGGGCAAATCGGATGGTTTTCTTATGCCCAATAACCTGGGCAAATCACCATGAAGACACCTAACGAACGTGTCCAATGCCTTGTCACGATAGGTCTTAGTTAACAGGTTCATTGCTTCTGGACCCAAGTCCATAGAAGAGAGTTTATTGAGAATAAGTGACAAGTGCAAATACACTTGTTGATAGAATGCCTGTGTGGTACTATTTCCCTGGACAAGGGATGTCATTTGGTACTCGAGAGTACTAATGTCGCGCTTATCAACGTAGTGAAGCGCAAGGCATCTGGAGATGGCTCTCCAGTCGAGCGGTGTGTTGTAAGACTCCAGGGCTATGTCGGCGTTGCCCGTGATTTTATTTCTAATAGTACTCAATATTCCAAAGTACTTAGGAGTCCCTTTAGTGGAGTCATATATTTGGAGGACTTACTCCGCACTCTTCTTCCAAGAGCTGAATTCTCCGGCGTTGCCTGAGAATTCCCTAAGACTTCGTACTATATCCGGGACCTTGTTGAGGTCCGTGAGTTGATTTGCAAACTCTGGACGTATGGTTTGATCAACAGCGTTACCTAAATCAGCATTTGGATTTAGTAATGTTTGTACGTAACGGGGGCATTCACTGTGAATGATTCTGCTCACTATGGAGGAAATGAGGGATTCTAACTCGGGTGTGGTATTTGGAATCTGGGTTTGAGAATTTGAAGGACATGCATTAGGTGAAGGTTGAAGGACCGCTGGTCGTACAAGATTAGGGTTGCTCATTGTGACAGAATAGACAAGATGTTACAATTGACTAATATAAACTTGGTTTTAGAATTTAGTAATCAAAATATGTTGGAGATAATAATATTTAATTTTTATGTAAATATGGGTTAATTATACTGTAAGTAATATGTAAATATATTGTAAATAAAATGTATCTTTTATACATAAATTTTCTTAAAATATAACGCTTTATTATATCAACTATCTTGACCTCTCTGTGAACTGTATTTATCTTAGACTTTTATATTAAATTTTTCACTTAAAAAAATGTTCTATTTTTAGAAGAAAAAAGGATATTTTAATATATAGATAATATTATTCCTGCCACTTATTTCACTATATTACTTTTTGCTCGTTAATGCGATAAGAACAAAAATTTAAATATTATATCTAATCTTACGCTAATACAATGATGATGATGAGGCTCATCCTTTCCTGGTTGTGTGTGACGCAGCTGGTGAAACGTTCACCTCCTTTTCTTCCAATCGGCGAGTTTTTAGCTGCCGTGGCTACTGGGGGGCCCTTGCAAAAATGCGTTTCGTCACAACATACAAACACTCGCGGGTTGTTTGGGACCATACTCGTGGGAAAAGAATTTAGTGCAAATGCTGTATAAACATTTCTGGTGTTAACTTGAATAAGTGAAATTGTGTCTCGCAGTCACAGGTCGCAGACGGTACAAAGAGTAGCAAAATAAATGTTATTCGCACAAAATTGATACAGTCAATTTCCTTGTGGTAGTTCTGCTTTGGAAAAATTGTAAGTGGTTTATTGATAAGATCATAAACAAGAGAAGGAATGCAAAACAAAATACAAAAAAGTTGCAAAATTTAATGAATATGTAAACTAAAATAAATATTTGAAAAAAAAAAAACTAAGGCGGTGGTGAGGTACGGGAGGTGGTGGGGTCAATATTCTGCAACGTCCGCGTTCGTGTCGGCTGGAAACCACTTTGGTTAGGCACTGTGAATAGCTAAAAATCATATTTCTAATATGTATTATGTAAATGTTTAAAGACAAAAATATTTTGCAAATGCATTTTCACATACATAAATGCCTCTAACTAAAGTGGGCTAAGCGCAGAGTTGATTTCGTTTCATATTGTTTAACATGCATGAACAAAAAAATAATAAAAGAGTGGCTATGGCTACCTATCAGACCTCTTATTTTATGTAAAATGTAATAATCAAACATCAAACATACTCTAAATGAGAGTAGGGGTACCACAAGGATTTGTAAAAGACAGATGTACTCGTATTCAAACAATTAGGGAATAAATAAACATAATTATTTGTCTCAGCCTCAATCTTATAAAAAGTAAAATAAAGTAAAATAAAGTTAGCTTACAATACCTACAGTACCTACTATTTAGTTTTTTTGTACCGTACCTACAAATTCTTAATGTCATCGCAGATCGCATTAAAATTATTCCTGGTCTTAACCTACCCTAATTTAATTTATGTATGTACTCGTAGGTATACATTTATAAGTAGGTATATTTCTGCTCTTCTGTTCCTCACCGTGCCAAAGTCGCAGGCCACGGCAAAAAACACGAGAATACAAAACAAATATATTTCGCTGTGGGTATGTCTTAAACTCTACGCTGGTGGTGAAAGCTTTTCGCAAAGCAAAAGAAAGGGCTTTTGCACAGAAAATTTATATTCAGTTTTTTTCTTTGCGAAGCAGAAAGGGCAGAAAGGCGAAATCTGGGTAAGTTTATTATCTGTGCTTCTATGCTACTTACATTATTAAAAACTAATGGGCATGTTTCCTGAAAAATACAATTTTTATTACGTTTTAAATTTTTTAAATGTACAATATTTGTTCTTCGTATTTGTATACTTGATCTTTATTTCAACAATTAATTCTTCTAATTCATCGATTTGCATGCTATTAGAATTCGGTATCGGTTTGATTAATTATAACACTGTTACTATATAATCTACTGGTATTTTTATTGCCGGTATCAAGTAATCATTCTTATAATGGGCTACTCCGGCTTTTAACAATTTTAATTTATGAAAATCTATGTTATAATATTCTAACTCTTCTATTGTTAGCATACTCGGATGCATTATATAATTTTTTATTGCCATAATGTTATCAAATATTTGGTTTACTTTATTTTCTAAGTATAGTGAAAGCTCTTATTACGGACACCTCTCTTAGGCGGACAATACCCTTGAGCGGACAATTCTTACGAGCGTGGATTTTGAAATGAAATTCCATGCATTTTATATTCCCTTTAGTGGAAACTTCCTTACCCGGATGCGGACGAGGACATCAGCTGCAATTTGGTGAATTTAATTCCCTCAGGCGGACAAAATTTTTTTCAGCAAAACTTTCCAATATGTGTTGTTTAGTTCATGGTAGCTATGCGAATGATAAAGACAAAAGAATTGACTTTACAAGTCATTTTTAGAAAAGTTACCTTCAATCACGCAAAATTATAGTACTGATTGCATTTTCAATGCCGACTAGACAGGGTTTTTTTCCAGGGCTCTACCTGTCAAGACGATGTGTTTTAAAAGGCAACCATGCACAGGTGGACAATTTTCGAAAGAGCGTCTCACTAGCTTACAGTATGCAAACGTGGCAGGAATAGCTCTTAGTCATAGGCAAATCGTTTCGTCCACGAGCGTTTGGTAACTTAAAACATGACCAGCTTCCAGTTGGATGGAAAAATAACAAAAAATTTTTAATGACCCAAGAAATTATGACCGATTGGCTAATATTTTTGACAAAAAAATGGAACTTAAAAAGAAAAAAGTGCTCCTGTTTTTGGACAATGCATATTAAATTTAAAACTCAAAAATACAAAAATGTTGTTTTTACCGCCAAACACCACATCAGTCCGCCAGCCTCTTGGTTTAGGTGTAATAAGCAATTTTAAATTTCATTACCGTTAACTTATATAGAAGCATATTGTCAACAAGATTGATGATGCTTTTGCTCTAGCAAAAGCTGTAAACGTTTTGGATGCCATCTATTTTATTAACACGTGGGAGCAAGTAAAAGGGACAACAATTTTAAACTGTTTTAAAAAATCTGGTTTTGGAGCACCATATACGAAAGAATTTCATCAATTTGACCCAGAAGAAGATCTACCATTGGCACATCTGAGAACAATTTCAAGACTTCTTCATGAGTGCCAATCTGATGTTGATCCAGAAAGCTTCTTACACTATGATGGACATGTCCACATAGACGATGATATAATGATAGAAGTACAAGTTCAAAACATTGTCGACATCGGCAGCAGCTCTGCAGATGACGAAGAAGATCCAGAGGCATCATATGAAATGACATTGAGCTCATACAACGAGGCGCAAATTGGAGTTGAAAAACTAAAAAAAAATTGTTACTAAGAAAAATGATGGAAAAGCACTTCAGATGCTTTTCAAATTATGAACCCATATGGATTTATGAACCCATACTGTTGGCAATGAATCACAAAAAAAACGAACAATGCTAACTGATTTTTTTTAATTTTAATTATAAATATACATACTCGTACATTGAAATAAATACTTGCTTTTTAGTTTTTATTTTTATTTTTTTTAAATGTTGAAATGCAGTTTAAATAATTTAATTTTTTATTTTTTTTTTATATTATGTTATTAATGAAAATTGTCTTTTTTTTAATTTTTCCCCATGAGGAACACTCCCTAAGCCGGACAAAATGTAGCGACCGTCGCTGGCCACCTATGGGAGCTTTCACTCTATCTTAATTTAATTTCTTGGTCCAGAAATAAAATTTTATAGTTTAATTCTTTGATTATGTTATTCGTAATATTATACGATTTTAGAATTTCTTTTCTAACGATTTCTATTAATATTTTTAAGTCGTATAATGTCTTGTTGAAATTATTGTTTATTTTAATTTGTGTATTAAGGCCTTCAATAGCTTTATGGTTACCTGTGTAAGATTGTATTTGTGAATGCACTCTCTTACTAATCATCAAACTGTCACTGTCAATTTATTCAGTGAACTCAACATTTCGTCAATGTGGGTGGCCGTGGCTCAAGTGGTAGTGTGTTGGCTTCCAAATCGGGAGGTTCAGTGTTCGAATCCCAGCTTCGTCCGAAAGACATTCATTTTTCCGGCAACTTAATTCTCGTAAGACGAATGGTTACCTCTAATGCAATAACAAGTCCAATTACACTAATAATTTAGTCTCCCCATTAAATGTTGGATGCCACCCATGGAGCGAAATAACCACTGAGCCCAAAAATCTTTCTTTCTCTCTCTGTCCCATTTTCCTAAAAACTTAACACGTGCTCAGGCATTTTAAGTGTATTAATACCCACTTGAGTGTTAAGTTCTTTAAAAAAAAAGAAGCAAAATATGCGTTATTGGTTGGGTAAAAATCCACATGTACGAGTACTTCACGAATCACCACTTCATCCACAAAAAATAACTGTTTGGTGCGGTTTGCATGCCGGCGGCGTTATTGGGCCATATTTTTTCGTCGACGATAACGATCGTCACGTTACTGTGAATGGTCAGCGTTATCGCGCCATGATCACCGATTATTTTTGGCCCGAATTGGAAGATATGGACTTGGCCAACATGTGGTTTTAACAGGATGATTCCACAGGCCACACAGCACACGCTACAATCGATTTATTGAAGAGTAAATATGGTGAGCGTGTTATCTCAAAAAATGGGCCAGTCACTTGGCTGCCTCGTTCGTGCGATTTATCGCAGCTAGACTATTTTCTGTGGGGCTACGTTAAGTCATTGTCCTATGCTAATACGCCGACGACGTTGGATGAGTTCAGAGCCAACATTGAACGCGGAAGAGCGGCCGTTTCGGCCGAAATGTGTGGCTGAGTCGATGAAAATTGGGTCCAACGAATCGACCGCTGCAAACGTGCCCGCGGTGGCCATATGAACGAAGTCGAGTTCCATTCATAAATGTTGTGATTGTACGTCTAGCCGATAATAAAGTTTTCGAAATATCTCAAATGGTTTGCGTTTTATGTAAAAAAAAAGTTGTCAAGTCCTTATTGTAAAACCCTATATATTGCTGACATTATTATCTGATAATGTTACTGTTGACGTTGATGGCGGTGCATTATATTGTTGTTGTTGATGTTGTTGTTGTAGGTAGCAGGTTGTTCTTATGGCTCGTGTTGATGACGGTGCATTCTTCTACTAGTGTTGTTGTTCTTATAACTCGCGCTCAAGGGGTTAAGGTACCCCTTAGAGAGCTCGGCAGGGCATTCCACATGCGAGTTCTTCCGCTTAGGAACGAATCACGATATTTCAGAGTTAGTCCGCAAGTGGCCTTGAGGGTCAATGGAGCACTGATGGTGGTAATAGCGATAAAATAAAGTAAGATACAAGACATTTCATAGGTGTTCGAGGGTGTCCATTGACTGGGTGATGTTAGCATCACCCATGAGTTTTATCGGTTTTGAATCCTATCCAGTTTAATTTATGCTAATGAAGTCAAAGGTGTGTTGACACAACTATGTCAAGTTACATACACAGTTTCACAGTGCAATTACTTTTGAGTTTTTCTTTTATATAATTTATAACAAGTAATCTAAAAAGTGAATCTAATTGGTTAAAAGCCATCAACGTTTAAGATAGAACTATTATACATACAACAACAAGCAAGTGAATCTGTGAAAGCCTCGGCAAGCAAGAAAGGCGAAGAAATCAAATCTTTGGAATCTCAGATTGATAATCAAATTAAGGGATTAAGAAAGCTTATTCTACAAGAAAATCGTAAGATAAACGAAAAACTTGACAGAATCGAAAACGATTTTGTACAACGTTTTGCCATGGTGGATCAAACGTTGGCTGCATTGTCAAAAAGAGTCGAACGACTTGAGATGACATCTGAACCAACTGATGCAGTGGTACGACAAACATTGCTCCTTGCCCGGCGTTTTAATGACCTTGAATGCGAAAAAATGTCAACAGATGCCATTTTGCTTGGTATACCAAAACAGAGTGATGAGAATCTGGAAAACATGTTGAACAAACTATGTCACTCCGTAAATTGGACACCAACACCTGTACCATTAAACATTTTCCGCATGAAACCCAAGGGAACAACAATCGACACTGCAATTATTATAAAGTTCAAGACAATCTCCGAAAAGAACACTTTGCTTGGGTCAATCGCCAACGTTGGATATCAACCAAAAAAGCATATGCTTGCGCCATGTTGGAATACCTTCTGACAGCCGAATTTATGTTAACGAAAGCTTAACTTCAAACAACCATATGGTTAATGGAAAAGCACTTCAACTAAAGCGAGCAAAAAAGCTTTCCAGTGTCTACACACGAAACGGGCGAGTGTACATAAGATGATCAGGGGCAACTGCAGCAGAGAGACCACTTTTAGTACAATCAGTTGAAAGCTTAAAATGTAATGCACATGAAACGAGCGAATATAATAATGAAGGTGAATCGTAAGCAGCACATTGTGGAAAACTTCATAAATTTTATAAATTTTCTTATTGTGTTTTTTCTATTCTCTATAAATATTCGTATTACTTTATTTGAATTTTCCTTATATCTTTGCCATGTGTCTGAATTGTGTCTCTGTTGTTGGTGCGCATGTCTTCTCTTGACAAATAGTCTTAGAATTTTGTTCCTATTTTACGAAAATGACTAGTTTTATCACGAATAATATTTCTCCGCTGACTTGTGATACAGGCATCAAATTGCGAATTAAGCTTGAAGTTCTGAGCAGACAGTGTAGTGGTCTAAAGGTTTGTCATATCAATGCTCAGAGCTTACACGCAAAAATTGATGAATTCAGATATGTGTTTGTGGGGTCAAATATAGACGTTATATGTGTCTCAGAAACATGGTTTCAAGCTGATGTAAATGATGTTGTGTACAAATTTTCGGGCTATAAATTGTTACGCGCTGATAGATTGAATCGTGGTACTGTAATTTATATTCGCGAAACAATGCACTTTAAGACTAGTGTCAAATCGGATTCATCTTCCTTGATTGAATACTATTTTCTTAAAATTCCTTTTGGTGTAAGTAATTGTTTGTGCGGAGTTGTTTATCGATCCAATAAACATATAGATCTTTCTCAATTTTATTTATAACTCGAGCGGTTTACATCCCTCTACTCGGAAGTTATTATATGTGGAGACTTTAACTGCAACCTACTCGATAATGATACGTCTCAAACCTTTCTTTCCAGGAATGATACGTCTCAAACCTTTCCTTCCAGGATAAAAGCCTTCGGTCTAAATCCAGTTAACAGCACTCATCCAACACATTTTACGGAAAGTTCTTCTACATTATTAGATATATTTCTTACCAATAATACTAACCTATTGCTTTACTCCCAACTTGAAGCACCGGGTTTCTCAAAACAGGATTTACTATTCGCAACATTTAAAATCAATCCAAAGTTGAAACCCTTATTTTACAAGTATAGAGACTTCAAGGCTATCAGCCCTAGAGAACTCGAAACCAGTATTTGTCAGATAAACTGGCAAGCAATGTATGCACTTGTTTCGCCCGATGATCAAGTTAATTTCCTCCAAAGCTCAATAAAACAACTTTTTGATCAACCACTGAAAACAAAACTTGCACGGAGTGAAAGGAACTCTTAGTTTACGGCAGACATTTTATCTACTATGAAGCAGAGCGATCAGACTTACTGATCATCTTTTTGATCAACCTCTGACAACAAAACTTGCACGGAGTGAAAGGAACTCTTGGTTTACGGCAAACATTTTATCTACTATGAAGCATCGCGATCAGACTTACATGCGATGGAAGCGTTTTCGACTTCCAGAAATGCTGTCTAAATTTCGCTATCTTAGAAATGAAGTATGTAAAAAAATAAGAAAAGCAAAACACACACTATACTCCACGCGTCTAAATAAAAATTTACCTTCGAAAAAGTTATGGCAAAATATAAAAGAACTCGGTGTTGGCAAACAAATAGTTTGCAGCATCTACATTTTTGCCAAAATACAGAAACTGATCTAGCCAGATTCCAAGGTATCTGACTACATTTCGACAGGCAAGAGGTTGCCCGTGTGTTCCAATGATCGAGAACTTACGCCAATTTTTTTTGGTATCCCTAGAGGCTCCAAACAACGGCGTCCTAAAGAGAATGGTTTCCGACTTCTGAAAGTTGATTTTCAACTTCCAGTCATCGCAAAATCGTCTTATCTTATCGAAGTCACGCTGCAAGAGAGTATTAATGACCTCGATTTTTGGACCTGTTCTGTACGCTATCAAATCGTCTGCGTACGCAATAGTATGGGGAAGTGAACCTATCAAGTCGCTTGTATAAATGTTCAATGGGACCGGCGAATTGACCGCACCTTGCTGAAGACCATTTTTAATTTGAAATATTCCAACAGAAGTCACATCACCATTTTTCACGATGAACTGTCTGTTGCTTAGCATATTATAAAGGATGTACAAGAGTGCTTTACTGATCCGCAGCCTAGTCATCTTATAGAAAAGACCCTCTAACCATACGCTGTCGAAGGCCTTCTCCAAGTCAACAAGGCAGGCACCAATACATTGTCTTTTGCTTTTGTTTCATTGGATATCGGACACCAGTTTAGACGCGGCATGTGAGATATCATGTCCCGCCTTAAAACTGAATTGATTATCCGGAACTATATGTTTGACCTCAACCCACCTGGACAGAGCTCTATTGATTACCTTTTCAAAAACCTTACTGATATTCGGAAGGAGACTTATCGACCGGAGATTCGCCGGATTGGATATACTCGTATCCTTTCCCTTTTTGGGGATAGGTTGAACCACCGCCGTTTTCCAATGTGGACTATAATGTGCATTATTCATTGCATTATTAAACAGGGTTGTGTAGATGTCCACCGCTTCTAGAGGAAGATGTCAAAGCACGATGTTCGGAATACCATCAGTCCCCTCTGATTTCTTAGCCCTGATTGTGTCGAACATCTCATGGAGTCCTTCCTTCGAATTGAACGGGGGTAGGTCACCCTCTCTGACAATGACATTATTTGCCATA
Source organism: Volucella bombylans (assembly GCA_949129095.1). Classification (NCBI taxonomy): domain Eukaryota; kingdom Metazoa; phylum Arthropoda; class Insecta; order Diptera; family Syrphidae; genus Volucella; species Volucella bombylans. The sequence goes on from OX422140.1 coordinate 212,960,052, forward strand.
TTTTCGTCGCTGAACCGGGTGAGTTAGGTCTTGTAGCAATTTAAACATCGCGGCTCTTCGTTCGATCCAAATCAGTGAATTAACATTCACCGCAAGGACCTTCAAAGTTTGCTCCACCATGTGCGTACCCATTACGACAATTGTTGCGTTAGGCCCGGCAGCAGCGCGTAGATCTGGTCCACCCGCTTGGGCTGTTATTGCACCTGCTTTCGCAGCTGAGCCATCTGCCCTTGCGAGCAAGATGGCCGGCATGATAGGTGCAGCTTCCGTTGTTCTCGGCGTTGGCGCCGGAGAAGCAACAGTCGCTTGCTGTACCGTAGCCCCCCTACCTGACGCCATTTAGGCGTAGGAAATTTGGGACGTGACGGCTGGTGTTTGAAACCTAACAGGTGAACGTTTGACCTCCACCTTCTGCTGCCGAGCCAGTTTTGCTTTCTTAATGTCAGCGAACTTAGGACAACCCCGATAGTTTGCCTTGTGTCCCACGTTCCCATATAATACGCACGAGAGCTGCGACCTATCGGATGCTCCGTCAAATCCCAGAGCACACTCTTCGGAACTGAGTTCTTTGCGCACTTCACGCATCGAGGCTACATTTGGCAGTTCGACGCGGCGTGCCCGAACCTCTGGCAGCGAACGCATTGTATAATGCCTTCGCTCCTTTTTAGTTTTTCCCAGTGAACCACCTGGTAGTCTAGGACATTGATACTCCTTAGACTATCCAGACGGCTTTCTTGACTGAGCTGCACCAGGAAGAACGGCAGACTCCGTTTCTCCCGCCTGAATCTAGCTGTGGTAAATGGCTTTACCCGTACAAACTTGAGTCCTTCGCACTCCTTCTCTTTGAGCAGTGCCAGGATCTCGTCAGGTTCAGAAGACGGTTCCAACCACTTCAGCAGCATCGATTGCCGCTTTTCACACTTTCGTGTGAATGAGAAGTGCTCCGTCGTCGTTTCCTTTAGGAGCTCTTTCACTTTCGCGTAGCCCTCCACTGTATTACACTGGATGGCATGGCGATCGTTCCCAAATCGCTTAATATTAAAATTACTACCAATTACCAACTTACAGATGTCCTTGGTTGCGTGCACCTCCAATTTATAGGTGTTGATAGGAGGCACCTTCTCCTTCTTCTTCGTCTGCTGCTGCTGCTGTTGTTGCTGTTGTTGTTGCTGCTGCTGATGTTTTAGCTGTTGCCGTTGTTGTGGCTGCTGCCGCTGTTGTGGCTGCTCTTGTTGTTGCTGCTGGTGTTTCTTAGTCTTTTGTTGTTGTAGCACTTGTGGTATTGTATTTGTCTGTTGTTTTTTCTGGGGCTGCTTTAGAGTAAGCTGCGACTGCTGTTGTTGTTGGGATTGCTCATGCTCTTCCCTCTTCCTTCTAACCATTTGCAGTTCTTTAATGGCCTGTAGCCTTTGCTGTAGCATTTTGAAGCTGCTACTTATAGATTCGATTTCCTCCTCTTCGTCGTCCGATTCGCTTTCTGCCAATGAAGCGAAGTTGTTTCCTGCCCTCACTCCACCAAGCTTTATAGTGGACGTTGGTAGGGTGGGACGTTGTGCCAAGTTAGAGGTTGGCTTTAGCTTCCTCTTTCTCTTTGGCTTCGGCGTCTGGCTCGAACCACTCGAAGCCTCACCTGATCTCTCAGCCGATCCCGCTTTTGGCATAGCGGACCGCTCTTCACAATCCATTACTTTTAAGCAAATACTTTTTTATTAAAAATTGTCTTTTTAAATTAATTAAATAATAAAGACAAAAAAAAACTTTCGCTGAGGCTTGGAAGCGAAACCACAACGCCGAGATTTATTGTCCGTGTCTTTATCACCTCGGCTACCGAACACTTAGAGAAACCACTGCCTAAAAGTATACTTATTATTTTTCGCACTTTTAAAGCCGAAACAAAAAACACGTGTGATCTCCTTGGAGGTCTATGAACGACTGCAAATAGAGCATTGCCTCTTAGATGAATGCCCCAATCGTCTTAATGAAGAATTTGGAAAAGTTCTAAACAATCAGTACGGAGATGATATTAATGATGATCTTGCCGAAGCGAACGGAGGTTGTCCGATTGCCTACCCTAATTGTGGACATAGTTTTGAATTTCAAAGAGTAAATGATGAAGATGTTTTAGGTGCTGTGCTCAAAATCAAATGTTCGTCCACTTGTTTTTATGAAATACACCCTCACTTTATCAAAATGATTTTGCCTCACATTCTACCAATACTTACTCATGTCTTTAACATAATTATAATGACATCTTCTTTCCCATTCACTTGTAAAATTGCTAAGGTTATACCTGTTCCCAAAAAATCTGCATCGTGCTCACCCCTGCAGGAGTTTAGACCAACCACAATTTTATCATTTTTATCTAAGATTTTGGAAAAAATACTTCATTATCAAATTTCAATTTTCTTAAAAACAAATAAACTTTTAAGTGATAAACAATCCGGTTTTAGACAACACCACAGCTGTATCACGGCCACATTAAAAGTCTCAGAAGATATTAGGAATGCACTGCATAAAGATCTAGTATCATTTTTAGTTCTATTAAACTTTTCCAAAGCATTTGATACTGTGAATCATAGAAGACTTATAGCTAAACTAAAAGAGCAATTCAGATTCTCAGACACCGCTGCAAATCTTATTTCTTCCTATCTTAGTAATCGGAGTCAAGCTGTTGTTATTGGTGAAAAAACATCTCACTCTCTGAATCTTTATTCGGGCGTTCCGCAAGGATCAATTCTTGGACCACTGTTATTCACAATATTTATTAATGAGTCGGTACCCCTATACTCATCTATGGACTTGTATGCAGACGATGCCCAAGTTCAACTTCGCTGCAAGCTTGGAATGATCGAAGATGGAGCTCATAAACTAAACTACGATCTTAGCAGAATCCTTACTTGGTCCGATGCAAACAACTTATACTTTAATCCAAGAGTGTCAAAATGCTTAGTAATTTATAAGAACAAACTTGATCATAATTACTTTCCTGAATTGTATCTCGGAATAAAAATGTAGGTATACTTTTTAATTCTACTTTAACTTGGGAAGATCACTTCCAAATGATTATCGCTAAAATATATGGATCACTACGCAGTTTTTCCCTATCGAAAAATTGTACCCCTTAACATATTCGTCTTAGACTAGCAAAAACACTGATCTTTACTGTAATAGCCTATGGATGCCAAATCTTTACCAGCCATAGCTCAGAATTTAAAAGATTTCTGTCAGTTGCGTTCAATAATATCACTCGTTATGTATATAATCTCCATCGATTTGTTCATGTATCTCATTATGCAAATAAAATTCTTGGCTGTAACCATTACACATATCTGAAATATTTATCCCTAAAAACATTGAATAACATAATAATAAATAAAGAACCAAGTTGTCTTTTTGAAAATATAACGTTCGAAAATTCTTCTCGCTCTTTTATGTTATTGCAACCAAGATTTACTTGCAGAAACTCAGAGCGTCAATTTCTTGTTTATGTCACGAGGCAGTGGAACAATTTACATATTTTCATCAGGAGACTTCGCGGCACCATACAGTTCGAGAAGGTTTTATTCAGACACTTGGCATTAGATTGATATATTAATAAATTAATAAAAATATTCTTTTCCCTTTTTTGTTTTTTTTTCCTCTCTGTTAAAAGTAAAATATTATAATAATACTGGATTATCTTGCTTGTTTATTTGAAACGACTGTATTTAATTTGACTTAATTTTTAATTAAATCTTTAATTAATTAACTTTTACAAATTGTTATAGGCTTTGTAGCCCATTGTAAAAGATTCAAATAAATAAATGAAATGAAATGAAAAAGGTGCAGGTGCAGAAATGTTTTAGGAACACCTGACCAGTTGTGGGCATTGAACTCCAATTTTGGGCGGATGAATGCCTTATATATTGAGGCTAGACCAGAGGCGGTAAAATATTTCTTACATCGCTTGAGGAAACCTAGACATTTCGCAGCATTTTTGGCGACATCAAATATGTGGTCATTCCAAAGTAAGTTGTCATTGACCGAGAATGGAAAGTTTTTCGGTTTCGACGATGTAAGTGCCATTCGTGGATAATGGCTGGGTGCTTAAATTTCGCTTTAACGACAGAAGACAACATTGTGTTTTGGAAGCATTAAATTCCACTCTGTTTGTAGTTCCCTAATTGGTTATGCTGTTAATATCGGAATTTAATGAGTCTAACATACGTTGGCGTTCATATTCTACAGCCGAAGAGCGGGGACATGCGTCCGGCAGCGAATATGAAAAGCAGAGAGTACTGTCATCAGCAAAGGAATATATTGGATTAGAAGTAACAGACAAGAGATCGTTGATGAAAATTAAAAAGAGTGTTGGAGACAGAACGGAGCCATGGGCACACCAGCATTTATTTTGTGAATGCCAGACTTGAAGCCATCAAAGACAGCTTGAATTGAACATTGCTAAAGGTAGTTTCTAATCCATTGAAGAAGAGAGTCATCGATCCCAAATACACACATTTTCAACAAAAGAGCCTGATGCCAAACTCTGTCAAATGCCTTACAAATATCAAGTGCACCTATCTTGCTTTCGCCAGATTTGGTTCCACTTTTCAGTGAGACATGCTATCAAATCACCAGTGGACATGTTGCTACGAAAACCGTATTGTCAATTATTGACAAGTTCTCGTGTTTCGAGATATTTCATGAGCCGACGGTTTATCAGCGTTTCCATGACCTTGGAAAAAAGGGACGTAAGTGAAATGCGGCTGTAGGAGGAGAGAGAAGATGATTCGCCTTTTTAAGGTATGGGCTGCACAAATGCTGTTTTCCATCTACCCGGGAAGGGTCCTAAAGAGTAAGATTGATGAAAAAGCTTATGCAGTGGTTTTGCTAGCGTGGAAGAACACCTCTTCAGAAGAAGGGGAGATATACTGTCTGGACCAGCGGATTTATGTATGTTGAGATCTTTAAATACCCCTGCTACTAAACGAGTGCGAAAGTAGATTCGTCCCATTGAAGATTCGACGCAGTCATGTGTAGCGGGAGAGAAAGCACAATCTGGGAGTGTTGAACTGGCCGCAAAGTGTGCAGCATTGGGATGGAGGATGAGGCGGAATTTCTGATGTTTTTGACCTTTTTTTACCTTTTACTACCTTTGGGACATTGTAGTATTTTTTGCCTCAACTTTTGGTCAGATTGAAATTTCACACGCTTTAGAAAGACGTTGCTCGTTTAAACTTTTCTCGGTTTTCCTCGGTCAGGTTGATCTTGAAGGATCGAAAAAAGATTTATCTAACCCTGATCGCCTCTTTACAGCTCGAGTCGTCCGATGATTGATAAAGTATCTTATTCCAAAGAGAATGGTGTCTGTGATCATATCAGCAGGTGTTGTCTGTCCAGAATGTCGAAGCCACCCAGAATTGTGTATATTAAAAACGATTTCAGTATGAGGATACAGGGATACAATTATTTGAATGGAGTCAGATAGCGCATCAAACTCGTTAAAAATCGAATTTCTGTCCAGTTTAGGGCTTCTGTAAATAAAGCAGTAGTGGATAACTTGCTTACGCAGAAGGAATTTCAACCACATTAAATTGAATTGTGGATTTTAACAGGGACATGTAGTCCCTAGTGTGTAGTGGTGTTGCGATCTTCGTGAGGAAAGGACTGCCTTTTGATAGAGTATACAGTCGTGTAGTACGTAGGTTTCAGGTGTTGGAAGCATGAATCAAATATATCCCTCTCCGTAGCGCAAAGCGGTTGTACGTGGTGTCTATCTATCCACCTAAGGCTACTTAAACCACTTTATTCGTCTCAGTACTCGAGACTAAGGCTGGAATTGGAGGAGAATTATCTTATCATCGCCTGAGATTCCAACGTCAAATATAGAGATTGGAAATAATACTAGAGGAAACCTACTATTCAATTGGTGCGGTGACCACAGTGTAATGTACAGACTCGGCCTTAAGAAATACGACACTAATGGACTTGACAATTAAACGAACAATAGACAACTCACTTACAACGAAGACTACACAAATTTTATTTATGTATTCTTGCAATATTTCATTGTTTAAACGTGAAAAAGTTGCGGGTGCATTTTTTAAACCAAAAGGCATTCTCACATATTCGGAGAACCGTCTGATGGTACAAATGCCATCATTTCAATGTCTTTCTCCGCCACTAATATCTAATGATAACTGTTGAAGACAATGCTCGTTTGCATTAACTGTTTTAATTAAGTATTTGGACAGGGTACATAAACCTTGACCGTTTGTTTTGTAGATCCAAGCGCTGATTAAGACCCCTTACCACTGGTGGGGGGAAGCCTTAATGTAGCGAAAAGGACAAGCTCGAAGTGTTGTTCAATAGCGAGTGATTCTTTATTGAACTCTTAATTATATTTATACAAAATTATTGCTAACTAAGCTTAAATTATAACAATTAGGAAGAACAAACTAAATAATATGACCTATATAATTATTGTTCATACAAAGCAAAAATGACAGTGAAACAAATATTGTCTATGTAGCAAAATGTGAGTTGCATAATTTGTGAGTGCAATGAATTATAGTTTGTGTATAAAGTATACAGCGAAGCTGTTGATGGAAAACATAGGTGTGTATTTATACGGTATTGTTATATGAAATACATTTGTAAATATACTTAAAAACTAAACATTCTCCCGTGCTTTGAATAATTGTTCAACATTTAAATATGTACAGCAAACTTGTTTGCATTAAGGGTGCTTCTTGACTGTGGCGTCGGAGGATCGGTAGGAGAATCTTGATGTGGCGTTGTGATACTGTTGGTTTCCTTGCTGATTTTTCTGTTAAAGTAGCCCTTTTTCCATGTCCATATAAAACCAAAGGCTACACTGATGGATAACAAAAGTGCGGAGTAACCGATTGTTGTATGATGATATTCACTGGCCTTGATTCTGTTTGGTATCTTCACAAAATCTTGACTCCTAAGTAAAGTTTTCAAGGCCGTAAGCTCTTCACCTTCGAATCTATATTGAGTTGGGTTGGAATTATTCAAAGATGATTCCTTCTTTGGTGGACTTGGAAATTCAGTCCTGATGCCAAAACTTGTATATGATAGTCTTAATGCAGGTTTATATTCGTAGTAAGCCTGAATAGTAACGGAGTTGTGTTTGATGGTGCAACCTGGTTCGAGATTAAGAAATCCTGATTCCTTCAGTTGTAATTGAAAGAAACTTGTTCCACATACCACGGACATTTGAATTGGTAATCTAGTAGTGACTATCCATTGGTTCTTATGAAATAGTTGTGTTAAGACGAAATTGTTTTGGACTTCCATTAGCTTGCATTTTGGTTTCGTGAGGTTGTTGAACAGGTTAAAGCTGCAAGAACATAACTCAGATCCTTTGTTGAATTTCGCTTGTGAGTTGGAACACATCCGGCATCCTTTATCATCCGGCAGTCTTTTAACTCGTCCTTGCTTACTGGAACGTACTGATCTCTGTGACTGCTTATTGAAATGAGACTCGTACACGGGCTGATTGCCAGCATTGTCTTGTTTATAACAACTGATATGGGTATCATATGGAAGAGATCGTATTTTTCGTGATCGATTAATGGTAAGTTGATGATAAATACTACATGATCATTTGTGATACTCCCCTTAATCGCCATTAACTTGTAAAGCTGAAGTAAGTCTGCTTCATTTCCGGGGAGTTGCTGAGTAGCTGACAAGTGGCCTTTAATTATCGAAATTTCTACTTTTAGCTGCTGGGGTGACAGAAGTAGTGGGTTTACTCTTCCATGATGTGTGTCAGTAAGCACGTCGAGTATTGCTGCTTGCATTCTCTGTAAGTTGGACACTAGCATTGTCAGCTGAATAGATATGGAGTTGAACATTTGAATTAGATCTACTTCAGCTTCTGTCTTTTGTATACCATTCATGACCATATTGATCTGTTTTTCAAGTTGTGTAAATTTAGAAGTTGTGTCTAATTGACTTCGTTTGACGATGTTCACAGTAGAATCAATCATGGATGTCTGGGTTTTGTGTAGTTCTAATAAGTAATCCTCATTTTCCTTAACCTTATCAATTATGCTAGACATCTTTTCAGCATATTTGGAATCCAAGACACCAAAGAGAGAGTGGGCGACGTTTCCAATAATATTTAGAGCGCCCCTTTTAACTCTCCTTTCGGAAAGCAAACTGTTGTCAAACTGCAAGTTGGTTATAGTCTCATTGAAATGATTAACTAAATAACGGCAGGTAGTCCTCTTTGAAAATTGTTCGCAAAAATTGTGTAAGGCAAGCGTTCCGGTTGATAATGCTGCAATTTCCTTCTTGAATGGTGCTAGTTCGTAGTATGCAATAATTTTCCATTCAGCCGTGACAAATCTTGTTGTGCCCATGCCTTCAAAGTGAATTCCTGGCTCAGATTTAAACCTTGTTATTTGAACAGGATTTGCAACAATTATGGGGAACATCAATACTGCTATAAGCATTATGATCAAGTTGGTGTGGCTTAAGCGTCTCATTTTCTTTCTTGGTACTTCTACAGGTTCATGATGGTTTTGACTGGTTTCATTGAACTCGGGCTGGGTTTCAATTGTTTCGATTTCTTCATGATGTTCCTTTATATTTAAAGGTGCTAATCGATGTATTGCTCGTTTCCAAATACCGGTTGAGGTCTTAACGTCTGCGACTCGAACTGCTCCGTCGTCACCCTTGTAGACTTGAATTATTCTTCCAAGGGGCCATTGAAGAATTGGAACATTATCCTCCTTGATGATTACCAGTCCTCCAGGTTTAATATTAGGAGATTGCTCTGTGTCTGTATTGTAGCTCATTCAAATAGTCTCTAGACCATCTATTCCAAAATTCGTTCTTTAGATGCGAAACCAGTTTCCAGCGTGTTAACGTGTTTGCGTTAAGTGTAGTTGTGTTTACATCAGGTATCGCTGTTAAAGGTTGACCGATTAAAAAGTGTCCCGGTGTTAAGGCAGTCAGATCATTTGGGTCTTCCGACATTGGAGTTATTGGTCGTGAATTCAAAACTGCTTCAATGCCGATCATAACTGTTTCCAGTTCTTCATAGGTTAATGATGCTGTAGAAACACTTCTCACTAATAAATGTTTGGCAGACTTAACAGCAGCTTCCCATAACCCACCAAAATGTGGTTCTCTAGGAGGAATAAAGTTGAATTTAATTGCCTTGTCGCTGCAGGCCTTCATAATTTTGTCACTTGCAGTTGCGGAATAGATGGTTGATGATAATTCCGCAAATTGATTACGAGCGCCAATAAAGTTTGTGGCGTTGTCGCAGTAAAGATTTTCGCAATGTCCTCGGCGGCCTATGAAGCGATTAAGAGCGCCAATAAACGACTCCGTTGTTAGGTCACTAACAATCTCTATATTCACAGCTTTTGTTGTGAAGCAGCAGAATATCGCAACACACGCCTTTTGTGGTTTTTTTCCTCGTATTTTATAGTGTACCCAGAATGGTCCGCAATAATCCACGCCCGAATTCAGGAAGGGTCTTGCTGGTTGGACTCGTGTAGGAGGTAAATTTCCCATCATTTGCTTTAGAAAGTGTGGCCTTGCCTTATTGCACCTTATACAATGTTGCACGATTGATCGCGAAAGGAGTTTTCCCTTTATTGGCCAGAATCTTTGTCGAGTGTGGGCTAGCAATGTTTGAGATCCACAGTGATAATTTTTCTCGTGAATATCTTTCATGATCAGTTTCGTTATTGGGTCATCATATGGTAGGAGCATTTGATGTTTTGCATCGTATGACAGGGATGAAGAGTTGATTCGTCCACCAACCCGAATAATTCCATTTTCGTCCAGAAATGGGGAGAGACCACTGAGAGAACTTGATTTGTGTAATTCTTTGTATTTCTTCAATTCCTTGATTTCACTATTAAAGTGTGTTTGCTGTAGTGTTGATACAACTTTCATTAGTGCATCATTTATTTCCATGGGTGTTAGTGTTAATTGTGTTGGCGCTGAAAGTCGATTCTGTTTGCAACGACGTATAAACCTTTGAACATACGCTATAATGCGTATAAGTGTCTTGAATGAGTTTCCGTGGTTGACTTGCCGGAGAAGATTTTCTGTTTCGACACTTGTTACTGTAGCCGAAATTTTCTTCCTTCGTTCTTCATCAGTGTTTATTGCTAAAATTTTGCAAAAAGGTCTTGACCATGTGTCCTCCATCCCATGAAGAAACAGAGGTCCGTATAACCACATTCCGCAAGACTTGAGCTGAGTCGGAGATAACCCACGTGATAGTACATCAGCAGGATTGTCTTTTGATCTGACGTGTCTCCATTGCTCGGCAACTGAAAGATTCTGAATTGTAGCTACCCTGTTGGCTACGAAGGTGTGAAATGACGATGAATTGGAGTTAATCCAATTTAAAACAATTTCAGAATCGGTCCAAAAGTATATTGTTGTGTCTTCAATTTTAAGGTCCCTTTTAGTTCTGGTTGCTAGAATAGTACTTAATACCGCAGCACAAAGTTCCAGTCGTGGAAGTGTCTGTTTTTTAAGTGGTGCTACTCGTGATTTTGAACACAGTAATCTCATAATTATTCTTCCGTCACTGAGAACTGATCGAATGTACATATATCGCTGCGCCATAAGCTTTCTCGGAAGCATCAGCGAAGGCATGAATCTGAATTAATTTAGGGACTTCTGAATTAAAAACGTGTCGTGGGAAGTGCATGTTATTCAGTTCTTTTAGACCATCTTGGAACGATAGCCATTTGGTGTGAAACTCTGTTGGCAATGCTTCATCCCATGTGATTTTCAGTTGCCATAATTGTTGTATGAAGATTTTCGCAGTTACTATAACTGGTCCTAATATTCCTAGTGAATCGAAGATTCTAGCTACATCGGAACAAACTGTCCGTTTTGTTATGCGTGATTTCACCCCAATGCTTGTCTTAAAAATTAAATGATCATTCTTTGGAACCCATGCTAGGCCTAGTGTTGTGATTGTTTCTTCCGCCTTGGTGTTAAAGTCAAGAATTACTTCCTGATGTTCTGGTGGAATGTTTTCCAATAGCTGTGGGTGATTAGCGCACCATTTTCTTAGTTTAAAGCCAGCTTGATCGAGTATCTTGACGAGTTCTGTTTGAATTTCCTTGGCAGTAGTGAGGCTATTTGATCCGGTCAATCCATCATCAACGTAGAAGTCGTCTTGTAATACCTGGGCTCCAAGTGGATACTTTGCCTTGTTAGCCTTGACTAGCTCGTGTAAACATCTTACTGCCAAATATGGAGCAGATCTTGTGCCATATGTGACAGTGTTCAGTTGGTATTACTTCAGTTTTTCGTTGGGATTCCTTCTCCAAGCAATAAGTTGATATCCTCTGTCATCTGGATGAACCAGAATCTGCCTATACATTTTCTGTATATCCGTTGTAAACACAAATCTGGGCATCCGGAATCGGAGAAGGATGGCAAAAAGCTCATTTTGAATAATAGGTCCAGTGTGCATAATGTCGTTCAAGCTCACACCAGATGATGTTTTTGCTGAGGCGTCAAATACTACCCGAAGCTTGGTGGAACTGCTATCAGGTTTTAAGACGCAGTGATGTGGAATAACATAATTAGGAGATAATATGTCGTCGATGTTGACTTCCGTCATGTGTCCTAATGTCTCATATTCATCCATGAACTCAATATATTGATTCCTCACAATGTCGTTCTTCAAAAGCCGTCTTTCCAAAGCCAAAAATCTGTTTAGAGCAATGTCTTGGGATGATCCTAAGGCTGTAGTGTTTTGTGCGAAGGGTAGTCTAACTATAAAACGACCCTTATCGTCTCTTCTTGTGTTTTGAGTAAAATGTTCTTTGCACCGTTTTTCTGCCAGGGTAATCTTTGGTTCAGCTACCTCTACTTCTTCGAGTTTCCAAAATTTCTCGATTATCTGATTTGTTTGGTCCTCAGATTCGCTACAAATCCCGCATGTTGCTAAAGCAATTGTGTTCGTCTCAACCTTTCCTGCTAGGATCCATCCAAATACAGTGTTTTGGAGTGTTGGCAAGCCCTCACCTAATTTTATTTGTCCAATTGATAACAATTGATGAAAAAATTCTGCGCCGAGAAGAACGTCAATTTTGCCTGGTCTGTTGAAATTTGGGTCAGCCAGTGTAATATTGTTCGGGATTGCCCATGAGGAAATATCCAAATGCTGCGTTGGTTGTGGTGATATTATGTTTTTGAAGACAAAAGCTTCCAACTGTGTGGAAAACCCATTTAGTCTTGAACATAATTGAAGGCTCACACGATGATGGACTTCCCTTTTACCATCGCCGATACCCTGAATACTCATTGACGTATTTTTTGGCGATATGCCCATTTTCTTGATGAGGCTCTCAGTAATTAAGTTGACTTGGGATCCAGAATCCAAAATGGCTCTACATTCAATGCTTTTACCGTTCCTATCGGTTAATCTTATTTGTGTTGTGCTGAGAAGCACGTAACTCTTGTCATTTAATGCAGCCAATGTAGTCAATTCTTTTTTGTCTTTTGCTGATTCCAATATTGCTGACGTTGAGCTCTCCGTTTCTGCGATTTTGGCCCGGTCGTTGCTGTATAATAGTGTGTTATGCCTCTTATTGCATTTGGTACAGGTCCGCGATGCACATGCCTTAGCCTTATGTCCGAATCGTAGGCAGTTAATGCATAGCGTTTGCTTTTGAACAAATTGTAGGCGATTGCTGGTGGGCAATCGTACAACCGCACAGCGGATGAGCTTCAGTATTGCATGCTCGGCATAAGTTTCTAGTTTTCTTTTCAATTTGTGTTGTCGATATAACTGACGAACATGATTTTGAGTTTTGTTTTGACTGTGACCTTGATACCCTTTGTCCAATTGCTTCCAGTGATTGGAAACGCAATTCCAGAAAACTTAGAAACTCCTTTAATGGTTGATTTTCCCTTGGGTTTCTGAGTGCTTGTTCATATAGGACGTGTGTGGTCCTACCGAGATTCTTGATTAGGAGATGTAGCAATAGAGGATCCCAACTAGAAGTATCCACTCCTAAATTCTTTAAGGCTTGAAGTCCTTCTTGTGTGGTGTCATGGAGCTCCCTTATGGCAGAAGCTGACACATTGTCAGACGTAAGATTTGGTTGACTTATAATTTTGTGGATTACTGCTGTTGTTAGCACTCGCACGTTGTTATATCTCTCTTGAAGCGATTGCAGGCTGTCAGGTAGTTTTCTTCCGTCAGAGCCAAATGTCCAATCAGTTTTTCTGATTCTCCAGAGACATTTGTTTTTAAGTACCACATTTTTTGTACATTGGGAATTAGCTTGTTGTGTATCATTTGTTGAAAAATATCAAAAAATTGACGCCATTTTAAATAGTCTCCATCGAATTTCGGAATTGTTAATTTTGTAGGTTCAATGAATTGTCAATCGGTATGTTGTTGCTATTCATTGACATGGAATGACTGTTCGAAGTCTGGCAACCCATTTTCATTGCTAAGTCGAGTACGGTCGAGTACGTTGCTTTCTACCAGTGCTTCGACTTGAACATATGTACTTAGTTTTATATGCATTTTATTTTCTTAACACTAACTCTTACATTCTAACAAAAAATGCTTAAATGCTAGCTTATAATTACTTAATAATCTTACACTAACTTACTGGCCCCACACAGGCACTCTAAGCTACTCTAAATTCTTATAACTATGTCTTTCGACTTCATTTACATTTTCTTAGAACTATTTATTTTGTATACTTAAAGCTAAGAAAAAAAATTTGTTAACAAAACTTAGCATATGGACATAATTTTTTATTTTTAATAAAAACTTAGTATCTAACTTAAAATAAACCTTAGCCTACCTAAACTAAATGTACAATACACACATAAACACACATAGACGTTATACACAATCATATACATATATCAGTATACACCTCTGTATACACTGATATATGTACATGTTTCTTAAATGCTAACCTAAACCTATGTAAGCCGGCCATCGCTGTTTACAGAGAAAACAGATTGGTCAGCTCTGCCTCATTAGTGAGGCTGGTCCGTAATTGACGGAAACGACGACGAAACATCTTCTCCATCATTCAACCACCAGAAATGCTGGTGCTGCCGAACGACCTCCCTCTTATAGCGATTCTCCACCGCCCTACTGAACCTGAGGCGATCCACACTGCCGTGTGCGACGTCTCTGTCGTAGTTGAGTCGCCTGTCCCCAGCTGTCCGAGCGACATGGAAGATTAACGGCACCGCTGATCTATCCTGGATCAACCCTTTCTGATCTAGGTAGAGGAATGCTTCCGGTGGAACGAAGCCGTCAAAGCGCACACTCTCGTGGTAAAGGTAATTGGGGTAGTAAGCCCCAGATATCAGGTTATTCGTCGACGTCATTGCTCTTGCAATGTGCCTTCGAGTCAGCTTAATTACGAAGTTGTCCACTCGTATTAGGTTCGCCCTGTTGTAAAGGACCTCATTAGGATAAAATTTTTTGTACTCCGACTCTGGTGTTCTGTACAAGCGAAGACAGGCCCTAAGGCAAGCCCTCTCAAACACCCGAATCTTTTCCATTAAGCTTGCTCGTACATTGAACCACACGGGACAACCAAATACCAGCATGGGCCTGATAAGGGCCATGTAGCAGATTACCTTTACCCCCGCATCGAGTTGGCTGCTATAAAACAGTCTCTTTGTAAGGGCAAAGGCACCTTTAGCTCTGGCCAGAGCAGCATCTACATTTTTGACAAAATATAGAAACTGATCTAGCCAGATTCCAAGGTATCTGACTACATTTCGACAGGCAAGAGGCTGTCCGTGTTGTCCAATAATCGAGAACTTTCTCCAATTTTTTCTGGTATCCCTTGAGGCTCTAGACAACGGCGTCCTAAAGAGAATGGTTTCCGACTTCTGAAAGTTGATTTTCAACTTCCAGTCATCGCAAAATCGTCTCATCTTATCGAAGTCACGCTGCAAGAGAGTATTAATGACCTCGATTTTTGGACCTGTTCTGTACGCTATCAAATCGTCTGTGTACGCAATAGTATGGGGAAGTGAACCTATCAAGTCGCTTGTAAAAATGTTGAATAGGATCGGCGAATTGACCGCACTTTGCTGAAGACCATTTTTAATTTGAAATATTCCAACAGAATCACATCACCATTTTTCACGATGAACTGTCTGTTGGTTAGCATATTATAAAGAATGTACAAGAGCGGTTAACTGATCCCCAGCCCAGTCAGCTTATAGAAAAGACCCTCTAACCATACGGTGTCGAAGGCCTTCTCCAAGTCAACAAGGCAGGCACCAGTGCATTGTTTTTTGCCTTTATTCCATTGGATATCAGAAACCAGTTTAGACGCTGCATGTGAGATATCATGTCCCGCCTTAAAACCGAATTGATTATCCGGAACTATATGTTTGTCCTCAACCCACCTAGACAGAGCTCTATTGATTACCTTTTCAAAAACCTTACTGATATTCGGAAGGAGACTTATCGACCGGAGATTCGCCGGAATGGATATATCCTTTCCCTTTTTGGGGATAGGTTGAACCACCGCCGTTTTCCAATGCGCTGGATAATGTGCATTATTCATTGCATTATTAAACAGGGTGGTGTAAATGTCCACCGCTTCTAGAGGAAGATGTCGAAGCACGATGTTCGGAATACCATCGGTCCCCACCGATTTCTTAGCCCTGATTGTGTCGAAGATCTCATGGAGTCCTGCCTTCGAAATGAACGGGGGTAGGCCACCCTCTCTGGCAATGACGTTATTTGCCATATTTTCGTCGCTAAACCGGGTGAAACCAGAGCCCTCGGTTCGCCAGTTCCCTATTTCATTTCGAATGCAGAAGTCGTGCACCAAGACGCGATTGTCCAGGTCGTAATTAGTTCCAATGTTATCAATGGCCTTATATACTTCCTGGAAAGTGGCCCCTATGGCCTCAACCTTCTCCTGTGGATCCTCGATCACAAAAAAGTCGTCTTCATCAGCGGCCTCATTTGGATCAATGCCTGCTATTGTCAGTAACCGTCCGTTGTCTGTTGTCCGGGCTATTTTAAGACACTGAAGGTCGTTTTGATTTTTTCTCCGAAATAGTTTATTTATTTGCGGAAACATATTCGGGTTGCTGGTGTTTACAGCCCGAACCTTGTTATTCCAATACAAACTTACAGAAATTCTGTAATTTTCTTTTATTAGCGTTTGAATATTTTTAATCGACGACTTCAGTGTCCTAATCTCCGGGTCTTGTCGGTCAGTTAACTGTCTGTACAAGTTTTTAAGTCTGGTCAGAAGTCTACTTTTCTGTCGGTGCAGTGCGTCAATAGTAGGATTGCGGAACAGGTCTTCGTTAGTCGAACGTCGATACCGCGGTATTGTAGTGTCCATAGTTTGTTTAATTGTCTCGTCCATTTGTTTTAGGTAATTGTCGATCTCCTCGTTTGACAAATTCCTATTGGACGGTGGGTGGAGCGTGTTCGAGGAGAGCGCTCTAGTCAAGGTTGCGGAGAAGCGTGTCCATCGAGTCTTACTGTAGTTGTAAGAATATCTTTGGACAAACTCCTCCAATTCCGCAATTTCGTTGGGAACTGTAATTTCGGTGCTAAAACCGCAATGGTCGCTGTCATACACGAATGTGCGCAGACAGTTTAATGTTTGTAAATTCGTGCCTGTCAGTCGTATACGTTCGTCGTACAGCAGTAGATCCAAATAAGACCCGCCTCTGGGAAACGACGGGTTATCTGTCGCTTTAAAACCGAGTCTGTACATGACATCGTGCTGACCCCACCAATCGAGTAGTAGGTTCCCTCTAGTATTTGGCAAATTATTTCCCCAATCTCTATGTCTAGCGTTGAAATCCCCGCCGATTATAAAATAATTCTCCCCCGATTCCAGCCTCAGAAGTCGAAAAAGCGTGTCGAGCTCTGTAATGAATAGGGTGGATTGTGAAGCCTCAGGTGCATAAACAGAGGCCAAGTACAGCCGCTTTCCACTGCGGAGCGGGATGTAAACGACGACTGCCTCCAACACCCGGAACCTGCGCAACACGCCCCTGTACACTCTGTGAAATTTTATACCTTCTTTAATGAAGATCGCGACACCGCCTCCACGTTTGGATCTGGGCCGGTTTCTTCTTCTAACAATATAATTATTGTACTCCAGTTTGTGCTTATCGGTTAGCTTGGTTTCGCTAGCGAAAAGCACATCAGGAGTTTGGTCTTGTAGCAATTTAAACATCGCGGCTCTTCGTTCGATCCTAATCAATGAATTCACATTCACCGCAAGGACCTTCAAAGTTTGCTCCACCATGTGCGTACCCATTACGGCATGTGTTGCGTTAGGCCCGGCAGCAACGCGTAGATCTGGTCCACCCGCTTGGCCTGTTCTTGAACCTGCTTTTGCAGCTGAGCCATCTGCCCTTGGATTGCGAGCAAGATGGCTAGCATGTTGGGTGCAGCTTCCGTTGTTCTCGGCATCGGAGCCGGAGAAGCAACAGTCGCTTGCTGTACCGTAGCCCCCCTACCTGACGCCATTTGGGCGTAGGAAATTTGGGGCGTGACGGCTGGTGTTTGAAACCTCACAGGTGAACGTTTGACCTCCACCTTCTGCTGCCGAGCCAATTTTGCTTTTTTAATTTCGGTGAACTTAGGACAACCCCGATAGTTTGCGGTGTGTCCCACGTTCCCACATAATACGCAGGAGAGCTGCGACCTATTGGATGCTCCGTCAACACCCAGAGCACACTCCTCGGAACTGTGGTTCTTTGCGCACTTCACGCATCGAGGCTGCATTTGGCAGTTCGACGCGGCGTGCCCGAACCTCTGGCAGCGAACGCATTGTATAACGCCGTCGCTCCTTTTTAATTTTTCCCAATGAACCACCTGGTAGTCTAGGACATTGATACTCCTTAGACTATCCAGACGGCTTTCGGGACTGAGCTGCACTAAGAAGAACGGCAGACTCCGTTTCTCCCGCCTAGCTCTGGCTGTGGTAAACGGCTTTACCCCCACAAACTTGAGTCCTTCGCACTCCTTCTCTTTGAGCAGTGCTAGGATCTCCTCAGGATCAGAAGACGGTTCCAACCCCTTCAACAGCATCGATTGCCGCTTTTCACACTTCGGTGTGTATAAGTAGTGCTCCGTCGTCGTTTCCTTTAGGAGCTCTTTAACTTTCGCGTAGCCCTCCACTGTATTACAGTGGATGGCATGGCGATCGTTCCCCAATCTCTTAATATTGAAATTATTACCAATAACCAACTTACACAGGTCCTTGCGACTGCTTTTGAGCAAGCTGCGACTGCTATTGTTGTTGGGATAGTTCTTGCACTTCCCTCTTCCTTCTGACCATTTGCCGCTCTTTAATGGCCTGTAAACTCTGCTGCAGCATTTTGATGCTGTTACTTATGGACTCTAATTCCTCCTCTTCGTCGTCAGAGGGTGGGACGTTCTGCCAAGTTAGAGGTTGACTTTAGCATCCTCTTCATCTTTGGCTTTGGTGTTTGGTTCGAACCACTCGAAGCCTCACCTGCTATCTCAGCCGATCCCGCTATTGGTATAGCGGACCGCTCTCCACAATCCATCACGTGAATTTGATCTCTTTTTTTTTTTTTTACACTTCACTTATTATTTCAATAAAAAAAAAAAAAAAAAAAAAAAAAAAAAAAAAACAACAACAACAACAAGAAAACAAAGCAATGTCTCCCGTTGGGAATCGAACCCAGGCCTCCGAATCGCTACACCAAGTAGATGTCGCCCGAGTGTTTGCCACTTCGGCTACCAACCACTTTATACTTTTTTTGTTTTAACGTTTAGTTTATTTATTTTCTTCACTTGTGAAGCCGAACACGAAAATGCGTCTTATCGCCACTAAGGTCTATGAACGACTGAACATATGTACTTAGGTCATATCCATGTTTCGTTGGATCATCACTTAACTCCCAAATTAAATAATTAAGCGATTCGATTTGTTGCCATACCCTGTTTATCATTTCCCGCTTTGCCTCATAATATTCTCTGGGCCGTGGCTCATCGTCCTTAGAAACCGATCCTAATAAGCGATGCAGTGAATTGATTGCCTGAACCTGCTTTCTTATGATACCGCTGACATTACTAGCATCAGATGCATCACCTCGTTCACCATTCTTAGATACTGCAATCTCTTGGCTTGCAGCATGAGTGTATGACTTGCCTTTTAGTGAGCCAATATTCTTGTTGAATAATTCGGAGTATTGTATGACTAGTTCGTGGATCTCGGTATAATAATCCTTTAAGAAGTATTCGTGGTTTGATCGATGCTGGGCAGCCCTCGAATTCGGTTGTCCGTTTCTTCGAACTGCGACCATGCGGTCTCTAACAGTGACAACCGATCTTGAAAGTATTTGACAGCTGACTTTCTGTCTGCTCCATCCTTCTTAAAGTTTACTATGATCCGCTGAATTTCCTCGCCTGCTTTCAGTTGATTTGTTGCTAGTTCCTCCATCTTGGGCTAAGGCTCTTTTGGTTGTGATTTATGATGGTGCAAATGTTAAAGCCCAGTGTTCTAGCCCTGGTAACGCCTTCTTGTACTCGCCTTTGATCCGATGAATATGTGAGTCAACTGTGTGAATCACTTCTCAGAGCAAAAGTCCAATCGCTATATGTGAAACAATGTGTGAATCACGTCGGGGTCACCAAATGTTGAAGACAATGCTCGTTTGCATTGACTGTTTTAATTAAGTATTTGGATAGGGCACATAAACCTTGACCGTTTGTTTTGTAGATCCAAACGCATAAACTTGGACTACAGTGGAGATTATGATTAAGACCCCTTACCACTGGTGGGGGGAAAGCTCGAAGTGTTGTTCAATAGCGAGTGATTCTTTATTGAACTCTTAATTATATTTATACAAAATTATTGCTAACTAAGCTTAAATTATAACAATTAGGAAGAACAAACTAAATAATATGACCTATATAATTATTGTTCATACAAAGCAAAAATGACAGTGAAACAAATATTGTCTATGTAGCTAAATGTGAGTTGCATAATTTGTGAGTGCAATGAATTATAGTTTGTGTATAAAGTATACAGCGAAGCTGTTGATGGAAAACATAGGTGTGTATTTATACGGTATTGTTATATGAAATACATTTGTGTGTAAATATACTTAAAAACTAAACAATAACCTTTGGCTAGATCTAATGAGCTAAAATATTGCGCTTTACCCAACTTGTCCAGTTTACTATCGATATTGTTACTTGGTTAAGCCTTCTGTCGCGGCTGGCGACTGGAAGGGATACGATTTAACTCTTAACCGAGTTTAAATAAAATGCTGAACTAGACGTTCGTTTGCATTGGAGAAGAGTTTATTTCTATAAAGAATCAATTTGTACATTAATTACAATATTTTATGACATTCTTGCCGCAGTTCTACTCCCTTCTTTCTTTTCGGCTGACAAATAGTAAATGCGTCAAATTAAATGATTTGCGCTTGTAAGGCGAATACGAACAATGAAAAGCAAATACATGTTAGAAAGAAAGAAAGAAGAAGAGTAAGGCTGCGTTTACATTAATCGGAGTTTACACTTGTCGTTCTGCAACACCTTCTATAATTTACCACTATCCTGAATTTATTTGCTCTCGACTTATCTTTTTTCTTCGGTATTACTATAATAGGAGAACTACATTTCCAACATCTACTTTTGCTTTTTCTTATTATACCTTGCACTTCCATTTCTTGCATTTGTTTTCTTGCTTCTGCTTCATGCTGTGATATCGATATATTTTGGAGTTTATCTGCTCATTTGTAGTAGTCTTAATTTCATGTACAATGCTTGAAGTATTTGTTAACATGTCTTCTTCTTTATAGAACAATTTTTTGTATTTTTTTAATAATGTAAGTGTTCCAAATTTCTCCTCTTCATTTAAATGATCTAAGTTTATGTTTACCAAATTACTTTTTTCTAATGCATTTACTTCATTTTCTACTCTCTTACTTAAAAACGGTATTCGTACCCATCTCATCCTAGCATTATCCAGTTGCTTAAATTCTTCTGGACATATGGTTCTTACATATTCGGTATTTTGTTTAACTTGTCCTTCTATAGTGCTAAAATAATATGGATTTGTCCTCCTAACTGTTCGTATATTCTATTTCCTACTTTGATAGAGTTTAATAAACTGATTGTAGATCCTGTATCTACCAAACAAACATACTCTTCTTTATTGATTGTAAGAATGATACAAATTTTATTTTAATCCAAAGCTAATTTATAAAAAACTCCCCATCTGCTAATTGATTTACTTCATCCCCATTACTTATGGTATCACAGGTTATGTCGAATTATTATTGTAATTTCTGTCGTTTCCATTTCTGGAGTTCTGACTTGTAGGATTATTGTTAAAATTACCCCTACTCTGCCCCGACCTATTGTTGTGATTTTTATTAAGCCTAGCTCTACCCTATTCTACTAAATTATTGTTATTATTACCATTTCTCTGTGTTTGTCTAGGGTTATGGTGGTGATTAGCTTGATAACTATTGTGTGGTTGATAGTTACTGTGTATTGGTTTGGATACAATTTGTTTATTTGCTTTCTGTTGTTTCAAACTAAAATGATCTTGGCCAACATATTTATTAAGAACTATCCGAATATGTTTCAATGCAAACTTATCATGCAATTGGGCTGCTAAAGCCCCTGCAGTGATTTCTTTAATTTTTAAAACTAGGAAGCTACTTAAATTATTTGCAATATTAGTTTGGAATTCACTAAAAATTGCACATTTTGTAATATCACTAACAATAACTCTTACTTTATCACATAAATCCAAAATTGAACTTACTTTTAAGAAACTGATCTCATTCATAACCTGCCCTTGGTCCTTTGTTGCTTTTAAGTGGAGCTTGTTCTTTCAGCTTTTCCAGGTCAATGGACGTGATGTTGAGAGACATATAGTGATTTTCTCGATGTAGATTACAGTGTAGACGTCATTACTTTGGTTCTCTGCATATTCCAACAATGCTCTGTCTACTGAAGAAATAAATGCTGGAAGAGTTCCACTACTTCCATCGAAGACAGGAACGTACCGAAGTTCTTTCTCGAGTCTGCTCTTTAGTGTTACCGATTGATTTTGGCGGCTTACTATTTCCGTTAGCATGGAAAAGCATTACTCAGTGATATTTTGCGCCATTCCCCTGTTGTTGTCAAGAATTTTATTTCATTATAGTCTTTTCTCCAGGTTTTTTTGTGTTTTTATTTACCCCACTATTAGAAATAAAAGGTTTTATCAATGGACTTGGGTCTGCTATCAAATTTACCACTGGAGACTTAGATGTCAACGATGCAAATAGAATCAATAAACATATAGACAAATTAAATTCTAATTTACATAATCTGACACATACAGCATTAAATCAAAACGCAATAAATTTTCAAATGATGGCAAGACTTAAGACCATTACTAACCACATTAACAAAGAACAGAACACAATAGAATCATTCCTTGCAAAAACAGCAAACAAAGTAAAACGCGAAGAAGATATGCTAATCGAAACAAGATACCTCAACCAAATTAACTTTAACATAGACCTACTAACAAATCATATTTCCGATCTATCTGAAGCAATGATTCTAAGTAAACTTAACACCATCCCTAAAATTATGTATATTACTCGTAAAACCAAACCAAATTAACTTAATACAAAATAAATTACAAAAACAAAATATAGAAATTATTTCTACTGAACAATATATGAATTTCTTAAATTACAAGCCTACTACAATGGCTCAAACATTATATTTAATGTTCTTATACCAAATTCCTTACTAGAACAATATTATTTATATCACATCGTTCCTTTACCAATTAATGACACAAAATTAATCATAACAAATTCTTATATAATATACAATGAAAGACAATACAACATATTGAATTGGAAGAAGATATCATCAACTCAAAATGTGTAGGAAATTTGATAAAGAATAAAGCCGCCCAGTGCGCATTCAACAGTGTCGGCAAAGTTGAAAGCGTATCGCAACCTGAACCAAATTATATTCTATTTGTTAATATACCAACGATTATTATTAAACCTACTTGCAGTACTCAGATCACAGCATTAGAAGATACAGCACTACTTCACTTCCAGAATTGCAGCGTTATCGTTAAAGGTAGATATATATTATGAAGACGACCCAGAAATCTTTTGGGATGAAGTTCAAGCATGTCCTAAACCTACATAAACAAAAAGAATCCAACTTCCTAATCCAAACAGAACTATTCACCCTGGGATCCAAGACCTTGCATCTACACTACATCACCGGCACATCGATAATTCTCTTATCGATCACCATCATCATAGTCATCTTCCTAAAGACCAAGTACAAAGAGAAGAGGGTCTCAATTATGTTGTACAATCTTTCGCTTCAGCTTCAAAGTCGTCACTTTGGTAGTCGCTTTATTCTAAGGCGGAAGGAGTTACGGTAGCCACCAACACCCCAATCGCCCTCTACACACAAACAAAACTACAGCAGCATTTTAACTCACTCCGACTCAATCACACAAAACAACAACAACAGCAGCAATACAATACACGCCGATTCAATCGCATATAACAGTAACAGCAGCAGTCACATAACAACAACAACAACAACAACAACAGCAGCAGTCACGTAGCAACAACAACAGCATCAGTCACATAACAACAAAAACAGCACACGCCGATTGCTTCACTCATAACAACAAGAACAACAGCAGCAGTACAATACACGCCGGATGCATTATTGCAACATTACGAAATTAAAGACCAAAATGTTCAATTAGACAGGTGAGAACATGAACTTTCTGAATAAACGTCTGGGGAGTTTCCGGCCCAAATTCAAGTTCATGGGATCGTTAGGTGTTAAGCTAAAATTTGTAAGAAACTCAGTTGATTAAAGATATTATTAAAGTGAAGTTGGTTTTTTATCTAAGCCCGAAGCTTAGAACATAACTCGCGCACCAATTATAAAGAAAAAAACAAGGCGTTGCGATCTTCGTAAGGAAAGGACTGCCTTTTAGAAGAGTATAATATGAAGTCAGGAGAGTGTTAAGTTTTCAGGTGTTGGAAGCATACATCAAATATATCCCTCTCCGTAGTGGAAAGCGGTTGTACGTGGTGTCTATCTATCCACCTAAGGCTACTTAATCCACTTTATTCGTCTCAGTACTCGACACACATTTGCGATTCCTAAGGCTGAAAATCTAAGAGAATTATTTTATCATCGCCTGAGATTTCAACGCCAAACATAGAGATTGGTAATAATACTAGAGGAAACCTACTATTCTGGGGATAATTTTTTTAAATTTTGGACACGTTTCCGCTGGACATACATATTTATATCAAACTTTTGGTACCTACTAATTTTTCAGGTCACATATAAACTCTTTTACTCGGAACATTGATTCACCATTTCAAACACTTAGGTAGAGTACATAAAATAATGTTTGTTGTTTCAATTCCAAAAAAAAACTTTTACTTATACCACATACTTATGCGTACAAGGCGAAAAACACAATTTTGTTTAAACTCAACTTAAAGTCGAAAACGTGTGTCGAAAATAGTGTTTCAAAAAAATAAAATAAACAGATTTAAAAAAAAAACTTTCAAATATAGTTTTTTTTATTCACAATATTTTTATTTTTTTGAAAGAACTTAGATCTCAAGAGGACCTAAACTCTTAAAATACCGGAGAACGTGAGAAGTTTTTTTGGAAAATTGGATAGAGGGAGGGAGTAAGATGTTTGGGCGCAGTGGTTATTCCGCTCCATGAGTGACTCCAACATTTAAAGGGGAGACTAAATTATTAGTGTAAATTAACTTGTTGTTATATTTTAGGCAACCGTTCATCTCACGAAATTTTAGTTGCCTGAAAAGAAGAATGTCTTTCGGGTGCGGCTGGTATTAAAGTCCGAACCGTCTGATTGGGAGCCAATACACTACCACTTGAGCCACGGCCACCCACACCACCACAATTAAATATTAACATTCATACATATTTACATATATATTTATGTATTCAGGATAGTCCGGTTTGGGGCACAGATATTTGATTTCATGTTATGAAAAAAATTGTATCGGACTTGAGTCTATCTTCAACATCCACTGAGTTACAGAGTGTTTAAAAAGCTTCTTTCAGAGAAGTAGGTCCCAAAAATTATTTAGTTATTATTATTATTGCTAGAAAAATACTCTAAAATAAGTTCACTTTCGTTTACTATTATCAGTTGTTTATTGAATTTCGATAGCATCGCAATGAAGCTGAAGTGATATAAGTATTTTTTTAAATGACAATGAATTCAAGTTAAATATATGCAGACATCCATTTTGTCTATAGATTTTGTAGTGGCAGTGCTGAATAGTGCGAACAGAGTATCAACGAAGATTTTCCACACGACGTGTCTCAAAGGGTGTTTACAAATACTCACACAAGACTGTTAGAAACTGGAGCACCTACTTACAATCTAGCGGAACCATATGCCGTAGCTGTGAGAGAGGCAGAATTAGAGGAACGAAACTTGAATATGGTATCAAGAGCCATCAATTAGTTCACGTTCGGTAGCCTATATGAATGTTTCCCGCAGACAAATTTTGAAAGTTTTGCATAGAGCAAACCTCCATCCTTATCATACAACACCAACTCAGGAGTTATGACAAGCAGATCTGCCTCGACTACCGGAATTTTGCAATTGGTTGCTGGAACGACATTTCGATGACAATAACCAAAATATTTTAGAATGTTTCACTTTATTCAATACAATCACAATTTTAAATGCAATCGCTTTTCTCAACCACTTATACTTTTGTTTATTTTTTACTTAAACTACTTTATCTCTACTCGTAACTCACATTTGAAATTCCACTTTAGAACTGACTTGCATATCTTGGGGGATGCTGATATTTATACTTACTCCACTGACATATCTCGAGAACATTCTGTACCATACAGCGTTCCATATAAATTTCCATTTTGCCAGAAAATTCGATTACATTTTACATTCTCTAATGGTTTAGTATTCTGCTATTTAAAATTTGAAATCTTCTGCACTCTGGACCGTCGCACAATTAGCTGCATATGAGATGTTCTTCCATTTGCACTTTCCCAGTTTTTCTTTAGCAGACCATCTTGCACACAAAGCGAGTTCCACTGGGTCCAATATGCCTTGGCTGAGTTTATCTCCGGTCCAATATTTCCTGCCAGCTTGATCTTTCTTCGTGTTGGTTAGAGGCCAATATTATTGTAGTACGATATCATGCCTATTGGGGGAAACGGATTTCATCTGTACTCCAACACTCTATTGCCTCAGTCCTAATCATTTGGATAGTGTCCTGTTTTTTCGCCTCTTTACATTTGCAGTACTCACATTTCACTCCTCACCATAGACTAACTATACATAGATATCAAACTTTCCAGATATTGGAAAATCAAAACCGGTTTTCTACTGATGGTCCCTATCCGTGTGAACCTGTCCGTGAATACGTGAGAATTGTCAACAATGTCAAAATTCGAAAAGCTTTACGAGTGACCCATATAAAAATGACGCGGTGAATTTCGATTTTGACATTTCTCATATTTACAAATTTAATTTCGTGTAAGTTGCAAAAAAATTTTATGTTGAACAATAATTTTCTTTATTATATTTTCTAGGACAACAAAAGAAGAAAAATCTACACATTTGGAGCAAGAAGAAAACATTTCCACAGAATACTGCGACCACGAACTGATTGCCTTGGATTGGAGGTAGCAAAAGCAGTTGTAAAAGTTTGTTTACATTTTCTTGTGAGTAACTACAAACATTTTAATTTCAAAATAATTTATTTTACTTCTTTTTTACAGTAAGAACAATGAATCTAAATGCACCATTCAAGAGCTTTAAGAAATGTGGATAAGTGATGCTAAGTTATTACATGTAAGTAAAAAGTATACATGTTTGTTTAGTCGTTTATCAATGCCTTTTTCCTTGCAGATCCAACATTTGAAGTGCAATGGTTTCAAGAAAAGCGTTCCCAGTGTGGAACCATCGTGAGCTGATCAAATAAATGTGAGTAAAAAGAATACATTTTCGTTTAGCTATACATATAATGCCTTTTTCCTTGCAGATCCAACATTTGAAGTGCAATGGTTTCAAGAAAAGCGTTCCCAGTGTGGAATCATCGTGAGCTTCTATCAATGAGAGGAAATAATTAATAAGTGCATACTTTATTATACCACGCAATTAGATTAAAAAGTTATTTAACTTTTTATGTCGTTTAACTTTGTAATCCACCCCCGTAATACAATGGCAGGCAAAAAAAAAAATTTTTTTCCATGCATAATACAAACTTACCTGGCTTCCTCGCATCCTGACCGGTACAAGTGGATGTAATCCTTGCATCCTAGAAGACACTTCTTGGTTTTTTCCATTTTATCGTTCTATAAGATAAAAAGTAATTAGTTTTATTAAATTAAAACAATAGAATTTTTTGTCACTTACATATTTGCTGCTTCTTCAATAAAATATTGACATTTGTTCATTTCACCACGGTGTGGGTAAATTTTTCGCTTCACCATGAATGTTTTCATCAGGAGAGCATGTTCCGAAAAAATGTAAATTACAATTCATGAATAAATTGGATTATTATGGAATTATGGAAAATATTGTTATAATTTTTCATACGAAACAATAAATAATAATTAATGATTATTTTGACTGTTTTTATTTGTGAAAATAGAACTCTACACAAGCCTTTTTGCAACATTGAATTTAAAATATTGGTAATAGCAACAAACAAAACAATAAATAGAAAATTAGTGCTTTATAGGTCCATTTAGTATAACAGCGAATTGACCAATTATTTTTTGAAAAAATATGGATGTGACTGGACAATTTAGCTCATATTTAATGCTTTTGTATTACAATGCCATTACTAACGCAACATTTCCATATTTTTTGCTCAGTTTTTGCATCAAAAAATTTCCGAGAAGAAGAAAATCGATGTAAACACAACGCTGTACGTTTCACAAATATCATGTTGTAATGCGATTTTAGTGAATGTCAACCACATCAAATCGGCGTATAAATCCTACACCGTTAGAAAGAAACCTTTCGTCAGCGAAGCAAATAAAAAAAAAAAACAAAAGGACTTTGCTAATAAATAAAAAAAACAAAGGATTTGTCTTCTAGGATTTTTCAGAAGAGTCACAATTTAGCATTTATGAATCAAATAGGCCTTCGAAAGCATGAAGACAACCAAATGAAACTTTCAGTCCAAATATCTAAAGCTAAATATCCACTGTTGAGATCGGTAATTTAGTCACAGTAATTGAGATCATGACAAAAGAAGTATACTAAAAGATTTAGAGTAAAAATTTGCTTCAAAATATACAAACAATGCTTATTGAGAAAGATTTTTTACTCCCAACAGGACAACGACTTCAAGCATATCGCACAAATGTGGTTGATACATAAAGTCCCTCACTTGCCAGTAACGCCACCACAAAGCCCCGACCTTAACCCGTTCTCTTTGGAACGCCTTTGGAATCATTAAATGATGAGGTTACGAAAACATGTCATTACATCGAAGCCTCAGTTAAAAGTCTTATTTTTACCGGAATGGTAAGAAATAATATGTGAATATATGGAAAAGTTGACGCATTCTATGCCAGACCGGCTTAAAGATGTTAACAGCATTAAAGGATACTCAACAAAGTAGTAGCAAAGTCTTTTTTCCGCAAAATTAAAGTACAAACTAACACTTTTCATTAAGACTTAACTAACATTCTAGCTGTGCTATTTTTATTTCTACTTTTTTTTTCTACACGAAATATTATTGTTTTGCTTCTAAGAAAATACAAATAAACATTTATTACTTGCAAAGAAACAGATTTGTTGAAAACAATTATAAACAAAATTTCCTTCGACAAAACCAAATTAAGTTGGGATATCATTTCACATTGTTTGTCAAATTCTGGAAATTATTTTTAAAAAATAAACACCGCTTTTGTACTTTATAATGTGTGAAAAAAAAAGATTCTCGAAATATTTTGGAAAAGCTTTAAATTCAATTAGAAAAACAAATATTTTCTTTAAAAAAACTAAAAAATTATCAAAAATGTTAATTGTACTTATCAGTATTATTTAATTAATTTATTTACTCAACACATTCAAACTAAAAGAACAGCAAGGAAATTGATTTTAAAAGTTGCCATTAATTAATAATCCTTTTCATTGATGTCCAGAGTACAGAGCTTGTGCCTAAACATACAAAATGCTTATACAATTGACTCTCAATACAAGCTTAAGCTTGATTCCACAATTGTAATAGTTTCAATTCATTTATATCTTCAAATGAAACTTTCAAAATATGATTCTTAGGTCCTTTTTTATTTTTATTCTGAAACGATCCCCTTTTTGTCCAATTGAAACAAAAAAGAAAGGTTTTTCTTTTTAATATATTCTATTATCTTCACTTTTTCACCACGTTGAATTAAATATTCACCAGCGAATAATATTTTTCCTTTTATTTTTGCCTTTATTATATATACTTAGCGAACATTACGTGAAATTTGTTGTCATTTTAGCCGTTCTGACAGGTTATAGAGATGGAGAATGTGTTGGTGATTCACTTACAGTGTGTCTGTGCGAAAGTTAAAGGTTTGCAAAAGTATTAGTAGAGTTTGATATCTAGGCATAGTTAGTCTATGCTCCTCACGGTCGACAAGAGAGAGCATCAGCGTTTGAGTGGAGTTTTCACTTGCGGTATTATACTTCAAAATCGTAGCCCTTCAACTGCTCGATCCACCTGGTAACTTGGCCTTCAGGTTTCTTAAATTGTAGCAGCCATTCCATACTATACAGGTACTTATGGAAGTGCTTCGTACGTAGTAGTTCCTTTCAGGTCTGGAGATTACCTTGCTGTAATATGCAATCACTTTCTCTTGACCATCATGAACCTGAGAGATCACTACTTCGACCCCAAAATAACTAGCGTCTGTGCCCACGACGAACATTTTTCCGGGTGTGGGGTAACACAATATGTTGGCATTGCACAGCTGCCGCTTGAGTTCTTGGAATGGTTTTTCACACACTCTAGACCACTTGAACTTTCGGCACTGTTCCGTAAGTTGATGCAGGCTTTTTGCAATACTAGCAAAATCCTTTAAGAATCTTCTGTACTACGTGGCAAGTTCCAGGAAGCTTCTCAGTTGGTGTTTATTTTTGGGGCAGGCCAACTTTCCACTGATTCGATTTTGTCAGGATCCATCCTTACTCTATCGGCGGTTATAATGTGACCCAGATATTTTACTTCGGGATGGAAAAAAGCACGCTTTTCTGGGTTCGGTTCAAATGAGCCCTTCGCAGCCTATGAAACACTTATTTTAAATTTTGGCGACACTCGTCGCACGTCTTTCCTATGACGATAAAGTCGTCCAGATATTCTATACAGGTTTTCCACGTGAGTTCTGGTAATGTACGTTCCATTAGTCATTCGAAGGTATAGCCTTAATGTCTTTGGATTATAATCCATGCAGGAACCGTGTTGTTCTTTGGTTCCTTTCCCACCATGAAGTCTCTCCCATTTTCTGGTTCTATCAAATGAAGTTGGTGGCTACCAGGACTACCTTCCATTTTTGCCCAAACAAGTGCTTCCGACGAAGGCTATAGAATCTAATTTCCGCCGATCACGACTTTTAAGATGGAAGTGTTGGCGTTTTCTTATACCATTGGTATCTCTATGCTTCCGTATTTCAGGGTTTGTGCCCCGAAGTCGACTACTAGTCCATTTTCTTTCATGAAGTCTGCACCAATGATGCACTCGTCGTATATATCAACCACTGCAAACACGTGAGAGAAGATCATTCCGGCCATCTGGATTTGTATGCGGGCTTCATCATATACCTTAACCGTTTCTCTCGTAGCTGTTAGCGAACTACAACTGGTGATGCTATGTAACCAAGACTTCTGCACAAGATCCCTATTGATGATTGAGGCCGTGGCAAAGGTGTTGATTGTTGACATCCATTTCTTCTTATTGCATCGTTTTGCCAGCGGGACTTGGATTATGGTCATGGGGTCTTAATCTCCTGCTATAAGCATTGCGGACCATCCCGACTGATGGCTTCGGGAAGTCTAACCGACTTCTTGGTAGCTGTTTTTGGCGGCTTCTTCCTCTATTTGCTCGTTACCTTGTTCCTCGGCACTTAGTCTTGCGCAGGAGCATTCAATAGATGCTACTTCCCTAATGAAATGTATTCTTTTGGGACCCTGATTGGCAGCTTCAGTTTTCGGAGCGAAGCCATGTGCTTCAGCAACGGTTCTTTTCCCGGCTATCTTTTCTGCTGACTGTAGCCTCAAATCTGCAAATTCCCTGACGAATGCTTCGATTATTTGCCTTCTCCTCATTGTCACAGTCGTTAGCACAAGCAGTAATTTCAAACTGTTTCTTATATATGTATATGTATATGTTTCTTAGGGGGTGGCCGTGGTGTAGTGGTAGTAGCAAACGCTTCTCACTCGGAGGGTCCAGGTTCGAATCCTGCCCATGGCAAAATCAGTTTTTCATTGTATAATTGGAACTCAGACAAAAAAATTCTGCGTGTGAAGGCATAACACTGACACGTAGATTTGGCTGTTATAAGAGTTTCAAGCAATTCAAAAAATACTGGGAATTATACGAGTACATCGAATCACTCTGAGTGAAGAAAAACTCTCCGTCCTATTCGGACTCCCACCCCTGGAGAGCAAACATAGAAACCAAACACACCTGAGTTTCAAACCACCACAAAAACAATTTTCCTTTCTCCTCCTTCTATCTTTCCGCCCGCGCCCTGGCAACAGTAAAAGGGTATCAACCCTTAGGCGCGCGTAAATTATAAAAAAAAAAAAAAATATGTCGACCCAGAGGTGTGGCCACCGAGCGAGAGGCTTCAACTCTTTTTTTCTTGGAAAAAAAGAACATTCTCGCAGTCTCTGTTTCCGTACTGTGTCGAGCTATTTTGCCAGTTGCTCAACTTTGTTATCTATTTGTTCAACATTCTTCTCTATTTTTTGAAATTTGTCATCAATTTCTTCAAACTTTTCCTGTTGAATGTTCTTTTGCTTTTCCTGATTATTCATTTGTTCATCCATTTTGCATTGAAGACAGTGGAGGCTGTTTTTAGTTTTGTTCATCGAATTTTTGTTCAATGCTGTTTTTCTGTTCTTGTATTCCCCTCGACTTTATTCAATACAATCACAATTTATAATTCAACCGCTTTTCTCAACCTTACGTTTCTTTATTTTTTACTTACACCATGTTTTTATCACTACTCGTAATTCACATTTCAAATTCCACTTTAGAACTGACTTGCATATCTAGGGGTATGTTGATATTTGTACTCCCCTGACATCTTTCGGGATATTCTGTACCATCCATCGTTCCATACAAATTTCCATTTTCCTAGAAAATTCGATTCCGTTCTCCTTTCTCCAATGGTTCAGTCTTCTGCTATTAAAAATTGGAAATCTTTTGCACATCAAGTATAGATGACGCTGTTAACATTCAAACCGATATCACAATATTCTATGAACAGATGAGTCACAATTCATTAGAGATGGTATTACCAACTTCCATAATCTACACACTTAGGCGAATGAACATCCACATACCACAAAAACAACATCATTTCAACATCGATTCGGAGTAAACGTGTGGGCAGGTTTAATTGGTAACAAGTTAATTGGGCCTTTCATAATTCCACAAACACTAAATAATGCAGCTTATTTCCAATTTTTGCAAAAATGAATTGCCAGGATTGCTAGAAGATGTTTCGCTTGCAAAAAGAAGAACTTATTTTTACCAAGATTATGGTGCTCCATGCCACTATGGCAGAATAGTTGAGGACTATTTGGATGAAAAATTCCCAAATCGATGGGTAGCAAGGAATGGTCATCGGCATGCAAGATCACCAGATTTGACAGTTTTAGATTTCCACGTGTGGGAACGGATGTATACATCTGAAATAATAACATTGGCTGAATTGCAAGGACGGATAGCAACAGCGGCACAACATGATAAAAACACTTTACCAAAATTTCACTTATTCGTTCAAAAACGTGCATTAACCTGCATTTTGAGCAACTGTTGTTGATTTAATATTATGTAAATTATGATTACCAATAAAATTATTTATTTATTTATAATACATTAATTATTATAACGGTAAACGAAAGTATTTTTTTAGTAATAATAACAAAATAGTTATATTGTGGATTTATTTGTCTAACTTTATATCTGGAAAACTGTAAACCCCAGGTAAAATCGTTGTATGGTGAATTTCTAGGGAACATTATGGTGCACTAAAATAATAAAAAATAAATTATGTGCACACTTTTCCTAGATAAATGCGATGTCCCCAAAAATTTCTTAAACAAAAATAAATAAATTTTGTGTTTGAAGAAAAATATCTCGAAAATAAAAACATGGCTGGTAATAGTGTTTAAATATGAATTTACCACTAAGCAATTGACCATCAAACTACCGCATTGTTGCTCTAGGTTTCATACACTAGGAGTTATAACTAAATAATTGTTGGTACCTACTTCTCTGATGGAACTCTTTTAAACACCCTCTAAATCAGTGGGATAGATAGAAGAAGATATACCTCCCCTCTGATACGGTTTTTTTTTCATAATAGTAACCAATGAATCGGATCCTAAAATATCTGTATCCCAAACCGGACCACCTTGTATATACGAGTAACATATCAGTCAAGGAAAAAAAGAAATGAATTTTTGAAACGCTCAATCCTAAAAAAAAAAAACAATGTTTAGGTGACTAAAAATTATTCTATACTGGCTAGCTTTGCAAACAAAACCATTGATACGAATTAAATATTTTTTTTCAATTACTAGAGAACCAAACAGCCAGTGAATTTAAAAGTTTTGCCGTTTAGAACTTATCTATGATACTTATGAAAAGTGTATTTTGTAAGGTGTAAAAGACATCAACATGAACAATTTCGAGAGATTTTACCGGCGTTTCTGTTATTTTAAGTAATGGTTTACGAGGATTTCGCACATATTTTTCTATGTTGCAGACATCACAATTTTATTTTAAGCTTCGGATGGAATCTTTAATTAGAATTGCATTTAAAGCGTTGGGATGGAAATGATTTTTGGGTAATGTTAACATGGTTTGTTCGTCTAAGTTTTTCGTACGTACTGTTGTTCGTAGTCTATTAAATACTTTAATTTTTTTTTTCTTAAAGATCCTGAATGAGACTTTATGATAATAAAGATATTTAATGCTGGAATATTGTTATTTTCAATTAGATTTACTTCAATGTTTGGAATCCTAGAAAGCGCATCTGCATTACTAGTGCTTGTACCTTTTTTATACTTTATTTCAAAATTGAATTCAGATAGTTTTAACCTCCATCTAATAAGTTTAGAATTGGGATCTTTCAAAGAGAACAGCCAAATGAGTGGCTTGTGGTCGGTTTCGATAATAAACTTTCTCCCAAATAAATAAGGACGATAATATTTTGTCGCCTATACGATCGCTAGTAGTTCTTTTTCTATTGTGCTGTAATTTATTTCACGTTCGTTTAGAGTACGGTTAGCAAAAGATATTGGATGATTTTTCTGAGATAACGGCTCCTAAAGCGTACTGGCTCGCGTCCGTAGTAAGCGTAAATGTTTTATTGAAGTTTGGGTATGCTAAGATGGGATCGTTTATTAATAGGGTCTTAAGGGTTTCAAAGGCTACTAAGTATTCTGGATCGGAAATGTTAATTTGCGCGTCTTTCTTTAAATACTTTGTCATAGGTTTTGCTATTCTTGAATAGTCCTTAATGAACTTTCGATAATAGCCAGTTAGTCCTAAAAATTATTTTATCTTTTTAGTTTTTACACCATTAGGTGTCACGATGTAACCAAGAAATTCTGTTTCCTTTTTGAGGAATTCCGATTTGTCCATTTGTACTTTTAAATTAACATCTTTCAAATGTTCGAAAATTTTAGTTAGGAAAGTTATGTGTTCTTCTAAGGACGCTGAAAAAATTATTATGTCATC
The DNA here is from genome assembly GCA_949129095.1 of Volucella bombylans. Classification (NCBI taxonomy): domain Eukaryota; kingdom Metazoa; phylum Arthropoda; class Insecta; order Diptera; family Syrphidae; genus Volucella; species Volucella bombylans. Next base: position 212,995,077 of record OX422140.1, read on the forward strand.
GATGTATACCAAACAGATTTTGTTGATATAATCTTGGAGCACATGGTTCATCAGCCTCTGGAAGGTTGCAGGTGCTGTTTTCAGTCCGAAGGGCATTCGAAGGAATTCGTAATGTCCACTGTCAATACTGAAGGCAGGTTTGTGAATGTCATCCTCATGAATCTCGATTTGGTGGCATCTGCCTAATTTGTCCAATATCTCTTCAATATTTGGTATTGGATACCTATATCGACCGTCACTTCGTTCAGCTTTCTGTAGTCAATATCCAATCTCCACTTGGTCTTGCCACTGGCATCTTCCTTCTTAGGGCTGTATAAGGTGAATTACTATGTCGTATGATTTTATTTTCTAGCATTTCGCGAATTTGGTTATCAAATTCTTGCTTGTGGATATATGGATATCTGTAGTTTTTGCTGAAGATTGGTGCATCGTTCTTCTGATCCTATGTTTAATTGCATTAGTAAACGTTAGATTTCTATCCTCTTGGTAGAAAATCGTTTCGTATTTCTTTACTAGACTCAAAAGTTTACGTCGTTCTTCTAAATTCAGATGTTCAGTTCTTATTTGATCTGTTAAGGATTTTGTATAAATATCGGAAGGTTCCATTACATACAAGTTTTCGTCTGTAACTGCGTATGTGTCGTTGTCATTAAGATGTATTCTATCTTGAAAATGTAATTCATTATCTATCTCTATACTGTAATTTCTTACGTCATAAATTCCTCTTGGTATTATTGTGTATCCGGTGCTAGTTACCTGTTCTCTTACAAAGGTTAGTCCTTTTTCCTGTTTTACGGACATATGTAATTCATCAATTCTTTGGTAAATGAGTTGTATCGTTTTACTTTTTATGGTTAAGGTATCGTTTTCGTAATTTATGTTATATATTTTCGAAGGATGTCGTTTCCGATGATTCCATCATAGGAGTCATGAAATTGACATTCTAGCATCTCTACCGTATCTTCACTATTGCCAAATTCCGCAAATAGTGCAATTCTTACAGTTTTGGAAATGGTGAGTGTATTTTGAAGCGTGTTTACAGTTATGGGGGCTGAAGATGTTCTCCATTTAGGGGTACAAAGTCCAGGACTTATAATAGAATGCATTGCCCTGGTATGAATTATGAAGTTAAGAGGATATCATTTTGTTTGAATTATTATATGGGGTAGTTTTCACTTGAGGCAGGTGGACGAAATTGTTTTACTCCACTGCGTGAATCTAACTGGTGGTGGTTGTGGTTGGTTGACAAATTTGTCGTACTTGGACCAGCGTTTGGATTGGTACTATTTTGCGTAGAAATATTCATAAACGCATTTATTTCCATTGGCTCCGGCACACGGAAGCTTTGAACTTCATTGGAGCTAGCTGATGCAAAATTCTGATTTCCATTATAGTGAATATTGCTTGCATTATTATTATACTGTTGGTTGGATTGATTTAATTTAGAGTTTCTAGAATTTTCATTTTGTTTGTTGTATCTACTATTGTTTCTATTAGAGTTGTTATTACGACCGCCATTTTTGGAATGATCCCTATTGCTATAATTATTTTTCCTATTCTGCTCATTTTGGTTAGAATGGGAGGACACAGTGTTATGGGGTTTACAAGAATGTAGATTGTTTGGGGATGTCTTAAAGTACGCTTATCCGGATTCGTGTAAAATATTAATTGCTGCTTCCAGACTATCTAGATTTCTGCAATAGATCAGAGACCGCATTGGTTCTGGAAGTTTGTTTCGGAAAATGAATAGTGCAGACTTTTTGTTCTGTTGGATGTTGGCCTCGGTACCTTCATCATTATCCTGCAACATTTGCTTTTGTTTCACGTTTAATCTTTTTAAAATGGCTTTAACATGATTATAGAGATCAACAGCATTCGTTTTGAATTGCACGGATCGCAATTCGTCAAACGATTCCTCCGGTGTTTGCCGATCACCAAAGTTGTTGAAAAGAATTTTGTTCATGTCTATCCAACTAGTAATGTGGTTATTTATCTCTATAATCTCTCGACAGTCACCGACTAACCTCGGAGCCGACAGCATCGATTCGCCTCTTAGTGCGCCTCTCGCTTGTTTTCGTCGCTACTTTTCCCGCTATTTCCATTAGCAAATGCTCCCTTCTTCTTTTTCGAACACGTTAGTAGTAGTGCATATTACAAACCAGATAGAGAAAAAGCAAAAAAACCTATGGCCCCAGGGCCACATGTCCTTGCAGGTAACCGGTTTAGTGATCTAGATGTAGACATGCATATTGAGCCTTCGAACAAAAAAAAAGAAAAAAAAAAACTATTCGGACATTGAGCTTTATCCCTCCATTCCGACTTTCTCGTCTAACCACAACCCCAAATTTATTGTGATTGCCCCAACCAACAGTGAAAAACCTCTCTCCGCATACGGTGTATTCTTATTTAAAAAAAGCTGTAGATGGAATTGGCACTGGCTATGATTACATAACACAGTTGCGTGATGGAAATTTACTCATTTTGGTAAAGTCCCTTAAAATAGCTGAATATTTCCTATCAAGATAAACTCTGTCAATCCTCTGTCCCATCAAAGTGTCCCTTCACACAAACCTAAATGCCTCTAAGGGTACCGTATACGCCCCTTATCTTACAAACGTACCAGAGGAGGAAATCGTGAAAGAAATGAGCGCACAAGGTGTTACTGAGGTTTTCACGAAAAAAAAGGAAGGTATCTCAACTCCTACAGGCCTCATCCTATTTACCTTTGATCGTTCCCGCCCACCTACCTCCGTTTATATCGGTTGGTATAATTGCAAAGTCGTTGAATATTATCCCAACCCCATGCGGTGTCAAAACTGCTAACTCTTAGGTCACACGGCCAATAGATGCAAAAACCCTTCACCATGCGTAAACTGCAATATGTTCCCTGTCGACCCCCATACATGCACGCGCACCTACTGCGCGAACTGCTCTGAGGAACAGCCCGCATCTTCAAAAACATGTAAAAGTTTCCTAAAAGCCAAAGAAATATTAAAAATTAAAACAATAAGAAAATGCACGATGCTCGATGCCAAACAAGCATATAAGGAATTGAATGCTGAACTCCCCTCTGCGCAAACAGTATCCAGTGACAAACATATATAAGTCCCCCCCAACACCCCCTACAGCACAAGTCAAACATAGCAGCCATGTTATACAAAAAAACGCACATCAACCAACAAAAATAAAGACACCTCATTAATCCAACGAACCTTTAGATTCATCTTCTCGTTCGAACAGTTCTCCGAAATCACTCCCTCTACAAACCTGCCTCGCAGGTACAGTAAGCTTACATTATCTACTAAGCCCACCATTTCTAGCAATTAAAACCATATCAACTCAAATTCCACCAAACAATCCTCCCCGTTACACTAATCCAACCGTAAATAACTCCAACTCACCCTTTTAAAAATTCACCCAGTCTTTAGTCGACAATCCTATAAAATCCTATAGAAAGCGTTGTATCAATGACGATGATAGAACTTTACAACAAAATTAACTCCAACACAGACGACTTCGCTGCTCATAGGTTATGACAAGCGGGATATTTCGGTGTCCCAGGTGCACCAACTCCGGCTTACACCAATATAACCAAGCAAATATTGGAACAAAGCCTCCCACCCGATAAAAAAAACCCATTTAATAGTTCTGCAATGAAACATAAAAGCTATTACAACAATTGTCACGAATTGCAATTGTTAATCAATGACCTTAATTCTCTATTATAACTCTGCAAGAAACTCATCTACAAACCAACCTCTCTCCCTTCCCCCCAAAACAATACACACCGTATTTCCACAACTTCGCATCACACACCTATGCGAAACAAGGTACAGGTTTATTGATACATAATTCTATCCCACACACACTTTTACCCATTCACACAAACATATCCACAGCTGCAATGGAAATCAACCTCAATATTAGAATTACTGTTATATCATTATATATTCCCCTTTCTCAATCAATTACCTCTAGCGATTCGTCAAACATCGTTAGTAATATCCATACACCGATTCTGTTAACTGGATATCAATTGCTGGAGTACCCTATGGGGTTCCCCTCTAACCAACTCTAGAAGGGAATTTGAAAATTTTCTTTTAAGTGCCAACCTTTCTTAAATGACGGAAGTCCAAGACATTTCTCGACACATAAGACATGGACACATGTCGACGTGTCAGCTATCTCACCTCAATTGGTTAATAAAACTTCATGGGAAATTTTAGAAGATTTACATGGCAGCGACCATATTCCGATTGTGAATAGATCTTGGGCGTTTATCTTTCCCAATAAAACCCACATGTAAATTTCAAACCGACCGTGCCAAATGGGAATTATATCAAAGTACAATACTCAACAGTTTAGACAATTACAGTCTTTCTTCTAACATAAATAAAGAAGCTGCTTCGATCACAAAAACCTTACGCGCGGCTGACGACGTAGCAATTCCTCAATCTAAAAATATCCCCCATAAAAAGATAACCCCATGGTGGTCGTCTGAGTTATCATTTCTGCGCAACAGCAGAACAAAACATCCCAACAATACCAACCTAGTTAATAACCGTAAGGCAAATGCCTTATTCCGCAGGAAAAGTAATATAGCGAAAAAAGAGAGCTTCCAAAAATTCACGTCAAACATTAACCCAAACTCCTCAAGTAAAAAGTTATGGGAAGATATCAGAACTCTATCAGGCATTTGTACCCAATCTACAATAAACAACCTAATAGCAGAATCGGGACCACTCTATAACCGATAAGATATTTGCGAATACTTTGGTAAAACCTGGTCCATGTATTCAAACGTCTCCAACTTTCCATCAACCTTCCTCAACTCCAAATTTCTAGCTCTCAATAGCCACCACCATCTAGAAAACCTCAGTACACCTGCTAAACGCATAGAAAAACAGATCAGCTTGACTGAAATGGAAAGCTGATTAGCCACTCTGAAAGGTAAAACCTCAGGGTATGACCGCATCTCACACCCAATGTTAAAAAATGCAACATACGAGTATCTACTCAAAAGAGAATATTGCTCTTATACAACAGTATCTTTGATGAAGGCACTATACCGCAGACGTGGAAAGTGGCCAGTACAATACTAATCCTTAAGCCGTCTAAAAAATCGAATGATCCTACAGGATACAGACCAATCTCCATGCTTCCTTTTACCAGCAAACTTTTAGAGAAAATTATTTTTAAACGGCTTCTCTGGTTTATTGAAAAAAATAACTATCTAAATATAAACCAAGTTGCATTTAAACAGGGACGCAGTACCACTGACTCACTTTTGCACATCGGTGTATATACCACCTCTGCAGTCGTTCGCAGATCTCTGTAGAGAAAAGACGTGCTTCGGCTTTTTCTAAAGTATAATAAAAATAGTGATTGTGTTTCTATAAGAAATTAGTTGCAATTTCGTTAACTTACTCGTTAGCCCGGTGGTTAGCGGCGTTTTTCATCGTATCGTGTACACGAGTTCGAATCCCGGGCTAAATTCTGAACTTTTTTTGAATTTTTTTTGTTTGTTTTTTTAGTTGTTCTCTCAAATTGTGTGAATTACTCGTAAAAACAAAAACAAAAGGTGAAAGGAAAGAGATCACGTGATGGATGGTGGAGAGCGTTCCGCTCTTCCCATAATCGAACTTATAAAAGGCAACAATACGGTTGCTGGTGCCATGGCGAAAGCTGTCAAAAGAAGGAGTAGGTTGAGAACGGTTGCAGAAACATCAACAGCTGCTAAAAAAACAAAAGCGGGAGAAACGGAGTCTGCCGTTCTTCCTGGTGCAGCTCGGTCCCGAAAGCCGTCTGGATAGTCTAAGGAGTATCAATGTCCTAGACTACCAGGTGGTTCACTGGGAAAAACTAAAAAGGAGCGAAGGCGTTATACAATGCGTTCGCTGCCAGAGGTTCGGGCACGCCGCGTCGAACTGCCAAATGCAGCCTCGATGCGTGAAGTGCGCTAAGAACCACAGTTACGAAGAGTGTGCTCTGGGTGTTGACAGAGCATCCGATAAGTCGCAGCTCTCGTGCGTGTTATGTGGAAACGTGGGACACACCGCAAACTATCGGGGTTGTCCTAAGTTCGCTGACATTATGAAAGCAAAACTGACTCGGCAGCATAAGGTGGAGGTCAAACGTTCACCTGTTAGGTTTCAAACACCAGCCGTCACATCCCAAATTTCCTACGCCCAAATGGTGTGAGGTAGGGGGGCTACGGTACAGCAAGCGACTGCTGCTTCTCCAGCGCCAATGCCGAGAACAACGGAAGCTGCACCTAACATGCTGGCCATCTTGCTCGCAATCCAAGGGCAGATGGCTCAGCTGCAGCAGCAAGTACAAGAACAGGCCAAGCGGGTGGACCAGATCTACGCGCTGCTGCCGGACCTAACGCAACACATGACGTAATGGGTACGCACATGGTGGAGCAAACTTTGAAGGTCCTTGCGGTGAATGTTAATTCACTGATTAGGATTGAACGAAGAGCTGCGATGTGTAAATTGCTACAAGACCAAACCCCTGATGTGCTTTTCGCTAGCGAAACCAAGCTAACCGATAAGCACTGGAGTACAATAATTATATTGTTAGAAGAAGAAACCGGCCCAGATCCAAACGTGGAGGCGGTGTCGCGATCTTCATTAAAGAAGGTATAACATTTCACAGAGTGTACAAGGGCGTGTTGCGCAGGTTCCGGGTGTTGGAGGCAGTCGTCGTTTACATCCCGCTCCGCAGTGGAAAGCCGCTGTCCTTGGCCGTAGTACACGCAGCTAACTGTAACATGCAGTTCAGATGCGTGAAGTGCGATAAGAACCACAAAAATGGGGAGTGTGCACTAGGTAATGATAAAGTAGAGGATAGGAGTCAACTCTTCTGCGTACTCTGCAGGAACTCGGGACATCCCGCCAATTATAGAGGTTGTCCTAGGTTCCAGGAGCTGAAAAAGAAAGTTCAGGCTAGAAAACAGTTAATAGAAGAAGGAAAACGTCTAAAGAGTCGCGCGTTCGCTAATTTTGTAGCACCCAATGTGTCCTTTGCCCAAATGGCAGCTGGATCGAGTGGTGCCACAATGGCATTAAAAAACACGTCGAAAGTTGCCGAAAAGGCACCGGAGACGGATCTGGACCTGAAAGCGATCCTTCTGTCACTGCATGGAAAGATCGATCACTTCCAGAAACAACTCAATGAACAAGCAGCTCGAATAGACGTTATCTATTCGACACTGTTTGATAAGACTGGCGCGCCGATATATTGTCTGATACGCTGAATGAGGTAAATCTGAAGATCCTTGCAGTGAATGTTAACTCACTGATCAGAATCGAGAGAAGGATCAATCTTTCTAACTTGTTGGTAAGCGAGTGCCCAGATGTTATTTTGGTAAGCGAAACGAAGCTTAACCAGAATCACAAAATTGGCTACAGTGGTTACAATATTTATAGAAGAGATCGGCCTAACTCCACAAGAGGGGGTGGGGTTGGTGTACTTTTACGTAAAGGCTTGCGCCATAAAATCATATATAGCACGGTCGTGCATGGGTTCCAGGTGTTGGAAGCGTGCATCGTATGCATTCGTCTTCGTAGTGAAAGAAGGTTGTATGTGGTGTCGCTTTACGCACCTGAAGCACTTCTTCCCACTCAATTTGTAACAGAGTTCAAAAAACTTTTTCGTTCTTTGCGGTTACAATCGGAAGGAAATTTTTACTTTTTGGCCGGAGACCTTAACGCTAAACATTCGGCATGGGGAAATAATCCACCAAATACCAGTGGTAATCAGTTATTTAACTAGTGGTGTTTACATAGGATTGAGAACAAACTCGAGTTGTACGCGACGGATACCCCCTCTTTGCCATCTGCTGGTTCCTTTTTGGACTTGGCATTAATAGACAATAGGGTGGAACTTAGAACGACCCACTAGGAACTGTTTGAGAGCGTTTGAGTACGACAGCAACCACTACGGACTCGCCGCTACAGTACGGATCCAGAATGAGCAAACACTGCTGGAACAATATGATCATGTGTTCTCATACGATTATCGTAGAGTAAGATGGTCACGCTTCGGCAAAACTCTGAAGCGTAACTTGCGTTCGAGCGGGATCGATCCTCCGAATAACAGAAATCTGACAAACGACGAGATTGACAAACATTTAACAGACATTGACATTGTAATTAAACAAACTATGGAGCAAACTATCCCTCGGATACAACACTCCGAAGACAATCAGACTAATAAGTACCGAACTCCCACAATCGACGCACTATACGCACACAAAAGTAGATTGCTCTCGAGGCTAAAACAGCTATACAGACGTTTTACTGACAGGAACAATACTGAAATAAGAACACTAAAGTCAGTGATAAAAAACCTGAAACAATTAATAAAAGAAAATTTCAGTAAATCCATAAGTCTGTATTGGGGCAATAAAATCCGGGCTATAAAATCCAGTAGCCCGAATATGTTTACGCAGATAAATAAATTGTTCAGGCGGAAAGATCACAATGACATTCAATGTGTTCGAATCACACAGACAACAGAAAACAGACAACTATTACTGACCGCCGGTATAAGTCCAGAAAGTGTTGACTCAGGAGACGGTATCTCACAGGAGAAAGTAGAGTTGCTAGGCGCCTATTTCGAAACCGTGCATACTGTGAACAATCCAGTTTACCGTAACCACAATATTGAAAACAGGACTTACGCAAATCACTTCTATCTGCGCAACGAAATCCATAATTGGCGATCTGAGAACAGCGGTTTTATCCTGTTTAATGAAGAAAACGCGGCAAACGTCATTGTCGCCGATGGACAGGCTGCGAGTCACTTGTTCGTGCGAAAAGATGAGCTCCTGTGCATCTTTGTGTCACTGAAGAACAAAAAGTCAGCGGGAGTAGACGGTATCCCAAACGTCATATTGAGACATCTACCCCCGGAAGCAGTGGAAATTTTCACTACGCTATTTAACAATGCGCTCAATGATGCATATTATCCAGCGCATTGGAAAGTAGCACTGGTACACCCTATCCGAAATAGGGATAAAATTAGGACCAACCCTGTTAATCTTCGGTCAATTAGTCTACTTCCGAACATTGGCAAAGTATTTGAAAAGGTAGTCAACAGAGCGCTGTTGAAATGGGTGGGGGAGAACAATATAATACCGGACAACCAGTTTGGTTTTAGGGCGAGGCACGACACAATTCATGCGGCGTCAAAACTGATCTCCGACATACAATGGAAGAGAGGCAAGAACCAATGTACTGGTGCTTGTCTGGTTGACTTGGAGAAGGCCTTTGACACCGTATGGTTAGAGGGGCTTTTCTACAAGCTAACCAGAATGGGCATGCAGAAACCTTTGTTATATATGATTTACGATATGCTTATGGGAAAGAAGTTCGTTGTCAAATGTGGCAACGTAATTTCGAGTAAAGTTTTTAACATTAAAAATGGCTTACAACAGGGGTCGGTTATTTCTCCGATTCTGTTCAATATTTACACGAGTGATCTAATAGGTACCTTCAATCACGCTATAGCGTATGCAGATGATTTAGTGGCGTACAGATCTGGACCAAAAATCGAAGTCATTAACACCCTTTTGCAACGTGACTTCGATCATATTAAGGAGTATTGCGATGATTGGAAATTGAAAATTAATTTCCAAAAGTCAGAAACAATCATATTTAGAACTCCATTAAGAAGGGCCTCTTGGGATACCAGAAATAACTGGCGAAATTTGGCCATCATTGGACAGCATGGGCTACCACTAGCGGTGAGAAGCGCAGTCAGATATCTTGGTATCTGGCTTGATAAGTATTTATATTTTGACAAACATATAGATGCTTGTCCGGCTGGGGCCAAAAAGGCTTTGGCCCTGACAAGAAAACTGTTTCAAAGCAGTCAACTTGATTCCAGAGTGAAAGTCATATGCTACGTGGCCCTAATCAGGCCAATCATCGTCTACGGTTGTCCGGTGTGGTTCAATGTAGCGCCGTCTTATATGGAAATGATTCGAGTGTTTGAGAGACAGTTTCTTAGAACTTGTCTTCGATTGTACAGAACACCTGAGTCAGAGTACATAAAATACTATCCCAACAAAGTTCTTTACAAGGGAGCTGGACTAAATAGGATTGACAATTTCCTAATTAAGGTGATTCGAAGGCACGTCGCAAGAGCAATGACAAGAGATAATAGCCTGATCTTTGGGGCATATTACCCCAATATAATGTACCACGAGAGTACACTTCAATCTGGCTTTATCCCGCCTGAAGCATTTCTCCATATTGATGCTAAAGGGTTAGTGCAAAGTAGGGATGGTATTCCGGTATTATACCACCGATACCGCGGTGCGAGGGAAAAGCGGCTCATCTACGACGGGTACGTTGACAGTGTTCCGGAGCTGTTCCGTTTCAACCCTGCAATTGCGGACAGGGATAGGATCGATGCCGAAAAGTCGCACACCGAATATTGGTGGCTTAAAGAAGGGGAGAGAGGCGATACGCTCTCCTAGGTCGGTGCGCTACTTGTGTAGCTCCTAAGGTATAAGTAGATTAGGGTTAGCTAGGGGGTTTTCGTGGAGAGGCTCGTTATCATGTAGGGGTCCCTCCGAAAGTTGACCGACGCTAGATGGTCTCGGTCAGGTTCCGGAGGTGCATGTACACCATGATAACGACTGCCAGGCGCCCGAAAACGCAATCGAGATGGCGACCACTCGGAGCAAAAGAAAAGATTATAAGTTAAATTAAGTAGTATAGGTAGGTTAAGTAGGTAGGTAGCTTAATTTTAAATAAAATTAAAAAAAAAATATAGAGCATCTAAGTTTTTTGATAATAATTTTTCTTAGAGAATCATATATGTAAATATGTTGGTTACATAAGCTAAGTCCTAGGATAGATTTAAGGTCGAAAGACATTAGTTGTAGTAATATCGTTAAGTTTAGAGCGCTTGGTAAGACCCAGTAAGCTAAATTAAAAAAAAAATACTGTTGCTGTTAAATTAGATTTAAGCATTTTTGTCTAGTACTAGAAAAAAAAATAATAAAAATGAATTTAAAAGTAAAAAAAAAGGAATTTGTCAAACGAGGAGATCGACAATTACCTAAAACAAATGGACGAGACAATTATACAAACTATGGACAATACAATACCGCGGTATCGACGTACGACTAACGAAGACCTGTTCCGCAATCCTACTATTGACGCACTGCACCGACAGAAAAGTAGACTTCTGATAAGACTTAAAAACTTGTACAGACAGTTAACTGACCGACAAGAACCGGTGATTAGGACACTGAAGTCGTCGATTAGAAATATTCAAATATTCAAAATTACAGAATTTCTGTAAGTTTGTATTGGAACAACAAGGTTCGGGCTGTAAACACCAGCAACCCGAATATGTTTCCGCAAATAAATAAACTATTTCGGAGAAAAAATCAAAACGACCTTCAGTGTCTTAAAATAGCCCGGACAACAGACAACGAACGGTTACTGACAATAACAGGTGTTGATCCAAATGAAGCCGCTGACGATGACGACTTCTTTGTGATCGAGGATCCGCAGGAAAAGGTTGAGACCATAGGGGCGACTTTCCAGAAAGTATACAAGCCCATTGATATCATTGGCCCTAATTATGACCTGGACAATGGCGTCTTGGTGGACAACTGCTAAATTCGAAATGAAATAGAGAATTGGCGATCCAACAGCTCTGGTTTCACCCGGTTTAGTGACGAAAATATATCAAATAATGTCATTGCAAGAGAGGGTGACCTACCTCCCTTCATTTCGAAGGAAGGACTCCATGAGATGTTCAACACAATCAATTCGACATCTTCCTCTAGAAGCGGTGGACATTTACACCAAACTGTTTAATAATGCACATTATCCAGCGCATTGGAAAACGACGGTGGTTCAACCTATCCCTGAAAAGGGAAAGGATATATCCAATCCGGCGAATCTCCGGTCGATAAGTCTCCGTCCGGATATCAGTAAGGTTTTAGAAAAGGTATTCAATAGAGCTCTGTCCAGGTGGGTTGAGGACAAACATATAGTTCCGGATAATCAATTCGGTTTTAAGGCGGGACATGATATCTCACATGCCGCGTCTAAGCTGGTGTCCGATATCCAATGGCATAAAGGCAAAAAACAATGTACTGCCTTGTTGACTTGGAGAAGGCTTTCCACACCGTATGGTTAGAGGGTCTTTTCTATAAGCTGACAAGGCTGGGGATCAGTAAACCACTCTTGTACATTCTTTATAATATGCTAACTAACAGACAGTTCATCGTGAAGAATGGTGATGTGACTTCTGTTGGAATATTTCAAATTAAAAATGGTCTTCAGCAAGGCGCGGTCAATTCGCCGATCCTATTTAACATTTATACAAGCGACTTGATAGGTTCACTTCCCCATACTATTGCGTACGTAGACGATTTGATAGCGTACAGAACAGGTCCAAAAATCGATGTCATTAATACTCTCTTGCAGAGTGACTTCGATAAGATTAGACGATTTTACGATCACTAGAAGTTGAAAATCAACTTTCAGAAGTCGGAAACCATTCTCTTTAGGACGCCGTTGTCTGGAGCCTCTAGAGATACCAAAAAGAATTGGCGAAAGTTCTCTATCATTGGACAACCTCTTGCCTGTCGAAATGTAGTCAGATACCTTGGAATCTGGCTAGATCAGTTTCTGTATTTTGGCAAAAATACTTTTGCCCTTACAAAGAGACTGTTTTATAGCAGCCAACTCGATGCGAGGATAAAGGTAATCTGATACATGGCCCTTATCAGGCCCATGCTGGTATTTGGTTGTCCCGTGTGGTTCAATGTTCAACGAGCAAGCTTAGTGGAAAAGATTCGGGTGTTTGAGAGGGCTTGTTTTAGGGCTTGTTTTCGCTTGTACAGAACACCAGAGTCGCAGTACAAGAAATTGTATCCTAATGAGGTCCTTTACAACAGGGCGAACATAATACGAGTGCACAACTCGGTGCCGTTAATCTTCCATGTCGCTCGGATAGCTGGGGTCAGGCGACTCAACTACAACAGAGACGTCGCACACGGCAGTGTGGATCGCCTTAGGTTCAGTAGGGCGGTGGGGAATCGCGATAAGAGGGATGTCGTTCGGCAGCACCAGCATTTCTGGTGGTTGAATGATAGAAAAGATGTTTTGTCGTCGTTTCCGTCAATTACGGGCCAGCCTCACTAATGAGGCAGAGCTGACCAATATATTTGCTCAGTAAATAGCGATGGCCAGCTTACATAGGCTTCGTTCCACCGGAAGCATTCCTCTACCTAGATCAGAAAGGGTTGATCCAGGATAGATCAGCGGTGCCGTTAATCTTCCATGTCGCTCGGACAGCTGGGGACAGGCGACTCAACTACGACAGAGACGTCGCACACGGCAGTGTGGATCGCCTCAGGTTCAGTAGGGCGGTGGAGAATCGCTATAAGAGGGAGGTCGTTCGGCAGCACCAGCATTTCTGGTGGTTGAATGATGGAGAAGATGTTTCGTCGTCGTTTCCGTCAATTACGGACCAGCCTCACTAATGAGGCAGAGCTGACCAATCTGTTTTCTCTGTAAACAGCGATGGCCGGCTTACATAGGTTTAGGTTAGCATTTAAGAAACATATACATAAATCAGTGTATTCAAAAGTGTATACTGATATATGCATATGATTGTGTATAATATCTGTGTGTGTTTATGTGTGTATTGTGCATTTAGGTTAGGTAGACTAAGGTTTATTTTAAGTTAGATACTAAGTTTTTATAAAAAATAAAAAAAAAATATCAATATGCTAAGTTTTTGTAAGCAAATTATTTTCTTAGCCCTAAGTAAAGAAAATAAGTAATCCTAAATAAAATGTAAATTAAGTCGAAAGACATAGATATAAGTATTCAGAGTAGCTTAGGGTGCCTAGCTTCCAGACTTAATATAATAAGATTATTGTCATCAAAAAATAGTTTTGTACATCCTAATGCACTTATCCTTATAACTCGTAGCATTATTTTACCCAAAATTGACTATGGGTTGGCAGTTTACGGGAAATGCGCTAAATCTACTCTCAACATCAATAAACCAACCTACCACTCTGCAATTAGGACTAACTTGAAAGCATTTGCAACCACACCAACAAAGAACATCCACACTGAAGCAGTTCTCCCATCCATAGACCACCACAGAGATCTTATAACGGCACGACTCGCACCAAAGATACGTGTATGTGTGTCTTACAGATCTCCAATAATCAAAGATGCCAAAAAAAATCTTACACCGCATAAAAACACCAAAACTCCCCTCTGCCATTTACAGCGCTCTGAACAGTGCCAGTAAATTAGGGATTACTCCAACAATCAGTACACTCACTTTTGGCTACATCCCACCATGGGAGTTACCAACCAATATCGTAAATACCACTCTAGCAACATTCAATAAGAACTCCACACCTAAGGAATACTACACGCAAATGTTCTATGAAATAACTGACGAATACCGAAATGATTCATGGGACTTGATCTACACAGATGGATCCAAATCTGACACTGGTACTGGATTCGCAATCGTATCGGAAGCTGATAACATCCTATACAGTGCAAGACTACCAAACTACTTCTCAATTTATTCCACCGAGGCTTACGCAATCCTGAAAGCGACAGAGATAGTAAAATCAATACCGAAAAACATAATGATTTGCTCCGATAGCCTATCTACACTCAAGACAATCAACAGTATTCAAAACTACTCCCCAATCATAACTAAAATCCGTAACAACGTTCTAATGAACAGACGAAAAATTGTGCTACTATGGGTGCTAGGGCACTCAGCGATCAAAGGGAACGAGTTAGCAGACGGTGCTGCCAGAACAGCCTCAGAACATTTGAATACACTTTCTATTCCTCCAAATAAGAAAGATTTTCTCAATGTGATCAACACCTATTGGGATAAAATAAGAATAGACGAGTGGAAAACATATGTTCACCACTATTCCAACATTAACCAAAAGGGAGAGTCATCGGTATATCCAACAGAAATGACAACTATCATGAACAAATGCTTCCTCCGTCTTCGCCTTGGACACACACAAGCTACGCATGCCCACCTACTCAAAAAGGAAAACCCACCCAGATGTCATCTCTGCCAATCCAGTCAAATTTTATCCATAAAGCATCTCACTTCAGAATGCCCTAAAGTATATAATGTATGTAAATCGCTTTGTAACAAAAATTTAACTGACCTTCTGTCAACAAACTCACACTCAAACTAGATTCTAGGCTGTCAGGGGCTAGGACTCCTTCGACTATATCCTGGTCGCTGGCCTGCTGGCCTCTGATAGCCCCATATACATACTCGTAACATATAATTACCATATTAATGTATCTAAAATAATTATTCTCACTAGTTTAAAATTTCCAGCCGCAAGCCTCTAGTAGCTAGTGCTGTTATTCCTATTACTATTATGTAAATTTATTTTATATTGCAATAAATAATAATAATAATAATAATATAATCTCTCAAGCTTTTCCTTTCAATTTGGATTTTAGAATATCCGAAAAGATGCTTTGCGTTAGGGTATCATATCGCGTCATGAGAGGATGTATTTTGTCGACCAAATCGACAAAGCTCTTTGGAGCTCTTTGAAGTCACCGTGGAATTCTGGTAGCTTTGAAAGGTACTTTATAGGGTCAATATTCAAAGTTAGCATATTTATTGAAATAATTGTTAACTACCTCTGATAGTTACCTATATTGTTCCTGCACAATTTTAACTTGTTCCTCTAGAGACATAAAGATTAGAGGATATTAAAAATTACTTTTAAACACTTCCTTATGTATGTGTATCAAATAGATTTCATAAAATTCTTAAAGTACATACAGTTTTTAGGAATTAATTATATGTATAAAAAAAATCGCATAAATGTAATACACTGCTAACCTTCGATTTTCTGCTTTTCCTGGGATGTCTTCTTTTCAGCTTGTTAGTTCTTTTAAGGTCGTCGTTCGTAAAGTACTCGTATCTTGATTATTTAGTCTTGTGTTCTAAGATATTTGCTACAGTGTCACTTTTCCCGTTGTTTGCTCTTTAGTGTTATGATAAGTAATTTAAATTCACAGCACTTTTTTTTCAATTAGATATTTTTCTTTTGATCTATTGTTCACACTCTTTTTTCTTTGTTATTTTATTTTTCCACGCGATAATACACTTACTCGAGATTCGAAAGTTAAGTTTTAATTTTTGTTTTTGCTTAACGGGACGATTTACTCGTTAGCGATTTGGACGTAACGGATGGTCAATTTAACTGTTAAAACATTCACTTGTAAAAACTTCTTAGTTTTCTTATACACAAGTTTGACCTATCCTACCAACTGGTATTCATTTTATTTAAAAAAAAAACAAATTTTAATGTTTCAAACCACTCTTTATTGAATCTATCTTAATACTACCCCTTACAAATTTAATATCTTACCAACTAACCTGTATCTATTCAGGTATTTAGTTTAGTTTGCCAAAAAAAAAAAGCATAATCGAATCATGTTCACATGCAGGTGAGCCAACGATTCCAAGAATTGACACAAGTGTGCCGGATGCACACTCAGGCGCTGATAATGCACTTTAGTGCTTTATTCAATTTAGCGTTATATTACAATACGAGTACTATTCTTGTTTGTGAATCGTTGAGTCAGCTGTGTCAGTGAACCTAGATTATGTTTGTTATGAGTGTGGGAACTTTTTGTAACTTTGTAACTTTTAGATTCACCCGAGAATTCAATTTTGCAAACACTTTTACCAAAATTAGCCATTGTGTCGGTAGTAAATGATTTCTTTCTGCGAATTAGTTCTTTTTTTTATAATTTGCGCGCGCTCAAGGGATTTAAATACTTTTAAAATGCTTGTACATAGCGCATGATTATGTACATAATAAAGGTATATATGATGGTTATGTACCCAGTACTTGTTTTGGTCTTTCAAAGAATAAAAAAAACTCACCTAAATAAGGAAAGTAGAACATATGCAAAAAAAATTTTAAAAATACAGGGTGAGTGCTCGTTTACCAGTATGAAACTAGGGTTTAAGGGCAAGACTTCCGGTTCTAAAATATACTTATGAAGTTATAAGTTTTAGTCCTTCCTCCAACCCTAGTTGGAAACTACTTTTCGAAGACCCCGAGTAGATTTTTGGGGATGTTTACGAGTATATACTTATATTTGAAATCGTATCACCAAGGGTACGTAGTAAGTACTTTCTCTAACAGCTATATGAATTTATGTTGACTGTGGACAGAGACTTAAAATAATGCTGCAAAATCAAAGTACAAAATCAAAATTTAGTCCGGTGCAAACATTCCGCCTCTGCTGCTCCTTCGGTGCTCCATCGGTAGGGTGCTGGCTTAAAAAGGGGTCGTCGACTCTTAACCAATCGAACCTAACTTTTAAAGCTGGTACGTCGTTGGGGTGTGCCCGATTATACTGGCCGTCGGCCTGCACACCACTATTGCTTTTTGTTGCTCCCTCGTTGGGGTGTTGCTATACAAGAGATCGTCGTCTCTTCACCCATCGATCACTTGGCTCGTTGCTAGCTCTGGCTGGCTGCATCCACATCAGTTGTGGGATGTGATGCCGGTGTCGGCACCCACATCGGTAGCAGGATGGGGTGTTATTTAAGCCTCCTGTTGCTGGCTTTCGTTATGGTGTTTGTTCCAGGGATCATCTTCCCCCACCCGTCATCATCGTGTTGGGGTGTCTGGATTGAAAGGACCGTCCATCCCCACCCGTCAGAGACTTTCAGACGTCCTGTCTTGAATCCCTAAGATGCTGCCCGCCGCGAGTCTCCCGTCTATTTATGGGCTCCGACAACGGTGTTCCTGATGGACGTCCTGTCGCACCCTGGGATTCTCCCGTGAACCTATGTGGGTTGTTTTTCAAGATCTGGGGTTGGTGGGCCACTGCCTGATGGGACCATGGCTGTCCTCCACCTCCGCCAGAGCTCGGTGTTCCCACTCAAAGAAAAGAGGGATCGAAGGGACTTGCACGGGGAAAGAGAGCCAAACCCCACCCTCACCTCCTAGGAAATGGGCTTGCATCCCTAAGAAGTGCAAACCATTTCCCGAGGAAAGGTTTCTTAGGAGAGACATTCCCATCAAGGCCAATCTCGCCAGTCTATACCAAAAACAAACTAAAATAATGACCCAATCGGTCTTTCAAGCTACTCTTCTCTACTGGGACTTAAGACTCTTCTGGCTCAGCGCTAAAGGGCCGAAGGTCATTAGCGTGCCAGGTACATTTATTTTGACCATTCGAATACACCAAACTGTATGTCCACGCTGACACACGTTTGAATTTTTGTTGAATGTTGTATGAATTTATGTATTTAGTTTAGTTTGCCAAAAAAAAAAGCATAATCGAATCATGTTCACATGCAGGTGAGCCAACGATTCCAAGAATTGACACAAGTGTGCCGGATGCACACTCAGGCGCTGATAATGCACTTTAGTGCTTTATTCAATTTAGCGTTATATTACAATACGAGTACTATTCTTGTTTGTGAATCGTTGAGTCAGCTGTGTCAGTGAACCTAGATTATGTTTGTTATGAGTGTGGGAACTTTTTGTAACTTTGTAACTTTTAGATTCACCCGAGAATTCAATTTTGCAAACACTTTTACCAAAATTAGCCATTGTGTCGGTAGTAAATGATTTCTTTCTGCGAATTAGTTCTTTTTTTTATAATTTGCGCGCGCTCAAGGGATTTAAATACTTTTAAAATGCTTGTACATAGCGCATGATTATGTACATAATAAAGGTATATATGATGGTTATGTACCCAGTACTTGTTTTGGTCTTTCAAAGAATAAAAAAAACTCACCTAAATAAGGAAAGTAGAACAGATGCAAAAAAAATTTTACAAATACAGGGTGAGTGCTCGTTTACCAGTATGAAACTAGGGTTTAAGGGCAAGACTTCCGGTTCTAAAATATACTTATGAAGTTATAAGTTTTAGTCCTTCCTCCAACCCTAGTTGGAAACTACTTTTCGAAGACCCCGAGTAGATTTTTGGGGATGTTTACGAGTATATACTTATATTTGAAATCGTATCACCAAGGGTACGTAGTAAGTACTTTCTCTAACAGCTATATGAATTTATGTTGACTGTGGACAGAGACTTAAAATAATGCTGCAAAATCAAAGTACAAAATCAAAATTTAGTCCGGTGCAAACATTCCGCCTCTGCTGCTCCTTCGGTGCTCCATCGATCACTTGGCTCGTTGCTAGCTCTGGCTGGCTGCATCCACATCAGTTGTGGGATGTGATGCCGGTGTCGGCACCCACATCGGTAGCAGGATGGGGTGTTATTTAAGCCTCCTGTTGCTGGCTTTCGTTATGGTGTTTGTTCCAGGCATCATCTTCCCCCACCCGTCATCATCGTGTTGGGGTGTCTGGATTGAAAGGACCGTCCATCCCCACCCGTCAGAGACTTTCAGACGTCCTGTCTTGAATCCCTAAGATGC
Organism: Volucella bombylans; assembly: GCA_949129095.1. Classification (NCBI taxonomy): domain Eukaryota; kingdom Metazoa; phylum Arthropoda; class Insecta; order Diptera; family Syrphidae; genus Volucella; species Volucella bombylans. The sequence goes on from OX422140.1 coordinate 213,014,556, forward strand.
TGCCCGCCGCGAGTCTCCCGTCTATTTATGGGCTCCGACAACGGTGTTCCTGATGGACGTCCTGTCGCACCCTGGGATTCTCCCGTGAACCTATGTGGGTTGTTTTTCAAGATCTGGGGTTGGTGGGCCACTGCCTGATGGGACCATGGCTGTCCTCCACCTCCGCCAGAGCTCGGTGTTCCCACTCAAAGAAAAGAGGGATCGAAGGGACTTGCACGGGGAAAGAGAGCCAAACCCCACCCTCACCTCCTAGGAAATGGGCTTGCATCCCTAAGAAGTGCAAACCATTTCCCGAGGAAAGGTTTCTTAGGAGAGACATTCCCATCAAGGCCAATCTCGCCAGTCTATACCAAAAACAAACTAAAATAATGACCCAATCGGTCTTTCAAGCTACTCTTCTCTACTGGGACTTAAGACTCTTCTGGCTCAGCGCTAAAGGGCCGAAGGTCATTAGCGTGCCAGGTACATTTATTTTGACCATTCGAATACACCAAACTGTATGTCCACGCTGACACACGTTTGAATTTTTGTTGAATGTTGTATGAATTTATGTTGACTCTGGACAAAGACTGAAAATAATGCTGCGAAATCAAATTACAAAACCAAAATTTAGTCCGGTGCTCCCAAAATTACCATAAATCATCACAACCTGCATGCACTAACAAAAACCTAACATTCCTATGCATCTTTTTCTCTTTTCTTCCTATTTCTAATTCTGTTCACGTTGTTTGCAAAGTTATGGTGTTCATAATAGCATATCATTTATTCTTATTAAAATGCCTTTCAAAGAAAAAGGTAGGTAAAATACATCGCGGCAAGGCGATGAACTTCGATCATCAGTTTCAGGAACCCTTTTACAGTCCTCAATGTTCCATTTTGGTGAGCTCCAACCAAATCTAATTCCTTTCTTTTTCAACGCCCATCGAAATTTGTTTACAAAGACCGTATTTTGATTGGTATAACAATGAAATTAATTTTCTAACCTTAAACTAGCGCAGACTTTCAAATGACAATAGTTATTTTATTAATGAAAAAAATTAATATAGAGTATTTGGCGCCCGACGTGGGGCCCAGTGATCAAGTGTCTCGAAAGTAAACTGGAAACAAGTGTTACAGACCATAGGCAAAAGGACCTTAAGAAGTTCGAATAATTGACACATTGCTATGTTTGATTCCCGGCACCAATATGGCGATGCCCCGAACCAAACGATAACACTTGCTGGGATCTCACTATCCCCGCGGTGGGTTCCCCCCAGGTAGCGCTTTGATGGCAGCGATGATATAAATGGCAAAAAGCGTCCCTATCTGTAACCCTATTAGCTTTCCCATGGTCGACGCAGAACCTAAACGACCCATTTTTTTTCTTGATAAGGACTATCGGAGATGCCTGTTCGATTTCTCGATGACTTCCGCCTCCAGCATCTCGTTTAGCTCTTTATCAATGTGTTTCTGTATAGCAGGCGACACAGGGTAATACCGTTGTTTTATAGGTTCTGCCGACGTCTTAATCTTGTGTTCTACCAAATGAGTACACCAAAACCCCTCGGGCATCGACTTAAAAATACCGTCGACCAAAGCTTCCAACTGCCCTACTTCGGCGACATCCAGCTCGGAGATCTCGCGAATTGCGGTAATTGAGGCAACCGACTGTTGGCTCGAAAAGTTCCACACTCGTGATCTTAAATCTGGGACTATTCCCGCCAGTGCCCAAAAATCTGCACCAGGGATCACGGTGTGGGGTATCGCTGGTATAACGAGACTTTCTATGTACGCGGACCGACTTTATACTTCAATTGGTAGACACAAAACCCCCACGACATCTAACGCGACGGACCTAACCTCATTTTTTCCTATTCTAAGCCCAAAATCCTTAACTACTCTCCATCCCTCAACCCCTACTATAGTGCGAGAAGTCCCACTATCTAAAAGACCTAACATCCCTATACCATAAATACTAACCCCTACATATGGTCGCCTATCTTCGCCGTTTGCCTGCAAGCTAAGCCCAAGATGAACTACCGAGTTCCCCGACTGTTAAATGTCGGAAGTCCGTTGCGCGTTTCCCGACGTGCCGCTGCAACGTTGACATTGGCGCCGTGTCACTCCTGTCGCTCCACAAACGTAGCAGCGTCTAGGAGCTGAACACGCACTCAAAAAATGGCCCTCGCCATTACAATTGAAGCACCGGATGGGTGCACGCGGTGGTATGTCCTCTCGGACAACCGAACCTCTGGGCTCCTCCCAGTTAACGAACGCCAAATCTGGCTCCAACAACCGACGCGTCCTCGGATTGGGTGGCGGAGCAAACGTTTCAACGTTTCAACGTTAGCACGCACCTTCTCCAACCTGCGTCCCAATTTAACTAGGTCTGCTAACCCAAGCTACCAAATATATTTTGCACGACCGCGACGTAAACTCCAATGGATTCATTACTTTCCTGGGTACGATGCCTGATTTCCTCCAGTAGGAGGCCATCATAGTTGGGGGGAGGAAACTCCAGTTTTAGTTCCGCCACCAACTCTTGCCAAGAAGAGACCGACAACCTAATCGCCCTATACCAAATGAGTGCCTTCCCTGAAAAGAGTTCAACAGCTGCCCTAAACAAGTGAGCTTCAGTCACCCCGCGCGCTTGACTGAGCTCTTCCACCCGCTCCAAAAATGAATTCACCAACGCACCACAACATTCCCCCGTGAACTTCACATCCCACTTGGCTAGGTTTTCCCCCTCGCATACGACAAGCGCTCGCTGTGGTCACCCGTAGTTGCGTAGACACCAGTCTCTTCCGCAACAGCAGGCGTCACCGGTGATTTCACAGCACGGACTGGTGTTCTGTCCACTGCTTGATGCTGCTGGAGGGAAAACCTTTTTTGCGTGATTTGCTGCTGCTGTTTCTCGTTGCTTTCACATAACGTTGGCGGTGGTGGTTGGTTTTTGAAGAGTATCGAGCACGATGGCTCTCCCTCGTCCTCGTAGCCTACCTTGCCCTCACCTTCCGACTCCTCTTCCGTACCACCGGCTAACTCTCCGGCTAGTACGATCAACCTATGCTTGAGATCACATTTCTCGTCGATTTGCTCAGGAGAAGTGTCTCGCTACTCGCCCTATCCAACCTACTAAGAGCCTATTCGATTTTTCTAAGAATCTTCAAGTATTTCTTCGACTTAGGATTACTTGGGGGTTCTTCCAAGAGCTCTTCAATCTGTCCTATTTTTGCGAGTATGGCATCTCGGTCCGCCACAAACATGAATTTGTAGGCCGAGCCTAAATTTAGAGATCCTCTGCGTTCGAGCATACGAGCGGATCTCAACGATTTCCACATGGCTTCCACGGTGCCAATGGGAAGACCGCGAGCCTCCATCTCGTATGCCATCTCGTCAGACACCGTTAAAAAAGCGAAAGTATAGACCGACAAGAAACGATATCAAACAAAAACCTTACAAGAAAAAAAGGAAAAAGAACCACCAAAAGAACGAAAACTCTAAAAGTAAAAAAAAACAACCCACTATGTCGACGAAACCTTAAAAAGAACCAGCAAAAATTAAAACGCGCAACAAGAAAAGAAACGCAAAAACAAATGGTCACCCTGATGTCTCAAAACAAAGCAAAAAAATGAATGGTCACACTGAATTTATAAAGAAAGTCACCCCCGCACAGGAAAAAAACATAAAAAATCAAAAAAGTATATATGGATATGGCTAAATACTCGTAACTTAAAGTAGATATGTAAGTATTTATTATGGTGTATGGATGTATTTATTTGGAAGTCAAAACAAAATCAAAGTAATTGTTCGAATAAAATATTTATATGAAAAATTGATTTTTTGTGTATATACATACATATGTATGTAGGTATGTATATACCTACGAGTATATCTTTCGAGGTCTATATTTATATATGTATATAAGTTTGGATATTCGTCGATATATTTCTATTTATATTTTATGATCATGTAGTTGTATCAACATATGTACATATGAACATATATTTATATTTGGTAATGCAAAAGAAAAATAAAATACAAAAATCCACTAGGAAGTGGACAAAAGCAAATGACCAATCAAGAAAAGGTAAAAAAGAACCACCTACTTGGAGACCTGGTACTTGCCCAGGTTTAGGGAATCCTATTGCTGCTTAAACTCCTAAAACCTCGCTCTTACTAGCTCCACAGGTACTTGGTCTTTTTTCTTTATTTTTTCTTGCTGTTGATGTTTCAACTTGTACTTTCCTAGGGAAAAAAAATCGGAAGAGTATCAAAAATTCTTTTGAAAGGAAAACAAACATACAACTACTTTCCTAACTGCAAAAAAAAACTTCGCGAAAAAAAACAAAATTCGACCGAATCGCGGATCAATAAAAACAATTTAAAAAAAAGCCTGCAAATGAAATTAAAAGAAAGCCCCACGTTGGGCGCCAATTTCTATGTTTGATTCCCGGCACCGATATGCCGATGCCCCGAACCAACACTTGCTGGGTTCTCACTATCCCCGCGGTGGGTTCCCCTCAGGTAGCGCTTTGATGGCAGCTAAACCCGGGTAAATCAAAAAGGGCGCCACGTGATTTTTCTTAGGAATCACGAAACCTTCCGAGAGACCAAAAAGAAGAAAAAAAACTTCCCCGAGAAAACAAAAATTCCACGACAAAATTTCGATAATAAAAAAACAGATTTTTTTTCCACTACGTTATAACAGCTCCTTTGGAGCTCGACGATTTATTATCATTTTTTTCTTGTTAGCGGCACACTCGTCGATAGAGTGACCCGCTATTTTTTCTAGTCCCGATACGCAAAAAAAGACGTTAAGCAACGGGTCGCGTGTCCCGTCTATTCCCAGGATTTTTCCTCCCACGCACGGCCCACCGGAGTCCTACTTCGTAAAAGTAACAAACAAAAACGAATTTCCAATTTTTTTTTCTACACTACACTACTATTATACACTACTATACTTATCTTTTTCCTGGCGGTGCTGTGCCCCTTTCTGGCACAATCTTTCGTCCGGCTACTTTCTTTCCTTCCTCCTTTTCCTTCTCCCCCTTTTTCTCGTCCTTTATTTTTCTTGCCCAAGTGTTGCGTCGTCACCACAACATACGAGTAGGTTGCATGTGCGAACATTGCCATGCACATGCACCTAGTCAACACGCCCCACTCCAGCAATTTTGACAGCTGTTACTACTTTAATTGGTGAGTGACTTTCAAAGCGATCGGTTGTGTTTTGTTTTGTGCCTTTGTGCAAATCTATAAAAGCTATTTGATTCAAATTAAAATTAATCAATACTCAATAAAGACATAGACTTAAAAAAAATTGTGAAACTACAATTGCTTCAAAATTGGAGAATTCCTTTATTTTAATTTTAAAAATTTCTTTTTGTTTCACAAAGAAAACCAAAAACAACTCAAAAAAATGAAACTGTAAGTTTTTTGAGTATTTTTTTGTTGTTGCTTTTTTGTATTTTTCTCCTGTGCATACACACACTCGTTCATATTTATATGATGGATCCATGTAGCGAATGCTCATCCGACCTTCCCGCCGACGGAGACTATGTGACTTGTTTTAGGTGCGATCGCAAAATGCATTATGGATGCACTACGCTCTCCGAAAAGTCATATAGGAAAATGACAATTGATAAAAAGGAAGCATGGAGGTGCCAAACATGTAGAAAAGAACCCATCGTGCTTCCCAATTATAAGGCTCCATCAATTGGAATACAACAAGCTGAACCAATGGCTAAACGGCTCCGAAGCGTGAGTTCTCCCGATGGTGCACAACAACAAACCAACGCACTACCAAACGACCAGCTTATCTTAATTGAGATGAAAAAAATGCAAAGAGAAATGGCAGAAATAAAATTAAGTTGTGAGTTTGTTGCATGCAAGTATGAAGAAATAAAAAAACATTTGTCATCTAACAATGACTCTCTACAAAAATTTACAAATGAAATACAAACACTCAAAGAAGTTAATATGCAAAAAGACAAACATATTATCACATTGGAAACAAAAATAAACACTCTTGAACAACAACTACTGAAAAATGACATTGAAATTAAAAACATCCCACCAACACAGAATGAAAACCTAATTGATATTGTCCAAGCTTTGGGCAAAACAATAAATTGTGACATAAACATTTCTGATATCACTGATATACACCGAACAAACAAAAAAAATCCAAACAAAACAACGATTATTGTCTCCTTTGCAAGGAACACACTTAAAACAAATGTTATTAAACAAACTAAAATAATTCGCAATACGAGTATCACACTGAAAAAAATTAGGGAAAATACTGGAAATGGCGAAAGTACACAAAACGAAAATGATGCTGTCATTTTTGTAAACAATCGACTTACACAAACTAACAGACACCTTCTCTGGTTAGCAAAGAACAAAGCCAGAGAGTGTAACTGGAAATTTGTATGGGAGACCACAGGAAAAATACTTGCGAAAAAAATGAAAATGGAGAAACTATACATATTGCGACCAGTAACGATATAAACAAAATTTCACATTAATGTGTGCATTTTAAAAGAGTACAAACAAAACAAATATTAAGATGATAAACGAAAACGAATACAGTGAAGCTGTTATCGATTTTAGGGTAATCAATGGTGTTAGCGGGATTAATAAAGAATTTCTAAAGAGAATGAATTTTTGTTGCATAAGTTTCAACATACGATCTATCACAAAAACTTTTGATATCTTCATCGCAGAAATACAAAGCGTATTGCAGTATGTAGATATATTAGTTTTTAATGAAATAAACATACCTAGAAAGGAAATGGAGAGAAATCAATTTTATAATATTGATGGTTTTGTTTCGAAATTCCTAAATCGTGATGGAAAGGGTGGGGGTCTTGTTATATTTGTGAAGGAAAGTTTACATTTTCAAGAAATACCATCTGAACCTGAAAACTATGAGGGAATTCATCTAGAAATAATTCAAGGGGATGAAAAAAAGTATATTCATGCTATCTATAGGCGGCCTAAGTTAAGTATTACAAGATTCATAGATGAAATTAATGATAAGATCCAAGAAAACAATACAAACATTATATTAGGTGACATGAATATAAATGTTCAAGATAAGAATAACTCTTTATTCTTAAAATATATGGAAGTCATGGCTGCAAAAGGCCTTACAAATGTGATCATGCAACCTACCCGTGTCGATGTAAAAAAAAACACGTCCAGCCTTATTGACCATATGTATGTTAGCCTTACAAAACAGAAAATATATTCAGCGGTAATAGAAACAGATCTTTTCGACCACTTTGCCATTTTGTATGCAACAGAGGATACAAAAAAAAACCGAACAATGGATAAATTGAATGCTGTACAGATTAATCAAGAAATAGTAAATATGCTTATAGAGCAAACAAACTGGAATGAGTTTTTGAAGAAAAACAACGTAGAAGATTTATATAACAACTTCGTCGAAAAAATGAACTATATATATACTGAAGCCAGTAAAACAAAAACTTCCAAAAAGACACGACAACAGAAACCATGGATCACGAAAGAAGTAATTCGGATGTGTAAGAAGAGGGATGAGTTTTTTAGAAGATGGAGAAACAGTCGACGTTGTATAAATTACGAACAGGAGTATAAACAATTTCGAAATATTGTTAACGCAAAAATACAAGCAGTCAAAACTAATTTTTATAAACAAAAATTTATCGAAAATAAAAATGATCCGAGGAAAACATGGAATATAATAAATGACTTATTGGGGAGAAAGAAACTTTCAATAGACGAAGTAGTATGCAACAACTTTTCAATAAAAAATAACGATTTTACTGGCATTGTGGAGAAGTTTGCGGATCATTTTTCAAAAAGTACCCTATCCATCTCACACTTATGTAATATTAAGACGTCTAGCCATGAGAATGTACAGGTACATCAAAGTATATTTGTAAGAGAAGCTTCAGTAGAAGAAATCTTTCAAATTTTAACTCGTTTGAACACTAAAAAAGGACCTGGAGCTGACAATATAAGAGCAATAGATCTAAAATTAAACGCCCATATACTTTCCCCTGTATTATTAATCGAAGTATTTTACAAGGCCACGTACCACGGTTAATGAAAACAGCTATCGTGCGGCCAATTTACAAGGCTGGTGTTAAAAATAATGTAGAAAACTATCGGCCTATTTCTATTCTATCTGCTGTTGAAAAGTGTTTGGAGGACGTTATGGTAAATAGGATCAATGGTTTCTTAGAAAAACATCAAATTATTCATGCAAACCAGTATGGCTTCCAAAGAAACAAAAGCACGGACAGACTATTAGGAGAGTTTGCGAACACAATCAATGCAGGACTAAACAGAAACCTCAACATACTGGTACTTTATATTGACTTCAGCAAGGCTTTTGACACATTATCTCATGAGAAAATTATAGAGAGTCTCGGAAGGATCGGTGTGAGGGGAGTAATATCAAATTGGCTCAAAAACTATCTCACTGATAGAACAATCAGAGTAAAGGTGGCAACGGAAACAAGCCAAGAAAAATCAAGCTCGTACGGTGTTCCCCAAGGATCCAAACTTGGTCCTATCTTATACATTCTTTTTACTAACGAACTGTTACGGGTCTTCAAAAATAGTACTGCGTATGCATTTGCGGACGATATAGCCATCGTTGTTAAACATATAGATCTAAATACGGCAGTTAAAAATCTTCAGAGTGAGTTTGATGCCGTTTCGAAGTGGTGTCATGATAATGGACTCATAATTAACACGCAAAAAACGAAAGTGATGCACATTCGTACACCATCTAAGCGGAGCGGAGAAATTAAAATTGTTCACCGAAACGAAAATTGTCCTTTGTCGGCAGGGAACCAGGAGATTAAACTTGTGGAGCGGGCGAAATATCTAGGAATAACAATTGACGAACACTTCCTTTGGAGTGAACACATTAATACACTGCGTCTTCAACTTAAGAGTGCTATTTTTGCGATGGTATATTTGAAAAGACTTTGTAATTATAATGTGATGACGCAGGTGTATTATTCTCTCGCTGAGTCGCGCATTAGATACGGCATCCTGGCTTGGGGGACTGCTGCAAAAACCCATACAGATAAAATTACAGCCATACAGCAACGTTTAATAAAAAATCTCAGAGGATTTAATTCATCTTTAAAAGCACTGGATGTTCGTGGGATTTTTCAGATGACGGCGCTTGTAATATATATGAACGACCAACGATTTTTGAAACCTATCCAGCACAATCAAAACACACGAAGACGAGCCCAAGGAATGTTAGAGATACCAGAGACTTACAATGTGTATGGTACAAGAGAATTTCGTTATGTAGTGCCTAAAATAGTTAATACAATACCGCAAAATATAAAAGAATTGCAAAATTATAAAAAAAGAAAAAAACTTATAAAAAAATTATTGCTTGATATATACCAAGTTTGTTGATACACTTTTATTTCATATTGATGCAAATTAATTATTATTATTATTATTTTTTTTTCTTCTTTCTCTCTTTTTTAAATATTATACCTATTAATTTCTATTTTTTTTTTTCTTAATAAACTTTTTCTAATTGAAATTTGAAAGTTCACTATTAAATTATGTATTATTGAATATAGCCACCTGCCGATAAGCACGGCGCTTTGCGGGTAAAATAAATTATGTAAGAAATACTGTATTATATAAAATTATAAAAAAAAAAAAAAAAAAATCTAAAGGTTAAATGCATGTAATTTTTTACAGAAAAAATAAAGCGGCAATTCAAGTTTAAGGATCAAACGGTCGTGTATTTATTTTTTACAGATATTTTTTACAGTCCATTCTACATACCATAGATCTCCATCGAAACACATACGGAGTGCAAGAACGAAGAACACCAAGCAAACTCGCGATTCTTTTTTACTTTTCTAACTGAAACTGACCCTCACTGATGGCTGGTCGTCATAAAAGTGACTTCCAGATCTTTTACGATCCACAGCTCCCGCCAGACACACACACACATTCACACGCACATTCTCTCACACATTCACTCAGCACTAGTGGACCCAACGACGGGATTCCTAGCTACAACACTAGCAAGCTTTGCTAGTGTGTGCACCCGTGTCCGACTAGGCCTCTCACACATACCATTATACACATTCATGCTAAACTCCTCAGTCTCGGAGTTCGCTCCCACTTCCACTAATGACTGGGAACTCCACTGAGCGAGTTTATGGAAGCTGTGGATCCTAACTATGATTAGCAATTCTCCTATTCTTAGCTTCTACAAAAGAAATTGCCAAAAACAGAGTTTCTTTCCTTTCTGCTACTCGGGTAATTTTCCCCCATCGGATTACACTAATAAAAATCGTTTGCTAAAATTAAAACGATCGCGAAGGAGAAAGGAAATGCGATGGGATGGTAGCTGGAGTGTTGGGACGAAAGGAAAGAAGTGTAGATCTCGATCCAATCATCCGTTGGATCGCCGCCCCTTACGTTTAGTGCCTGTGCAAATTTCAATTTTTATCCGCGGGTCCCTAACTACTCCGGTGGATCGACGTTCGTTCGACGATCGATTTGGTGGGTGAGGGGGGGGGACTGACCAATAGCGTGTCACTCCTTACAATTATTTATTTTTTTTTTTTAATTGGGACCTTCTGCCCTCTGGCCTATTTGCCCGTTTGTACTTTTATTTTCTTGTAACATCGTTATTCAGTATTTGTGGTGTGTTTGCTGGTTGTTGTACGTTTGTGTATTGTATGTATGTTTTTCTGTTCCCTCGGTGGAGGCTGTCTTAATACTTGGCCGTCCGCTTACACACCTCTGCTGCTCCTTCGGTGCTCCATCGGTGAGGTGCCGGCTTAAAAAGGGGTCGTCATCCCTTCACCCATCGAGCCTAACTTTTAAAGCTGATACGTCGTTGGGGTGTGCCCGATTATACTGGGAGTCCGCCTGCACACCACTGTTGCTCCTTCTTTGGGGTGCTGCTATAAAAGAGATCGTCGTCTCCGACAACGGTGTTCCTGGTGGACCTCCTGTCGCACCCTGGGATTCCCCTCCTATGTGGGTTGTTTTCCGAGGTCTGGGGTTGGGGGGCCACTGGCTGATGGTACCACGACTGCCCTACACCTCCGCCAGAGCTCGGTGTTCCCACTCAAAGAAAAGAGAGGGAAAAGAGAGCCAAACTTGTTACGGGAAAATTTTCCTCAACAACATCGAAAGGATTTTTAGACAAATGCTACAGCGATTGAATGTGGAATAATGAAATAACAACAGAATGGAACAAGCCCCTCCACCAGCGCTGAAAATGAAGAATATTTTTGTATGAGTTACATTTTAAGAAGTGATCTCATTTACAATAATAATTACTAGTTTTATTTAAAGAAATATGCAAAACTTTAGAATAAAATACATATACAAAATTAAAGCAGAAAGAAAATACAAATAGTTTTATTGTATTAGAAGAGAAATAAGGTACATTTCATTAGTAAGTAAAGTTAAAATTAATTGATTAAAATTTTTTCAATTCAATGAAAATGAAAAAAACTAGGAAAGGAAATATCAGAAAGAAGATTAAGTTGCGTATTCACAGCAGACAAGTATGACCAAATTAACCAACACATGACAGTAAACAGTAAAGTATTAGGATACCGAACAGTCTACCGAAATCACAGCGTTAAAAGAAGACAATGCAAAAAAATATCAAAAGATTCATGAAATGGAAACAAAAATTAACTCTTTAGAAAAGATCTATTTAAGGTGAACAACATCCATACGGAAAACGAGAACTTGATCCATGTTATTCAAGCAGTAGGCAAAACAATAAACCACAAAGTAAACGCTTCCGAAATTACTCGCATACCATATATAGAACATCAAATAAAACAGATTAAAAAAACTAACAATTGTTGCTTTTTCGCAACCCTTTCATTTAATACTCGTAGTAATTTGCTAAAAACAGGCAAAAGGTATTCGAAATATGTATATACCTAAAGAGAGTAAGAGAAAACGCAAGTAACGACTAAAGAAGGGAACAGGACAATGATGCACTTGTGTTTATAAAAAACCTTTAAACACCGGCAAACACATATTAGCTCGGGCTTGCCAAAAACAAAGAATGCAGTTGAAAGTTTGTGTGGGAGACATCGGGTAAAGTGTTAGCAAAAAAATCGGAAAATGGATCAACCATACATATAGGCTCTATCAATGATGTGAGCTAGATCTGCATTTAATGAGAGCGTGTGTATAAGAGAAGCACAAAGCAAAAAAAGAAACATGGAAAATGAATACAGCGAGACTGACATAGATTTTAGGATAATACATGGTATTACTGAAATCGATAAAAATTTACTGAGAGATGGGAAAACGAAAACATTCTACCTCACATCGATATTATATGTTATATTAAATTTAAAACAAGAAGAAAAAAGTTTTTATAACATCAGTGGTTTTACTCCAGAATACATTAATGGAAAAGGAACAATAGGTGGGGGAGTTGCAATATTAATTAACAATAAAACTAATTACGAGATAGTCCCCCAGAAAACAGCATTGTACGAAGCCATACAACTGCAATTAATCATAAATAACGAAAAATAATATTCACTTATTCTTAAATACATGGAGGTGATAGCGACCTACAAATTGTAGGTCAAAACAAAACAAAACAAGATATGGTTTCAGCTGTAATTGAACCTTTTATGCCCAAAGAACTTTGAGAACATCCAAGCATACCAATCATCTGGAAAAATATCTTTTCAAATTATGCAACAAAAGGTTAACGAACTAATAGAACAAGTAAATAATATCTGTGAGGAAACCAAGTATGAGAAAGAATGCAAGGATTTTCGGAACTTCGTAAATATTAGGTTCTACCACATGAAATGTCCGATTTTTCACATATTCCTCAATTAGAAGCTTTCGAGTGAACATGTACAACACAGTGATTTTTTTTATAAAGCAAAGTATGTGTGTATAACCCAGTTTATCCGACAGCTCAATTTGCGTTGAAGCAATCCGCTTTGGTTCAATAAGCTCGAATAAACATCACTTCAAACCGCATTGAAATATTCAACACGCATACGTTCATTCCTGATTATAAAAGGCATTGAAAACTTGTAACATTTTCAAATCGCATAGAATCATTTTACTCTTTCGCGCTCCCATCATCGGGCAGGTATTAGTTGTGTATTTAAAATATGGGGTTGTAAACGAAATATTTGGATAGACAAAGAAATAAAAAGGATATATTCTTCTATTATCGAGCAGGTAATCAGTTGGATATTTAAAATGTGGGATTGTAAACGAAATATTTGGAAAGATAAAGAAATAAGAACAATGTATCAGTGTTAGTGTGAAGTGTCAGTTCAACCAGCTGTTTGTTAAATTTCTCTCAATTTTCTCTCTCTCATTTTGGATAATTTCATTTAAACACTAGCATTTCTACGGGTATTGAACCAATGCGGATTGCTTTAACGCAAATTGAGCTGTCGGATAAACTCGGTATTTGATGTGTGCGAATTTTAGGGTCCGTTGCAAGTACAGCTATTTTTTTCTAGGAATTTTTATATCATGCTGTCGACGGTTCAAATTCGTACCCTTTTCCTTTACGAGTTCAAACTGGGGCATAATGCGTCTCTGGCAGCCAAAAACATAAGTGACGCATTTGAATGAACTCATCATTCGGCGTTGGTTTGATAAGTTCCGTTCGGGAGATGTAAGCCTCAAAAACTAACCGCGTGGAAAACCGGAAACGGTAATTTTACGAGAAACGGTGGATGCAGACACAACAAAAACGGTGCGGAGCATTGCACACAATACGGGAGTACCTGCCATGACAATAAGTCGACAGCTATCTCAAATAGATCTATCGTAAAAGATCTGGGCAGTGGTTGGATACAGAGGAAAACCCAAAGCACACCCCTAAACTTGGTCTTCACCCAGGTTATGGTGACAATCTGGTGGACATCGAAAGGACCAAACCACTTTTAATTTCTTCAACCAGGGGAAACGATGAAGGCTATCAAATATTGTGATGAAATCGACATATTGCATGGTCCGATCCTGTTGCATGACAATGCAAGACCCCATACCTCACACGTAACGGTGCAAAAGCTGCTACAGTTGCAATTCGAAATTTTTAGTTTTTTTTTTCAGTTTATATGCATTTTTAGTTATACACCTTAAATTACTCTTACATGCTAGACAAAAAAAAATCCTTAAAATTAGCTTAAATAACTTAAAATTATCTTATACTAACTTACTGGCCCCATGCGGGCACTCTAAATTAAACCTAACACTTAAACTATGCCTTTCGACGAATCTTACAGTCTAATTTTATTTCTATTTTTACATTTATAAATACTAAAACTCAGAAAATAAATTTTAGCAAAAACTTACTAAATGGACATTTTTTTAATTTTTTATAAAACATAAAACTAAAAGTCTACAAACTACCTAAAAATAAATCTTAATCTACGTAACCTAATTATATCTAACACAAACATAGTCATACATAAATATATATATACATAATATGTATATACATAATATATAAATACATGTATATATAAATTTTTTTTTTCATTTTTTGTTTTTATTTATTTTTTTTTGGTTTTTATATATTTTTTTTTCTTAAAACTACTTTAATCCTACCTAAAACTATGTAAGCTGACCTTCACCTCAGATGAAGCTATGTATTACTGGAGGCATTCGACGACGAATCATCCTTCCCTTCAACTAGCCACCAAAATTGCTGATGCTGCTGAGCAACATCCCTCATGTCGCCACTCCCTACCGATCTACTGAACCGGAGACGCTCCGCACTGCCATGTGCGACGTCTCTGTCGTAGTTGAGTCGCCTGTACGCAGCTGTTCGAGCGACGTGGAGGATTAACGGCACCGCCAAATTGTCCTATATCAGACCTTTGCTATCTAAATAGAGGAACGATTCTGGAGGAATAAAGACGACAAAGCGAACTCTCTCATGATACATATAATTGGGGTAGAAAGCCCCGGAGATCAGATTGTTCGATGAGGTCATTGCTCTTGCAACGTGCCTTCGAGTCAACTTAATGACGAAATTGTCCACTCTTATTGGGTTCGCCTTATTGTATAAGACATTAGGATAGAATTTTATGTACCCAGACTCTGGTGTCCTGTATAAGGGAAGACAAGTCCTAAAACAAGCTCTCTCAAACACCCGAATCTTTTCCAATAAACTTGCTCTCACGTTTAACACGGGACATCCAAATACAAGCATAGGCCGGATAAGGGCCATGTAGCAGATCAACTTCACCCTCGCATAGAGTTGGCTGTTATAAAATAGTCTCTTTGTAAGGGCACAAGCACCTCTGGCTCCGGTCAGAGCAACATCTATATGTTCGTTAAAATATAGATATTGATCTACCCAGATCCCAAGGTATCTGACCACATTTCGACAAGCAAGTTGCTGTCCGTGTTGTCCGACGATAGAAATCTTTCGCCAATTCTTTCTGGTATCCCTAGAGGCCCCAGACAAAGGCGTCCTAAACAACGGCCTATCCGTCGCTTTAAACCCGAGTCGATATATTATACTGTGCTGACCCCACTAATTGAATAGTAGGTTCCATCTAATATATGGTGTATTATTTCCCCAATTACTATGTTTGGCGTTGAAATCTCCGCCGATAATAAAATAATTGTCTTCCATTCCAATTCAGGGTTTGCTCCGCCACGCACGTACC
Source organism: Volucella bombylans (assembly GCA_949129095.1). Classification (NCBI taxonomy): domain Eukaryota; kingdom Metazoa; phylum Arthropoda; class Insecta; order Diptera; family Syrphidae; genus Volucella; species Volucella bombylans. The sequence goes on from OX422140.1 coordinate 213,030,230, forward strand.
CATTACGGCAAAAGGTGCGTTAAGCCAGGCAGCAGCACATATACTTTATCCACCCGCGCGGTCTATTCAGTTAAATGACGCTGAAGCTGAATCATCTGCCCCTGGATCGAGAGCAAGATAGCTAGCATGTCAGGTACTGGTTCCGGTGATCTGGGCGCTGGGCCCTGAGAAGCAACCTTCGCTTGCTGTACCACATTTCCCCTACCTTCCGCCGTTTGGGCGTAGGTAACATGGGGATTTATTCTTTTGATGTACTGGAATTTGGGACAACCCCGATAATTTGCGGTGTGACCCGTGTTCCTACATAAAGCACAAGAGAGTTGGCTTTTTTCAGATGCTCCGTCCTTACCCAGAGCGCATTCCTCGGAATTGTGGTTCTTTCCACTCTTCCCGCATCGAGGCTGCATTTCGCACTTCGACGCGGCGAGGCCGAACCTTTGTCAGCGAAAATATTGTAAAATGATTCCGCTCCTCTTTAATTTTTCCCAGTGTACAACCTAGTAGTCTAGGACTTTGATACTACTTTGACCATTCAGATTGCTGTCGGGACTTAGATGGACCAGGAAAAACGGTAGTTGCCGCTTCTCCCTTTTGGCTCTAGACGTGACAAATGGCTTGAGCCCCACTAATTTGAGCTCTTTGCACTCTTTCTCTTTCAGCAGTGCAAGGAGCTCCTCCGAATCAGTCAATGGTTCTAACCCTCTCAGCAGCATTGTTTGCAGCTTCTTTCCTTTCCGGGTGCAGGAGAAGAACTCCGTCGTCGAATCCTTCAATAGACTCTTAATTTTATGGTAGCGCTCCACTGTGTTACTGTGTTACAGTGGATCGAGTGCCTATCTACACTTAAGCTTTTTATAAAAAAATTACAGCCTATGGCCGACTTACACAGTTCGATGGTGTCTTTTAATTCCAATTTAAAAGTATTAATTGGAGGTACTTTCTGTCTCTTGACTTTCTAGTATAGTTAGTTTTAAACGCATTTTATTTTCTAATCAATAACTCTTACATACTAACAAAAAATGCTTAAATGCTAGCTTAAAATTACTTAACAACCTTATACTAACTTACTGGCCCCACACAGGCACTCTAAGCTACTCTAAATTCTTATAACTATGTCTTTCGACTTCATTTACATTTTCTTAGAACTATTTATTTTGTATACTTAAAGCTAAGAAAAAATATTGTTAACAAAAACTTAGCGTATGGACATAATTTTTTATTTTTTATAAAAACTTAATATCTAACTTAAAATAAGCCTTAGTCTACCTAACCTACATACACAATAAACACATACATACACATAGACATTATACACAATTATATACATATATTAGTATATACCTTTATATACACTAACGCATGTATATATTACTTAAATGCTAACCTAAACCTATGTAAGCTGGCCATCGCTATTTACTGAGCAAATAGATTGGTCAGCTCTGCCTCATTAGTCAGGCTGGTCCGTAATTGACGGAAACGACGACGAAGCATCTTCTCCATCATTCAACCACCAGAAATGCTGGTGCTGCCGAACGACATCCCTCTTATCGCGATTCCCCACCGCCCTACTGAACCTGAGGCGATCCACACTGCCATGTGCGACGTCTCTGTCGTAGTTGAGTCGCCTGTCCCCAGCTGTCCGAGCGGCATGGAAGATTAACGGCACCGCTGATCTATCTTGGATCAACCCTATCTGATCTAGGTAGAGGAATGCTTCCGGTGGAACGAAGCCGTCAGATCGCACACTCTCGTGGTAAAGGTAATTGGGGTAGTAAGCCCCAGATCTCAGGTTATTCATCGAGGTCATTGATCTTGCAATGTGCCTTCGAGTCAGCTTAATGACGAAGTTGTCCACTCGTATTAGGTTCACCCTATTGTAAAGGACCTCATTAGGATAAAATTTCTTGTACTTCGACTCTGGTGTTCTGTACAAGCGAAGACAAGCCCTAAGGCAAGCCCTCTCAAACACCCGAATCTTTTCCATTAAGCTTGCTCGTACATTGAACCACACGGGACAACCAAATACCAGCATGGGCCTAATAAGGGCCATGTAGCAGATTACCTTTACCTTCACATCGAGTTGGCTGCTATAAAACAGTCTCTTTGTAAGGGCAAAAGCACCTTTAGCTCTGGCCAGAGCAGCATCTACATTTTTGCCAAAATACAGAAACTGATCTAGCCAGATCCCAAGGTATCTGACTACATTTTGACAGGCAAGAGGCTGTCCGTGCTGTCCAATGATTGAGAACTTTCGCCAATTTTTTCTGGTATCCCTAGAAGCTCCAGACAACGGCGTCCTAAAGAGAATGGTTTCCGACTTCTGAAAGTTGATTTTCAACTTCCAGTCATCGCAAAATCGTCTTATCTTATCTAAGTCACGCTGCAAGAGGGTGTTAATGACCTCGATTTTTGGACCTGTTCTGTACGCTATCAAATCGTCTGCGTACGCAATAGTATGGGGAAGTGAACCTATCATATCACTCGTGTAAATGTTGAATAGGATCGGCGAATTGACCGCGCCTTTATGATGACCATTTTTAATTTGAAATATTCCAACAGAAGTCACATCACCATTTTTCACTATGAACTGTCTGTTGGTTAGCATATTATAAAGAATGTACAAGAGTGGTTTACGGATCCCCAGCCTAGTCAGCTTATAGAAAAGACCCTCTAACCATACGGTGTCGAAGGCCGTCTCCAAGTCAACAAGGCAGGCACCAGTACATTGTTTTTTGCCTTTATTCCATTGGATATCGGACACCAGTTTAGGCGCGGCATGTAAGATATCATGTCCCGCCTTAAAACCGAATTGATTATCCGGAACTATATGTTTGTCCTCAACCCACCTAGTCAGAGCTCTATTGATTACTTTTTCAAAAACCTTACTGATATTCGGAAGGAGACTTATCGACCGGAGATTCGCCGGATTGGATATATCCTTCCCCTTTTTGTGGATAGGTTGAACCACCGCCGTTTTCCAGTGCTCTGGATAATGTGCATTATTCATTGCATTTTTAAACAGGTTGTTGTGTTGATTTTGCTGCTGCTACTGCTGCTGTTTCTGGGCCTTGTGCTCTTGATGCTGTTGTTGTTGCTTCGGTTGTGATTTTTGTTGTTGTATATTTTGCCTTTGTTGCGTCTGTGCTGGTTTTTTTGTTGGCACTTGTGCTGGTTTCTGTTGTTGTAGCGGATTCTGTTTAGCCTCGCTATTTGTGGGCTGTTGCTGAGATCTCAGGAGTTGCTGTTGTTGCTCCATCTATCTTCTCGCCACTTGGTTGGCTTTAATGTCAAGTACTTTTTATAGCAGCTCTTTAATGCTGCTATTAATTGCATGCACTTCTTCCTCTTCATCATTAGACTCCGTAGCCACAAGAGATTGGAAAGCATTCTCACCCCCACCATCAGACATGTATAGCTATTGTTCGTTGTCTGACTCAGCTGCCGCCTTTGTTGTCGTTGTCGGGGCCAATTCCCTTCCTCTACCAGGCAAATTTTCAGTAGCAGTCAGTGTGGGGCGCTTTAGAGGATTTGGATTTGGAGGTGTCTTAAGCCTCCTCCTTCTCTTTCTTGCCACATTTTCTGGTGAATTGTTCCCATTTGTTGGTCCTGCTATTGGAATAGGGGGCCGCTTATGGTCTCTCATTGTCTGATTCTCGACACTTTACGAGTATCGAACCCACGACCCATGCTTTATCAGCCGGCCACCACTATAGACGCGCCACCGAAGCAGTTGGCAAAATTTTTTCTAACGTGTTTTCTGATAATTTATTTTTTTTTTATTCATTCACTAGAAAAGCCGAATCACGTCTGATCTCTACGGAGGTTTATGAACGACTGCAATACTCTCCTGATATTTTTCCAGCGAATGATCACCTTTTCCGCAGTCTGGAGTCATTTTGTCTGCAAAAGGTGTTCCGAAACCGAGCAGAGGTCATAGAAGCCTTTGAAAACTTTTTAGCGTCAAAAATTCAAGCCTTCTATAAAAAAGGAATAATGCACCTTGAATCACGGTGGAAGAAGGTTATAGATGTCAATGGTTCATATTTTGACTAAATAAGATTTTATAAAAAAGAAATATTGACTTTTAATTTTTTACAAAAAAAAAAAGGACATTTCATGTGGTACAACCTAATAGAAGCATACAAAGTGTCAAGGCACATTTGTACAGGGGGAAAATTCAATATTCACAAAACAACTCAAAAAAACTTGGAATATGAGCTCCTAGGTCGAAAAACTCTCTGTTGATGATGTGATTGTAAAAAACTTCTCTGCTGATGACAAAAACCTGAGACGCACTGTGGATGATTTTGCAGAACAATTTACATAATTGTAATATTAAATGTTCGCAACACGAAAACATAAATCTGCAAGAGTCTATTTACATGAAAGAAGCTAGCCAATTAGAAGTCTTCAAAAATGTATCCTCTCTGAAGTCCGACAAGTCTCTAGGAGCTGACAATATTAGACCGATTGATTTAAAAATGAATCATGAATTAACACCAGTAATTTAGACCATCATTAATCGGAGTATAAGCCAGGGATGTGTCCCAAAATTATTAAAAACGTTGATTATACGACTCATATACAAAATAGGAGTGAAGAATAAGATCGAAAACTCCAGACTAATCGCAGTGCTGTCGGTTGTACAATAGAAAAGTGTCTCGAGGAATTTGTGGTAAATCGGCTAAACAACTTTATCGTAAAAATCCAGAATTTTACAAAAGAATCAGTACGGTTTTCAAAAAACCAGAAATACTTGGAAGACTAGGAGAATTCAGAAATCTTATCAATGCAGGCTTGAATAAAAATCACCATATACTTATCATGTTTGTTGATTTTAGCAAAGCGTTTGACGTATTATGCCATGATAAGCTCTTAGAAAGTTTTAACAGGATTGGCATAAGAGGAGTCTTAGCAAAATGGCTCAAAAGCTATTTATCAGAAAGAACTATGAGGGTGAAGGTTTCTGATGTGATTAGTGAAGATAAAGCGAGTTTGTGCAGCGTCCCATAGTGTTTAAAATTGGGAGCAATATTATTTATCCTATACACCAATGAGATACTCCATTTAAAAAAAAATGCATTTGCTTATGCAGACGACGCAGCTGTAGTTGCAAAGAATAAGATTCTGTAAAAGTCATAATGCAAGAAGAATTTTACAACGCCTCAAAATCGTGACACCATTAGGTTTAGTTATAAATCCTGCAAAAACAAAAATTATGCATATAAGAACACCATTCAAACCGAAAGTGGCCACCACCTTGGTATCACAATAGATGAAAACTTCTTATGGCGTAGCCACTTAAATAATCGGCGTCTAAAACTAAAAATCGCCATATTTGTATTGGCCTACTTAAGAAAATATACTGATGTTAGAGTTCAAAAGCAGGTATATTATGCTCTGGTTGAACCTCGTATAAGATACGGTATACTATCATGGGGAAATGCGGCAAAAACCCACCTTGATAAAATTGTGAACATCCATCCTCGATTGGTAAGAATCATCAACTCAAACAATATTAACTTTAAGATACTAAATGTGTATGGTATATACATGATGACAACATCTCTGGAGTACTTCGATGATACTCGTTTCCAACAACCTATAAGATACCATATAAATACTAGAAGAAGAGCGCAGGGACTGCTAGAAATTCCAGAAGCTTTTATAATCTATGGAACAAGAGAGCCAACATACACTATCTCTAACATAATGACTTCATTACCATCAAATATAAAGCATGTTATGAATTACAAAAAACGTAAGAAAATACTTAAAAGATATTTTCTTAACATTAACTTTGTTATTTAAAACAACCACATTTCAAAATTCTTCTATACCTTTGTATTAATTATTCTAAATCCTTGATACTGTAAAATGTTTGTGTGAGTAGAAATGATAGAACTTATTCTTTTCAATAGAAATCACTTTATTCAGTACAGTTACAATCCACTATTTAATTCTTTCCCTCAATACAATCCAATTTCTCAACCGCTAAAACTTTTCTTACCTTTTACTTAAACCACTTAATCACTTCTCCTAATTAACACTTCAAATTCAACTGATGAACTCATTTGCATACCTTAGGGATGCTGGCATTTGTACTCGAATGACATACTTCGAGAACAATCCTCGCCATCCACCATCCTATACAATTTCCAATTTGCTGGAAAATTCGATTCTACTCTCCAGTCATCAATGTTTGAGACTTTGTTATTCAATTATCGAAATCTTCTGCTCTTCGAGTATCAACATCCTCTGCTAAAGCTAGATGTCGCTGCTCGCATTTAAATGGTTATCACACTGCTCCATCCCTACAGTTGTTCGTCCCGAACAACTTCGTCATTCATCATCCCGTTGAAATGACACATTCTATCCAAATGGACAAGTTTCAAGTTTCCTCGATCATCACGCTGGATCCGGTAGACAACGTCATTATTGCGGGTTATCACCTTGAATAGACCTTCCCAGTCCTGTTGCAATTTTGGTGATTTGCCTTTCTTACGCTGAGGATTATTCAACCAGACCAGATCTCCTTCGTTGAAGCTGGAAGATTTCGCCTTAATATCGTACCTAGTCTTCATGCGACTGCTTGCTAGCTTCACTTTTTTTCTCTGGTGTCTTCATGCAATTTACGGATCCTGCTGCACAAGTCATTCACGTACTCGTTCACCTTTTTAGGCTCCGTCTGTGGGGATCAGAATTTTGCTTCACTTGGCAACCGAATTGTCTGACCAAATAAGATCTCGGAGGTGTGTGTCCTGTTGAGCTATGGACCGCGTTTCGGTAGGCCATTAAGAAGAGGGGTATATGTCGATCCCAATTCCGCTGGCAGTTGCTGACCTTCGAATCGCTCGACCATTCCATCAGATTGAGGGTGTAGTGCCGTTGTCCTTATCTTTCTTATTCCCAAATATTGGCATACTCGTATTTCCTGGAAGACATTTGATTTCAAATTTCGCCTTTGATTAAAGTGTAACTCCATTGGGACCCCAAATCTGCTAAACCAGTTGTTGACAATCTGTTTGGATACAGTCTTAGCCTGTTCATTCGGGATGGAAAACACTTCCGGCCACTTATTGAAGTAATCCATGACCACTATCGGTTACCATTAAAGGTTTCGGGAAACGGCCCAACGATGTTGATGGCTATTCGTTCGAAAAGGGCTCCGACATTGTATTGTTGCATTTGTTCATGTGGCTTTACTTTTGGACCCTTGGTAGCCGCACATCTTATGCACTTTTTGCACCAATTCTTGACATCTTGTTTAGCGCTTAGCCAATAGAAATGTTCCCTTACCTTTTTCAACGTCTTGTTTATTCCCAAATGGCCTCCTGAGATTCCGTCATGTATTTCATGGAGTACTTGGCTGACTCTGGTCCGTGGCACTGTTAGCCATTTTCTCTTCAGCAATCCATCCTGCACACAAAGCGAGTCCCACTGTGCTCAATATGTCTTCAGAGTTTGGCTCCGATCTGCTGCCAGCTTGGTGTTTCCTCGTGTTCCCTCCAGGCCAATATTAGTTCGATGTCATTGTCTGCCTGTTGGGAGGAACGGATTTCGTCTATACTCCAGCCCTCTATTGGCTCAGTCCTGATCATTTGGATAGTGGCCTGTTCTTTCACTTCTTTGCGGTTGCAGTGTTTGCATTTTACTCCGCACTGTCGACGAAAGAGAGCATCAGAATTTGAGTGGAGTTTTCCCTTGCGGTGTTGCTCTTCAAATTCGTAGCCCTGCAACTGCTCAATCCATTTTCAACTTGGCCTTCAGGATTCTTAAATTGTAGTAGCCATTTCAGAGCTGCGTGGTCTGTCCGAAGAACGCACTTTTGTCCGTAGAGGTACTTATGGAAATGCTTCGTAGCCAGAATTAAAGCCAGAAGCTCACGCCGAGTTACACTGTAGTTTCTTTCAGGTCTGGAGAGTACTTTGCTGTAATATGCAACTACTTTTTCTTGACCATCATAAACTTGGGAAATCACAGCTTCGACCCCAACATTGCTGGCGTCTGCGTAAACGATGAACATTTTTCCGGGCGTGGGGTAACCCAAAATGGGGGCATTGCACAGCTGTCGCTTCAGTTCTTGAAATCCTTTTTCACATTCTCCAGACCACCTAAATTGTCGGGCTTTTTCCGTAAGTTGATGCAGGCGCTTTGCATTACCAGCAAAATCCTTTACGAACCTTCTGTAGTACGTGGCGAGTCCCAAGAAGCTTCTCAGTTGGTGTTTATCTTTTGGAGAAGGCCAACACTTCACGGCTCCGATTTTGCCAGGATCCGTCCTTACTCCTTCCGCTGATATAATGTGACCCAGATATTTTACTTCCGGACGGAACAAGGCGCACTTCTGGGTTGATCTTTAAATGAGCACTTCGCGGCCTCTAAAACACTTCTTTTAGATTTTCGCGGTGCTCCTCAAACGACTTGCCTATGACGATAACGTCGTCCAAATATACTAGGGAGGTTTCCCAGGTGAGTCTTTAAAATGGTCGTTCCATTAGTCGCTTGAAGGTGGCCGGAGCGTTGCACAGTCCAAACGGCTAAAGACCGCTTGCTGTAGTGAAGGCAGTTTTCTCACGATCCATCCGATTTATCTCTACCTGGCAGTAGCCGCCCTTCAAGTCAAGACTTGAAAACTATTTAGCTCCAGAAAGCATGTCCAAAGTGTCATCTATTCTCGGAAGTGGGTAGCTGTCCTTTTTAGTGAGATCGTTGAGACGTCGGTAGTCTACACAGAACCTCGTGCTGCCTTCTTTCTTCTTCACGGGGACCACTGGAGATGCCTACGGATTTTGGGATTCTTTAATCAGTCCCTCAGTTTTCATCTTCGACACCATTTCGGCAACTTCTGTTTGCTTTGCCAATGAAAGACGCCTTGCAGGTTGACCGATTGGTCGGGCGTCTTCGGTGTCAGTGTGGTGTTGAACAATATGCGTACGTCCGTATTCTCCGTCTTGTGTAGCAAATATATCAGCGTACTCACCGATTAGTTTTTCTGCCAGGATTTGCTGATCTTCGTCCAGATTACAGAGACTGAGAATTTTGTTCTTAATTTTTATGCTCTGAACTGTTGCGACCGGTGTTGCACCACTTGTTTACGTTGTGGTCGATATAGCCTCAACAGGTACGCATTTTCCCACTATCTCCCCCTTTTTCACCTTTCCACTGAATGTCTTTAGATTTAGAATCCTTACAGGGACCATGTTGTTCTTTGGCTCCACTAAGGTCATTCCCACCATGAAATCTCTTCTATTTTCTGGCTCCATCAAATAGAATCGGTGGCTGCCAGGACCACCTTCCACTTTTGCCCACAGAATTGCTTTCGACGAAGGCTCTAGACTCTGATTGCTGCAGATGACGACATTTGAGACTGAGGTATTGGCATTTCCGTATATCATTGGTATTTCCATGTTTCAGTATTTCAGAGTTTGTGCCCCCAAGTCTACTACTAGTCCATGTTCTCTCATGAAGTCTGTACCAATGATGCACTCGTCACATATGTCAGCCACCAAACGCGTGAGAGAATGTTATTCCAGCCAGCTGGATTTTTATGCGGACTTCACCATATACCTTAATCGTTGTTCCTGTAGCTGTTCGCAAGCTGCAACTGCTGGTGTTATGCTACCAAGACTTCTGCACAAGATCTCTCCTGATGATTGAGGCCCTGGCACCGGTGTCTATTGTTGCCATCCGTTTCTCCTTAACGCTGACTACTTCCACCAAAAGACTTTTATTGCATCGTTTTGCCAGCGAGAAAGTGGCCGTCAACTCGTGCTCCCGACGACTGATGGCTTCGGGAAGTTTGACCGGCTTCTTGATAGCTGTTTCTGCCGGTTTCTTCCTCTATTTGCTTGGTAGTACAGTAAGGGCAGCCTTTTCGTTGCACATGTTGTGTACACTGCCTTTGAAAATGTCCTATTTTATTGCAATTACAGCAGCGCATTATTCGTCTATCCCGTCGAGTATCTCGTTCCTCGGCACTTACTCTTGTGCAGGAGCATTCGACAGATGCTTCTTCCCTGACGAAATGTGTTCCCCTGGAAGCCTGATTGGCTGCTTCCATCCCCAGAGCGAAGGCAAGTGCTTCAGCAAGGGTTCTTTTCCGGGCCATCCTTACTGCTGACTGTAGCTTCGAATGTGCAATTCCCCTGATAAATCTTTTTTCATTTCGTCGATAATTTCCTGGCCTGCGGTGGGGTCTGACAAATGTGCCAGTTTACTCACGTCTGCTTGGAGTTGTTGCAATATTTCTCCTCGTTGCTGCGTTCGGCTTTGTAATTGGACCTTGTAAACCTCCTGCATGTGGTTATCCCCAAACCGTTTCTTGATAGCCTGTACTAAAGTCACATAATCTTTAAGTTTTTCAAGGTCTATTGTTTGCAACAATTCTGCTCCAGGACCGTGCAAGGCCATTGTTAGGGCAAAGCACTTTTCTTCGTTGTCCCAGACATTTGCACAGGCAGCCTTTTTAAACTGCTTCTTATAAATAGACCATAAGGTCTAACCATCGAATGAGGGAGGCTTCAACTCTTTTCTCCTTGGACGGCTTAAAGAACATTCTCGGAGTTTCTGTTTTCGCACTGTGTCGAGCTCTTTTGCCAGTTGCTCAACTTTGCTGTCCGTTAGTTCGAATTTTTCGTCAACATTCTTCTCTATTCTTACAAATTTGTCATCGATTTCTTCGAACTTTTGTTCTTCCAGATTATTCTTTTGTTCGTCCATTTTCTGTTGAAGACCCCGCAGGCTGTTCTTCTGTTCTTCCAGATTTTTCTTTTGTTCGTCGAGACTGTTCCTCAGTTCATCCAGCTTTTGTTCGAGGCTGTTCTTCTGTTCGTCCATTTTTAACAACAGGAGTTGCATCATCGCAGCCATGTCACTGCCGGTACTTATCTGTTCATCCTCGTCAACGTCAAAAGAGTGTGTATCAGGATCATGTCCCTCGTTGTTCAAGACCTCCTGAAGTCTGATTGTTGGATTTGAGTTGGACGACGGTCAACTGCAATATTTTTCGACCCATTCTAGCTTTTTCAAACAGTCACAAATTTATTTTTTTTACACACACAATAAGTCCTATCCCATTTCTGACACCAATGTAAAATATGTGTGTGGGTACAAATTATAGAAATTATTATTTTCAATAGATGTCGCTTTATTCAGTGCAGTTACAATTCACTATTTAATTGTTTCTCTCAATGCAATCCAATTTCTCAACCGCTAATACTTTTCTTATCTTTTACTTAAACCACTTAATCACTTCTCCTAATTAACACTTCAAATTCAACTGATGAACTCACATACTTCGAGAACAATCCTCGCCATCCACCGTCCCATACAATTTCCAATTTGCTAGAAAATTCGATTCCACTCTCCAGTCATCAATGTTCGAGACTTTGTTATTCAAATATCGAAATCTTCTGCTTTTCGAGTATCGGCGTCGTCTGCTATGTAAATCTAGATGTCGCTGCTCGCATTTAAATGGTTATCACAATACTAAAACTCTTAACTATTAATTTTCAATAACTTTTAATAATAAATTGTTATACTTACTACAACCACTATTAACTATAACTATATGCAGATAAGCAGTAGTTTGTAGATAACATAAACAAATTATATTAAACTATTATTAAACTTAATGTTATTAAAGAAATATTAATGAAATAAACTAATAAAGAAAGAAAAAAACATAGATCACATGTAATCCCGACCACCACAATCATGGAATATACATAAATGGGTAAAATTAATAATGTGTTGCTACGTAATAATAACAAAATTGACATAAATAAAGTACTGTTAGAAAAAAATAAATAACATTTCAAACATCACAAACCATATACAAACTAAAAGTATTTAAGAAAGATGAAGGTAACAATAATAATAGAATTATGTTAATGTAATATAAAGTAGATGCAATTAAATATGGGAGATATGCGGGGCGATGGTCCCCGTTAATAGCATGAGTAAATTCTTCCTAATGCAGTGTAAATTGGCAAAGGCATGCTAAACCCGTAACATAATTCTGGCCAACGCAGTCGTCGGGCTCACAACACTAAACGGAAAACATGTGCGATGAAAAAAAAGCTTTGAGCTTCAGGCATGTAAGTGAACGCCTGACGACGATTCGCACTAGGCCCCAACTGAGGTGAAACGCGACCTTACCAAATACTACTTCTACGAGCTCCTCGGCATAATTACGAGGAATACCTTAAGTATGATGTGAAAATAAATTGGCGATTTTAATGCCACGGTAGGCATTAAAAGAGAGCATCTTTTTTAATACACTGGGGAAGTATTGCCCGCACGCCATCACCTCAGGAAATAGACACAGGTTTATTGATTTTGGGGCGTGACGTAATGCAACTATAGCTAACACATGGCTTCCACAGCTTGATATCCGTATTCCTAACGTGTTTGAATGTCCGAATATTCCGATCAGCTTTCATCGACACGGAACTTTGCCTTGTTGTATCCAAGATATGAATGCGGGTCCACCGAACCATTTTAAGGAAGTTAAACGTCGAGCGGTTATAATCACAAAAAAGGGCCAAGGCCTTCTCCAAGCGAGTTTCCCTTAACCTCACGAGGTTTCCGATGCCACCAGAATCGAACGTAGAAGACCAGTAACATCACTGCCAAAAAGAAAATATTGTAGAAAATCCGCCTATGATGTACAGCGTTCGATGACGGATGAAGGCAGGCAAACCTTCAGGGATGGAGAAGGCAACTAGAGCACATGTGAGAGTTATTATTACGAGTATTATACACTGTTAAACGGTGATGACGAACGACACCCTAATGTCAGGCTGAATGAACCATTCAACGTGGACGAAGATAGGCAACATTTGCGTGCACCCGACCAAGATAAAGTTAGGGCAGCCATTTCCAAGCTTAAGTCCAACAAAGCTACTGGACCCGATGTCTTAACTGCCGAGCTGTTTAAAGCGCCGGGTGATGATTTGATATGGAACATACATCAACTCATTTCTAAAATCTGGGATCCGAATGGAAACTCAAAATAGTTTGTCCGATCCTAAAAAATTTAGACCCCTGAACTGCGCCAACCACAGGGGAAGAAGTATCCTCATCTTAGCATATAAAATACTGTCTCCCGTATTATGTGAACAGTTAAGACTCTTCGTAGACAGTCTGACCGGCCCCTACAGTGTGGTTTTAGGCCAGGAAAATCCATCATAAATCAAATTTTCACATTACGACTGATATTGGAAAGAACCCAGGAGTTCCAAATCGATATGCAAGACCTCAACACCTATAGAGGTGAGCTATACATGTATAGCTTTGACATCCCTGCCAAGGTCGGTGAGGATAAAACATTGTCAAAAATTGTCATGTTATTTGTTCAAAATTGGTCTTGAAAGAATTGCGCGAAACTGAGAAGCCAACTCCAGAAGCACTATCTTTCAAAAGTCTGTAGTATAATATGCAGACGACATTAGGTGAGACTTTTGCTAAAAGCTGTGTTAGCAGAGGTACGCCACTAGGCGGTGTCATCCCTCCCCTTTTCTGGAACTTAGTAGTTAATGAACTGCTGGTATATGTACCTGAAAGCGGGTGGTAGCAGGGTGACTGCCTATGCGGATGACGTTGCTATGGCTTTCTCAGGTAAGCATCTTAATACCATTAAATAACTCATTAAACTAAATCTCAACAGATTAACCCGTTGGCCAGAACGCTGTGGATTGGGAATAAACCCCCATAAAACTGCTCTTGTCCAATTATAGACCCCCCTCAATAAAAGGTACCAATTTAGTATTTTCCGATACAGCCAAATATTTGGGTCTCATTTTTGAGAGGAAACTAAACTGGAAACCTAGCATTCAAGAAAGAGTCAATGAAGCTACAATTGTAAGAGATCGGTTACGTAAAATGTGTAATAAATAATAACTTTAAGAGTTCGTTTCTGTAAAATGTATTACAAAACATATTATTTATGAAACACCCTGTGCTCACTTTAAAATTGTGAAAACATCTAGCCCAATGTTAGCTGTATGTTAGCTGTACAGTAGTACGACTTTAAGAACAGCTCTTTTTCAGTTAACATATGTTTACTTTTTTTATGTAATTCTTGTTTGTAACTACAGTCGAAATAAAGCCATGGTCCAAACTTGTCGTGTCTTTTGGTATTTCCTGGTCTTAGAATCGTTCACAGTTTTCAGAAGTGGGATAAAGTTCCTGTCGCTTTAGAATTTTTTTTTTTTTAATTTGTTTAAAGTTTATTTTGTGCTAAAGTTATACTGCATATACTCGGGCGGCTAATTTTTTACAAAGTGCTAATGTACAGGAACTCAAAGACAAGCTGGCTGAGATAGGTTTGGCCACAAGTGGAGTAAAAGCCACGTTAAAAATGCGGCTGGACTAGGGGATGGTTCTATTGGATGATGGTCAGATGGAAAAGCTTTACCCTCATGATTTACGCCGCGACATCGAAATCGATATTGAAAACGAAACACATTCAGAAGAGGACGAAGGAGTCATTTCACAAAGTTTGGACAATTTACGGGAACTGGTAAGGAGAAAAGAAGAAATCGTTTTACTCCAAAGAAGGCTAGCTGAGTTGAACAAACCAACAAAAGACAATTAATCGTCGTACACATTTTGCGATATTGAAGACACAATGCCGATGTTTTCCGGAGATGATAACTATGGCGTGCGTCCTAGTTTTGAGGACGCACAACTGCTCTATAAATTCAGTTAATCGGAAAGTTTTGTGTATGCTAAACGATTGCTGAAGGGAACAGCAAAGTTATTCCTGAGATCTACGTTATGTCGTTCCTGGAGTGATTTGAAATAAGCCTTGCTAGCAGAGTTTCATGAGCACGCCACAGCTACGTACGTTCACAATATGTTGCAAGGTCGTATAAAGTGCAAGGCTGAAACTTTTCAGCAGTATGTGCTTATGATGCAGGAGATAGCATCTTTAGCACCGATCGGTGAGCAGGATCTGCAGGATCTACTGCGAACAATATCACCGAACTTAAAGTGATATTGAGAAAATATGAAAAGATGAAATGTGAGCTGCAACCGTCAACACCAGTGTGTAACAAGATATCCCGACCACTAAGTAATTCAACAAGAACGAGTGCCAAGGTCAGGTGCTTCAATTGTAACGAAGCTGAACATAACATATATCAACCAATTGCCCAAAGCCCCGAAGAGAAAAAGTTTCCTGTTTTCGATGTGGTGAAAAGGCGCATGTTGGTAAGGATTATCCTTAACCAACAGTTCTTGTGGTTCAGAATGCTAAGCCACAAACAGAAAAACAAATATCTGCCATGCTGCGTTACTTTAATGGTGTTTTCGATTATGAATTTCAAGAAGATGAGCAGTCCGTTTTTCAATGCATGTGATGACGATGATTGACACTGGAAGCCCAATCCGCATTGTGCAGCAACGCTATGTTCCGCCTTTTCTGATGACATCTGTACCAGCTGCCATGCATGAATATATAGGTATAAACAATTCTAAATTAATTATGTTAGGAAATGTATTTTGCAATGTTAAAGTCAACGATAGTTATGTTAATTTATGTTTATTTATTGTCAAAGACGATACGATGAAAGATGCAGTAGTGTTAGGGCACGACTTTTTACAAAAAACTAATATAAAACTTTGTTTAGAAGAAGAAAAGATTGAAAAGAATGATTCAAATAACACTCTTAGTGAAGAGTTTGAAAAAGAAATTTTTAGTATCGACACATTGGATATTTTAGACAAATCGGTTTGTTTAAGAATTAATGAAAATTTAAATTATAGTGATAAAAGTTTAATTAGAAATCTGAAAGAGATCATTTATGTAAAATGTATAATAAATAATAGCTGTAAGAGTTCGTTTAAGTAAAATGTATAATAATAAATGATAACTTTAAGAGTTCGTTTCTGTAAAATGTATTATAAAACATATTATTTATGAAACAGCCTGTGCTCACCTTAAAATTGTGAAAACAGCTAGCCCAATGTTACCTGTACACTCGTACGACTTTAAGAACAACTCTTTTTCTGTTCAAATATTTTTAATTTTTTTTTATGTAATTCTTGTTTTTAAGTACAGTCGAAATAAAGCCATCGTCCAAACTAGTCGTGTCTTTTGGTATTTCCTGGTCTTAGAATTGTGCACATAATAGCTTTATTTTCTTGCAAAAAAGCCATTAGGAATAAATGGGGTCTTTAACCTCAGATAAATCACTGGCAATACACCTCGGTCATAAGAGCGATGCTTACTTATGGGATTGTCGTCTGGCGGACGGCCTTAGAAAATGCATTCAACTGCAGTAAACTAAGCAGAGTCTAAAGAACAGCATGTATATGCATAAGCGGAACCTTATGGTCTATTCCCTCTGCGGCATTAGACATTCTGCTTCATTGATACCCCTCGATATTTTCAGCAGGAAAGTAGTTGCGACTGCAGCTATTCGCCTTAAAGCGATTACGCAGTGGACAAATAATTCATTTGGCCACGCTAGCATTCTTAGTACATTAGGAATCCTCACAGAGAACATCGATTATACCATATCTGAACTTTGGTTTGACAAAAACTTCCATGTAAGTTTCCCCTCTAGATCCTTTTGGGAGGAAGATGCTTTCATGGAGGACAAGTCAATCCGTCTCTACACAGATAGTTCTAAAACCGATAGCGGAGTTGGTGGCGGTGTTTTCTCAGATAAGCTAAGTCTAGGCCTCTCTTTCCGTCTTCCAAATCACTGTAGCGTCTTCCAGACTATTACAGAAGCTCTGTCCTAGCTGAAGAAAAACGTGATATCTGCAAAGGATATCTGCATCTTTTCGGATAGTCAGGCAGCTATCAAGTCCCTGGACTAGATCTCAATTAATTCTAAAACCGTCCTTGAATGCCGATCATCTCTTATGGAGATGGCAGAGCAGTATACATTTGCTGGGTGCCGGGCTACAGAGACTGTAGGGCCGATAAACTCTCCAAAATTGGAAACACTCTACCTATTAGACCGGAAAAGGGTAGCATAAGTATATCAATCGCTACGAGTAAATTAATATTAAAGCTGGATGCCAATAAAACAACAGGCCTTAGGTGGACTGTTAGACCAACATGTCTAGCGACCAAACAGATCTGGCCAAAGCTAAATCTGAATCGCTTTAAGAGTCTAATTCTTCTAATTAGGAAACTTCACAGCGCTATCAAATGTGTCATCACTGGACACTTCTTCATGGGCAAGAACTCAAGAAGGCTTGCCGCTTTTACAAACGATTTCTTTAGAAGCTGCACTTACTCTGTACATGTCCAGCTCTCTCCCAGAGAAGAAAACTTCACATAGGAGCTTTCTTCTACAATAACCTAAAAGATCTAAAGAATATTTACGTAAACAGCCTCCTACGCTTCATCATGAGCTCAAACTGGTTCCACTAGTAAGAGGTTCATAGATCCACGAGGCATCATAATGGGCCAATAGGCCTAAATGATTTGGTGTTTCCAACAGCATATGCTTCTGAGCGGCGCAGACTCAGACACGTTATATGAAGACACAATTAGTAAGCTATCGGATAAGTTATATGTCCCATCCGTTAGCGCGAAAGTAACCGTAAGTTCTGAGAATATGTCACAATAATTCACCGGCAACATTAAACTAAGATCTTCGGTCAGGAGATGGTTCAAACAAGCCTTGAAACAAGGCAACTCTAGGGAACGTGCTCTAGAGATTGCCACTGCCAAAACCGAAAACAACGGCACAGAGGCCAAACGAACCCGATCCGATAATTCCACTCCCCCGCAGTCGGAAGCAAAAGAGTCTGAACAGGAAACGCTACAGTCGAAAAGGTTCAATATAGCAATATACTGGGCCATGTCAGACTGGGTGTAGGCCCGGAAGACATCAATCTCAACCCCCTTTATGTTGAGCACATACCTCAAATATAGGAGGGAGTTCGAGACTAAGAGGTGAAAAAGTCTTTTGACAGCTCTACTTTCAGGGTTGGCCGGGTCGTGTTTGTTTGTTCCAATGAAGCCACTGCAAATTGGCCCAGGTGTAATTTCTTCAAAATCAAGGAGGAGAAATGCGGTCTGAACGTGATGTTAATGGGGGAGGAGGATTCTTTTCCGAAACCACACATCATAAGCGGGTTTTACTTTAGTAGGGGGGTCCCTTACTCTTCCACGTAACAAACTACCTCTTACATTTTACTACCAAAATGTAAGAGGCTTGCGCTCTAAAACTCGTGCAGACTTGCTTAAACCACATAGCCTCTCTTTCGACGTCTATGCTCTTACAGAAACCAATTTGATCCCCGACATAAAGAGCCAGGATCTATTCCCATATTCTTATAATGTTTTCCGAGATAACGACCACTCTCTCCCTATGGTTTATGATCCTGCCATCCCTAAGGATGATTCTCCATGTAGAGGTGTCCTACTTGCTATTCACAATGACCTCAATTCTTCTCTCATCGCTATCTCTTCTTCTGTTAAACTTGACTTTGTTTCACTTAGAATAACATTTCCCAATAGGTCCCTATACGTTATGTTCTGCTACATTCTCCCAGCTCAACCTATCGAATCCTTGCTGTTAAAGCAATTAACCTAAGTGATTCCATCGACGATATCCCTATCTTTGGTGACTTTAATCTGCCCCTACTGAAGTGGATTCCATCGGATTATCACTTATTTTTTACCGCGTCAAACGCCAGTTCATCCAAGGAATGTCTATTCATTGATAGCACAACTTACTCAAGCCTGACCTGTAAGTGGCGTCCTCAACTCCATCGGTAGGCAACTAGACCTTAGTTTCACTAGCAATCCTATTAACTCCACAGTAACGTTCTGTCCCTTTACCCTATCAAGTGTCGACAACTTTCACCCCTCTTTTCCTACAACAGAGACTTCGCTCTTTACGAAATAAAAGAAACAAATTATGGGCAGCGTTTCTTCGCACCAATTCTTATTATGACTACTGTAACAATTTTGGAACCTACCACCAATTCATCTGGCTCTATAACTGCCTATATCATCGCTTTTTTGATACAGCTCAGACCAACCTTATAAACGATCCTAATTTATTTTATCAATTCGTCAACTACAAAAGAAAATCATACGGTTATCCCCCTCTCTTTCGCTTGATAGTATATCATCGACCGACCCATATATTAAAGCCAACTATTTTGCAAACTTTTTTAAACAATCATTTGCAGACAACTTCTTCGTATCCGATCTCATATATTGATATCTTGATATCTTCTCAATTTCTCCGTTGGTCCCTCTCTCTCTCTCAATCCCTCCCTTATCGAAGAAAATTTACAAGATCTCAATGATGATGATGGGCTCTCAGCAATATTTCTCAAAAAGTGTGCCTCCAATCTTTCGCACCCACTTTCCTCCCTATTTCATCTTTCCCTCACACAAGGGGAATTCCCCTAAGTATTAAACTTGTATTAAGCAAAATAAATGGGGGCGTCAGCTCCCACCAAATTTAATTCTTTCGCAAAGCATCAGCTTAGCTAACGAGAAAATTATTGCATCCTTGAATGCACAGAACTCAGGTCTTAACACTAGAACCTGGAAAAAGTCCTGCAAAGAGTGGAAGAGAAAGGTCTCGTCCACATGGTCTTTGCTGTACGGTGAAATGGCTAAACAACCTAAAAGGTCACGCCGCGTACCGTTTCGGTAATCTGAGGGTCATTATTAAGAACTCAGACAAAATTTCAGCTAGCTCCAACACAACCAACACTAGTAGTCTGTCAAAGAGACCACTAAGAATTACCGTTAAGACGGCTGCAGCAGAGGGTAATAAAGCACGTGACCTCCTCTCAACAAGCTGATGAACACAAAAACCAGGTGCTGCGAACAGACCCAGAAGTATGGTACCTCCACCGCGGATTAAAATGGCAGAAAACGCAGGTAGTCCTGCGAGAGTGAGGCCAAAAGGACAGCCTTGGTGAGGTTGCCATAGGGCGGAGAGGCGACAAACTGAACCCCGTATAGTCGCAAATGATGGTGGCTACACTAAAGGTTCTGCAGGGATGCACCAAAGGTGCTAAAGGCTCCTCGTACACCTTTAACCAACGATGCACAAGAGAAAATATCGTCCTAGGACTAATTGAAGAACCTTTGGCAATTGAAGGTAAGATATTTGGCCACAACAATAATGAGCCAAAAATAGAATTTGCCCAAGGAGATTTTTGACTGTGGGCTGCTTTATTGATCAGCTAGACCATACCAAAGATTTAGTGGCTGCGATCATCGAACTACCTCAGGGGAATGCAATGTAAGAGTTCATGTGCGCCTCAGCTTAACATATTTCCTCGGAGACATAGATGCGATTCCTCCTGTTCAGGTACAGGACCTGTTAGAACTGTGCCATCGTCGCAATTGGCATCTCGTTCTTGGATGTGATGCCAACGTCCACAACAACCTCTGGGGTAGCAGCGACAACAACAAAAGGGCTGAGTTACTATCAAATTATATCATATTTTTAGCAAAGAAGCAATGCGCTTCTATGTAATTGGGGTAACAAAAACACCTTTATCAATTCTATAACAGAGGAGGTACTTCACTTCACCAGCTCGTCTCCCTTTCTTCATACTCTTATCAAGGATTGACATGTGTCTGATGAGACATCCTTTTGATTTAGTTTATAATAATTAGTAATTTAATTTTGGTGGGGGCTGAGGCCCTTATTAATTTATTTAAACTAATCTAAAAACTAACAAAAATTAAGGGAATGGTGGAGGAGATCAGGTCAAAATAAAAAACAGGGCAGGTTTGAGCTGATCTTACAGAGCGCGTGGGAGATTGGTTCGTTGGATGCATAAGAGGTGCGATGGGTTTGAATATAGACGAGACGAGGACAACGTAGTTTACGAGGGTGTAGAAGGAAATAGAATCGTAAAGGGATGCGCAATCCACAGAATCAGAGAGCAGTCGATGAAGAAAGAGGACGTATTTGCGTTTTTGAGGGTATTCAGGTTAAGAAATTTGTGACTGTCACGATAGCGAGGTAAAATAAAAGGATCATTCCAGGGTAGTCCTTGAAGAGCAAACCGAAGGAAACGACGTTGAACATTCTCGATTCGGGAAATATGAACTCACTGAAAGGGCGACCAAACTTGGCTGGCATATTCGAGTAAGGGCCGGATAAGGGTAATGTAAAGTGGCCTTGTCATATAGGGGTTGCAAAATTCTTTATATAATATCATCGTTTGATAATATTGATGATATTCCAAGGTCGCGAAGGGATTGAACCTGGGGTAAAGGTTGGCCATGCAGGAATTAAAGTCGAGAAGGAGATTGATTTGGCTTACATGATAAAGTCATAGATTAACATTTGGAGACATTAAGTAATTTCTCAAACACCATGTGGAGAACCTAACGAGGTTTTCTTGAAGGAGAATAGAGTCTTGGTGTGAAGAAATTGTTGGTGGCCTAAATGGATAGGAGGCAGTGTTTAATAATCCTCTTAAGATCGTTTATAGTTAAACTGAAAAGAAGTGGATCTAGATGGCTGTCTTGTCGGACACCAGAAGTGGTTGAAAACCGGGCTGAAAAGACTGACCTAAAGCGAACTCTACAATAACGATTCTCCAAATAAAATATGGAGTCAAAACGAAAGAAGACAATTTGAAAATTATCAATTGAAAAGATAATTTATCGAAGGCCTTAGTAAAATCTGTAGCAATAACATCCGATTTGTTTGCCATTTTCTAGGTCTGAAAACGCAAAGGATACGAATTCAACTAAGTTTGTATTTACTTATAGTAAAAATCCATGCTGATTGGCTGATATAAGTGACTTGCACTGAAAGATTAGCACTTCGAGCAGTTTACTCGTAGGTATGTGGAAAACTTAGCAATGGGACAGTAGCTAGTTAATTCATTCTTTGGAACGGGGTTATGAAAGAGGATTTTCAAACTTGGAGTTGGAGTTTCTCCCTAGTGAGAGGGATGAACGAAATAGGGAGGTAAGTGGATGCGAAAGATTGGAGACACGCTTTTTGAGAAATATTGCTGGGAGCCCATCTAGCCTGGGTAAAAATTCATCATTTAGATTTTGTAACTTTTCTTCGATAAGGGTAAGATCAAAAGCTTGTGAGAAAGGGGGGCAAATGGAGAAATTCGGAAAGTACTTATAATATATACGGTCAGGTACGAAGAATTTATGTTCAAATGATTGTTTAAAAAACGTTGCAAAATAGTTGGCTATAGTATGTAGGTTGGTAGAACATATATAGTATTATCGAACGAGAGAGTAGGGGGTAACCGTCAGATTTACTTTTGTAATTGAAGAATTTATAAAAATACTTAGGATCGTTGATAAGGTTGGTCTACACAGTGCCGAGAACGCGCTGATAGTGGCAGTTATAGAGCTGGTACTTAGATATGTCAGAATCAGAATTGGTGCGAAAAAAAATCGCCCACAATTTATTTCTTTTGTCTCGTAAAGAGCGAAGTCTTCTGTTATAACAGGGTGGGGAAGTAGATGGTGTTTTATGTCGGGAAAAAAGGAGGTAACGAGAAATAGAATTAAATATTTCACTATAAAAAAATGAAGACGGCATCAGCTAAAGGTAGATTGGTAAAGAAAAGAAGATTTGTTAAGACTTCTGGCTTTATGGAAGTTGTAAGAAGATAGAGCAGGGGAGGAAGTGGACTGTGGTATAGAGAGAAATGAGAGAAGAAGAGGTGGGTGAAAGTTATCGATAATTGTTCTTGGTGAGGCATGTGCACTCAGAAGAAATATATTAAACACCGTTTTGGGTTTTATATTGTTTAGTATTTTAAATTCAATTATTGGATTATATTATAATAATGTCTAAATTGCATCTTACCTATTGTATACTCTTTGAGTACGTTCCACCAAATGAGAACCCCAAATTAAATAAGCAGAAAATTTCCTCTTAACTTAGAAAGTTCAACGAAGTCAACAAAAATGAATGCATTCAGCGCGTTCTCTGTTGGTGGGCGTTTACATATTATTAAGAGTATTATAAATTCGTTCATGTCTGTTATATAAAGAAAAATTAGTTTTTGAGGCAACAATAATTGATAGCATTAAGAGACAAAACTTTACTGTTGAGTTTATGGAATCGCTAGTGAAAATAAGGTCTAGTTCCCTACCGATGGATTTATAGATGATTAAAAAAAAATATTGGACCTATTCAGCTTAAATTTTAACACAATATTTTACATATGAATGGTTCTGTCCGGTACCAGAATTCGATTTTTTTATCCACTTTTTTTTTATCTCGATTTTAAACCGAAAAAACAGTCGATTTTTGAAATATTTTTTTTACATGGCCGCCAATTTGTTAGTTTTTACTCAAATCTTTTAAATCTGCTACGGAACAGAATGACAACCCTATTGAATAATAATCTTTTTGGAATTTTGATTTCAGATGATTACAAAAGGAGCAATCAGAGGGGCCAATTACCTACTTTTGTTTTAGAGATCTACTCGTACTTTAACTCACCAAAATGACGCTAAAATATTTTTTTTATTCAACAATAATTTTTTTGTATCTATTATTCAATAGCTAAATAATAACATATATAACATATATCATAAGAAGATTGTATTTCATTTTCCGCAAAAAAAAAAAAATCCTTAAAAACCTTCAAAATTTATCCTCGGACAGGAGACTACCCCCTTAATAGAAAGCATGTAGGATTTGACGGGTTGAGCTGGGACATAATTGAAACAAAGTCAAGTTTAAAAGAAGAATATATAGGACGCCTCAGCATGGAGAATTAACTTTATGATCCTCCCATTAAATATAGGGAGAGAGTGATCGTCATATTGGAAAATATTATAAGAAGATGGGAATTGCTCCTAGCTCTTTATGTCGGCGATCAGATTGGTTTCAGTAAAAGCATAGACGCCGACAAAAAGTCCGTGAGAAATAGACAAATGAGCGCGAATTTTAGGGCGCAAGTCTCTTACGTTTTGGTAATAAAATGTAAGAGGGATTTTGTTGCGTGGATGAGTAGGAGAATGTAGACAAAGAAGTCAAATTAGGAACGAAAAAATTGTTCGTGGTAAGCTGGGTTACGCTGAATGTGAGAGGCTCTTTTAGGGTGTACATAGTTTCGGAAAGCAGTAATTTCAACCGCAAGCTTTTGGGGAGGTGTGTTGCAAAATTCGTGGTAACTGTTGTAAAGATTCCAGAGACTAGTTATAACAGTAGGGAAGTCTTTCTTGTTTTCGGTTTTCCTTCATAGCAAAAAGAGTCGAATTTGTCGTGAAGAAATAGGAAATAGAGACGTATATTTTCGTGTATCTTTTTATCCCTTAGCCTAGAGAGTGCATAACGGAATTCCATGGTATTTATATTTTGTTGGGTCAATCTTACGATAGGTGGCGAAAGGGGATCGAAAATAAAGGCAGAGCCCCGTGCAACCAAGGCAGAAGGTGAGCTAGAAGAGGGGTTTATAACATGCGAGCTAACAAAGTTAGGATATTTGGCTCCAGTCAAAATTAGGAAAGGAGTGTGGGTGATTGCGCAGTGATCACATCAGGGGCAGGGGTTAAAATAAAAGAAATGGAGGAGAGGCAATTTGTGTTGGTGAATTGGGTTGCTTAGGGATATAGATAGGAGGCAAAATTAGGAAATATTTTGGTTTTAAGGCACCATTTGGGGTCAGATTTAGGAAGGGAATGGGAAAAGGATTTGGGTGATTTATAATTAAGTTTATTAGTGAACAATTGACGAGTAAGGTAGTGAACATCTGATTCGTTGCTCGGAGTCAGTCTCTCCTGTTTTGCCACTCTGAAGGTGTCCATGTCGTGTCAAATTGTGTTTCCGTGGGGCGGGGACAGGAGCAGTTATATCACCTTAAGATTTTTGGATCGAAGGGTTAGTGCGAGGATTTGGAAATTGGGTTGTCAGCACTGGATGTGACAATGATTCGATTTCGGTTTGCAATAATTCAGCCAATACAGATTTGTTGTGCGGCAGGGGATGGGTTGGAAGACCATCGATTTTATGACATACTGTTTCAATGAGGTTTTCCAAATTATTCAAGACAGCTCTATTTGTAGTGATTTCGTCACTAAGCTCATCGAATTTATAGAAGATTGGAAATGGGGGTTGGATGTAGATGACTGGAGATGAATATCTATGTCGAACAGATATCTATGTCCCGAAGAGATTTGTAGAATTACATGTTTCTTTCAGAATCCACCATATTGATGCTTTACAGCATACTTATTAATTATCTATTTATGCTTATTAATTATTTGCTATAATTCTATCATTTAAGATTATAATCACTTTTTTTCGATGGATTTTCTATGTTTGAATATTGTGGAATCTTTTATTTATTGCCGCATCTATCAATTTAATTTAAATTTCACTTTATAAAGTTGAAAGTCCAAAAATGTCCAAAGCCGAAACCCGATAAAGTAACTTATATAAGGTTTTCCAATAAGAACTTGACAACTTTTTTTTTAAATAAAACGCAAACCATTTGAGATATTTCAAAAACTTTATTATCGGCTTGAAATACAATCAAAACATTTATGAATGGAACTCGACTTCGTTCATATGGCCACCGCGGGCACATTTGCAGCGGTCTATTCGTTGGACCCAATTTTCAACGACTAGGCCACACATTTCGGCCGAAACGGCCGCTTTTTCGCGTTCAATGTTGGCTCGGAGCTCTTCCAACGGCATCGGCGTGTTGGCATAAACCAATGACTTAACGTAGCGCCACAGAAAATAGTCAAGCGGCTTTAAATCGCACGAACGAGGCGGCCAATCGACTGGCCCATTTCTTGAGATAACACGCTCACCATACTTACTCTTCAATAAATCGATTGTAGCGTGTACTGTGTGGCTTGTGGCATCATCCTGTTGAAACCACATGTGGTCCAAGTCCTTATCTTCCAATTCTGGCCAAAAATGATCGGTGATCATGGCACGATAACGCTGACCATTCACAGTAACGTGACGATCATTATCGTAGACGAAAAAATATGGCCCAATAACGCCGCCGGCATGCAAAACGCACCAAACAGTTATTTTTCGTGGGTGAAGTGGTGATTCATGAAGCACATGTGGATCTTCACCCGACCAATAACGCATATTTTGCTTATTGACTAACCCATTGAGACAAAAATGAGCTTCGCCACTGGAGATGATTTTGCGCTGAAATTCATCATCTTGGCGCATCTTCTCCAGAACCCAATCGGGGAACGTACTCGTACGTCACTTCAAATGGTCCATCGGCGTCAATTCTTGAGCCAGCTTGATCTTGTATGGGTGTTAACCAAGATCCTTACGCAAAATACGCCATAATGTGATCTGAGCAATGCCCAATTCTTGAGAACGTCGTGGAATTGACTGATTTGGATCGCTTGCTAAGGACACCTGAACGGCAGCGATATTTTCGACACTTCGACCAACCCGTTGTCTCACTGACACGGCAACAGCACACAACGAATATGTAGACTAAAATTTTTGCACTAAACTTGTTACTGCCTGTCTACTAGGGCGAGAATTACGACCGAAAATTGGAGTTAACGCTCTTAAAGTTGCAGTCACCGATTCTGAATTTCCGTAGAAAATTTTTATAATTTGCAGACGTTGCTCGTTCGTGTACTTTACCATGATGAAAATATTGAGTTTACTGAATAAATATGATAAATTTAAAATCAAAATTAAACAGAAATATTAATTTCAAAGTAACGGACGTTTAAAGAGAAGATTCAAATTCGAACAGGAAGAGATTGCTTCATCAAAAAGCAAACGGACTTAAGATCCTGCTTCTCAATCAATTGAAAAATTAAAAAATAAAAACAAAAATATATAGATATTATTATGCACAGTAAAAGTCCTTTCGTAGGACTTTGATAAAGAAATACAATCCGCGCGAACAAGCCGCGCAACTTGGATATTCAAATCAAACACGATTTTTGGGATACGTTATAAGATGTTGTGTATTTGGCCAGGTACTTGATAAGACTGCCTAACAATGAATATAATACTTAAAATCTAACCTCGGCACAATTGACTCCAAAGGCCTTGGTTCCCACGGGAAAGTTCATGCAGGTGGAAAATGCATACGATGCGTCTGACTGGATACTTCAGCCTTATCGTATTTCAGTCAGATAGGTGCCTGCTTACACGTGTTATCTGCCGCCCTTTCAATTATCTGCGTCTCGCAGATCTACACATGTACATGTTGAGCAGCTTGGGTTTCCATCGGGTTGTCGAACTTCCTTGGTAACGCGCTGCGCTGGGCAAGGGACTTGTTTGTGACGAAAGGAAGTACGAAGTTCTTGAATGTTAGCTCTCCCGTAGATCTTTCCACATAGCAAACAGATTGAAATGAATATTACTATTATGATACAAATTTCTGTAATTATAGAAGAACTAAGACTTTCTTTTAGGGATTTAATGTGTTCTATGTTTTTAACACTAATGCCATGAAAATGATCTATATCAAGTTTTACCCTTTTGCTAGTTACGTTGACCAGGACAGGAGGGAGTGCTTGTAGACCCTTAGAAGTTGTACTGCAGTATGTCCGATCCTTGATGCTGATTGTTTCGTTGTCCAGCTGGATCAAGTAGGTGCCTTCTAAAGGAATTGAGGAGTTTCTATCTAAAAGAGAGCCATTAAAGTTAGTAATACAAATAGTGTTTTCTCCGATCTATTCAATGATCTCTGCATTGGTCTTTCTGAAGTCGCATGCTGCAGTACCACCTTTGAGGATTCTTGGTAGACAAGTATCTTCTGGTAATTTTTTTACTTTCCTCACATACGGAAGTATTCCCTATATGAAGGCAGTCACTCTCTAGTCCGTACGTTTCGTCGTAGTTGATAAGTAGTTTCGTAAAATTTAAGTCAAGTTGTTGTCCGCCATTAATTGCAGCGCGAGCGTTCACTAGATGAAAAATTGTAGGCCCAACCTTCGGAATTGATAAGACGTAAAGCAGTAAAGTTCCATTTGTGAACACAGACTGTAGCCCGTACTCTACGGCTTCCACGACGCTTTGGTAAGGTAGGGGTTTTAGCTCGTTTATGATGGTATTGACCTCTTCAGAGTCTAATATGTTGCTATTTACTATCCCTGTCTTAGCCATCTGGCAGGCCCTAATAACTTCATTTATACCCTCTTTTAGTATAAGTATCTTGTCAAGTAAGTCATGTCTTAGTTTTTCAGATTCTCCCTTCTGTAAGGCGTTATTGTAGCGGTCGATTATTTTGTTAACTTTGTTCATAACCTCATGCGTTGCGTCAAACAACTTCTCGTTAATTTTGTATTGGTGGTCATTGTTGTAAAAGTTCGTCCAAGTCAGTGGCATCAGAGGAACCCGCCAGCCATTTCCAGGCTGTTCCAATCCAATTAATGGATCTAACTCTTCTTGCCCGTGGGTCGCGAAGTACTCTTAAGCGATCCTTAGTCTGGTTTAGGTGATAGTTTAAAACCAGACGTGTTTCTTCATCCCATATCCGCTTCGTAGCAAGTTGTTCAGTTTCTTGTACAATTCCGTCGTAAAGTTTTAAATCAATAACATGTATAAGTTTGAAGTACCCATTCGTCATCCAGGCATCACCTTCCCTAACTGTCACAATTGGCGATTTATATGAAAAAATATGCAAGGCTTCCGAGGGAAGCAACAAAACTAAACTGTAATAGAAATTTGTTATTTTATTTAGGGATTAGATCATTATTATTATTACTACAACAATAAAAGCTTAAAATTAATTACTTATATGTGTTACATATGTAGAAAGTGTTGTAGGTTACCTACAATTTTTTATGGTATAGGAAACATTACCTTTTTTTTTTTTTTTTGTTGTGTTTCAGTTCGTTTTTAATTGTTCCTTTGGATATTAATATTTTTTAAATGAGCTTTGTGAACTTTCCTACCACTATCTGTCGTTACGGTAACACGATTATTCTTTGCAACGATCTCTTTTTTAAACAAGGGCTTATTTTTTCCTTTGATGCGTTTAGTAGCTGTATAAACCACGTCCCCCTCGCGATACTCCCTGGGTTTACCTCTCTTTTAATTTAACCAACCTTACATTTCTGGCCTCCATGTTTCGCTTAATAATGCCCCTGAGATCTTTATTGATTCTTGAGCGGCTGTTTAAAAGATTTTGATAATTGACTCTCTGGGACCTATTAAAGAATATGTCAGTTAGTTTCCGTTTGATGACCGAATGTATAGTGTTGTTATAGCGATCTACGGCTACGTGGACAAGATCCTTGAAACTGAATTCTCGGCTTTAAGGCACCGATAGATTTTCAGTACAGTGGAATGTACCCTCTCTATTTGTCCATTTACAATTTAGGTATAGTTTGATTCCTAGAGTTTTAATAAAGTTTAGGACTATTGGGCTGAGGAAGCCTCTTTCATTGTCCGCGACTAAAATTTTCGGGACTGTAAAGTAATATAAAATTGTAATCAATTTTGATCTGATGTAAATGGCAGATTTATCTTTAATATGGAAAAATTTAGAAAACTTAGAAAACTTGTCAACTATGGT
Source organism: Volucella bombylans (assembly GCA_949129095.1). Taxonomy (NCBI): domain Eukaryota; kingdom Metazoa; phylum Arthropoda; class Insecta; order Diptera; family Syrphidae; genus Volucella; species Volucella bombylans. The sequence continues at coordinate 213,059,705 of OX422140.1, forward strand.
TAACAATTTCTCGTTTTGAGGTTCCATGATATCCATATGAAGAATTTCGCATGGATACTTGGGAATGGGTGTTTCCTGCAAAGTGGGAGTTATGGGGTGTCGATCACAATTGTTGGTATTACAGATTTCGCATGACGAAGTTAATTTATTTACTCTAGACATCATATGTGGAAAATAAAATTGTTCGAGGATTTGCTCTTTGTTTTCCCTTGCCGACCGATGTGCTCTTTTGTGTTCTTTCTCTATAATTAGGAATTGGCGGTCTTCATTAGCAACGTCCTCGACAACTCTTTGCGTCACGGTAATCTTGTATTTTTCGAAGTTTTCCAGATAGACCTTTTGAAGCAATCCTAGATAGTTCTCCCGAATTTTAATTCCGTTTACTACATTTGGGTTCAAGTTTTCCCTAACCATTTCTATGAGATTAGCCTGACAAAAGGTTCTTGCAGAAATATAATGGCGATAATAGCCCTGATGCGGTTCTTCGTGAACACAAAGATCGATGCCAATTCTGAAAATAAGCTGGCTTCTAAAAACATTAATTGGAGCTTCTACATGTGGTATTAGGTCGGAATTATTTGAATTATCTGTGCGCGGTGCAAGAATCTGTATCGCTGTTGGAGAGCTCACAAAGTCCCTCATCAGCCGTACTCTGAAGCCCTGAAGCTTGTCCTTCACCTGCTGTATCCGTGGCTGATTCCCAGAGTGCTTCTTGCAGCTCGCTTGCAGATTCAGTACTTGTGTCTTTTTCGCCAGCTGTTCCAGCCGCGTTAGGTAGACCAGGCAGATGGTTAACTTCCGTCTTCAGGCGTGAGAGAGCATCAGCCACGAAATTCGATTTTCCTGGTGCGCAAATCAATTCGTAGTTATACTCCTCAATCCTTGCTTTCGCATTGTGGTTTCTATTACTCAGTGCGAATGTCAGGGGCTGGTGGTCGGTGTAAATCTTAATCTTCTTTACTCCATGCAGATAATAATAATTTCTCAAATTATCCAGAGCCCAGACTACTGCAAGCATCTCCTTCTCATTGGTTGCTTAATTTTCCTCTGTTCGAATCAGAGAGCGAGGTGTATACGCGACTGGCCTCTCCTTGCCATGCTCACCTTAAGACAGCACCGATTGCAAAAATTGAAGCATCTGTGGTCAAATTGAAGGTTTTCTCGAAGTCCGGAAATGCCAGTACTTCTACAGAAGTGAGTAACTCCTTCACGGTTTCGAAAGCCTTAATTGCATCTTCATTGTATTGTGTATTTCTGGTTTGTTCCGAAGTGTCGTAACGGAAGTGTCGTGGGGTACACTTGTGTCGAGAATTTTGTTCTTCTTTTTTCTTTGATTAAAGTATTAGAATGTCTTGCATATGTGGATTAAAAGTAGAGCGCAATGTTGCGAAAATTCAATGTGGTCATTGTAGTAGTCACTTTCACTTAAAATGTGTAAATCTAAAGCCTTGTGATAAAGACTATATGAAAAAAAATCATTTAGAATATCGTTGCCCATTGTGTTCAAAACAAGAAGAGATTCACTACGTTTCTCCCCACCTCCAGTGAAGAACCCTCAAAAAACACCTGAACTTGCTTCTTTCTCTGGTATGCAAACCAAAATACAACAACAAAATAAACAAACACCTCTGCTCCAAACTCCTCCAACACCAACACCGCCATCTTCATCAAAACAACTATCACCAACACTACCGTCATCAACACCACCGCCACCAACACCTCAGTCACCTAAACAACCATCACCAACACCACCTTCAACATTGCCACCGTCACCATCCCTACCGTCACCGTCACAACCGTCTCTATCACACCCGCCTCCATCAATATCATTTCAGCAATCATCTCAACAATTTTCATGCACACAACAACATCATCAACAGCAGCTTAATCTTTCTCAACTTCAGCCATCGTCTTCCGTCACACCTCCACCTCAATCGCAACAACCTGTTTTTGACTCCACTGATAACAGCAGCACAAATCTTATCACACTCGAAGTTGTGCACAAAGAGATTTTGTCTCTAAATAAAGAATTAATTTCATTAAAGGAGATTAACCGTAATGTTCTGTCTCTCATTTGCACACTCGAAGAAGATAAAAACAGCTTAATAAAGAAGGTGGATATGCTTCAGCACAGAGTAAATGTAATGCAACAACAAACACTGCATAAATGCATTGACATTGTGGGTATGCCGCTTGTAAACAAAGACAGTGCATTGACCTCGACACTGAAGCTGCTGAGAGTTATCGATGAAACCATCACAGCTGACGACATCAAACATTGTTATGTTAAAACTATAAACACCAAGATGCCTGCAAAAAATAACAACAACATTGCCGATTCAAATACAACAACTAAACCAATGGATATCGTCTGCGTTAAATTCAAGTCAACTGAATGTAAGAAGAATCTAATTTTAAATAAGAAAAAGAAACAAATTAACACAAGTTTATTCAGTAATAATTATGGAAAAAAACCTATTTTTATAAATGAAAGCCTAACAACTTTTAATAGAATTTTATTTAACAAGGCCAAACAATTTAAAAATGAAAAAAAATATCAATTTCTTTGGATAAAAAACGGAGTAATTTTAATGAAGAAGCAGGAAGGAGAAGCCACGTATCGCATTTCATCTTTTGATGATCTTAATAAAATAATTTAATTATGGCCAATTTGTTTTTAACAGATTTAAATGATGCGTCATTGGTTACTCCTTTTTGTTTTTTTTGATAGAGAATTTTGTAAAAGTGTTTTTCTTTCCGATTATAACAAAAATAGTTTTTTTATTGTCCAACAAAATATTAGAAGTCTTCGAAAAAATTTTGATTTGTTCTTGGCCCATTTAGAATCGTTTGTTAATAAGCCTTCCATAATTTTTCTGACTGAAATTTGGATTTATGAGAATGAAAAGGATTATTTTAAGATTCCCGGTTTTAATTTTTATGCAAACTGCAATAACAATTATGCGTCAGGTGGTACTGCTGTTTTTATTGATGAAAGCTTGAATTGTGATTTTGTTAGCAAGAATCTAATAAGCTCTGATATGCTTGAGATTTCTTTAGTTTTAAATTCTATTAAAATTGTTTTTATGTGTTTTTACAGATTTCATAATATAAATGAAGAGGTTTTTATTGAGGAGCTCAACTCACTGCTTATTAACAACAATTCTAACCACTTGTTTATAGTTGGTGATATAAATATAGATCTGTTATCTGATGCTTTAATAGTTGAAAAATACAGGTCGTTATTCTCAGCATTTGGTCTAAAATCTCGTATCAATGAACCAACAAGAATAACTCCAATATCCAAAACATGTATTGATCATATATTAGCTAGAATTGATATGAAAACTAACTTAAGTCTAACTAGTTCAATATCGGATTTTAAAATTTCAGATCATTGTATGACGTGCTTGTGTTTTAATTTTAAAGAAATTAGTCATATTGAAAAGAGAAAACAGATATTCCATAAGCAATCTTTCAGAACTAATTTTGAACTGCTTAATTCTAATTTGGTTTTTGAAGACTGGGCAAGAGTTTTAACTATTCATGAACCTTCAATTGCTTTTGATAATTTTGTGTTAGTTTTAAAAAGTTATGTCGATCAAAGTACAAAAGTAGTTGTGAGCAGGGAAGGAAGGAGCAAGACTCAAGCCTTGGATGTCCAACTATTTATTAAATAAAATCCATCATAAAAATAAATTAAGACTTAAGTGTAAAAAACACCCAGATAGCGTTTTATTATGTAAAAATTACAAAACTTTGTGTCAAGAGATTAGTCTTGAAATTCCAATTTGCAAAGAAAATTTTTATATGAACAAGTTTCATGAGGCCAAAGGGGATTTAAAAAAAGAATGGTCAATAGTAAATGAATTATTCAACAGGAACACCTCTTTTCATTTTCCTTCTAATCTTACTTTTGGATCTATGAACATTGTTGATCATTCTGTAATGGCCAAAATATTTAATGACTACTTTACTCAAATAGCCGTTAATACTATTACTGATGCAGGCATAAATCTCTCTTCTGTTAATTGCTCAGAATTTTGTTTTAATGAAGAATTTCAACCGAATAGTTTTTTATTTAACACGTTATCTTCATTTGAAGTTTTTAAGGTTATACAAGCTTTGGATAACTCGTTTTCCACTACGTCAAACAGTTTTTCCAACAACTTTGTCAAAAAAGTTGGCCATAATGTGGTTGACATTTTGACACATTTATTTAACAAAAGTATTGCCCAAGGTGAATTCCCGCATTGTTTGAAAGTAGCTGAAGTAATTCCTATATTTAAAAGAGGTGATAAGAAATGTATAAACAACTATAGGCCTATATCATTGCTATCAGTTTTCTCAAAAATTTTCGAAAAAACCATCAAATGTAGAGTCGTCAACTATCTTGAGAAAATTTCTTTTTTCAGCTCAAATCAGTACGGATTTAGAGCTGGTAAATCAACTGAAGATGCACTTTTAGCTCACTGCAGTCATATCTACGAAAGTATAGATCAAAAAAGGTATACTGCTGCTCTTTATATTGATATTAAGAAAGCATTCGATACTGTAGATCATGTCATTTTATTGAGAAAATTAGAAAAAGCTGGCTTCAGAGGTTTTATGCTTGATTGGTTTTCTTCTTACCTTAAAAACAGGAAGCAAAGAGTTAAAATAGGCGATAAATTCAGCGAAACTGAAAACATTAACATAGGAGTTCCTCAAGGTTCAGTTTTAGGTCCTATTTTGTTCCTCATATATATCAACAGTGTTTTTAATCTTAAGTTAAAAGGAAAAATAAGTGGTTTTGCTGATGACCTAGCATGTGTTTATTCTAGTCCCACAATGTTAGATCTAATTTCGGATATCAATTTTGACTTGGAGTTATTCAGACATTGTTTCGGCGTTCATAAGCTTGTTATAAGTGAAAAAACAAGAGTTATGTTCTTTAATCTGGTTGCTTTAGATTTGAATCCTCCACTTCTTGTTCAACACAGCATTGACTGTAGAAAACTCTCGCTAAGTAGCGTTTCTTGCTGCACCGCCAATAGTTCCCCTACAAATGTTGTTAACTTTGATTGTTCTCCTAAGTGTTTTCGAATCGAACCTGTAACTGAGTATAAATATCTTGGCCTAATAATTGACAACAAAATGAACTGGAAAATATATACATTAGCGTTAAAAAAGTATTTGTTGTCAACCACTTATGTCATGTTTCACTTGAGAAAGATTTGTTGCAGGAAACTTATGGAGACCATTTACTATGGACTTGTTCAATCCAAAATACAATACGGAATAATATGCTGGGGTGGTACTTACAAAAACTATTTACAGCCTCTTTTAGTTACTCAAAAGCATATCTTAAGGACCATCTGGAGGAAGAAAAGATTTGAACATAGTTTTTCGTTGTTTGTCAGCTCGGGTATTCTCCCACTTAAGCACCTTTATTTTTATAAAGTACTAAAAATATTTTTCTGTAGAAGTAGATATCTCTTAAGCCACAATATGCCTGCTTACTCATTACGCAGCATCGATAGAAATCTTGCTATCATTCCTGTGCACAATTCTAATAGCTTTCTTAACTTTTATTCATCAGTAGCACCTAGACTATTCAATAAATTACCACTTGATATACGGAGTATTCGTTCAACTCATTCATTCAATATAAAAATAAAAAAATGGCTTTTTAACTACGATTTTGAAGAAATCGGTAATATTATCAAAATATTGGTTTAAGTTTGTAGTATTTCCATCAACTTAAAAAAAAAAAAAAATTGTTTACTCGACATTTATTACCCCACAACACTTGTTGATTAAATATCTATTTAAATATTATTGTAAAATTATATATTTTGGTACTTTCGACACTTGTCGTAAGACAACAGATCGTGCCTTTTTTTTTTTCTTTTTTTTCTTCTCTCTTTTACTTTTTATCAAATGAAAAACACTTAAAAAAGGTTAATGTGTATATTGTAATTATTATTTATTGTTAAATTGAAGTAAGCTTTTCTTAAGTTACTATATTATAATTTTATTCAAATGTAAAAGAAAAAAAGAAAATAAAAAATAAAAAATGAAATGAAAAAAATGAATTGAGAGAGATTGGGACATTTTTGGATTGGTTAGCTCGAACTTGTGCAAATTCCCCTCGAGTTATGTTTGTCAATGGTTTGGCTTATCTAGCATAATCGCGGATAAATTTCCTGTAGTAGGAAGTTAACCCGAGGAAGATTTTCAGTTCTTTTAAGTTTGTCGGTGGAAGGATTTTTTCGATAGCCTTAACCTTTTTAGGGTCTCGGAGGATACCATCAGAAGTAACAAGGTAGCCAAGAAATTCGACGCTAGTGGCCAAGAAGTTAGTTTTTTCCAGGTTGATTTTCAATCCGGCTTCGCTAATTTTGGAGAAGACGATCTCGATGTCTCTTAGATGATCTTCTTCTGATTTACTAAAAATAATTATGTCATCTATATAGACATAGCAAATCTTACCTATCAACTCCTTAAGCACATCATCTATCATGCGCTGAAAGATTGCTGGAGCATTCTTGAGGCCGAACGGAAGTCTTAGATATTCATACTTCCCATTTATTGTTGATAAGGCTGTTTTGGGAATGTCATTTTTTTTCATGAAGATCTGATGGAAGCCTGAGGTCAGGTCGTTGTGAAGAATCGAACATTACCTAGACTGGCAAGTGTGCTGTTGATATCAGGAATAGGGTATGTATCATGAATTGTTACAGCGTTTAGACGTTTGTAATCGTTGACCATTCTGTACTGCTTTTCTCCGTTTGGCTTCGGCTTTTTAGGAACAACCCATATAGGTGAATTATATGGACTGTTAGATGGACGGATGATGTTCTCTGACAGAAGTTCATTTACCTATCTTTCGACCTCTTCCCTCATACAAGCGGGGTAAGGATAACTTTTGGATCGTTGGTGGTTGTACGAATTTCCGCTCGTATGTTGGTTTTTACTTTCTCGTTCCCTACTGGACCGAAAAGACTTTCGAACTTCATGTAAAGATCCCCTAATCTAGACCTTCCTAGCATAGAAACATTTCCGCATTTGACTAATTAATTCAGCAGAAGCATGGTTTTTGAGAGGGATGATTTTATTTGATTCAATGGTAAGCATATTTTTTTCTCTGTCTATAACAGCCTTCAGCTGCTTCAGAGTATCGTCTCCTATTATATCATCAAACGAATTCAAATTTTTGAAGACGAAAAATGTTATCTCGAGATCGCGACCTAAGTACTTAAAGAACTTTCCACAGATTTTGTTTTTAACTAGTATATTTCCGGCAGGACTATTGACTTGAAATGGGATTTTGACGGGTTTGGGACATGGAACTAAATCTTGTTTGATGAAGTTCTTATTCGCCCCAGTGTCTATAAGGAAATTTAGTATGTCCCCGTCCCGCGTTACATATTCTATATATGGTACGCTGGAAACGAGGTGCCTTCCAAAAAATTTTCTTCCCTAGGTTCTTCATTAGGAAGTTCAACAGATTCTATTTCTGAGTTTTCCGCACCCATTGTGTTCTCTGGACCTGTGGATACCACGTGGTTTAGACGCTGCTGCTTTCGAGGTTAGTTATCGGATCTCGATTCCCTCTTAACTGTTTTCAGAAAATTCATGTAGTCTACCTTCCTAGATTGGGTTGAATTGTCCACTTCCATTTTTACCGGAGGTTTTGGTCCTGTCGGCCTTTGGGGTGGATGCCGTTGCTGAAAACTTGACTTCCGTGGATGATGTGAATTGTAAGCAGGGTTATCTCTTTGAGGGAATGACTTGTTGGTGGTTCCAGGATTGTGATGAAATCCTGAGCTACCTCTAAAGTTGTAGTTCACAGGGGTGCCTGTGATCATATTGGGTGCCTTGACATGTAGAGAATTATTTCTTAAATTAAGATTTTGCATCTCCAAGCAGGAGGAGTATGCTTCAGGCAAGGTTCTTGGCTTCTGAACAATGAGAAGTCTTGAAAGATCCCCATTAAGCCCACGAATAAATACGTTCAGTGCACGGTTTCGGTAGAGTACATCTCAGCCCTGATCTTATTGATGATCAAGGAGAATTGATGGTTCACTGTGGCGTAGAAATCATCAACTCTTGAACTGATTAAGTTGGTGTTCGAGGGTACGGATATCCCTCTTGTCGGCGTAGTGGAGTGAGAGAATTCTTTTAATTTCATTCCACTCGTTATCGAATATATTGTATGAGACCAGAGCAGAATCTGCCCTGCTTCTTATTTTTAGACGTATGTGTTGTAAAATCGCACGGTAGATGGGTTTATTCCGGACTATTTCATAGTCCTTCAGAATCGTCTCCACACTGTAGACCCAGGAGACGTATTGGACTGGATTGCCGTCAAAGACTTATAATTCCTTCACTGAATCAGGCAGTTTAGAAATATCCTTCAAGTCTTGCTCGCATGTCGGCCCACATAGTAGTACCGCATCGTCCGCTCGTGGGACGGAATTGTCTCCCTGCTCCACAACCTGGAGCCGATTTCCGATAACCGCCAAGCGTTCATTAACATTTTTAATGGACTCTTGTGGATTAAATTGTTCTATTCTATTAATTCGGCCTACTATTACCCTGAGTTTCTCTATTAACGAATTTATAGCTCCCGTGAGCTGAGTAACTGAGTTCTTAATCTCATCCATTCTAAACAGTGTAACCTAGGAAGTATTCGAGGGTGCGCAGTAAGAAATTAGAGGTAAAGAAAATACAACGACAAAAACACAATAACGACAGAAGTGGCAAATAGTTTTTCTTTTAAATTAAAAATTAAAAGTTGATTTTTTTTTATGTTTTCTTAACTATATATTACTTGCAATCAATATCAATGCTTTTTGTTTTTTTTTAAATATGACTGAGTTTTTTTTTTATATGTACTCGTATTTTCCTTTATTTTGTCAAAAGGATGACTTTGAATATCAGTTCCCTAGATGCCTGCTAAGCGCTCTCCATTAACTTTCGGGGTAGCCACTGTAGTTCGGAAGGTTCATATGAATCCTCTTTAGTCGTTAATGCGTTAAAAATCGCAGCGACCTACTAGGGTATGAGGATCTTCACCACCAGCGATTAAAATTAATTAATTCCGCAGTAAGCCGGCCGCTTTTTTCATGAGAGTTGGCCCCTAGGCATATTTTAAGTTATGAAATTAAATTAGTACGAAAGTAACTCTACTTGAGTTTTTCTTCTTTTTTCGTTAGTTTAAGAGACTATGTACTAGTATTGTGAGAATTCAATATATGGTATATGTTTTACAGCTATTTTCTTAAAGTTATCTTACTAAAATCCTAGGAATATAGGACAGCCCCTCATCGTTTGAATCCTTAGTCATCTTCCTTTGGAAATTATTTTAATTTTCTAGTTTTTGGTTTTTCTATCTTCAGGTTCCTCGTTCACTCCACTTTTCAAGTATTTCTTTAAATTCACTTGTTAGGTCTAGGATTATACTTTTATTTTTTGTAGGATAACTTCCCTTTTTCCTTTGGTGTTTCGAGTTTTACTTTTTGTTTCTCATTCACTTCACTTTTCAAGCTTTTCGTTAACTTCACTTATTATTGTAGGTTTACGATTATACTTTCTCTTTTTGTAGGATAATTTTCCTTTTTTTTATGTTTTGAGATTTTAAAAAAAATTTTTCGTTTCGTTTATCAGATTTAATTATGATATATAAAAACTTTTTCCGATTTTGGATAAATGATTAACGGTTAACGATTAAGGACACACGAGTTTTGGGCTGTCCCTGCTCGGGCACCAGTAAAAGTCCTTTCGAAGGACTTTGCTAAAAAAATACAATCCGCGCGAATAAGCCGCGCAACTTGGATATTCAAATGAAACACGATTTTTGGGATACGTTATAAGATGTTGTGTATTTGGCCAGGTACTTGATAAGACTGCCTAACAATGAATATAATATAAATCTAACCTCGGCACAATTGACTCCAAAGGCCTTGGTTCCCACGGGAAAGTTCATGCAGGTTCGCGCATGCAGGTGAAAAATGCATACGATGCGTCTGACTGGATACTTGAGCCTTATCGTATTTCAGTCAGATAGGTGGCTGCTTACGCGTGTTAACTTGCACCCATGTACCTACTTCTTATTTTATAAGTAAATTTAAATTTAAACCGTTTATGTGTTTCATTTTCCATAAATTTAAACCTTTTATATGTTTCACTTTCCAAATAATTAATTGTTATCCCTCTCGTTAAATGGTAGCACTCATTGTTTCTTTTAAATAAATTGTTTAGCTTATCACTATTTTAAAAGATAACGCATCTTAATGTGTAAGCCTTCAAATATCTACTTAAATAAAAATTAAAAAAAAGCTGCCTCATCGCTGGGTCTCAAAAATTAACAACGAGAGAGTCATCGTTGGAAATATTGCAGACACGAAGAAAATTATGGGTAAAAACAATAAGAAACTAAATTCATAAATTAATTCACTTATTGGTAAATTATCTACACATAAGTTATGGTTTTCTGTGCTAGTGCGATGAACAAAAACACACAACTTAATTTTTATGTATGTCCTAAGACAAGCCCTCTCAAACACCCGAATCTTTTCCATTAAGCTTGCTCGTACATTGAACCACACGGGACAACCAAATACCAGCATGGGCCTGATAAGGGCCATGTAGCAGATTACCTTTACCCCCGCATCGAGTTGGCTGTTATAAAACAGTCTCTTTGTAAGGGCAAAAGCACCTTTAGCTCTGGCCAGAGCAGCATCTACACTTTTGCCAAAATACAGAAATTGATCTAGCCAGATTCCAAGGTATCTGACTACATTTCGACAGGCAAGAGGCTGTCCGTGTTGTCCAATAATCGAGAACTTTCTCCAATTTTTTCTGGTATCCCTAGAGGCTCTAGACAACGGCGTCCTAAAGAGAATGGTTTCCGACTTCTGAAAGTTGATTTTCAACTTCCAGTCATCGCAAAATCGTCTTATCTTATCGAAGTCACGCTGCAAGAGAGTATTAATGACCTCGATTTTTGGACCTGTTCTGTACGCTACCACATCGTCTGCGTACGCAATAGTATGGGGAAGTGAACCTATCAAGTCGCTTGTATAAATGCTATATAGGATCGGCGAATTGACCGCGCCTTGCTGAAGACCATTTTTAATTTGAAATATTCCAACAGAAGTCACATCGCCATTTTTCACGATGAACTGTCTGTTGGTTAGCATATTATAAAGAATGTACAAGAGTGGTTTACTGATCCCCAGCCTAGTCAGCTTATAGAAAAGACCCTCTAACCATACGGTGTCGAAGGCCTTCTCCAAGTCAACAAGGCAGGCACCAGCGCACTGTTTCTTGCCTTTGTTCCATTGGATATCAGAAACCAGTTTAGACGCGGCATGTGAGATATCATGTCCCGCCTTAAAACCGAATTGATTATCCGGAACTATATGTTTGTCCTCAGCCCACCTAGACAGAGCTCTATTGATTACCTTTTCAAAAACCTTACTGATATTCGGAAGGAGACTTATCGACCGGAGATTCGCCGGATTGGATATATCCTTCCCCTTTTTGGGGATAGGTTGAACCACCGCCGTTTTCCAATGCGCTGGATAATGTGCATTATTCATTGCATTATTAAACAGGGTGGTGTAAATGTCCACCGCTTCTAGAGGAAGATGTCGAAGCACGATGTTCGGAATACCATCGGTCCCCACTGATTTCTTAGGGAAAAGTGTCGACTTATTGTCATTGTGGATACTTCCATGCTTTGTGCAATCTCCCACACCGACTTCATTAGGTCCGCATCCACCGTTGTTTTCCATATCACCGAATAAGAAGCCGTAAGCAATCGACCGAGGACACCGAAGAACAAAATCTTAAGTGAAATGTCAAACGTCCCCGATACAAATTGGCGATGCACCAACGGGCTCTTTTCCATCACACGAGGAAGATCGCTTGATAACTAAGGGCACTGCCGTAACCAGTCGCACTAATTACGATGGAAATCGGGAAATCTTCCTACACAAAATCCAAATCATAACATTTGCGTGCTTACTCTCGCACAGTGTGAGCCACCTGAATGGTGTAAATAAATGCCATATGTATTAAGTACGAGTAGTTACAAGAAAATCAAATTTGTATAACCCCAGCACCAAAGTAAACGTCTTCACGGTCAAGGAGTAAGGCAATTTGAGTTATTCGAATTGAGACCTCTGAATTCAAATAAAGCTATTTTATTTCTTTTTTATCATATAATCGACCCTGAAGTGAATTATCTATTTACTATTGCTGAGACGGAATCATCAGCATTATTTCTCGATGTTCCCCGATATGAGAACATAGCCCTTCGAAGCCTTTTAAAAGAAACCGCCATAAACAAATAAATTAATTTAAATACAAGTGTAGTTAGTTTCACTGGAAATTACCACCAACATAAAAAATAAAAATAAAAGACATTGAAAGTGTACTGTGGGTCAGTGCGAAACTGAATCAATAATCCAAAAATAACAGCCCAATTATCAGCCACAGTACCCAACGAGACGACGAATCCCGGTTCCAGCGAATCCACGAATTCAAGGCGGTCTGTAAGCGGTATAACGGCTGGAATCACAGCGAAGAACTGTGCTACGCAAAGCTTTCTGCAACTGTAGTTGGAGTTGCAAAAACAATCTAAGGTATATTGTATAAAACCTACATATATTTCATTATTACCACGCAACACTTAAACCCAACGAGTCGACAAAACCTGTATTCATCGGATAACAGTAAGCAAGTGCTACAAAGGAAGCGGTACAACAATCTAGAATCGGCCAGAAATAACAGCAAGGAAGTGTACATCACAAAGCCTTCTGCAACTACAACTGATATTCGCACTGAAGTTACAGTTGCAAAAGCAAACTAAGGTAGGAATATTATTCCTTTATTTACACCTTATTTCTAAATACATATTTGCATATATTATTCATTACCAAATGAGCTTAAATCATTACCAAGTGAGGTAGGTATGTAGGTAAGAGTGGCTGCTGGAAATACCAACCCACTTAGGCCTATTGGCCCATTGTGATGCCAGGTGGATCTATGATCCTCTTACTAGTGGAACTAGTTTGAGCTTATGATGAAGCCTAGGAGAATGTTTACGTCTATATTTTTTAGGTCGTATAGGTCGTTGTAGAAGAAAACTACTAAGTAAAGTTTTCTTATCTGGAAGAGGCTGCACATGTACAGAGTAGGTTTTTTTGCACAAAACGCGGGCGAAGGAAAATTAGGGAGGGCAGAAAGGTAGATACTGATGTACGTTAGTTTTAAATGTCTGAATATTATAATGACTAGGAAATAGAGAGCTCGGCAGGGTATTCCATAAGCGAGTTGTTCGGCTTAGGAACGAATCACGATACTTCAGAGTACGTCCGAAAGTGGGCTTCAGGGTGTACTGATGAGCATTCATAGTGAGACAGGTGTTACGATTAAAGGTTTGAAGAGGCGGAATGCTACTGGCGATTTCAATGGAGCACTGATGGTGGTAATAGCGATAAAACAAAGTGAGACACAAGACATTTCGTCGGTGTTCGAAGGTGTCCATTGACTGGGTGATATTAGCATCACCTATGCGTTTTATCGCATGATTTTGAATCTTATATAGCAGGTGCATAGATGTTTAGGCGCACCTGACCAGATGTGTGCATTGTACTCCAATTTTGGGCGGAATGCCTTATATATTTAGGCCAGATTAGAAGGGGAAAAGTATTTCTTACATCGTTTGAGGAAACCTAGACATTTCGCAGTATTTTTGGCGACATCGAATATGTCGTCATTCCAACGTAAGTTGTCATTGACACAAATACCGAGAATTTAAAGACTTTCAGTTTGGACGATGCAACTGCCATTTATGGATAATTGCTGGGTGTTTAAACTTCACTTTAACGACAGCAGACAGCATTGTGTTTTGAAAGCATAACCAATGCTGTTAATATCGGAATTTAATGAGTTTAACATACGCTGGCGTTCATGTTCTACAGCCGAGGAGCGGGGACGTAAGTCCGGGAACGAATATGAAAAGCAGAGAGTACTATGATCATCAAAGGTATATATTGAATTAGTAACAGACAAGAGATCTTTGATGAAAATTAAAAAGAGTGTTGGAGACAGAAAGGAGCCCGGGGGCACACCAGCATTTATTTTGTGAATGTCAGACTTGACACCATCAAAGACAACTTGAATTGAACGTTCCGAAAGGTAGTTGCTAATCCATTGAAGAAGAGAGTCATCGATCCCAAATACACACATTTTCAACAAAAGAGCCTGATGCCAAACTCTGTCAAATGCCTTACAAATATCAAGTGAGACATGCTATCAAATCACCAGTGGACATGTTGCTACGAAAACCGTATTGTCAATTATTGACAAGTTCTCGTGTTTCGAGATATTTCATGAGCTGACGATTTATCAGCGTTTCAATGACCTTGGAAAAAAGGGACGTAAATGCAATGGGTCTGTAGGAGGAGAGAAAAGATGATTCGGCTTTTTTAGAGACAGGCTGCGCAAATCCTGTTTCCCATCTGCTGGGGAAGGGTAATAAAGAGTAGGATTGATGAAAAAGCTTACTCAGTGGTTTTGCCAGCATGTAAGAACACCTCTTCAGAAGAAGGGGAGATATACTACCTAGACCAGCGGATTTATGTATGTTGAGATCTTTAAGTACTTTGCTACTAAACGAGTGCGAAAGTAGATTCGTCCCATTGAAAATTCGACGCACTCAAGTGTAACCGGAGACTTAGCACAATCTGGGAGTGTTGAATTGGCTGCATAGTGTGCGGCAAGCAGATTGGCCTTGTCTAAAGAGCTAACAGCTGGAATGTAATTGTGAATGAGAGTTGGGATGGAGGATGAGGCAGTACTGGTAATAGCGGGCATAGATCCAAATGAGGCAGTTAATGATGACAACTTCTTTGTGATCGAGGATCCGCAGGAACAAGTAGAGGCCATAGGAGCGACTTTCCAGGAAGTGCACAAGGCGAATGTTATCATTGGCCCGAACCACGATCTGGAGAATCGAGTCCTTGTGCACAATTTCTACCTTCGAAATGAAATTGTGAATTGGCGAGTCGAGAGCTCGGGTTTCACCCAGTTCAGTGACGAGAATATGGCAAATAATGCCATCACCAACGAGAGGGTACTACCCCCGTTCATTTCGAAAGAAGAGCTCCAAACGATCTTCAATGCACTTAGAAGTAAGAAATCAGTGGGAACCGATGAAATACCGAACATTGTGCTTCGACATCTCCCTCTAGCAGCGGTGAACATTTACACCAACCTATTTAATAATGCAATGAATAATGCACATTATTCAGCGCATTGGAAAACTGCGTTGGTACATCCCATCCCCAAAAGGGATAAAGATACTTCCAATCCGGCGAATCTCCGCTCGATCAGTCTTCTTCCAAACATCAGTAAGGTTTTCGAGAAGGTGATCAATAGAGTCCTGACTAAGTGGGTTGAGACAAACATATACGAGTAGTTCCGGATAATCAGTTCGGTTTCAAGGCGGGGCATGATATCATTCATGCTGCGTCGAAACTAGTTTCTGATATCCAATGGAACAAAGGCAAGAAACAGTGCACTGTCCCTGCCTGATTAACTTGGAAAAGGCCTTCGATACCGTATGGTTAGAGGGACTATTTTTCAAGTTGAGCAGTTTGGGCATTAGTAAACCACTGCTGTATATTCTTTACAATATGTTAACAGATAGACTGTTCATCGTGAAAAATGGCGATGTGACTTCTACTAGAACATTTCACATTAAAAACGGTCTGCAACAAGGTGCGGTAAATTCGCCGATCCTGTTCAACATTTACACGAGTGATCTGATAGGTTCACTTCACCAAGCCATAGCGTACGCAGACGACTTAATCGGGTACAGATCAGGTCCCACGATTGAGGTCATTAATATACTTTTATACGTGACTTCGATAAAATTAAACGATATTGCGATGACTGGAAGTGGAAAATCAACTTTCAGAAATCGGAAACCATTTTGTTTAGGACGCCTTTGTCTAGGGCCTTTAGGGATACCAGAAAGAATTGGCGAAAGTTTTCTATCGTCGGACAACACGGACAGCCACTTGCTTGTCGAAGATCAGATACCTTGGTGAAGGTGAAGGTGATCTGCTACATGGCCCTTATCAAGCCCATGCTTGTATTTGGATGTCCCGTGTGGTTCAGCGTGAGAGCAAGTTTATTGGAAAAGATTAGGATGTTTGAGAGGACTTGTCTTTGCTTATACAGAACACCAGAGTCTGAGTACATAAAATTCTATCCTAATGAGGTCTTATACAATAGGGCGAACCTGATAAGAGTCGACAATTTCGTTATTAAGATGACTCGAAGGCACGTTGCAAGAGCAATGACCTTATCGAACAACCTGATCTCCGAGGCTTACTACCCCAATTATATGTATCACGAGAGAGTTCGCTATGACGGCTTTATTCCTCTAGAAGCGTTCCTCTATCTAGATAGCAAAGGGTTGATCCAGGACAGATTGGCGGTGCCGCTAATCTTCCACGTCGCTCGAACAGCTGCGGACAGGCGACTCCACTACGACAGAGACGTCGCACATGGCAGTGCGTAGCGTCTCCGGTTCAGTAGGGCGGTAGGGAGTCGCGACATGAGGGATGTTGCTCGGCAGCACAAACACTTTTGGTGGCTTGTTGAAGGGGAGGATGCCTCGTCGTCGAACTCCTCCAGTGATAGTTAGCTTCATGTGAAGCAAGTTGGGCCAGCCTAATTTTTTTTTTTAGCCATGGCTGGCTTACATAGTTTTAGGTAGGTTTAAGTTAGATTTTAAGAAAAAAAAAAATATATAAAAAAAAAATAAATAATAAATAAAAATATAAAATGAAAAAAAAAATATATATATACATATATTTATATATGAAGTATATATATATTATGTATATATATATATGCATGTAGATGTAAGTAGGTTAAGTAGATTAAGATTTAGTTTTAGGTAGTATGTAGGCTTTTAGTTTTAAATTTTATAATAAAATTAAAATAGTCCATGTACTAAGCTTTTAAACATGTTTTCTTAGTTTAAGCTATAGTTAAGTCACTGTATAAGAAGAATAAAACCCGTCATAAACGTCGAAAGACATAATTTCTAAGTATTATGTTTAACTTAGAGTGCCCGCATTAGGCCAGTAAATTAGTATAAGATAAGATATAAGAATAAATTAAGTAGTATTAATAAAAATGCATATAAACTGAACTGACTGGATGATGAGGCAGAATTTCAGATATTTTTGGGACATTGTAGTATTTTTACCTCAACTTTTGGCCGGATTGAAATTTCACGCTCTTAAGAAAGACGTTGCAGTCATTCCTTTCGTTTAAACTTTTTTAGGTTTTCCCCTGTCGGGTGTATCTTGAAGAGCAGAAGAAACATTTCCCTAACCTTGACGGCGTCTTTACAGCTTGAGTGGTGCCATGCCTTTTCTTTTGGTTTGATACTCTTACCAAACCAAATTATTCGTGGGAATAGTTTTTGAATAATTTGCATTCAAACTTAAATTTTTGGTAAAAAATGAAAATGTTTTCTTTTTTTAATCAATATTATTCAAAATTGTGAGATGATGTCCCCAATTGGTTTTTCGTATTAATGGCGATATCAATTCTGAATCGAAGAAAAAAAAACCGCATGGCTTGTTTTGAGAAAATTGAAAATTACTAAAACTATTTTTTATAAGACGTTTTTTTTTTTGGTATTTATGGTGATCTCACTTTGTTGGTTCCCAACACAATTTAAAAAACAAGACACCACATTACGCCGACGAAGAAAACAAATATAAACTAAAATTTATTAGTGGCATTAAAATGCAATTGTCAAACCATTTGCAAAATTGACTGTTGCATTCATTGTGCGTATTGGGCTAGTCACTGAGATATGGAAATGAGAAAGGCTTCATGGGAACAAAAATGCAAATCTTACGGACACTTGTCAGTTAGCAGTAGACTAGATCGGTACTATTTAAAGATTGTAACGTCATACGAGCAAGTTTTGTTTCATTTTCTATTTCGAGCAAGTAACCCATTTTTGGTGCAAGACATCCTTCTTGCAATCAAATTTTTTCTAAGTTCGACTCAGCTTAGAACATGGTCCTTCGAGAATAAGAACTGCGTATAAAGTGAACGATAGTTTAATTTAAATACAATTAATACACAAAGTGTACGAGTATAGTGCATAAAGTGTAAAAGTACATTATCACTAACGTACAAAAGTGCATAATTAGAACGCCAATCTAAATTAGCAGCCCGATCAACGACGGACAGTCTATCGGCTACAGTATCCAACGAGTTGACGATATCCCGTACAGCAGCAGCAGCAAGCCTTAAGCAACTGTAACTGATAGTTCATATACTGAAGTTGCAGTTGCAAAAGCAATCCAAGGTAGGAATTCTTTTCCGTTTTAATCCTTTGAGTGCTCCATTTAACAAACACATATTTCTATGTTCAATTGCTGAATACTCGAACATACCGAGTGAACGAATCCTGAAACCAAAGTATTTATAGTGATATAGTGGTCTACAAGCGATACAGCGGTCTGCAAGCGGAACAACTGTAGTTACTCACAGCAAGGAACTGTGCAACACAAGTCTTCTGCAACTGTAACTGTCAAGGAGACTCAAGTTACAGTTGCAAAAGCAAATTAAGGTAGGAATTTTATTCCTCTTTTCTAAAGCCTTTTTGCAATATACGAGTACATTATATACCAACATTCATATGTTGGTACATAAGTGCATGAACCCAATTCTACCTAAGACAATACATATATTAAACTTAAAACACAAAAGTTGAATCAATCAGTGAAATAATACAACATACATAATCATGAGTAAACTCCAAAAATCGATCGAAAAGCAAGAACGTATTCATGAGGAATTGTCTAGTGATTTCAAAGAATACCAAAAGCAAATCGAATTGCGCAAATCAAAAAGGTTATGTAAAAGCGTGTTTAGCTGAGGTCGATGACGTCTTTAAATGTGCTAAGGGCATACACACTTCAATAATTAACAGTGCGGCGGATCCGCAAAAAGACAAATATCTCGTAGATGAAACATATGCCAAAATCAAGCATATGTATTTCAAATTCAGTGCCATGATTAGCGATGACATTGATAAATTTCCGCACGACCACAGTGCCAATCTCGATATCTCACGATTAAATACCACTAGATCTGGGGTATCGGACATTCGTCTTCCGCGAATTAATATAAAGCCATTTTCAGGCAAACCCGAAGACTGGAGTGAATTCCACAACGTTTTCGAAAGTTTAATAGATCAAAACGCTGATCTGTCTGATATCCAGAAGCTAAAATTTCTAAAATCTTCTTTGGGTGAAAAACCTGGAGAGTTAATCTCACATCTTCCAATCGATAGCAAAAGCTACGCATCGGCTTGGGAAATCATCACCGAAAGGTTTCAAAATAAAAGAAAACTAGTCAACACACAGTTGAAAATTTTGTTAGAGCAACAAAAAATTACATTTGAATCAGCTGATCTCTTAAGGGCCTTGCATGATACCAGTAATCAGTGTATCCATGCTCTTTCAAATCTGGGAATGGAGGTGGATTCATGGGATCCCATACTAATATACCTCATATATCACAAACTCCCAAAAATCACACAAAAAGATTGGGAAACGAAATTAGGGACTTCAAGAAGTAATCCCGATTGGAAAACCTTCTTATCTTTCATTGAGGGTAGATTCAGCTCACTTGAAAATTTCATGGAGTCGAACACACAATCGAAACAACCGTTGCCATCAACATCCTTTCGAAAATCTATTTCCAACACATATCATGTAAAAACGGAGGGGGTAGACAAACAGTTTCGTTGTAGGCTCTGCAAAGGCGCGCACAGTTTACGCCATTGTAAGAAATTTTTAAAAATGAGTATCAAATCCCGTATAGAGGCAACCAAACGAAATTGCGTTTGCTCTAATTGCCTTGGTTATGACCATCATATGAACAATTGCACAAGCACGAATCGATGTTTCAAGTGTAATTTAAAACATCACACTCTTCTTCATATGGAAAGGTCTCAACAAAACAATCCACAAAATAATCAACAACATACACAACAATATGCTCAGCAAAACGTTCAAAATCACTTTTGTCAACAATCATTCCCCAACAAGTCCACAGAGATGACAAGTACCACTAATACTTTGTCAGTAAACCAAAATCAAGCCAATACCAATCCGTTAAAACAGAATTCTAACTCATATATTCCCAATAAACCACAGGACTACATGAACTGTGGTCCTTCAACATCACAACAAGCAATAAATGCTCAAGCGTACGCGCAATCTCCAAATCAACCTTATGCGTGTCAACAATGTAGCATAAACTCTCACCTTATTAGAGACACAAATGTCCAAAATATAAACACAACAAAAATGGTATCTAACCATCAACAAACATGTTGTAACCTATCCAAACAAATGCATTCAAAAGCATTGCTAGCGACAGCATTGGTCAAAGTTTCTGCAACCAATGGAAAACAGCACATTCTAAGGGCATTAATCGACCCCGGTTCGGAAGGAACATTTGTCACCGAAAATGTCGCTCAACTGCTCAATTTAAAAAAGAAAAAGACTTCAGCACAGGTGACAGGTTTAGGGCAGACGTCAACTGGCGTATCAAATCACCAAGTTGAGTTTACAATCCGTTCCTTGACTAAGACATCATTTGCTCTACATGTCAAGGCACTTGTCTTCGAACAACTGACGTCACTGCTACCAGCACACCAGTTGACCACAAAAGTGTGGACGCATTTGCACAATAGAAACCAAACACACCTGAGTTTCAAACCACTACAAAAACAATTTTCCTTTCTCCTCTTTCTTTCTCCTCTTATCTATCTTTCCGCCCGCGCCCTGGCAACAGTAAAAGGGTATCTAACCCCTTAGGCGCGCGTAAATTATATAAAAAAAAAAAATCTACCACTGGCCGATCCGTCGTACAGTTCGCCAGGAAAAATTGACCTTCTTCTAGGTGCTGATGCATATTCATCAATTATTCTGGAAGGTCTTGTAAAAGGTGAAAACGGAGCCCCTGTTGCCCAATGCACGGAGTTAGGCTGGATTCTAACTGGGAACACAACCAGTTCAGGTTAACCCAACACAATAACTATTCGAAACCATTTCAACTCCTTGGACGCTCAGTTAAAAAGGTTTTGGGAGTTAGAAGAGGACCTAGATGTTAGGAAATTTACTGAGGAAGAGAAGAAATGCGAAGAACACTATAAAAGTACCTGCAAAATAAGAGACGATGGCATATACGAAGTTCAGTTACCATTTAAAAACAATAGTCGCCCAAATCTTGGTGACTCTAAAAGAGCAGCTTTAGCGAGGTTTTTTCAAATTGAGAAACGACTCGAATCAAACACGAATCTAAAGGAGGCATACACAGCATGTATTGAAGAGTACATCACACTCGGGCATATGCAGGAAACAACCTCAGACAGGTTCTCCACAGGAGAACACTACTTTCTTCCACACCACGCAGTGTTTAAAGAGTCGAGCACAACTACAAGGTTGCGAGTGGTCTTTGATGCTTCATGTAAAACATCGAACGGAGAATCCTTAAACGACAATTTAATGGTGGGACCACGCATACAGTCAGATATCATCGAATTGATCGCAAAATGGAGAAAGTTTAAAGTGGCATTTGTGGCTGACATCAGTAAAATGTACTGGCAGATTTGGATGGCACCTAACGATACTCCCTACCAAATGATTTTGTGGAGAAAAAACAGCTCAGAGCCAATAAAAACATTTGCGCTCAAAACTGTCACCTTCGGCACTGCATCAGCACCTTTTCTGGCAGTGCGCACATTGCATCAGCTAGCGTCTGAAGTAAAAAATTCGCATCCGCATGTCACCAAGGCACTTACCGAAGGATTCTACGTGGACGACCTTATCTATGGGTCAAATAACGAATCCGATGCAATCAAACTTCAAGGGGACATGCTGGATATCTTGAAGTCGGCAGGATTTCCGCTCAGAAAGTGGGCAAGTAATTCCTCTAAGGTTCTAAGTCGAGTACCTGAAACGGAAAGAGAGATAAATCTTCCCCTAAATTTTGACTCAGCTGATTCCATTAAAACACTCGGAATTCAATGGCATCCAGCACAAGACGTGTTTAAATTCAAAATAAACTTACCCCTAGTGAAGGGACACACAAAACGCTCAGTCCTAGCAGAATCGCCCGTCTTTTTGACCCTCTTGGGTGGATCTCGCCCTGCATTATTAAGGCGAAACTCATCCTGCAGCAGCTATGGCTTTAAGAGCTAGCATGGGACAACAAAATTTCCAAAGAGACAGAAGATCTTTGGGTGCCGCTGCGAAATGGCTTCACATCCCTTGAAGACATCCAAATACCGCGATGGATCCAATATGAAGATTCGGATCAGGTACAACTACATGGCTTCAGTGACGCCTCTGAGAAGGCATATGCAGCAGTAGTGTACGTTCGCATCATTGAAAACGGCAAAGAACACATACAGCTCCTAGCGTCAAAAACAAGAGTGGCGCCGGTAAGGTGCATTTCCTTACCGCGTTTGGAGTTATGTGCAGCTCTGCTCTTAGCGAAACTGTTACGTCTCATATCACGAGCAATGCAATTCCACAATCCTGAAGCCTTTGCGTGGTGTGATTCCATGATCGCACTAGCTTGGATCAAAGGGAGCCCGTTAACAAGAACAACCTTTTTTTTTTTTTTTTTCAGTTTATATGCATTTTTATTTATATTACTTAATTTACTCTTACATGCTAGACAAAAAAACGCTTAAAAATTAGCTTAAATAACTTAAATTTATCTTAAACTAACTTACTGGCCCTATGCAGGCACTCTAAGTTATACATAATACTTAAATACTATGTCTTTCGACGTTTATGACGGATTTTATTCTTATTCTAAAGTGACTTAACTACAGCTTAAACTAAGAAAACATGTTTAAAAACTTAGTATACGGAATATTTTAATTTTATTATATTATAAAACTTAAAACTAAAAGCCTACATACTACCTAAAACTAAATCTTAATCTACTTAACCTACTTACATCTACATGCATATATATATATATACATAATATATATATACTTAATATACAAATATATGTATATATATATATATTGTTTTTTTTCATTTTATATATTTTTTTTTTCCTTAAAATCTAACTTAAATCTACCTAAAAACTATGTAAGCCGGCCATGGGCAAAAACAAATTAGGCTGGCCCACCTTGCTTCACATGAAGCTAAATATCACCGGAGGAGTTCGACGACGAAGCATCCTCCCCTTCAACAAGCCACCAAAAGTGTTGGTGCTGTCGAGCAACATCCCTCATGTCGCGACTCCCTACCGCCCTACTGAACCGGAGACGCTCCGCACTGCCCTGTGCGACGTCTCTGTCGTAGTTGAGTCGCCTGTCCGCAGCTGTTCGAGCGACGTGGAAGATTAGCGGCACCGCCAATCTGTCCTGGATCAGACCTTTGCTATCTAAATAAAGGAACGCTTCTGGAGGAATAAAGCCGTCAAAGCGAACTCTCTCGTGATACATATAATTGGGGTAGTAAGCCCCGGAGATCAGGTTGTTCGATGAGGCCATTGCTCTTGCAACGTGCCCTCGAGTCAACTTAATGACGAAATTGTCCACTCTTATTAGATTCGCCCTATTGTATAAGACCTCATTGGGATAGAATTTTATGTACTGAGATTCTGGTGTTCTGTATAAGCGAAGACAAGTCCTAAGACAAGCCCTCTCAAACACCCGAATCTTTTCCAATAAACTTGCTCTCACGTTGAACCACACGGGACATCCAAATACAAGCATGGGCCTGATAAGGGCCATGTAGCAGATTACCTTCACCCCCGCATCGAGTTGGCTGTTATAAAACAGTCTCTTTGTAACGGCAAAAGCACCTTTGGCTCTGGCCAGAGCAACATCTATATGTTTGTTAAAATACAGAAATTGATCTAGCCAGATCCCAAGGTATCTGACTACATTTCGACAAGCAAGTGGCTGCCCTTGCTGTCCCACGATCGAGAACTTTCGCCAATTCTTTCTGGTATCCCTAGAGGCCCCAGACAAAGGCGTCCTAAACAGAATGGTTTCCGACTTCTGAAAGTTGATTTTCAACTTCCAGTCATCGCAATATCGCTTAATTTTGTCGAAGTCACGCTGCAAAAGCATATTAATGACCTCAATCTTTGGACCTGATCTGTACGCGATTATGTCGTCTGCGTACGCTATGGCATGGTGAAGTGGATCGGCGAATTTACCGCACCTTGTTGCAGACCGTTTTTAATGTTAAATGTTCCAGCAGAAATCACATCGCCATTCTTCACGATGAACTGTCTACTGGAGAGCATATCGAAAAGAATATACAGCAGTGGTTTACTAATGCCCAACCTGTCCAGCTTGAAAAAGAGTCCTTCTAACCATACGGTATCGAAGGCTTTCTCCAAGTCAATCAGGCAGGCACCAGTGCACTGGTTCTTGCCTTTGTTCCATTGGATATCAGAAACCAGTTTCGACGCAGCATGAATGATATCATGCCCCGCTTTGAAACCGAATTGATTATCCGGAACTATATGTTTGTCCTCAACCCACTTAGTCAGGACTCTATTGATCACCTTCTCGAACACCTTACTGATGTTTGGAAGAAGACTGATCGATCGGAGATTCGCCGGATTGGAAGTGTCTTTATCCCTTTTGGGGATGGGATGTACCACCGCAGTTTTCCAATGCGCTGGATAATGTGCATTATTCATTGCATTATTAAACAGGGTGGTATAAATGTTCACCGCTTCTAGAGGGAGATGTCGAAGCACAATGTTCGGTATTTCATCGGTTCCCACTGATTTCTTACTTCTAAGTGATTCGAAGATCGTTTGGAGCTCTTCCTTCGATTGGTGATGACATTATTTGCCATATTCTCGTCACTGAACTGGGTGAAACCCGAGCTCTCGAATCGCCAATTCACAATTTCATTTCGAAGGTAGAAATTGTGCACAAGGACTCGATTCTCCAGGTGCTGGTTCGGGCCAATGATGTCATTCGCCTTGTACACTTCCTGGAAAGTCGCTCCTATAGCCTCTACCTGCTCCTGCGGATCCTCGATCACAAAGAAGTTGTCATCATCAACAGCCCCATTTGGATCTATGCCTGCTGCTACAAGTATTTGTTCGTTGTTCGTCGTTCTGGCGATTTTAAGACATGGAAGGTCGTTCTGATTATTTCTCCGAAATATTTTATTTATTTGCGAGAACATATTCGGGTTGCTGGTGTTTACAGCCCGAATTTTATTGTTCCAATACAAACTTACAGATGTTCTGTAATTTTCCTTTATTAATGTTTGGAGGTTTTTAATCGACGACTTCAGTGTCATGATCTCCGGGTTATGTCTGTCAGTAAACTGTCTGTACAAGGTTTTTAGTCTTGACAGCAGTCTACTTTTATGTCGGTGCAGTGCGTCAATGGTTGCGTTGCGGAATAAGTCTTCTTCGTCAGTGTGTTGGTACCGAGGTATTGCTCTGTCCATTGTTCGTTTAATTGTCTCGTCCATTAGTCTTAGATACCTGTCAATCTCCTCGTTTGACAGATTTCTGTTGGACGGTGGGTAGAGCGAATTCGAGGAGAGTGCTCTAGTCAGTGATCTGGTGAAGTGTGTCCAACGCACCCTACTGTAATTGTAGGAATGCCTTTGAACAAACTCATCCAATTCCGCAATTTCGTTGGGGACAGTTATTTCGGTGCTGAGACCGCAATGGTCACTGTCATACACGAAAGTGCGTAGACAGTTTGTAGTTTGTTGGTTAGTGCATGACAGTTGTATTCGTGAGTCGAACAGCAGAAGGTCCAAATAGGACCCGTGTCTGGGAAACGACGGACTATCCGTCGCCTTAAGCCCGAGTCGATACATTATACTGTGCTGACCCCACCAATTGAATAGTAGGTTCCCTCTAGTATTTGGTGTATTATTTCCCCAATCATTATGTTTGGCGTTGAAATCTCCGCCGATAATAAAATAGTTGTCTTCCAATTCCAGCCTCAGAAATCGAAAAAGTGTCTCGAGCTCTGAAATAAATAAGGTGGATTGAGTAGCCTTAGGTGCATAGACAGACACCATGTACAACCGCTTTCCACTACGGAGGGGGATATACACGATGCATGCTTCCAGCACCTGGAACCTACGGACTACACGGCTGTATACTCCTTTAAAATGTATACCTTTTCGTACGAAAATTGCAACGCCACCTCCCTGAATGGAGTTGGGTCGGTTTCTCCGTACTATCTTGTATCTTCTGTGCCTCATTTTGTGTCTTTTGGTAAGCTTAGTTTCGCCAACCAAAAGCACATCGGGGGCTTGGTCTTCAAGCAACTTAAATAGTGCGGCTCGTCGTTCGAGCCTAACCAGTGAATTCACATTCACAGCAAGGACCTTCAGGGTTTGCTCCGCCACGTACGTACCCATTACGGCAAAAGGTGCGTTAGGCCAGGCAGCAGTGCGTATACTTGATCCACCCGCGCGGTCTGTTCAGTTAAATGACGTTGTAGCTGAGCCATCTGCCCCTGGATAGAGAGCAAGATAGCTAGCATGTCAGGTACTGGTTCAGGTGCTCTGGGCGCTGAGGCCTGAGAAGCAACCTTCGCTTGCTGTACCGTATTTCCCCTACCTGCCGCCATTTGGGCGTAGGTAACATGGGGAGTAACGGCTGGAGTTTGCAAATGCACGGGTGGACGTTTCACTTCCACTTTCTGCTGCCGGGCCAGATTTATTCTTTTGATGTACTGGAATTTGGGACAACCCCGATAATTTGCGGTGTGTCCCGTGTTCCTACATAAAGCACAAGAGAGTTGGCTTTTTTCAGACGCTCCGTCCTTACCAAGAGCGCACTCCTCGGACTTGTGGTTCTTACCGCACTTCACGCATCGATGCTGCATTTCGCAGTTCGACGCGGCGTGCCCGAACCTTTGGCAGCGAACACATTGTAGAATGTTTTCGCTCCTCTTTAATTTTTCCCAATGGACAACCTGGTAGTCTAGGACTTTAATACTCCTTAGACCATCCAGATTGCTGGTGGGACTTAGCTGGACCAGGAAAATCGGCAGTTGCCGCTTCTCCCTTTTGGCTCTGGCTGTGGTGAATGGCTTGACCCCCACGAATTGGAGCCCTTCGCACTTCTTCTCTTTCAGCAGTGCAAGGAGCTCCTCCGGATCAGTCGACGGTTCTAATCCTCTCAGCAGCATTGTTTGCAGCTTCTCCCCCTTCGGGGTGTAGGAGAAGAACTCCGTCGTCGAATCCTTCAATAAACTTTTAATTTTATGGTAGCGCTCCACTGTGTTACAGTGGATCGCATGCCTACCTACGCTAAGTCTTTCAATATAAAAATTATTGCCTATGGCCAACTTACATAATTCTATCGTTTCCTTGAGTTCCATCTCATAAGTGTTTATTGGTGGAACCCTTGTTCTAGATGTCTTTTGATGTTGTTGTTGTTGATATTGTTGTTGTTGTGGTTGTTGTTGTTGTTGTTGTTGTGGTTGCTGTTGTTTACGTTGTTGTTGTTGCTGGCTCTTCTGCTGCTGTTGTTGTTGTTTTTGTTGATTGATTTTTTGAGCCTGTGTGTGTTTAGGCTGCTGTTTTGGTTTTTGTTGTTGCTGCTGAGTAGCTACGTGCTGCCTTTTTTTTGCTGCTAGTTGTTGCTGTTGTTGTGGCTGTTGAGACACGAGAAGTTCTCCTAGCTGCACTTTCTCCCTCCTAGCTATTTTTTTAGCCTTAATAGCTAACACACTTTGCTGGAGAATCTTAATATTATTTTCTATGCTCTCTACCTCTTCCTCTTCGTCATCTGACTCAGAGGCCGCCAGAGATGCGAACATATTTTCGACTTCCCTACGTTGGCTTTCTCCACCATCAGCCACATATGGGAAGTTGTCTTTCGTTGCCATTTGTTGTGCTGCTGCCCTTTTTGATGTTGTTGGTAGTACCCCTTCCCCCGCTCCGCTAGGCAGCTTTTCGGTAGATGCTGACAGGGAAGGGCACTTTATTAGGTTCGGAGTAAACCTTTGCTTCCTCCTCCTCTTCCTCTTTGGTTCGACCACTACTGCTGGTTGGCTTGAACCACTTGATACATCGCCTGTCTTTTCAGCTGGTCCCGCTATTGGCTTAACGGACCGCTCTCCAGAATACATCGCGTGATGTTGTTTCTCCCTTTTAATTATTTATTTTTAAATTAAATGAAAAAAAAAAAAGTTTCTTCTTTTTTTTTTCCCCCACTCGGATATTCGAACCCACGACCTATGGTCTGTCGGGCGAACACACTGCCACTGTGCTAATTGGTACTTGTAAAAAGATCCTCAAATGTCTCTTCTTATTGATTTATTTTATGCACTATACTCTATTCACAATCCACTCGGAAGCCGAAACACGTTAAAACTCAACGGAGATCAATGAACGACTGAAGAACAACCTTTGTAGCTAATAGAGTGGCTGAAATCCAGACCCTTACTAGCCCCACAATTTGGAGACACGTCGCTTCAAAAGAAAATCATGCGTACATCGGCTCAAGAGGAATTTCACCAGAGGAGCTCATCGACAACCAATTGTGGTGGCATGGGCCCCAATTTTTAGAAAATTTTACTCTTTCGGAATCACCAGCAGCAATCCCAATCCAGACTGAAATGGAATCAAAAGAAAAAATTAATCGAACAGATATTCCGACAATTGTAGAATACCCAAATTCGCAGAGGTAGTAGCTCACTGCATTATTGACCAGACGTTCTTCGAACAATATTCAACATTACGGCGATTGGTTCGCAACGTTGCCATATGGCAAAGGTATTTCGCAAATTTAAAAAACCACACGTCGTACCGAGAGCAAAACAGCCATCCGGCCAAGGAACACAACAACAACAAATTAGCGGCAGGACTAGCCGCATGCAAAAGGAGGCTATGGTGAAATGTGAGATGACCAGGATGTCTTGAACTCTGTCCCCGAAGGCCGGGAGCATGTTGGTTCCCAACACAATTTAAAAAACAAGGCACCACATTACGCCGACGAAGAAAACAAATATAAACTAAAATTTATTAGTGGCATTAAAATGCAATGGTCAAACCATTTGCAAAATTGACTGTTGCATTCATTGTGCGTATTGGGCTAGTCACTGAGATATGGAAATGAGAAATACATATCCCAGATGACTAGCATATAGTACGCACAATGAAATAAACCCGATCGCGTCAAACTTTCGCGTATTTTATTAAATTATAAAATGTTTGAATGAAAATAAAACCGATCGACCGAAACGAGAAAACAAACGAAATGTCAAATTTGCAACATGGTGGTAATGGCCAATAAAATAATATAAACAAAAAGAGAAAGGAGATTCACTATATGATCATCCCATTCCCACCCCCCAACATCAAATATGGGGCATTAATGTAAAAAGTAGAACACTAATGTAAATGTAATACATGTAATTATTCATACAGTTCCCATAAAAGCAAATGATAATGTAAATGTATTAATGGATCTGTAGGTATATAAGAATTTCAAGTTCAAGATCAAGTTCAATGACCATATAATGTATAATAAAATAAAATTTGTATGTAAAGCACAGTAGCGACTAAAAGCAAGGCTTCATGGGAACTAAAATGCAAATCTTACGGACACTTGTCAGTTAGCAGTAGACTAGATCGGTACTATTAAAAGATTGTAACGTAATACGAGCAAGTTTTGTTTCATTTTCTATTTCGAGCAAGTAACCCATTTTTGGTGCAAGACATCCTTCTTGCAATCAAATTTTTTCTAAGTTCGACTCAGCTTAGAACACACTTTGAGGATTAATATTGATGATAGGGTCATCTTTGTAAGTAAAGTACAGTAAATCATTTAGCGTGACCCAGAATGCACCACGAGGAGGTAGATTTGCATTGCATTCCGCGTCCCAGTCAGTCAGTTTGTGAGTAAGTTAGGTGTTAGTTAAGAGTAGTCAATTCAATGTTCAATGTATGAGTGCATATTAAAAAGGTATGTAAGTTTCGTCAATGAAGTCATCGTCCGTACTGGTGTCAATATTAAGTTCGTTGAGTTCGTCGATGATGTTGAAGAGCCGAAGTTGTTTTGGTGGTAAATACTTTCTAAGTGCTAATTGTGAACGGTCGGAGGGTCGAAGTCCTTCAGTTGCAAACCCGCACTTTCTTTACCTTTGACAAAACCTGGGTACACCTTTTTACGTCAACTAAAAATTCCGTGATTTGGGAGCCCATGTCGTCCTATTTCCGGTAAAAAAAAGTGCCATATATTGGTGAAGGTGCTGCGTTGTATTGCGGCATAAAATTGATTTTTTCAGAAGCTTGTTCTGATTCTCAAGATCATTTATAGTATTGGTTGCATCGGTCTTGTCAACATATTCGCCTTTGCTGTGGTTTGTAATTTCATGAGTCGTAGAAGTAGGGGACATTTTCTCAATACCTATGTATTGGCGTGCGCTTTCGGTACAAATGCGACTGCTGTTGGGGTTAACGTATTTATGTATATAAGGCCACAAGTCTTCTTTACTTTTGGAGTTCACTTTAAAGAAGCGTCCGACCTTATCTTCTTTACAAAATAACCCCAACACTACGATTTTCATTTGTTCGGTTACACGGCCTCTGTTGTATTTCTTTTTATAAGAAAGGTTTCGTCGATTTGTACAGTTTTTCCTTCGCCGCCAATGTTAACATCGACGTGAGATGCTATTATTTCGGCTATTTCACGACAATAGTTATAGTAATCTATTGTATTATAGTAGATTTACTAAGCTCACTTTTATTGTCGTGATGGCGCCAAGCGATTATATGCTAAAAATAATAACATATACGTAATAATATTTTTAAAAAATCCTTAGGTTGTAGCTTAAGGTTTAATTAATTTACCTGAAAAACCGTGTTCACAGCCATTTTGATAACAAAAGCGATAATTATTGCGATTCTCTAGCCGACATTGAGGTCCATGGAAAAATGTACCGATAGATGGGTTGATTGTATTTCTACAATTTTTGTCACCTTTTTTTAGAGCTTTTCTTTGAGCATCACCACATCCAACCGAACTTTACATTTCTACACTTTTTTACCTTCATAGGTAAGTTGCAACACAGTGGGAGAATGGATGTTTTAGTCGGAATTAAACCAGATTATTCTAAAAAATTCAATGTTTCTTTTGTTGGTCGACACCAAATCTCGGAACGAACAAAACACTGAGAAGTTATTTACGAGTAGTTTGGGATGGATTAGAGGATGCTTAGCCGTCATTGCTTATTCACAAAAAATATCACTTGATTCGCACTACGGTTGAACACAGAGTGACCTTTGTGAATATCAATAACTACACGCCTTATCACAAACAGAAATAACGGTATAAAAGCCAAACGTTTGTTCGATTATATTTTTGCACCATTATCAAGTGCATTACATATTAAATACGTACAAATATAGATATTTCACAAAGTAAATAATTTACTGTATCATTGGAACATGTGAATTTTCTATAATGCGAATTAGTGAAACTTTGTTATTAATGGGAACTTTGTAATTTTGTGATGAGTACTGTGGATGAAGAGTATTGATGACATAGGCGCCTGCCTGACGAAAAGCACGTACCCCGAGCGGAGCAACTAAGTTGCGTGAGCGGGACCTGCCGCCTGCGGAAAGAGAGTTGAAATCCCTTAATCCCGCGAAGCGTGTCACCCGAGTACTCTTAATTAAGAAAACTATAGATATAGGCGTCTGCGAGATGTTTAAATAATACTCATTAACTTATTCAAAGGAAGACTACGTACATAAATGCCAAAAAACAAAACTAAAGTAGTAATTTCAATTTCAATTTGCTCAAAAACTAGAGGACATAAAGCCATGCGGTTTTGTGTGTTGGATTCAGAATTAATACGCGCATTGAGTACAAAAAACCAATTTGGCACATTATTTCACAATTTTGAGTAATATTGTTAAGTTTTTTTTTTTTTAACATGAATTTGAGTTTGAATGTGAATTATTCAAAAACTATTCACACGAATAATTTGATGTAAATTTTATGTTAAAGAAAAAGTTTCGGGCTTTCATATTCTGTATAGTACTTTTTATAAGTGTTACCGTTGTTTTTTAATAATTTTTTTCCCATCTAAGTAATTTGTTGTTAAATTGCCCATAACTCCTAAACGGGACGAGATAGACCCCCCTCCTAGTTTTTAACCCTTCTACAAAATACCATTATCAATTCTTGGTGCCAAAGTTATCGTACTCTTCCCCCATTCATTTTTTCATTGTTCTTGTCGAAATTTAAATTCAGACGATATTGAATACATGACTTCGCAAGGCATGCCGTTTCGATGCAATAAATGCAGTGTTCTCTGTCACGCTTCATTGCAATTACAAAGTGTTCCACCTTCTTCATCAGTGGCAGAAAAAAACAACAAAAACGGCCAAAGTTAATCAACCTGTCTAAGCAATAACAAAATAAATAGTAGCTACAAATTTATGAAAAAGCACAAGCCGACGATCACCTACGACCATTAACTTGCACCAAGTCAGCTGTCTACGAACAAGACCTACAACAGGTCAATAACCCTGGAAACGCTATACAACGAAATACTTGACATAAAAAAAATGTACCATGATTCTTAGCACTATTCAGCTACTAGAAAAAGAAAACAAAATGCTTAATGCGAGAGTGACATATCTTGAAACAAAACTGAATTGGAGGGAACAAAATAATTTGGAAAAGGAGGAAATTGCTGGCATACCTAGTGTCAATAACGAAAATGCAGCTGGATGTGTAAAAATTCTACTTGATGACGTTTTAAAAGTGGGTGTGTCCGCCAAAGATGTGAAACAATGCTTTGTAAAACGCACCGGTAATAGCTGTAAGCCAACAGATGGTAATCCAATCAATGGCAACAACAATGTTCTACGTATACAGTTTTCCTCCGCTGAAATTAAACACAAGCTCAATTCGTCTTTGTTAATGTCTAGAAAACTAGAATTTTTGTTAATGCCAGTTTTATTAGCTTCACTAGGGCGTTATTTATGAAAACTAAAAAACTTAAAACTGGAAAAAATTATTACTACTTATGGTATCAGAACTCGCAAATTTTATTGAGAAAAATTTATATGCGATAAAATTTTGATGTGCTCTTGTGAAGCTCTTGTTACTTTACCGGATCTTATCTTTGTTACAGAGATCTGGATATTTAATTCCGAAAAAGATGAATACTCGTACTCAATTCCAGGCTATAATTTTTTTCTATATCCAAATGATAACTATTCCGCTGGCGGAATAGGAGTTTTTGTTGGAAATTGATTTGAGCTACTTACAATGTTCAAGTGCGGTTAAGAGTATCCGCTTTGTTGTAAAATAGGAAATCAAATGTTTAGTCTTATTTGTATTTACACCGATTGCATACTTTTGAAAGAAATCTTTTTTTGGAAGAATTTTCTAAGCTTTTGTATTATGAGAGAGGAGCTAATATTATCATGTTAGGTGATTTTAATATCAGTATTTTAAATTCAAACTCGTTATCTGATTCTTATTTAAATACTATTGCTAAACATGGTTTCTTTTCGTTTATAAATACGCCAACTAGGCCTATCGCAGCTACATGTCTTGATCATGTCTTCGGCAGGTTTTCAAAAACCACCTCTCTGTGTAGGCATACACTCTTATCTAGGCATTTCGGATCACTGTATGACATGCCTTTTGTTTTGTAATGCAAAAAGTTAAAATCAGAATCGATTTGCAAATATGCCAAAAATTTGCAAAACAGAATATAACCAATTAAATAATGCACTTTTGCAAGAAGATTGGTCCGCTGTATACTTAGAAGAAAATATAGAAATAGCCTTTGACTCATTCCTAACCATTTTAAAATATTATATCGAACAATACTCTTACACCAATATTAAAAATAATTCAACTTTTAGGTTAAAACCTTGGATTAGTGGACACTTATTAAAAAAAATACGTCTTAAAAATAGTTTAGCAAAAAAAGTGTTGTACACATCCCCTTAATCTTAGTTTAAGAAGACATCTTGAAAAAAGATATGTATGAGTTTAAATAAAGAAATAAAGTATTGCCGCACCAATTAATTCAAGGCTCAAATTCAAAGTTCCTTGGGGAACCCTAGTAAAGAGTGGAGGGTCATTAATAACACTATCAATAGCAATATCAATAACTCATCTTCTTCAATTTCACTTAATGAAGAAGGTGATGTTATAGATGACCCATCTTTAGTTGCAGACATATTTTAAAAAAATTTACTTCGAAAATTTTCTTCCTTTAATGCATATGCGAATATCTGTAACCACTGTTCGAACATATATGTATCTTGTAAACAATCATAGTTCCAGCCCCACTTTTTACTTTGAAGATATAAATGAA
Organism: Volucella bombylans; assembly: GCA_949129095.1. Lineage (NCBI taxonomy): Eukaryota > Metazoa > Arthropoda > Insecta > Diptera > Syrphidae > Volucella > Volucella bombylans. Next base: position 213,094,149 of record OX422140.1, read on the forward strand.
CATGAACTTTACGTTCTTATTAATTCATTGAAAAATAAATCCTCGTCTGGAAATGATAAAGTCTCCAACATCACTCTAAACATAAAATAGCTCTGAAAATAACTGAAGTTTTTTTAATCTTAGCGTTAAAACTGGAAACTTTATTAACTCACGTAAATATGCTATTGTGTTGCCCTTATTCAAAAAGGACTGCCGAAATGACGAAAATAACTATACGCCAATTTCATTATTGTCTTCTTTTTCCAAGATTTTTGAGAAAGCTATTAAAAGAAGGATGTTAAATTTTTTCAACAAAATTAATTTTCTTAAACAGCAGCAATATGACTTCAGAAAGGGACTTTCGGCAGAAGATGCTCTTTCACTTTTTTCTTCTTTTATTAACAAAGCTTATTATAAGAAATATTGCGCTGGTCTTTTTGTCGATATTACTAAAGCGTTCGATATGGTTAAGAACACCATTCTTTTGGAAAAATTACATACTGCAGGCTTTCGTAGTTTTATGTCTAGCTGGCTGACTTCCTATCTCAAAAATAGAATAATGGCAGTAAAAGTTGGACAATCTTTAAGTGACACGAAAGAAGTGAATTTAGAACTTCCTCAAGGATCACTGGCCCTCTACTGTTTCTTATTTATATTAACACCATGTTTTCCCTACCATTCAAATTAAAAATCACGGCTTTTTCAGATGATCTAGGCATTGCTTATACTTCATCTAACCTTTTGGATATAGTTTCTGACATAAAAATGACTTAGAAATTAGTTTTACTTACACAAATTAGTTGTTAGTAACAGAACTAAATTAATATTTTTTTAACTTAAATTCAATGGAGTATCATCCATTGATTATCAGCGTTTTTGTCTTAATGTATGCAATTGCATTAAAATCAATGCAGAGTTCACTTTCAATAAAAACTTAAAATGTTGTACAGGCTGTTTCAAAATTGAAATAGTAAAGTAATTTAAATACCTAGGGTTTTTTTCGATCATAATATGAGCTGGCTGCGCCACACGATTTCGTTAAGGGAAAAGCTTAGATCCTTTATTCGCTGTTTTTACCACCTAAAAAGTTATTGGATACTATAGCATTAAAGACTGTTTACTTTGCTCTGGGGAGGCACCCATTTGTCTAAGCTCCAACCACTTATTATATTACAAAAGTGTATATGTGGTAAAAATCGTGTGACGAATTTCAGAAGGTTGAAAATTCTTCCGGTTAGACATACACATTATTTTAAAGTTTCAAGAGTTTTTTTTATTAAAAGTGAATACTTAGAGAGTCCAAAACCGATTCACTTAATTTGCGTAGTAACAGCAGTTTGTTAACCTAAATTCCTTTTCCGGGGTGAAGTTCTTCAAAGGTTGGGATGTGTTGATTGTTGACAATGTCACAACTTGAATGTTTGCTTTTCAGCAGTTTTGGTATACAATTATCTCCTTTTAAGTTTACAATTTTATTCTTGTTACAAATGATTTATTCATTAAAGGATTTGCATTTATCGTTAATTCCATAAAAATCATTCTTACACACTAATACATTTTCAAAATTTAATTATATAATATTTTTATTGTATTTTATTGGTTTAATATAAGTATAGATTTTCACATAGTAAATTTCCAGTAGTAGGGATACTGATAATATAAAGTATTGTTGATAAATTTGAGGCTATGCTAATATGTGCGAATTCAGGTGCCTCTTCTAAATTTATATCCTCTTAAAATTTTTCTTTTGAGAGGATAAAAGAATTAACAATTTTCGCCCATAGTAAGTCGTATTCTATGTTTACTATTTCCTCTTTGATAATATCTATTGTAATTTATACTTAACATTTAAAAAAAAATTATTCTCTAAATTTTTGCTTGTTTTAAGTATTGTAATTTAATTATTCATTTGTTATGTTTGCTAATTTATTTATTCTTTCTGCATATGATTTGTTTATTACTACTTGTTTGTTATTATTACTAAGTAAGTTATATATATGAGATTTAACGATTTGGAAGTCATCGGGGCTTACGGCGAGCCACTTCCATGCTATTAACTACTTCTTTTTTAAATCTTGGTGAAAGCGTGGCACTTGGTCGGGGGAATAAGTTTTAATGGGATGTTTCTTTTTATTATAGTATTGTCTATCATTCGTTTGTTTTGCCTTAATTCTTTCAATATTGTCTTACTTTGCTCTGGATCTGTATTGACATTTCTGTCAAAAATATCTCTATTGGTCTCTTATTCGTGACCGAGTAATTGTATTCGTACACTGCACGATTCAATAATTCCGTGAAGGATCTATGATTTTTCTCAGCTTTTAAGCATCTCATTATTTCCGAAAGCGTGGAATGGAATCGTTCTATTTGTCCATTGATAGAGTTGTTGTATGTGTATATTTCAATTCCTAAACTATCGTGCAACATAAAGCAAATGGTTGCTGAGCTACAAGTTTTTTCATTGTCAAAAATTACCAATTTAGGGACACTGAAAACAAAAATGAGTTTTCTCAATGGTTCCCGAATAAGTTCGATAGCCTTTGATTTGATGACTCTTGTTTGAGCGTATTCAGAAAATTTATCTGTTCCTGCTTTGTCTGTAGAATACGAGTATATGCCAAAATGGACTACCATGTTTCCTGAATTCCTGGCTTACTTGGATGGCGCTCATACTTCTGCTCTTTGCATATGCGACATTGCTTGCGATACGGGACTTCATTTTTGGAAAATAAAAATACTGAAGCAGCTGAATTTTGTTTTCATTGGCATTTCTATGGGCTCTGTTATGTTCATTGATGATTTTCTCTTCCTGTTCTGTTTTGTTTACTAAATTTCCACTTCCAGTTCATCATTTTGGACTTATTATTTTTGTTATTCAAAGCCTATGGTATGTTAAGGGTTGGTGATCAGAGAAAATATTGACGTGCGCTGTACCATACACGTAATTTCTTAAGGTGTTCAATGCCCAAATAAAAGGTAACATTTCCTTCTCATTTGTCGCGTAATTTTCTTCAGTTTTACTGAGAGATCTTGAGATGAATGTTATGGATCTATTATTTTATGAAAGCACAGTACCAATGGCGGTGTTCGATAGTCAATTCGTAACTTTTTTTATAGTCTGGATAGATAAGGAGTAAATCTTTGGAAAGTAATGAATTTTTTAGTTTTTTGAAAGCTGCAAGTGCGTTAGTTTTAAGGGATATAGGGATTTTGCGAGATTGAGTTTTGGATATTCGTTCTTCTTCGCCTCTTAACAGTATTTTTAATGGCTTGAATAACTTCGCGTACTCTTTCACGAAACGGAGGTAATAGCCAGATAAACCCAGGAATGATCTTAGCTATTTAATGGTTTTCGCAATGGGGAAATAAACGATTGCATCGATTTTCGCAGGATTTGTTGATAATCCTCTGGAAGATACAATAAAGCCCACAAATTCAACTTCTTATTTAAAGAAATTGCATTTGTCTAATTGTACTTTCATATTGGCTTCCGCTAATGTTTTAAATACTTCTTTCACATGATTAACATGATCTGTTTCGTTTTTACTGAAGATAATAATATCATCAATAAAAACGTAAACTCATATTGCCCATTGTTGACTGAAAAGACAGTTTTTTCAGTATCAGTTTTTTTCAGTGAGATCTGATGAAAACCACTCTTTAGGTCAAGAACCGTAAAATATTAACTACTTTCCAATTGTGATAGAACTTCTAAAATTTCTGGGATCCGATAACAGTCGGAGATGGTTACAGTATTAAGTTCCCTGTAATCAATTACAAGTCTATATTGCTTGTTTTCGTTGGAATCGGTTTTTTTTAGTACAATCCAGAGTGGGGAGTTGTACGGGTAACGAGATAGTTGGATTATATTGTCTTCTAACGGTTTTTGAATTTGGTTTTCTACTTCGTCTCTAAGTGAAGCTGGGTAAGGGTAGTATTTAGATTACACTGTTAAGTCGGATCTGGTACGTATTTCAGCTCTTACTTTTGTAGCATAAATAAGCTTTTCATTTGATTCGGAGAGTAGAGGACGAGAATTTTTAACAAGTTGATTAATAGCTTTTCTTTCTGGGTCAGGCATACATACGAGTATGATCTGTTTAACTGTTAAAGAGTTAACTGAAGGCGATTTTAGCTATTTTATTTTAATATTGACGTTATTGAATAAGGTCATGAAGCTTTCTTTCAAACTATCATTTATAAGAATGCCATGAAAGGTTTTTAAAGAGGGTAGTATAACGAATTTTAATATTATGTCGTTAAGGCCAAAAAGATTAAGGAAGGTGTAGTGAATTACTTTGACGTTCATTTGGTAACTGTTTTTTTGCTAAATAGGGTTGGATATAATTGTTACTAAAACCAGTGTCGAGTAAAATCGTCACGATCTCACCGTTCTTCGTCCTACATTCGAAGCAGGGTAACGAAGAGTCGGCTAGCTTACAAGATTAATATCGCTGTATTCGAGAGATTGGTTATCATGTCATGTGCGGGAAAGATTCAGCTTGCTGCGGGGAGGATTCGGCTTGTTGCGGGAAGGATTTGACTTGCCGTGGGAAAGATTCAGCTTGTTGCGTAAATGGATTCAGATTATTGTGGGAAATATCCTGCTTGTTGCATCAAGTATCCGTTCAGAGCGGGATCGTACTTGGCTTCTTCCACATTTGTTTCTTGATATAAGGCGTACATATCGTCTGGAGATATGTAAGCTGGTGGTCCGATTGTATAGATTGGTGGAGAGTTGCTAATATCTATGTGAAGGTTCCTTTGATATTTCGTAGGAATGTGAGCTTGTGTTGATGAATTTATTGGTCGCTTTTCGACGTGGTCTGAGCTTATTTTGGTAGTTTACTGTAGCTGACTTTTTTTTTTGTTGTGGCTTCGGAGCGGTTCGTCTCGGAGATGCAAATAGGAATGAATAAGTGAACAGCTGGATGTTTCTAGTTTGTTGATTGTTCTGCGGAGGGTTATTCAGTTGGGGCAGGTAAACTATTTGAGGATAGAATGCTTGTTTATCAGTTGGAGACTGTTGGTTGAAGTTATTTCTATGTGGTGGGGGTGGAAGCGTTTGATTTGATCGATGGGAAGTAATTTACTTACTTTTTGCGTAGTTAGATCTAAATCGTTGATTTTCTAACTTCATACAGAGGTTGAGTGCAGTTGGCAGGTTGTTAGGCTCACGGATGCCAAGCAGTTTTGGCAAATAACCATTAAGACTACTGTTGGATCTTAAGAATATTAGCAAACATTGAACTACTCGTATAATATATTATTTTATTCGATGCGATTTCAATAAAGTAATTGAATAATCTGTTATCTACAATAGATACATTCTGTAATTTTTATAACACTTTGTACAGATTATAACAGATTTGAATTTGGCGCCACTTGCAGTGGCAGCCACCATATTTTTTATTGTTACGAAAATTATAACGTGTTACTTGTATTGAATATGACCATTTACCGGTCAGTTAGTTAAAATAAAGTTTAATTGTTCACCAACTAGCAAGGAAGACAGTATCGTTTTTATTTTTCGCTCCGCTCGCTAAGTTCATTTTTCATATCGATCATCTCAACGAAGATCCAACTACTTTCTTTGCAGTAGAGATCCCAAGTTGACGTTAGGAAAACGCTCTTAACGTACATTTCTGGCGCCCAATGTGTGTGGAAAAAACCTAAATAGATAAAAAAAAAAAAAACTTTGAAACAAATTCACGAACATTTCCAAAAGACGATAAAGTGAATCGCGTTTCGGTTATCGGTTTCGAGTGTGCAAGTGCTAATACGAGTGTAAAGACATATATACATAAATCCGCTGAAATAAAAAACCAATAAATCCCCGATCATAGATACGAAAGAAGCTCAAATTTAAGCTGCTAATCCAGGAGGACAAATATATGTGGGTAGATAAGTATCATCTCCCACCCAGGTACGTCACAAATTGTGTTTCAATCGAATGTGCGCTAAATTACATAACTGCCAAAGTCATAAGATAAAGTGGATGAATAAACGCACCTTCGAAGGAATCGCAATATGCATGCAGATAAAATTAATATACAAATAACTTATCAGTGTTAAAAAAAAAGACATATTGCGATATTTAAAAGTTTGTTTGGGAGATTCTTTACGTATACGTATAGTCTGTGAGATATCACAGTTGATGCTATTAGGGTCGCAGTCAACTTACAATCCGCTTAATCGAACTATTACGTTTCACATCGCTGTAAAGTCCGCTTTCACACGTCGCAAGTGTGTAATGCGCATGTTCTGGTTATTTTCTTTTGAATTGTCATTCAGTGATGCGCGCAACTCTACATGAAGACTTTCCCCTTCTTTGAGTTTGCATGTTATTTGACAGTTCTCTTTCATTTCATCTTTGGCGCTCAGTCTTTCATAATTGAAAATGAGCCCCCTTGTTAATTCTTTGGTCCATTTCAGTTCATCCGCCATACTGAAATGTTGGGCTCGTAGCACAGCGAAAGAAGTAATGAAGCAAATGCGAAAAAGAAAGAAGATGGAGAAAAAGAAATGTCAAAAACTTGCAATGAAATTGCTACCCACATGCAGTGGGAATTTGGTTAATTGGGTATTTTTTGTTTCATTATCCCTCTCTTTTGCACTCATTTGAATCTTTCGAAACTTGCGACGTATGAAAGCGGACAAAGTGATTACCATAGGATTATAATACACAAAATCTTTTACCAGACGAATTCACTGACGTTCGTTGCACTTGCTCAGTTTCGCCGTTCGTTCTGTCGCTCATTCATATAGCAACAAAGCTTTTTTGTGGAACAAAGTCCACAATCAACTATACATTCAATGCATAGATCTTCATTTTGCCCACATCTACACAGCGTATTATAACCTTTTCTTTCTCTCGTCGTCGCCGGAGTGGATGCTACATTGATCGTATGCATTGAAGTAAAGCTTTCGATTGCAGATTTTTCGTCGAGATTCCCTATCGTGTGGATTCTATTGTCGCCGTTGGACACATATTAATGTAGTGACATAATCGCTTTGCAACATATCCAATTTAATAAGCAAGAATATTGTTCAATTACATCTTGCGGAAGCTTTTCTATTTTTTACTACGTCTGAAATTTTCTAAACTCAATCGTTAGTTCAGTTAATGAGTCACACATACATTCACGATAACTAACTCATTTTGATCGACAAGCGTTGTTAATACATTTAACTAATAATATGGCAAATGAGCCAACTATTGAAGAATTAAAACAAATGCGTGCATCTACAAAGGGCAGCATTATCAGAATTAAGAATCTGGTAGAAACCAAAGCGGATACTTTATCCGCAACAGAATTGGAATGCCGGCTAGGGATATTAGAGTCTTATTTTAAACAAGTTCTTTCATATCAAACTCAAATTGAGCGGAAGGTACCCGGTGATCCTAATCGTGGCGAGTTAGAAGATTTGTGTATAGCTGCCAAAACAAAAATCCAATCGCTGTTAGGTCCCAATAGAAATTTAAGCGCTGTGGAAACAAGTTTCGCAACACCGCCGGCAACACACAGTAATTTGCCAAACCTAAAGCTACCGAAGTTTGACGGAAAGTACTCGGATTATAAGAATTTTATCAATTCGTTTACAAAGCTTGTGGATGATGAACCAACTTTAAGTAAAATTCAAAAATGTAATCATTTACTATCCTGTTTGAGTGAACAAGCCTTAAGCACAGTAAAGGCCTTCCAAGTATCGGAAGACAATTACCCAAAGGCTCTCGCAAGGCTCAAAGAACGATATGATAATGACTATCTCATATTTGCCCAATACATTTCGGAGTTGTTTGAGTTACCAAACATCACAAAGGTTTCGGCCATTGACCTACGATCTCTCGTCGATAATATTTCTGCTATTTTTAATTCGCTTCAATCAATTGGATCGTTCGAAAACATTAGCAATGCGATGATTATACATATCGCAATGTTAAAAGTGGATTCGGAAACCCTAGCCAAATGGGACGAACACCAGGATTACAAAACACTTCCGCATTGGACAGCCTGTTCAGCTGTTCTAAGTAAGCGATGTCAATACCTCGAGACTCGCGACAGCAAGCAGCTAAGACCTGACTATGGACGTAAGACGCTTAACAACGGTTTTCGAATGCGAAGAAACTAGGCCTTTGCTTGAATTGCTTAGGAAAGGGTCATAATGTCGCAAAATGTCCATCGCCTTTTAAATGTAAAGTTTGTAAGCAGCATCACCACAGCCTACTACATCGACCACAACAGGAAGAGAATGTTTCTTCAGTTGGCGAACCATCAACCTCAGCGGCTGTGCATGCCGCGTTGGAAACTGGGAGACCTCAGAAAGCCCAGGTGATGTTGGCCACAGCGTTAGTTCTCATCATGGATTCGACTGGAAGTTTTCAGATGGGAAGGGCGTTGTTAGACTCAGGTTCTCAAATCAACATGATCAATGAACGATTTGCCAGGTCACTTAATCTGCAAAAGTCACCAACAAATGTGGATATAGTAGGGGTCGGGGTAGCTGAAACGAAAATCAGTTTCCAAACCCAAACTACAATTCGTTCTAAGTACAATAATTTAGAAGTATTCCTTGAATTTTTGATCACTCCATCAACCAGAAACAACTTTAAGTGTGGCACAATGGAAGCTACTCAAAAATCTAGAATTAGCAGACGAATATTTTTACCAACCTTCGCAGATTGATTTGCTGTAAGGGGCCGAGTCTTTCTTCGATTTGCTTAAAGTAGGTCAGGTCAAACTAGGGCAAGGACTTCCGACTTTACAAAATACATCGCTGGGTGGGATTGTTTCAAATATAAAACACCGTCGAACAGGGAGATGCAACAATGCTTCTTAAGTTTAAACGAGGACTCACTGGATCGCTATGTGGAAAGGTTTTGGGAGTTAGAAGAACTTCATGACCAGAAACCAAAGTGGACAGAAGAACAGAGTGAATGCGAAGCTCATTTCAAAGAAAATCTCGAGAGTTTAGCTGATGGTCGACTAGTTGTACAACTACCATTCAAACGGAATCCAAGCTGTTTAGGATCCTCATATAATATAGCTTTTCGTCGCTTCTTAGCACTTGAGCGTAGGTTGTCAAAAAATTCGTCTTTGAAGCAACAGTATACCGAATTCCTTGCGGAATATAAGAAATTAGGGCATATGTCACTCGTCAAGGAACCTAACTTAAACGAACCACACTATTACTTACCTCATCATTGCGTTATTAAACCAGGTAGCGTATCAACAAAACTTCGGGTGGTGTTTAATGCTTCATGCTACACATCCTCTCAGATTTCGTTGAATGATACTCTAATGGTCGGCCCAACAATCCAGCCTGAGTTATTCAATATCCTTCTTCGCTTTCGCTTGCATAGGTTTGTGTTGACAGCTGACATAGTTAAAATGTATCGACAAGTTTTGGTACATCCTGCTCATCGAAAGTTCCAGTACATTCTATGGAGGACAGGCGAATCAGCCCCAATACAAACATACGAACTCAACACAGTCACATATGGCACCGCTTCGGCGCCATTTTTAGCGATTCGTTGCCTTAAATATTTAGCGGATAAATACAAAACATCATTGCCATTAGGTTCCTGCGCTCTAGAGGAAGATTTTTATGTAGACGATTTTATCACAGGAGACGACAAGATTGAGACATTTGTTCGGAAAATGGAAGAAGTCACATCCATTTTAAATTCAGCTGGGTTAGAGTTGTCTAAGTGGAATAGCAATCTTCCAAATATTGACAAGGCTGTACAGAACACAAACATAAAGTTGAGTGAGTCAGGTCTCACTAGCACTTTGGGGATATCGTGGAACTCGGTTTGTGATCAGTTTATCTTTTCGTATGAGCCGAATAAAACATACTCCAAAAATACAAAACCATCCTTCCTTTTACTTTCGTCGTCGTTCTTCGATCCATTAGGCCTACTTAGTCCAATCATAATTAAAGCAAAGATAATCCTTCAACGATTATGGATCGAAAAAATTGACTGGGATGCAGCTCCTCCACAAAGCATCGAAACCGAATGGGAGCAGTTTATGGTCGATTTACACTCTGTGCAGGATCTATCGGTTCCTAAATTTGCCTTAATCGCAAGGATGCACAGTTATCAAATCCATGGGTTCGCTGATGCATCTATGCACACATATGCTTGCTGCATATATCTCAGAGCAGTTGATAGTGCAGGGTCTACACAAGTAAGGCTTTTGGTATCAAAGTCTCGAGTGTCACCTATAAATAGAAGACAACTTCCTCGGTTGGAGCTGTGTGCAGCTCACCCATTATCAAAATTGTGGAGAAAAAATTCAAGGCATTTTTAAAGGTGGCCAGTTAGAAGTTTACTTTCGGACAGATGCTGCAATTGTTCTTCATTGGATTTCTACTCACTCATCAAAATTGACAACATTTGTTGGTAACCGGGTTGCTGAAATCCAAGCAAAAACACGAGGAGTCATCTGGCGCCACGTTCCTACACAGGAGAATCCGGCTGACATCGTGTCAAGAGGATGCAATATTCAGGAGTTGAAAGGCTCGATCTGGTTCAATGGTCCACGGTTTTTATTGCAAAGTGAAGGAAATTAGCCGTCAAGAATAGAGATCCCGCTTTCTTCAGAGGAAACCTCATTAGAAAAAAGAAAAACCGTACTCATCAGTAAAAAGTCAGAACGCAATTTTGTATGCGGAATAATCGAGCGTTATAATTCCCATTCCAAAATCCTTCGAATATTAGCCTATGTAATAAGATTTTGTCATCGGTTAAAAAAGCAGTCATCTAAAATGGATCCATTTTTAACGGTTGCGGAGATAGACAATGCTTTATTGCAAATCATTCAAATTATACAATCAGACTCGATTACTGAAGAAATTGATGCAATCAAAAACAATCATTCTATTAAAGGATCTATTAAGTGGTTGAATCCCTTCTTGCAGGAGACAAATGGTCTCGTGTTACTGAAAGTTGGAGGACGGCTAAAACATGCGGAGATTCCTGAGGAGTGTAAACATCCTCTGTTGTTACCAAAAAACCACCCATTCACAAAAATCTTAGTCCGACATCTACACTTGTTCGTGAATAAAAATGTATAACTAATATACATATATTTTTAGTTAAAATAATTAGTTCATTTGAATATTAAAATATTGTAATCTATGTTAAATCTATGTTAAATTAATTGAACTTAATCTAATGTAACAAGGAAAACGTAACGTAACGAATTGGAAATATGTTATTTAGTACATTTATATTTTGTATGACAGTTTGTGAACGTAAAAATGGAAGAATTTCCGGGAAAGAATAATAAACTCTCTTTGCTGTAACCTTGGAATTGAATAAACGTGTTTTATTTAAAACCCGCATTTTCACCCATTTTTAACCCCACACAGTAACCCAAAAAACCTAAAAAAGCCCTACACACCCCAACATTTGGTCCTTTTCGTGCCGGATAAAGACTCCACAGAACATTAAAACAATTTATATAAAAAAAATATTCAAGTCCGCAAGTAAAAGTGCAAGGTTCAAACGTACAAACATACATATATATATATATATATATATATAAAGAGACGTAACAAACTATACAAAACATTTAACATTTAAACTTTTTAAAAAATTATAAAAGAAAAAGTGCAAGTGCAAGTGCAAGTGCAAGAACAAGTGCAAGTGTACAAAAAATAAAAAAATATATATAGATATATAGATATATATAAAACATAAAGTACATACACAGATTCCCTCGCGGTCGGTGTCTTGCCCCTTGTCTTTCTTCTTTTTAAGACTTACAGACTCTCTCGGTGGTTTTGCAGAAATCGCATTTCCCGCGCCGTGTAAAAATTAACTTCAACTTTAACCTCAACTGTCACCAGCTGGGCAAAGTTAATCAAAGGTCGTAAGTTGCTGAAATAAAATATTTAATTAAATATCATTTAACACTGTATCTAATAATTTAATAAAATTTAATTGTACTTGATACATACATACATTGGGTTATAATTAATTAATTTACAAAAAAAACCTTAAAAATGTCGAAATTGTCCACGGGTGCAGATCAGAAAGGTGTTCTGGAGCAGATTCTTCGTGACCACTCCAACTTCAAGAAGACTGGAGCATCACGTCGTACAGCCAGCTATCTGTCAGGTCGTCTTCTTATTCTAGAAGGGAACTTCAAGAATGCGCTTGGTCTTCAAGCGAAGATTCGACGAGGAGAAATCGAAGAAGGTCTGGAAGAAGAAGACTTTGATGAAATTTTTGATCTGCTTCAAGAAACATATTTCACTTACCGAGGTGAATTGGTCGACGCTATAGACAATGCCAAGTTAGCATCCAAGGAGAAGATTGTGGAAGGTGAATCCACAGGTGCTTCTTGCAATGAACTTTCATTGCCCCCAATTCAAATACCACATTTTGAGGGCTCGTACACGAAGTGGCGGGTTTTCCACGATGTCTTTTTGTCGTTAGTCCACACAAATAAAAAGCTGGGTGAAATCCAAAAACTTCACTATTTAAAATCATGTCTTACAGGTGAAGCTGCTCGTCTGTTGCAGCATTTAGGTTTGTATGCTGGCAATTATGAAAAAGCATGGGAACTGCTTGTCGCCAGATACGACCACAAACGAGTGTTGGTAAACGCTCATTTCCAACTTTTTTTTGAGCAGCAGCAGTTGATGAAGGAGACGGCAAGCAACATCAAATCTCTACTGGACACATCCCAGGAATGTTTCCACGCCCTGGGAAACTTAGGATTGCCGGTTGGTTCTTGGGATGATATTTTAATTTATATTCTGGTGCAAAAATTACCTGCTTTTACTCAGCGTTTGTGGGAGGAGAAGTTGGGTAGTTCGAAGGAGTTGCCAACACTGAGACAATTTACAGAGTTCCTGGAGACACGTTTTCGAACCTTGGAAGCAGTAGCTGGAACGAGTAGCATCAAGGTCAGCGGTTCTTCTGTACACAAGGCTGTTGCGGTCGAGAAGAAAACGGTGTTGCACGTCAGGAAGAAGCAGTTTGCATGCCAGGTATGTGGTAGAGGTCAGCACTCCCTTCGAACTTGTCAGAAGTTCATTGCCATGGAGATCTGTGAACGATCTAAGGCAGTGGACAGAATCGGGGTTTGTCGGAACTGTTTGGCGTACAGTCACAAGACGAACCATTGTCAAAGCAGTGTGCGCTGCTATTACTGCAAGCAGGCACACCATTCTCTGCTGCATGTTGATAATCTCAGCTCTAAACCTACAAGGGATTATAAAAATATAACAACAGGTACACAAACATTTCATATAAGGTCAAAATTTAACAAACCTAAAGTAACCTCTTCTGAAGTACATCAGCCAAGTGTTCTTCTGGCAACAGCAGTTGTTCGAGTTAGGTCATCAAATGGTAATTATTATCATCTTAGGGCACTGGTCGATCCTGGATCTGAAGCAACATTCATTACTGAATCCGCTGTCCAGTTATTAGGGCTTCATCAGCGACGAACTATCATTCAGGTATCTGGATTGGGAAAAGTTAGCAGTGGTTCATGTCAACGGTATGTAAGTCTTACCTTTGGGTCTCTGGTAACACGTTTCGAGACAAATACCCCAGCTTATGTGTTCAAGTCCCTGACTGGTCTTTTGCCGTCCAAGCCTCTAGCTCTGCAAAACTGGGAACATATTCAAGGTTTGAAGTTAGCTGATCCACAATTCGACAAGCCTGCGACTGTTGATATTCTCCTGGGAGCTGACGTTTACTCTGAGTTTATTCTAGGATCCATTATACGGGGTGATGATGAAAGATCGCCAATCGCACAGGAATCAGAGTTAGGTTGGCTTATCCTTGGGAAGGTTATTTCACAAAATAAAAAACCTGTCCATAGCTTCTTACAGGTTCTCGATAACGACACTCAGCTGCGAAGGTCCTGGGAACTGGAGGAGTTCACCACTAAGAAAACTGCGGAAGAGAAAACTTCTGAAAAGAATAACAACACAATAACAAGATCGCCTGATGGTCGATATGAGGTATTTACAGACGGATGTAAGCCTGGGTTTGGTGCCTCGAGGTTAGGTGCCTTACGTAGGTTTCATCAACTGGAAGGAAGATTCCAGGAAACCCCCACACTACACAAGGAGCTTCAACAGATGAAAGAGGTTGACGAGACGAATATCATACTGGATACACCACACCACTTCTTTACTCCTCACCATGTGGTATTCAATAAACCGGAATGTAAGCCTGGGTTTGGTGCCTCGAAGTTAGGTGCCTTACGTAGGTTTCACCAACTGGAAGGAAGATTCCAGAAAAACTCCACACAGCACAAGGAGCTTTCCAAGTGTTTACAGGAATGCAAGGAGCTTCGTCAGATGCAAAAGCTTGACAAAAAGAATACCTTACTGGATACACCACACAACTTTTTCGTTCATCAGCATGCGGTATTCAAGAAGTCAAACAAAACCACGAAGCTTCGTCGCAATTGTGTATACTACAAACGTTTTGTTCGAAACTGCCGGGCACAAGCTGGAAAAAGAAACAGAGGTCCACTAAAGGTAGACGCAATCGGCACAAGACTTTTCGAAATTCGTGAAGAAGACACTGCCGTGGAGATGTCGAGCGAAAAATATCTGCATAGGATGAGACAGCGCCCGAAGTGGACAAGACGGAAGCCGGGATCGAAACGCGGACACCTTAATTCTCTGGACGAAAAACTACCGCCGTTGCAGTTGAGATTTCGACGAATTATTGGCGCACATCCCGGAAAAGACGGACTTGCTTAATCGGTCGCTTTGAAAATTTTGCTACTTGCAATTAAATATTGCAAGCGAAAAGCGAGAAAATTTAAACAACACAACACAACATTTAAACGACACAACACAACATTTAAACGACACAACACAACATTGATAAACTCACATGGAAAATTAAAGATATTTCTTTTCTTTGAAAACAATTTATTAAATTAATAAAATATAATGACAACAAACTTATTCTATCCTAGATTCCCTACACTACACAACACACATACAGTCCACTCTAGACCACGCAAAATCATTAATATCAGACATTCCGGATAACGCTGTGGAGTTCCGAAACTCCAAAATGCCGACGGGAATTGGAGAGTCAAAACCCCGACGGAATTTGAAGCTTCTTAGTGAACACTCAACGTTATCCACAGAAAACACATCATTCATACCAGACAACGTTGCAGAGTTCCAAAATCCCAGAATGCCGACGGGAATTGGAGAATCAAAATCCCGACGGCACTTGCAATTTTTCACATGAACACTCAACGTTGTCCACTCAACACAACACAACACTTTAACATTTATCCCATTTTTACAAATATTTCAACATAAAACACTCAAATGTAAAAATAAATAACTTAAACTATGGTAAATAATCATAAATTACATAAATAGAGAAAATAATAATAAATAAATATGTAAACAAAAAAATGAATATGTCAAAAAACTTACTGGACGAATTGCAACAACAATTCTATACGAAGGCGGATTCATGGCTTTACACAAAAATGTAAATACCACACACACACCACACACACTAAGAAGGCTAATTCGGCCATCATCAAAACACTATCCGATCGCGAAAATTTCGTCGCACAGCATCGCACTGCACAACCAAAAATTGCGTACGCGGAGAACAGTTATCGTACAAAATAACACTACAAATTGTGCCGAGTTATTGGGAAAATAATTGCAATGAACTTTTATTATTATTATTATTTTTTTTTTCCCATTTTCACATTTCTTTTTTCTTGTTTTTTTTTTTTGTTGCACTGCACACGAAATGTCACTTGCGCGAAACCGAAAACAATCGACGTACATATGTATTTCAATATAAACACACGCACGTACATATATACGATTGTGTACTTGCGCCGATGTACACAAATCAAAACGAAATCGAATTTCACGAAGGGGAGCAGACAGAAAAGATTAAAGAAATAATTATTTAAAAACACTTACCTTTTTAATAAACAAAAGGGGAAAAGGCAACGAAAATTCACAACACAAACTAAACAGAAACCGAACACGCGACGCGATTTGACCCAGATTTGGTCAACGATCAAAACAAACTGTTGCACTATTGCAATTTGTCAATGACACATATTTTATCTCCCTTTGTTGCTCGTTTGTTATATCGTCGTCCTTGTCACCTGCATGTAATGTTTCAAATTAATAATTACACGATTTTGTCTCATTTTACATGTCTAGTCAACACACTCACACAACACACAACTTTTATGTCAGAAGAGGTACAGTACGGTACAAGAGCGAGGACACTTGCGGACGAAATTCGTCCACCGGGCGGGAGAATGTTCGTGAATAAAAATGTATAACTAATATACATATATTTTTAGTTAAAATAATTAGTTCATTTGAATATTAAAATATTGTAATCTATGTTAAATCTATGTTAAATTAATTGAACTTAATCTAATGTAACAAGGAAAACGTAACGTAACGAATTGGAAATATGTTATTTAGTACATTTATATTTTGTATGACAGTTTGTGAACGTAAAAATGGAAGAATTTCCGGGAAAGAATAATAAACTCTCTTTGCTGTAACCTTGGAATTGAATAAACGTGTTTTATTTAAAACCCGCATTTTCACCCATTTTTAACCCCACACAGTAACCCAAAAAACCTAAAAAAGCCCTACACACCCCAACAACACTTATCTAATTACCATGCTGGACCAAGAGCTTTGGTTGCTTTGCTGAGACAACAATTTTGGATAATCAATGCCCGAGAAGTCGCGCGACATACGGTAAGGCAGTGTATTCACTGTGTTAGATATCGACCCAAACTGCTGGACCAAATCATGGGCGATTTGCCGAAAGAGAGGTTGACTCCATCGCGGCCTTTCTTGTGCTGTGGAGTAGATTTTTGCGGACCTATCTATACGTATCTAAAGATCAGGGGCAAGGTGCCCTACAAATGCTATGTTGCAGTGTTTGTCTGTTTCTCACAAAAGCTGTTCACTTAGAAGTTTTTTTCTGATTTGTCGGCCGAGGCATTTATTGCAGCTTTGAAAAGGATGATTGGTCGTAGAGGTTTACCTAGAGACATACACTTCGACAACGCGACCAATTTTGTGGGATCATAATCCAAATTAAATTTGCAATATGTTCTTTAAAAAATGTTCCCAAGAAATCTTGCAATTTTTTTGTACTAATGTTGGCATAAATTTTCATTTTATACCCCCCAGGGCACCTCACTTTGGCGGAATCTGGGAAGCGGCCGTTAAGGTCGCAAAGGGTCATCTGCAGCGAAGTTTAGGTGGAGCAAGGCTGACGTTTGAGGAGCTTTCTACGGCACTTGTCGAGATTGAAGCCGTGATGAACTCTAGACCTATCACCCCGATGTCATCCGACCCTAACGAGCTGGAAGCTCTTACGCCCGCACATCTATTGATAGGGTCGTCTCTGAAAACCATCATAGAACCAGCTATTGAAGTTCCGGAAATAAGCTACATCGACCGGTGGAGCCGAATCAACGCAGTCAAAACCCATTTCTGGCGCAGGTGGTCTGCGGAATACCTGCATGTGCTACAAGGCAGAGGAAAATGGACATCGCCTAGCCACAACCTGAAAATTGGCGACTTAGTGCTTATTCACGAAGACAACATACCTCCCCAAAGATGGCTAATGGGAAGGATATCAGCAGTCGTCAAAGGCTCTGATGGTAAAGTCCGAGTCGCAGATGTGAAAACAGGTAAAGCAACTATCAGACGTAACATTCGAAGACTTGCACCGCTACCGTGTTAGACTCTTGAAAGCAGATGCTTTCAAAGGGGGCGGAATGTTGGATCTTAAGAATATTAGCAAACATTAAACTACTCGTATAATATATTATTTTATTCGATGCGATTTCAATAAAGTAATTGAATAATCTGTTATCTACAATAGATACATTCTGTAATTTTTATAACACTTTGTACAAATTATAACAGATTTGAATTTTGCGCCACTTGCAGTGGCAGCCACCATATTTTTTATTGTTACGAAAATTATAACGTGTTACTTGTACTGAATATGACAATTTACCGGTCAGTTAGTTAAAATAGTTTAATTGTTCACCAACTCGCAAGGAAGACAGTATCGTTTTTATTTTTCGCTCCGCTCGCTAAGTTCATTTTTCATATCGATCATCTCTACGAAGATCCAACTACTTTTTTTGCAGTAGAGATCCCAAGTTGACGTTAGGAAAACGCTCTTAACGTACAACTACTAATGAATGTGTTTAATGCTTTAGTCCTCTACGTATTAGTCAGTAATAAGGTTGTTAGGCTCACGGATGCCAAGCAGCCTTGGCAAATAACCATTAAGACTACTAATGAATGTGTTTAATGCTGTAGTCCTCTACGTATTAGTCAGTAATAAAACAGAATCACGCCCTATTCCCACACAAGAGATCTTATTTAAGATGAGAGACATGTGGTAGTTTACTGTTTGTCAAAATTCCTGAACGGAAGAATTACCTTGTATCAGAGAGGACAATTGATACTGTAAGGTACCGACGTCTCTTTGATCGGCATAGTGTAGCGGAAGGCACTTGAAAATAGCTTTCAGTTAAGTTGTGTATTATAAGTTTCTAATATTGCATATGCATTCAAAATTATCTTATTTCTTATAACCCTTAAAATACCGTAATATTTTGGTGATCCGTTTATATATGAACCTTACTTGGATAAGGCGTTCTACGCTCTTTATCCATGAGTTGAACTCTTCTGCTTTTCCAGACAAATCACGTAGATATCTGACTATGTTGGGCACTTTATCTAGGTCTGCAAGTACACCAAGTGCGGGATTTATGGGCTGATCTTGATTAATGGAACATTCCTATTTTGGCTCTAATAAGGATCTCACGATACCGGTAATTGCATTAATCAGGTCGACAGAAGGAACTACGCATCGCGGTTGACTCGTAGCTTGTTGTGGGCTTGTAGAGGGTTGGAAAACACTTGGCTGGGAAACACTAGGTTGGGAAGCACTGGGTTCAGAGTCATTCGATTTGGGGAAGATAAGAATACTGGGACGAATCAGATTATTAGGGTTAGACATGATTACAAGCTATTTATATATTTATTTATGAAAAAAAATTGGATTAATTTGGCTTTTAATTAATTTAATTAATTAAGTAATTGCCAATACTTTATTAGAAAGTATGTTTCTCTTTTCTCTTTGTTTTATTGTGGAATAAAATACGACTTACGACTACTTTGTTAGAAACTATGTTTCTCTTTTCTCTTTGTTTTAGATTAAATATAATTATGTTAAGATTACTTTATTAGAAACTATGTTTCTCTTTTCTCTTTGTATTAAAATGAAATATAACTTAAGATTACATATATTATGATTGTCAGCATCGCCATAATTTTACTGGAGCGGCTGGCTGCCGACGCTGTCTCTTTTTCGTCTTTGGTTGAAGTTACTCGGGGCCTTTAAATTTCTCCAGTGGGAAATCGTGCACACTCGTGCACACTGTGAACAAGTATCGCGTTAAATTTACTCGGATCACATTATATTTTGCGTTAGCTTTGCTCACGTTACTTTTGCTAACTTTACTTTTGTTAACTTTACTTTTGTTAACTTTACATTTGCTGGGGTGCCAGTTATGGTTTCCTGCGCTACTGTGATGAAAAAAAACGTAGAACTTAATTTTTGCAGACCGTATTTCCTCTTTATTCGATAAACGATAAATCCCAAACTTAATTCTAATTTACTGTTCGTTGAGGAACGAGGAGGAGATTAAAAAAGCGGTTTCTGTACTGTACTTAAGTTTGAACTGTTAATCAAAACCAAAAAAAAAGGAGTGAAACGCAGAACGGCCGTTTTGGTTAAACGTTATAATCAGAAGTGGTTTATTTGCTCTCTCTATTGACTCTAACAACAGGTATATATAAGCATGTATGATACATCGATCTGACGTTTGTTTTTAGTGCTGTTCGTCTTGGATTCTGTTAGTGCTGTTTGTTTTGGATTCGGCAGCAACCAGCAAGTAGTGTTGGTGACTTAAGTCTCCAACATTCTCCCCCGCCCGGGGACTGCATTCCGCCTTAGTGGTCTGGTTATGCGTTGTCTTATCAGGTCTTGATACTGGCGACTCTCGTCAGTGTATGAAAAGAGAGATCAATTTAATTAGTATATACATATGTATATAGACAGCAAACAACAACAAACAAGTGGAAGCATTGATGGCCTATACTTTCAACGGGGCCCTTATGCATTGTCCCGTCGAGAGCATGAGAGGCGTTGCTGTTATTAGCGCTTGAAATCGTTGTTGGCCAATGGTGAAAATATTTACGTGATTTACGTATTGAACTATTCGATGTCGTGAAATTTAATTAATGAGGATGTTTTTTTTTTGTGTGATGGCGAAGTTTGTGTGTGTGTGTGTGAGAGATAGAGTTGCGTGTGTATGTGTGTGAGAGATAGAGTTGCGTGTTTTTGTGTGTGAAAGATAGAGTTGCGTGTGTATGTGTGTGAGAGATAGAGTTGCGTGCGCATGTGTTTAATAATAGTCGGTGGACAAGTTCAGTGGACTGTATTGGAGGGTGAGGGCTATGTAACTCGTTTGTATAGAAGTCCGATTGTTATGAGGGATGAATATTGCTGTGTGAAATGTGGTCGTGTGCAATTTGGTACGAATTTGTTAGCAATTTAGTGCGCTTGAATTGTTGATGTAATGAGCGACTGCTGAAATATAAAAGATTCGGGCTGATTGGCGTCGTTTGTGTAATTCGGGGTATGTATTGACTCCTTATTGTTGACATGCATACTGGGCGAGTATATTATGGTGTGTTGCTGGATGGTTCCTTGGTTGGCAGTGGACACAATTTAGTGATTGGTCGTCGAAACTCTCCATGTTGGGTTTTGACCTTCACTTCTCTTGTTAGCTGGTCTAAACCAGGATACGTCTCTGTAATTCGCCCGAGGCTCCATCTTGCTGGGGTAAGCCGTTCGTCCTTGATCAATACGAGATCACCTGCCTTTAACTGAGGACACCGCTTTAGCCATTTTGGGTGCTGTTGTAGTCGAGCTAGGTATTCGACCTGCCATTGTTTCCAAAAGCTCTGTAAGTGTGCTTGCAGGGTTTTCCATCGATCTTGAAGGGATTGCTTCCCGATTGTAAGGTCTGGTTCAGGAACTGTTAAAAGGGTCTCTCCTATCAGGAAATGTGCCGGCGTCAGCGCTTCGAAGTCATCTGGGTTTTCTGATAAGGGACACAGGGGCCTAGAATTCAAGCACGCCTCAATCTGCGTCAAAAGGGTCGCGAGCTCTTCGAATGTAAGTGTTCCGTTCCTAGCGATCCGTCGGAAGTGGTACTTAACAATCTTCACTCCAGCTTCCCACAATCCTCCAAAGTGGGGAGAAGCGGGCGGGATGAAATTCCATTTTGTACCTTGTGTGGATAACACCTCAGCTACCTCTTTCCAATCGTGGAGTGCGGCCTTTAGAAGACGGCTTAATTCGGCCTCTGCTCCAACAAAATTTGTCTCGCAGTCGCTGTAGACCTGGCTGCAAACTCCTCTCCGGGCTGTGAATCGACGAAATGCTGCCAGGAAGGCCTGTGCCGTCAAGTCGCTGACAGCTTCTAAATGTATCGCCTTGGTCGATAGGCAGACAAAAATGCATACATAACCCTTGTAGCATTTGGCTCCGCGTCCTTTCCATGCTCTTATTGTGATGGGCCCCGCATAGTCAATTCCGACATGAGTAAAAGGTCTGGACATCGTAACTCTCGGAGCTGGCAGTTCTCCCATCAGCTGCTGAGCTGCCTTACTGCGAAACCGGTAGCAAACGACACAGCTATGCAAGTACCTTTTTAGAATGCGTCTCATTTGAAGGATCCAATATTTGGCTCTCAAGTAGCATATCATCTGTTGTATCCCGCCATGAAGCGTTTTCTCGTGTGCATCACGTATGATCAGGACGGTCAAGTGATGTCCCGATTCTAAAATGATGGGATGCTGCTGACTGTATGGAATATTTGCATGCTTGAGCCTTCCGCCGACTCGGATGAGTCCATTGTCTCTAAACGGGTTAAGTGCTCCCATGCCTCTGGCCCGACAAATCCCCTCGGGAAACATCTGGTGTTGAAGCATCGTGCAGTTATGTTATGCGCTTTGTTCGTTTCATCCGGACATAAGGGACCAGAGACTCTACTGCCTTGGGGCTTTCGAGCGTTGTTGATAAACCGCAGGCAATGACCTAAGGTTCTGATGAGACGGCCTAAACGTGAAAAGCGCTTTATTAGTGAAATTACAAAATTTTCTAAAGCCTCAGTGTGATGAACATGCATAATTATTTTTCCTTATTCCGTAGTAAAATTTGATGGTTGTTCAGGAATTTCAAATTTCCAATTGGATCTAATAAATGCGGGCCCGTTCCACCAAAGATTTGCGTGTACCAATGCGGAAGGTGATAAACCTCGGGATGCTGAATCTGCTGGGTTATGTTGCGTGGGTATGTGTCTCCAGATGTTGCCCGGTGTGAGTCTTTGGATCTCACCGACACGATTTCTGATGAAAGTTTCCCATCGCGACGCTGGTGCTAAAATACAACCGAGGGTAATCATTGAGTCAGTCCAGGCGTACATGGCTATGTCGTCGCGCCAAATTACGTGTGCAGTGTAATCAAGAAGCTTGGCAAGCAAGACCGCACCACACAGTTCCAGCCGAGGAAGACTTACTGGCTTCAAAGGTGCCACCTTTGATTTTGAAATAATCAAATGCATGTGAACCTTTCCCTGCTCATCCGTTGAACGTAGATAGATTGCAGCACCGTACGCTTTCTCGGATGCATCACTGAACCCATGCAACTCAATTTTGGTTGAAGTGCTAACTACATGGATCCACCTTGGCAGCCTTATGTTGTTAATTGCATCTAGATCATTGTAAAATGTATTCCATTCTTGCAAAATCAGTGGTTCAATTGTTTCATCCCAGGACAGTTTTTGGAGCCAAAGTTGCTGCATGAAACACTTCGCCTGTAGGACACACGGTGCAATCCATCCCATGGGATCATACAACCGTGCGATCGTGGACAAGATGGATTGTTTGGAGGAGTGAAATGAAAGCAGAACTGATCATCGACTGGAAACCATTGAATTCCTAAGGTCTTGACTTGGTTCGAACCTTCAAATGGTATGGCAAAGGTGGAGTCGCTTTCTTCCATTGGTATCCCGTTGAGAAGCTTGGCATTGTTTGACGTCCATTTTCGTAGACTGAACCCCGCTTCCTGTAATACCGATTTTATCTCTCTGCATTTTTCTTCAGCTTCCTAAATGGTGTCTGCTCCTGAAAATAAATCGTCCACGTACATTTCATCCTGGATCATCTTAGCGGCTCTGGGGTTCGCGTTCTCGGCCTGCTTGGCTACTTCCATCAAGGTTCGTATTGCGAGATATGGAGCTGCAGTTGTTCCAAAAGTAACAGTCTTGAGCCTAAAGACCTTGAGCTGATCTAGAGGATTTTTACGCCAGATTATTAATTGGAAATTTGAGTCCTCTTTCCTCACCCAAATCTGCCGATACATTTTTTCAATGTCCGCAGAGAAGGTAAATCGGTAAAATCTCCATCGCAGAATTACGTCTATACCATTTTGCTGCAAGGGCGGGCCCGTCATCAAATGGTCATTGAGAGAGCTTCCATCTGTGGTTCGAAACGATGCGTCGAAAACTACTCTCAACTTTGTTGTGGAACTCCCTTCCTTACATACGGCGTGGTGAGGTAGAAAATAATGATTGGTGTTGGCAAGAGATTCTTCCCTCACGGCAACCATGTGATTCAACTGCAGATATTCATCCAGACAAGCCGTGTATTGCTCACGCAGTTGGATATTTGTGGCGAGCCGTTTTTCCAAACTCTTCAACCGTTGAAGGGCACCTTGGAAGGATCTCCCTAGGAGCGGAAATGTGTTTCCTTTAAATGGTAGAGCCACCTGGTAATGACCATCTGCCAACCTCTTAACATTTTTCAGGTACTGTTCTTCACATTCGATGTCCTCTTTAGTTTCCACGGCCTTGAATGGAACCTCCTCCAATTCCCAGAATTTGCTAAGCTGTGCATCAATGTTGGTGGTCTGAAGAAAGCTGTAAATGGGCCTCGGTTCCAGAGACGCTTTACCAAATAGGATCCATCCTAGCTTCGTGTTTTGAGCAATGGGCAATGTCTTATCCTGTGGACGGACTAAGTCGGGTAGCAAAACATCTGCTAGCACGTCACTGCCTAATAAAATGTCGACTTTGGATGGTTTATGAAATGTTGGATCGGCCAAGAGCAGGTCGTTGAGATGACTCCAGTCACTAACTGGAATCCTCCGAGACGGGAGATGGCCAGACAGCGACTTGTAAATAAAAGCCTGAACGGCTGTCTCGAAGGTCGTATATTGTGATGCAACAACAATGTCGACAACCCCCTTGCAGGTGCCACTGCTGACCATTCCTAGCCCGGAAAACTCGACCTGAGTCCGTCTCGGCTTCAAACGTAGGAGTTGAGCAGCTGATTCAGTTAAAAAAGTTGCCTCTGAACCCGAATCTAAGAGTGCGCGCAGCTTAAATTCTTCTCCTGTAGAAGCTCTCACCTTAACATAAGCGGTAGCTAGCAAAACCTGCGTCGGTGTATGCGTAATTGCATGGAGTGAATTGAGGGTGGGATTCACTTTTTCTCCTCTGGTTGACTGGAAATTTGCACATCTGTATTAGTGGTGGAGTTGAAAAATGTTTGTCGTTGTTGATGTTCTCCCCGTGCAGGTGTAAGATCGTTTGAGGTGGAAGATCTTTGTGATTGGATGAAGGTGTTGGATGGTGGATGTGATTGGATTGGTTGTTGGGAGGAGGTGGTGGTAATATGTAACAAAGGGCGATGCGGTTGTTGGCAATAGTAGCATCTATAGCTACTGGGGCATTGCTCGGATTTGTGGTTGTAGGCTAAGCAGTTGGAGCAGAGGCTCAACCTATCAACGCTTTGCCGACGATTAAAGATGCTCATCTTCAAAAACTTTTTACATCTGCGAACTGCATGTTGTCCACTGCTGCAAATTTGGCAGGAGATTTGTGGCTTGCTAGCCTGCGAATGAAAACTGCTTTTGTGAAACGTTTGTCTTGGCAACTCGGTCGTGGCCCTAGCTGGTTGGGAACTTACTGCTTCCAAGGTACGAAAACGCATTTCTAAAAATTGGGAAAAATCAGAAAATGTTGGCAATTCTTTCGGTTTCTCCCTAGTCCCTAAACGCTCTTCCCAAAGTTTTTGAGTTTTGTTTGGGAGCTTTTGAAGCAAGACAAAAATCACTATCACATCCCACTCATCCACCCGAATATTTAAATTTTTCAAACTGTGAAGAACTTCGGTAGTGGTGTCCAAAAATTGTTTAATTAAATCGGACCTTTCCTGGCTAATGTGAGACTGATTGAAAAGACATTTAAGCTGCGTGTTAACCAAAAACCTTGCGTGATCATACCTATCCGTTAGTATCGTCCATGCCTTGATATAATTCCCGTTATCGATGCTCAGGTGATTTAAAAGTTTCTGGGCTTCACCTGACACACTTGACTTCAGATAATGAAGTTTCTGAATCTCAGACAATGCACTATTCCTATGAATTAATGATACGAATAAATCATGGAATGACCTCCACGTATCGTAGGTGCCTGAGAACACGGGTAAATTAATTTTTGGCAGCTTGATATCCACCTTTGTTGCAGTAGTAGGTACTGCATCTGCCGGGTCCTTGTCATCGCCACATTTCTGCTTATCGGCTGCATCTAGCAAATCTCCCCTGTAGATTATGTAAGCGTCGCAAAGCCTATCGTACAAATCTTCAATTTTTTCGAACGATTCCGCGTCTTTTTCCTCGATGGTATTGAGAAGCGTCTCATGTAACCTTTTGGCGTCTGCCATGTCGCCTTCCAAAAGCGCTAAGCGCCCCGCAAAATAATTAGCAGTCCTGCGGGCTGGACCCGTTTTAGAAAAATTTAATTGATCCCTCACTAATTTTTTATATATCCTCTCCAACACTTTTTTCTCCATTTTTATTTATAAAAACACACACAATATATATACGAAAATTCACTTACTTGTTTTTTCCTCGGTGCACGTGGATTCGTCGTTGTGATCTTGCTGCAGCTCGTTGCACACACGTGGTCTTTACTGGAACTCTGGACAAAATTGTGGCGACTTGGTATCCCCTGGTAATCGCTCATACACACACTGTCTGCTCTGCAAATCCGGGCAAATTTGTGGCCACTTGGTCTACTTCGGAACACGTTGCAATCACACGCACTGTCTGCACTGCGATTTCGGGCAGATTCCTTCTCCAACAAATTCAGACCTTAAAAACTTCTTTGGCTTCGAAAGGACTAAAATGTTCGTTGAGGAACGAGGAGGAGATTAAAAAAGCGGTTTCTGTACTGTACTTAATTTTGAACTGTTAATCAAAACCAAAAAAAAAGGTGTGAAACGCAGAACGATCGTTTTGGTTAAACGTTATAATCAAAAGTGGTTTATTTGCTCTCTCTATTGACTCTAACAACAGGTATATATAAGTATGTATGATACATCGATCTGACGTTTGTGTTTTAGTGCTGTTCGTCTTGGATTCTGTTAGTGCTGTTTGTTTTGGATTCGGCAGCAACCAGCAAGTAGTGTTGGTGACTTAAGTCTCCAACATTTACAGTTATTTATACCTTAAGTTGTGACTGATGAAATGCTGAGTAGGCAGCTTAGGTGTGGGAAAAATATCATGTTGTTTTGCTGGTTGAATTCGCGGAACTGCATTTCGGTCAATATACACGGTATCCGGTGCATGCAAGTGTATGAACTGTAGATGGAACTGCATATGCTGGGAATCAGATTTGACATATGTGATGGATTTATGATCTGGGGGTCAGGTGCATTACTTGTGTGAATAAGCTTTTGGGTGTTAACATATATATTTGAAATATATACATCAGATATATGATATGAGGGGGTCAGAGCACAAGGGGTCTAACTAACAGTAGCACAGATTTGAGAAATTCTTGTTTAACTTCAAACGAAAACTACTAAATGATAAGTAGTTATCCTTTTTCCCGCTAGACCTCACTTCCAATCAAGCCTACACTTGCTTCCTTTGTGCACCAAATAAATCAGTTTCAGTTTCAGTTTTAAATGCATTTTATTTTCTTAACACTAACTCTTACATTCTAACAAAAAATGCTTAAATTCTAGCTTACAATTACTTAACAATTTTATGCTAACTTACTGGCCCCACACAGGCACTCTAAGCTACTCTAAATTCTTATATCTATGTCTTTCAACTTTATTTACATATTACTACTCATTTTATACTCGTATACTCACGGCTAAGAAAAATATTTGTTTACAAAAACTTAGCATATGGACATTTTTTTTATTTTTTATAAAAGCTTAGTATCTAACTTAAAATAAACCTTAACCTAAACCCTAATACACACATAAATACGCATAGACATTATACACATTCATATACATATATCAGAATACACCTTTGTATACACTGATATATGTATATGTTTATTAAATGCTAACCTAAACCTATGTAAGCCGACGATCGCTATTTATAGAGAAAACAGATTGGTCATTAGTAAGGCTGCTCCGTAATTGACGGAAACGAAGACGAAAAATCTTCTCCATCATTCAACCACCAGAAATTCTGGTGCTGCCGAACGACATCCCTCTTATAGCGATTCCCCACCGCCCTACTGAACCTGAGGCGACGATCCACACTGCCGTGTGCGACGTCTCTGCTGTAGTTGTGTCGCCTGTCTCCAGCTGTCCAAGCGACATGGAAGGCTAACGACACCTCTGATCTATTCTGGATCAACCCTATCTGATTTAGGTAGAGGAATGCTTCCGGTGGAACGAAGCCGTCAGAGCGCACATTCTCGTGGTAAAGGTAATTGGGGTAGTAAGCCCCAGATAACAGGTTATTCGTCGAGGTCATTGCTCTTGCAATGTGCCTTCGAATCAGCTTAATTACGAAGTTGTCCACTCGTATTAGGTTCGCCCTGTTGTAAAGGACCTTATTAGGATACAATTTTTTGTACTCCGACTCTGGTGTTCTGTACAAGCGAAGGCAAGCCCTCTCAAACACCCGAATCTTCTCCATTAAGCTTGCTCGTACATTGAACCACACGGGACAACCAAATACCAGCATGGGCCTGATAAGGGCCATGTAGCAGATTACCTTTACCGCAGCATCGAGTTGGCTGCTATAAAACAGTCTCTTTGTAAGGGCAAAAGTATTTTTGCCAAAATACAGAAACTGATCTAGCCAGATTCCAAGGTATCTGACTACATTTCGACAGGCAAGAGGTCCAATGATAGAGAACTTTCGCCAATTCTTTTTGGTATCTCTAGAGGCTCCAGACAACGGCGTCCTAAAGAGAATGGTTTCCGACTTCTGAAAGTTGATTTTCAACTTCTAGTGATCGCAAAATCGTCTAATCTTATCGAAGTCACTCTGCAAGAGAGTATTAATGACCTCGATTTTTGGACCTGTTCTGTACGCTATCAAATCGCCTGTGTACGCAATAGTATGGGGAAGTGAACCTATCAAGTCGCTTGTAAAAATGTTGAATAGGATCGGCGAATTGACCGCACTTTGCTGAAGACCATTTTTAATTTGAAATATTCCAACAGAAGTCACATCACCATTTTTCACGATGAACTGTCTGTTGGTTAGCATATTATAAAGAATGTACAAGAGCGGTTAACTGATCCCCAGCATAGTCAGCTTATAGAAAAGACCCTCTAACCATACGGTGTCGAAGTCCTTCTCCAAGTCAACAAGCAGGCACCAGTACATTGTTTTTTGCCTTTATTCCATTGGATATCGGACACTAGTTTAGACGCGGCATGTGAGATATCATGTCCCGCCTTAAAACCGAATTGATTATCCGGAACTATATGTTTGTCCTCAACCCACCTAGTCAGAGCTCTATTGATTACCTTCTCAAAAACCTTACTGATATTCACAAGGAGACTTATCGACAGGAGATTGGATATATCTGTTACCTTTTTGGAGGTAGGTTGAACCACCGCCGTTTTCCAATGTGCATTATTCATTGCATTTGTAGAATGTTTGTGTGGGTACAAATAATAGAACTTATTCTTTTCAATACAAATCCCTTTATTCAGTACAGTTACAATTCACTATTTAATTCTTTCTCTCAGTACAATTCAATTTCTCAACCACTTATACTTTTCTTATCTTTTACTTAAACCTCTTAATCACTTCTTCTAATTAACACTTCAAATTCAACTTTGGAACTGATTTGCATACCTTTGGGATGCTGGTATTTATACTCGAATGACATACTTCGAGAACAATCCTCGCCATCCAGCGTCCCATACAATTTCCAATTTGCTAGAAAATTCGATTCTACTCTCCAGTCGAGACTGCTAATCCAGTATCGAAACCTTCTAGTCTTCGAGTTCCGACATTTTCTGCTAGATGTCGCTGCTCACATTTGACTGGTTATCACATTGCTCCCTCCCTACAGTTGTTCGTCCCGAACAACTTCGTCATTCAGCATCCCGTTGAAATGATACATTCTATCCAAATGGACCACTTTCAATTTTCCTCGATCCCCACGCTGGATCCGGTAGACAACGTCATTAATGCGGGTTATCACCTTGTATGGACCTTCCCAGTCCTGTTGCAATTTTGGTGATTTGCCTTTCTTACGCTGAGGATTATACAGCCAAACCAGATCTCCTTCGTTGAAACCGGAAGATTTCGCCTTGATATCGTACCTAGTTTTCATGCGGCTGCTTGCTAGCTTCATCTTTTCTCTGGTGTCTTCATGCAATTTACGAATCCTGCTGCGTAAGTCATTCACGTACTCGTTCACCTCTTTGGGCTCCGTCGGTGGGGATCCGAATTTTGCTTCACTTGGCAACCGAATTGTTTGACCAAATAAGATCTCGGATGGTGTGTGCCCTGTTGAGCTATGGACCGCGTTTCGGTAGGCCATTAAGAAGAGGGGTATGTGTCGATCCCAATCCCGCTGGCAGTTGCTGACAACCTTAGATAGATGCTCATTCAAGGTCCGATTGAATCGCTCGACCATTCCATCAGATTGAGGGTGTAGTGGCGTTGTCCTTGTCTTTCTTATTCCCAAATATTGGCATATTTCCTGGAAGACTTTTGATTCAAAGTTTCGCCCTTGATCAGAGTGCAGCTCCATTGGGACCCCAAATCTGCTCACCCAGTTGTTGACTATCTGTTCGGCTACGGTCTTAGCCTCTTGATTTGGGATGGCAAACACTTCCGGCCACTTACTGAAGTAATCCATGACTACGAGAGTATATCGGTTTCCATTAAAGGTTTCGGGAAACGGCCCAGCGATGTCGATGGCTATTCGTTCGAAAGGTGCTCCGACATTGTATTGTTGCATTTGTCCATGTGGCTTTACTTTTGGACCCTTGGTAGCCGCACATCTTATGCACTTTTTGCACCAATTCTCGACATCTTCTTTAGCGCTTAGCCAATAGAAACGTTCCCTTACCTTTTCCAACGTCTTATTTATTCCCAAATGGCCTCCTGAGATTCCGTCATGTATTTCATGGAGCACTTGGTTGACTCTTGACCGTGGCACAATTAGCTGCATACGAGATGTTGTCCCATCTGCACTTTCCCATTTTCTCTTCAGCAATCCATCTTGCACAAAAAGCGAGTCCCACTGTGCCCAGTATGCCTTCAGAGTTTGGCTCCGATCTGATATCTGCTGCCAGCTTGGTCTTTCCTCGTGTTCTTTCCAGGCCAATATTGGTTCGATGTCATTGTCTGCCTGTTGGGAGGAACGGATTTCGTCTATACTCCAACCCTCTATTGGCTCAGTCCTGATCATTTGGATAGCTGCCTGTTCTTTTGCTTCTTTACGATTGCAGTGTTCGCATTTTACTCCGCATGGTCGACGAGAGAGAGCATCAGCATTTGAGTGGAGTGTTCCCTTGCGGTGTTGCACTTCAAAGTCGTAACCCTGCAACTGCTCGATCCATCTTGCAACTTGGCCTTCAGGGTTCTTAAATTGGAGTAGCCATTTCAGAGCTGCGTGGTCTGTCCGGAGAATGAACTTTTGTCCGTAGAGGTACTTATGGAAATGCTTCGTAGCCAGAATTAAAGCCAGAAGCTCGCGCCGGGTTACACAGTAGTTCCGTTCAGGTCTGGAGAGTACTTTGCTGTAATATGCGACCACTTTCTCTTGACCGTCATGAACTTGGGAGATCACAGCTCCGACCCCAACATTGCTAGCGTCTGCGTCCACGATGAACATTTTTCCGGGCGTCGGGTAACCCAAGATGGGGGCATTGCACAGCTGTCGCTTCAGTTCTTGAAATGCTTTTTCGCATTCTCCAAACCACCTGAACTGTCGGCCTTTTTCCGTAAGTTGATGCAGGCTCTTTGCAATGCCAGCAAAATCCTTTACGAATCTTCTGTAATACGTGGCGAGACCCAAGAAGCTTCTCAGTTGGTGTTTATCTTTTGGAGAAGGCCAACTTTTCACGGCTTCGATTTTGTCAGGATCCGTTTTTACTCCTTCCGCTGATATAATGTGACCCAGATATTTTACTTCCGGACGAAACAAGGCACACTTTTCTGGGTTGAGCTTTAAATGAGCACTTCGTAGCCTCTCAAACACTTCTTTTAGATTTTCGCGGTGCTCCTCGTACGTCTTACCTATGACGATAACGTCGTCCAAATATACTAGGCAGGTTTTCCAGGTGAGTCCTTGCAATGTTCGTTCCATTAGTCGCTCGAAGGTGGCCGGAGCGTTGCACAGTCCAAACGGCATCACTGCAAACTGCCAAAGACCGCTTCCTGTAGTGAAGGCAGTTTTCTCACGATCCGCACGATTTATCTCTACCTGCCAGTAACCGCTCTTCAAGTCAAGTGTTGAAAACCATTTCGCTCCAGAAAGCATATCCAAAGTGTCATCGATTCTCGGAAGTGGGTAGCTGTCCTTTTTAGTGACATCATTGAGACGTCGGTAGTCTACACAAAATCTCGTGCTGCCATCTTTCTTCTTCACGAGGACCACTGGAGATGCCCACGGACTTTGCGATTCTTCAATCACTCCCTCAGCTTTCATCTTCGACATCATTTCGGCAACTTCTGTTTGCTTTGCCAATGGAAGACGCCTTGCAGGTTGACGGATTGGTCGAGCGTCTCCGGTGTCAATGTGGTGTTGAACAATATGCGTACGTCCATATTCTCCGTCTTGTGTAGCAAATATATCAGCGTACTCACCGATTAGTTTTTCTGCCAGGATTCGCTGATCTTCGTCCAGATTACAGAGGCTGAGAATTTTGTTCTTAATTTTTATGCTCTGAACTGTTGTGACCGGTTTTGCACCCTTTTTTTCCGTTGTGGTCGATATAGCCTCAACAGGTACGCATTTTCCCACTATCTCCCCCTTTTTCACCTTTACACTGAATGTCTTTGGATTTAGAATCCTTACAGGGACCATGTTGTTCTTTGGCTCCACTAAGGTCTTTCCCACCATGAAGTCTCTTTTCTTTTCTGGCTCCATCAAATAGAATCGGTGGCTACCAGAACCACCTTCCACTTTTGCCCACAAAATTGCTTCTGACGAAGGCTCTAAACTCTGATTGCTGCAGATGACGACATTTGAGACTGAGGTATTGGCGTTCCCGTATATCATTGGTATCTCCATGTTTCCGTATTTCAGGGTTTGTGCCCCCAAGTCGACTACAAGTCCATGTTCTCTCATGAAGTCTGTACCAATGATGCACTCGTCACATATGTCAGCTACCAGAAACGCGTGAGTGAATGTTATTCCGGCCAATTGGATTTTTATGCGAACTTCACCATATACCTTAATCGTTGCTCCTGTAGCTGTTCGCAAGCTGCAACTGCTAGTGTTATGCAGCCAAGACTTCTGCACAAGATTCCTCCTGATGATTGAGGCCGTGGCACCGGTGTCTATTGTTGCCATCCATTTTTCTTTTCCACTGACTACTTCTACTAGAAGGCTTTCGCTGCATCGTTTTGCCAGCGAGACTTGGATGATGGTCCTGGGGCCGTCGACTCCTGCTACCAACTTCTGCCCCGCGAAGATGGTGCTTAAGCATTTCCCGACTGATGGCTTCGGGAAGGTTGACCGGCTTCTTGATAGCTGTTTCTGCTGGTTTCTTCCTCTATTTGCTTGCCACCACAGTGAGGGCAGTCTTTTCGTCGCACCGGTTCTTTACACTGCCTTTGAAGGTGTCCTATTTTATTACAATTCCAGCAGCGCATTATCCGTCTATCCCGTCGAGTATCTCGTTCCTCGGCACTAATTCTTGTGCAGGAGCATTCGATAGATGTTACTTCCTTGACGAAATGTGTTCCCCTGGAAGCCTGATTGGCTGCTTCCATCGCCAGAGCGAAGGCAAGTGCTTCAGCAAGGGTTCTTTTCCCGGCCATCCTTACAGCTGACTGTAGCTTCGAATCTGCAATTCCCCTGATAAATGCATCTTTTGCCATTTCGTCGATAATTTCCTGGCCTGCGGTGGGGTATGACAGATGTGCAAGTCTACTCACGTCTGCTTGGAGCTGCTGCAGTGTTTCTCCTCTTTGCTGCATTCGGCTTTGCAATTTTACCTTGTAGACCTCCTGCATGTGGCTATCCCCAAACCGTTTCTCGATAGCCTGTACTAAAGTCACATAATCTTTATGCTTTTCGATGTCTACTGTTTGCAACAATTCTGCTGCCGGACCGTGCAAGGCCATTGTTAGGGCAAAGCACTTTTCCTCATTGTCCCAGTCGTTTGCACAGGCAGCCATTTCAAACTGCTTCTTATAAGTAGACCATGAGGTCTGGCCATCGAATGAGGGAGGCTTCAAATCTTTTCTCCTTGGACCGCTTAAAGAACATTCTCGCAGTTTCTGTTTTCGCACTGTGTCGAGCTCTTTTGCCAGTTGCTGAACTTTGCTGTCCATTTCTTCGAATTTTTCGCCAACATTCTTCTCTATTGTATCAAATTTGTCATCAACGTTCTTTTCTATTCTATCAAATTTGTCATCAACGTTCTTCTCTATTCTTTCAAATTTGTCATCGATTTCTTCGAATTTTTGCTGGAGAGTGTTATTTTGTTCTTCCAGTTTTTGTTCTAGACTATTCTTTTGTTCGTCGAATTTTTGTTCAATGCTGCTCTTCTGCTCGTCTAGATTTTTCTTTTGTTCATCCAACTTTTGTTCGAGACTATTCTTTTGTTCATCCAGCTTTTGCTCGAGACTATTCTTTTGTTCTTCCAGATTATTCTTTTGTTCATCCATTTTCTGTTGAAGACCGTCCAAATTTTTCTTCTGTTCGTCCATTTTTAACAAGAGGAGTTGCATCATCGCAGACATGTCACTGCCGGTACTTGTCTGTTCATCCTCGTCAACATCAAAGGAATATGCATCAGGATCATGACCCTCGTTGTTCAAAGCCTCCTGAAGTCTGAGCACCAGGTCACTTTTTCCTCCACTGGCGCTGAGGCTTCTCTTGTTCAACTCGGATTTGAGTTGGACGAGGGTCAACTGCAATAGTTTTCGACCCATTCTAGCTTTTTCAAATAGTCAGAAAACACTTTTTTTTTTTTTTTTTGTACACACAATAAGTCCTATCCCACTTCTGACACCAATGTAGAATGTTTGTGTGGGTACAAATAATAGAACTTATTCTTTTCAATACAAATCCCTTTATTCAGTACAGTTACAATTCACTATTTAATTCTTTCTCTCAGTACAATTCAATTTCTCAACCACTTATACTTTTCTTATCTTTTACTTAAACCACTTAATCACTTCTTCTAATTAACACTTCAAATTCAACTTTGGAACTGATTTGCATACCTTTGGGATGCTGGTATTTATACTCGAATGACATACTTCGAGAACAATCCTCGCCATCCAGCGTCCCATACAATTTCCAATTTGCTAGAAAATTCGATTCTACTCTCCAGTCGAGACTGCTAATCCAGTATCGAAACCTTCTAGTCTTCGAGTTCCGACATTTTCTGCTAGATGTCGCTGCTCACATTTGACTGGTTATCACACATTATTAAACAGGGTTGTGTAGATGTCCACCGCTTCTAGAGGAAGATGTCGAAGCACGATGTTCGGAATACCATCGGTCCCCTCTAATTTCTTAGCCCTGATTGTGTCGAACATCTCATGGAGTCCTTCCTTCGAAATGAACGGGGGTAGGTCACCCCCTACGAATGTAGCAGTTGTGCACCAAGACGCGATCGTCCAGGTAATAATTAGGGCCAATGATATTAATGGCCTTGTATACTCCCTGGAAAGCCGCCCCTATGGTCTCAACCTTCTCCTGCG
This sequence comes from Volucella bombylans, assembly GCA_949129095.1. Classification (NCBI taxonomy): domain Eukaryota; kingdom Metazoa; phylum Arthropoda; class Insecta; order Diptera; family Syrphidae; genus Volucella; species Volucella bombylans. The sequence continues at coordinate 213,129,469 of OX422140.1, forward strand.
GATCCTCGATCACAAAGAAATCGTCATCGTCAGCGGCTTCATTTGGATCAATTCCTGCTATTGTCAGTAACCGTTCCTTGTCTGTTGTCCGACGACTTCTTTGTCCTAATCTCTGGGTCTTGTCGGTCAGTTAACTGTCTGTACAAGTTTTTAAGTCTTATCAGAAGTCTACTTTACTGTCGTTGCAGTGCGTCAATAGTAGGATTGCGGAACAGGTCTTCGTTAGTCGTACGTCGTTACCGCGGTATTGTAGTGTCCATAGCTTGTTTAATTGTCTTGTCCATTTATTTTAGGTAATTGTCGATCTCCACGTTTGACACATTCCTATTGGACGGTGGGTGGAGCGTGTTCGAGGAGAGCGCTCTTGTTTAGGTTGCTGAGAAGCGTGTCCATCGAGTTTTACTGTAGTTGTAAGCATATGTTTGGAAAAACTCCTCCAATTCCGCAATTTCATTGGGAACTGTAATTTCGGTGCTAAAACCGCAATGGTCGCTGTCATACCTGATTGTGCGCAGACAGTTTAGCGTTTGTAAATTCATATCTGTCAGTCGTATACGTTCATCGTACAGCAGTAGATCCAAATAACTCCCGCCTCTGGGAAACGACGGGTTATCCGTCGCTTTAAGACCGAGTCTATACATGACATCGTGCTGACCCCACCAATCGAGTAGTAGGTTCCCTCTAGTATTTGGCAAATTATTTCCCCAATCTCTGTGTCTAGCGTTGAAATCCCCGCCGATTATAAAATAATTCTCCCCCGATTCCAGCCTCAGAAGTCGAAAAAGCGTGTCGAGCTCTGTAATGAATAGGGTGGATTGTGAAGCCTCAGGTGCATAAACAGAGGCCAAGTACAGCCGCTTTCCACTGCGGAGCGGTATGTAAATGACGACTGCCTCCAACACCCGGAACCTGCCCAACAGTCCCTTGTACACTCTGTGAAATTTTATACCTTCTTTAATGAAGATCGCGACACCGCCTCCACGTTTGGATCTGGGCCGGTTTCTTCTTCTAACAATATAATATACTCCAGTGCTTATCGGTTAGCTTGGTTTCGCTATCGAAAAGCACATCAGGGGTTTGGTCTTGTAGCAATTTAAACATCGCGGCTCTTCGTTCAATCCTAATCAGTGAATTAACATTCACCGCAAGGACCTTCAAAGTTTTTTCCACCATGTGAGTACCCATTACGACATGTGTTGCGCTAGTCCCGGCAGCAGCGCGTAGATCTAGTCCACCCGCTTGGTCTGTTCTTGTACCTGCTGTTGCAGCTGAGCCATCTGTCCTTGGATTGCGAGCAAACTTCCGTTGGTCTCGGCATTGGCGCCGGAGAAGCAACAGTCGCTTGCTGTACCGTAGCCTCCCTCCCTGACGCCATTTGGGCGTAGGAAATTTGAGACGTGACGGCTGGTGTTTGAAACCTAACAGGTGAACGTTTGACCTCCACCTTATGCTGCCGAGCCAGTTTTGCTTTTTTAATGTCAGCGAACTTAGGATAACCCCGATAATTTGCCGTGTGTCCCACGTTCCCACATAATACGCACGAGAGCTGCGTCCTATCGGATGCTCCGTCCCTACCCAGGGCACACTCCTCGGAGCTGTGGTTCTTTGCGCACTTCACGCATCGAGGCTGCATTTGGCAGTTCGACGCGGCGTGCCCGAACCTCTGACAGCGAACGCATTGTATAACGCCTTCGCTCCTTTTTAGTTTTTCCCTGTGAATCACCTGGTAGTCTAGGACATTGATTCTCCTTAGACTATCCAGACGACTTTCGGGACTGAGCTGCACCAGGAAGAACGGCAGACTCCGTTTCTCCCGCCTGGCTCTAACTGTGGTAAATGGCTTCACCCCCACAAACTTGAGCCCTTCGCACTCCTTCTCTTTGAGCAGCGCCAGGATCTCCTCAGGATCAGTAGATTATTCCAACCCCTTCAGCAGCATCGATTGCCGCTTTTCACACTTCGGTGTGAATGAGTAGTGCTCCGTTGTCGTTTCTGCACCAAATAAATAATATCATTCATGTGGTCATTTACTCACTTATGTCCATTTTTATAAAATTTGCGCTTAGACCGCTTGTGCTCTGACTCTTTCATATGGTATAAGATGTAAGCGCAGACGTTTTCGTCGCAAGAAATTTATGAGCTGTCGCTTAAGTTGAAGAAAGCTTGAAAAAATCACAGTTTTTTTTGTTGCAAATTACGAATAGAGTTTTTGTTGCTTCCGTCTATTCGTCATTCCGATGAGTTTTAAAGCACCGTCATTAACAGTGTTGTAGAAAAAGCTTTCAATTTATTGACGAATTCGCCAAACTACAATGTTCTATTCGATCGTCGTAGACAAAAACTCTATTTCCTTTTATTGCATTTATATTTGCTGACCTTGGACAAGAAAGTATTGTACAACAGTGCAAGTTATTTGCCTAATTCGCCGCACAGCATTGTTCATTGATGGATGCTGGAGGTGTTGGAGAATTTTAAAAACTAACAAGAGTTAGGGGTTAGGGGTTAGGAAGTAATTGAATGGTGGAGGAGATCACATTTAAAACGAGAAATGCTCAGGTTAAAATCAAAAAGGGGGAGGGTTGGAGTTGACCTTACGGAGCATGCGGGAGATTGGTTCGTTAGAGCCATAAGAGGTGCGGTGGGTTGGGATATAGAAGAGACGAGGAGAGCGTAAATTACGAGGGTTAGTGTTGAAGGAAATAGAATTCTAAAGGGAAGCGCAGTCCACAGAACTGGAGAGTAGTCGATGAATGAAGAGAATGTCAGCTACGTCTCTGTGTTTTTCTAGGGTATTCAGGTTAAGAAGTTTGAGGCGGTCACTCCAGGGTAGTCTACAAAAAGCAAACCGAAGAAAGCGACGTTGAATGTTCTCGATTCGGGATATATGAATTCACTGAAAGGGGGACCATACTTGGCTGGCATATTCAAGGAGGGGCCGGACAAGGGTAATGTAAAGTGACCTTGTCACATAAGGATTAACTCATCAATATGGAACGGAAGTTTAACTCTCTATCGTATAAAATTCCAGGGATTGAATCTGGGGTACAGGTTGGTCATGCAGAAAATAAGGTCGAGACAGGGATTAATTGGACTTACGAGACAAAGTCATAGATTGGCATTTGGAGACATTAAGCTCAAAGCAATTTTTTAGACAACAAATAGAAAACCTATCGAGGTCTTCTTGAAGGAGAATAGAGTCTTGGGGTGAAGAAATAGTTTTGGAGAACTTAATGTTATCGGCGTAAATGGATACGGAGCAATGATTGATAATCTTCTCAAGATCGTTTATAGTTAAAATAAAAAAGAGGGGACCTAGATGGCTGCCTTGTGGGACACCAGAAGTGGCTAAAAACTGGGTTGAGAAAGCTGACCTAAAGCGTACGCTATAGTAACGGTTCTCCAGATAAGAAGATATCCATTTTAACAATATGGGGTCAAAACCGAGGGAAGGCGATTTAAAAAGGATCAGTTGATGTGATATTTTATCGAAGGCCTTAAGGAAACCTGTAGCAATAACGTTAATTTCGTTGCCATTTTCTAGGGCTGAAAGTTCAAAGGATACAAATTCAACTAAGTTTGTAGTAGTTGATCTACCTTTTAGAAATCCGTGCTGACTGGGTGATATAAGTGACTTGAACTGAAAGCTTAGAACTTCATATAAAAAACTTTCAAACATTTTAAGTATGTGAGAAAGCTTAGCAATGGGACGGTAGTTGGTTACTTCATTCTTTGATCCCTTTTTGTGAACCGGGGTTATGAAAGAGGTCTTCCAAACTTGGGGGAATTCCCCTTGTGTGAGGGACAGATGAAAGAGGGAGGAAATTAGGTGCGAAAGATTGGAGGCACACTTTTTGAGAAATATTGCTGGGAGCCCATCTGGACCGAATACAAATTCATCATTGAGACTTGTAACTTTTCTTCGATAAGGGTGGGATCAAAAGGTTAAGATTGAGAGGGGCCAATGGAGAAATTGGGAATATACTTGAAATAGATGGAGTCGGGATGGAGAGGTTGTCTGCAAATGACTGTTTAAAAAAGTTTGCAAAATAGTTGGCAATAATATGTGGGTCGGTCGATGATATATTATCGAACGAGAGAGAGGGGGGTAACCGTCTGATTTTCTTTTCTAGTTGACGAATTGATAAAACGTCTTAGGATCGTTGATAAGGTTGGTCTGCGCTGTGTCGAGAAAGCGCTGATAGAGGCAGTTATAGAGCTGGGTGAATTGCAGGTAAGTTCCAAGATAGTTAGAGTAGTCATAATAAGAATTGGTGCGAAGAAAAACTGTCCATAATTTGTTTCTTCTGTTTCGTAAAGAGCGGAGTTTTCTGTTGTACCATGGAGGGGAAATAGATGATGTTTTATGCCGTGAAAAGGGGATGTAGAGAGAAATGGAATTAAGTATTTCACTGTAGAAAATGGAGATAGCATCAGATAGGGATAGGTTGGTAAAATCAAAAGAACATTTGCTAAGATAGGTATTGATTTTGTGAAAATTAGCTTTATGGAAGTTGTAAGAAGAGATGGTAGTTGAAGAAGTGGGATGGGATGGAGATTTATGTAAAAATGAGAGAAGAAGAGGGGGGGGGGGTGGGGGGGGAAGGTGTGACAGTTGATAGGATAAAGGGACACAACATTACTGGGGAGTTAATAGTATCACTAGTGAAAATAAGGTCTAGTTGCCTACCGATAGAATTAGGGACGTCACTTACTTGGCACAGGCTTGAGTCAGTTATGCTATTAATGAAAAAACATTGCTTGGATGAAGTGGCGTTTGACGGTGGCGGTAAAAAAAATCATCCGATGGAATCCACCTTAGCAGGGGCAGATTGAGCAGGGGTTAAATTAAATGAAACGCGTGGGGGCTTGGATGGAAGAGAGGCACTTGGTGCTTTTGTGGAGATACGTGAAGGGGGTTGCTTAGGGATATAAACGGGAGGGGAAGAATTGGGAAATATATTGGTTTTAAGACTCCAGCTGGGGTCAGGTTTTGGATGTGGATAGGGAATGGATCTGGGCGATTTATAATTATCTTTTGATGAGACCTTGCTCCGTTTTTTTTCTACGTTTTTTTGGTTGGTTGATCCATCCATTAGGAGACCCGCAACTTTCCTAGCTTGAGTTTGGTGTATGATGAGTTAACAAATAACCATTCGTATTTAGCCGGTATATTAGTTTTGAAGTTCCGTTTGTTTTTGTGGTGAGATGTTGGGAATATTGTGCATTGGTTAATGGTAATGCCATACCTTTTTTTGAAAAATTCGGAAATCCAAGCAACATCTGCATAATTTGGAGCACCTTTGATGAGTAGGGTGGTGAACATCTGATTCGTTGTGCAGAGTCGATCTAGCCTGCCTTACCACTCTGAAGCTGTCCACGTCGTGTTAAATTGTGTAACAAGTTTCCGCGGTGCGGCGACAGGAGCGGTTGGCGTTGGAGCAATTATATCACCATACGATTTTTGGAACAAAGGGCTGGTGCGAGGTGGTGGTGAAGGTTGAGTTGTCGGCACTGGATCATTCAGCCAGAATTGAAGTATTGTAACTATTGTGCGGTGGGGGATGGGTTGGACGACCATCAATTTTGTGGCATACTGTTCCAATGAGGTGTTCCAAATCATTCAACACCGTTCTATTCGTGGTGAATTCATCATTAAGCTCACTGATTTTATCGAATATGATATTAAGCATGGACCCGTAATGATTTGAGAGTTGGTGATTGTTTATTGCAGGTTCGAGATGAAGATTGGATGTGGATGATTTGAGATGAATATCGATGTCTTCCCGGAGAGAGTTGATGGAGTTTCATGTTTTCTTGTTTGATTCCATCATTGTGGTTCCGATTGATGTAAATTCACTTAAAACTGTATCAATGTGGCGCTTGTATGTATCTTCATTTCTGGATCTTGCATATTCTAGCTCAATTAAACGCGCACTTGTTTTTCAATGCTATGACCAAAGTCTTCCGCACATCTTACACTTTGTTCAAAGATTGATAATTTGTCCGTTATCAGTCTGACGAGTGAGTTATGGTTGGATTCATTGGAATCACTGAGGCAATTGATTGCAAGGAGCACATGTGAGAGAGAAATACTGATACACTCATCACAAAAGAACAGTAGATTTTCTGAGAACTCTTTAAGGTAGACCGTGTTTTTTTTTTATTTCGGCCAACACAAATAGCATGGAATATTTTGCCGCAGGTCCCCTTACAGACAACGAAGTCAGCATTATTGTCGTTAATGGAGCAATTGATTATTCCACAAGACGACATGACGAAGACCAGGAAAACAAAAAACAAATTGCGGAGAAAAAAAATGAAAAATGCACTATATGAACAGACTAGTAGGTCAAAAAAAAAACAAAAAAACGAGTCAGCGATAACAATTATTGGGTAAGAAGTTAGGTTATTAGATAGGTTTAAAGCGAAATAGGAAATTCACAAATTATGGAGTAAAGTAAGAGGGCGACTGAACACAGCGACGGTTTTAACTAAACTAAAAAATCATTTTGTATAAATTTATTTCAAGAAATATTTAGAAGTTGTTGGTTTCCTTCTTGTCCATTTATTGATTCGATTGGGTTCTTGAAAATTAATTATGAGTAATTCTGACAATGAATATGAGGATACAGGAGAGGCTGGTGAGGAGAGGAGCAGGAGAGTGCCGGTTAGACATTCTCTAATCCTATTTTAAACCGAATTTAAATGTTCAGATGTCGTTAGAGAAGATGAATGTTGTTCGATAGGAGAAAGCAAGCGTTATAAGGAGAGCGGAAATTTCGGATCTGTATGTTGTTACCAAATTGGACATCTTAACATTGTTGGCGGAGAACAAACCGAATGCTAGCATATGTGATAATTTTAATGCTACATTGTCACCTTTGCAACAATCTTCAACGCCATCTAGGTTAGAAAAAATTAAATTAGATAAGGATGATTCATTGGACAATCTGCAAACATTTAACTATTTGCAAAATTACTTATCCGGCTCAGCATTAAGTGCAGTTATGGAATTCGATTTGACGAGTGGAAATTACACTAAAGCAATACAACGATTAAGGAAAAGGTTTGATAACAAGGTGATGATGTTCCAAGAGCCAATTAATGGAATTTTACAAACTCCAAAGATCTCAAAGTGCTCTTCCTTTAATCCTCGAAATTTGGAAGATAATCTCAACACTCGTCTTACGGCGATGCTTAGTATAGGTGATTATAAGGATATTGCAGAATCTGTTTTAATTTCGTTCGACTCTATTCCAAGTGGAATGAAGTGGTTGATCATTCCAAACTACCGTCATGGTCAGATTTTTCGGGACTGTTGGATCATCTTTGCCAAACTTTAAAAGCGAGAGAATCTAAGATTTGTAAGGTTGAACCAAATAAAAGTGATAATAATAGCCGCAGCCGTTCTTGAAACATGAATTGGAACCGGTCGTCCAATACCTCATTAGTTGTGAAGAAAGCCATGTGTGAGTTTTGTCAGTCGGGTACGCATTTTATAATTGAGTGTCTAGACTTTAACCAGTTTCCAGTCTCCGAACGTTTCCTAGACGATAAGAGACGTGTGCTTTGCATTAACTGTTTGGGGAAAGGTCACTCAGTAAGAAGGTGCAATTCACGGAACTGCACTATTTGTTCATTGTCACATCGTCGATTACTTCACAGATTTACGGCAAACCAGGTAATTGAAAAAGATAGAGACGCAGTGGCAAACACAACCACCGGTTGTACCAGTACTATTGTTTCAAATGCAGATGAACATTGCAACGCAAATGGTATTTTAGGAACTGCTATAATCTACATAAGAGCCAAATGTGGTAATTTCAACCAGTAAGTAAGCAAGTTCTGGGGAATGGAAAAAGTAAATAGGAGACCAAGTTTCCAGTCACTGGAAGAAGAAAAAGGTGGGAACGAGTTTTTGAGCAGCGTTCGTCGCCAAGATGATGGGCGATTTGTAATGAAAATTCTCTCAGGCGAGGAAACGATTTTTCAATTTGCAAAATATGGAATACGAGAGTCTGTGGTATATGGAAGTTTTCCCGGAGGATCAAGTTTCGCTGAATCGATAGTTTGTTTCTCACCAATTCGTACTAAGGCCTGACTAACGGGTCGTGTTCCTCCAACGATTCCCTAAATGATCTTCTGTTGAAAGGACCAGTAATTTAGGATGATCTTTATGACATTATGACATTATACGCTTTAGGTCATATAAATTTATAATTACAGCCGACATCTCCAAAATGTATCAACAGATATTGGTGGATAAGGAGGACCAGAATCTTTAATGTACCTATATTTTATAGAGGTCGAACGAACAAAAGAAGCTATTAGCTTTAGATTGAAAACAGTAATCTACGGGACTACATTAGCTCCTTACCTTGCTATAAGATGTTTGAAATGGTTGGCAGATGAAAGTGAATCACAATTTACATTAGGGTTGAAAGTTATAGGCGAAGACTTCTACATGGATGACATGATCACAAGGACAGATTCATTGGAGTCTCTTTATAAGATTTATAGTGAGACTAAGCCTATTCTTCAGACTGCTGGATTCGATTTGCGGAGGTGGTGCAGTAATGACTCTAGCGTCTTAGAAAAGATTTCTGGCAACAAGCTGGTTAGCGATGCGATGCGTATAAGCGATAAGGACGTCATAAAAACTTTAGGTATCGTATGGAATCCTTCAGATGATAATTTTCAATACATCGTCCAGGGATAGACACTTCAAAATCGACTACGAAAAGGATAATACTCGTACCTTCAGAACTTGCACAAATTGTCGATCCCTTAGGTTTAATAAACCCAATAGTTGAAAGGGAACAATCTCTGGGTTTACAAATGTAATTGGATCCGTTCTGATTGTAATACATTCGCAGTGGGAGGAATATCGTAAGGGTATAGTGCGGTTAGGTATAACAAAAGTACCCAGAGACATTCATTACCCGTGCCGATCAAATGCTCAGGTTGAGCTGCATGGATTTGTAGATGCATCGATCCGTGCGTATGGTCGTGCTGTGTATCTACGGATCGTAGATACTTTTGGCAATGCCAATTGCAATTTGTTGAGTGCCAAGTCAAAAGTAGCTCACATTAAAACTAAGTCACTGTCGAGATGAAAGTTGTGTGCAGCAATACTACAGATGTCTCATGTTTTTAACGTAAGTACCTGCCATGTGGGCTTAAACTTACGGGATGCACATACATCCATGGGAGCAAGAATACGCCTTGCCATCGCTCACAATGATATTCATTTTTGATACCAATTCGGAACTGTGTTGCCGGCACAAGTTCCACCCTTGGTATGAGTCGAGGCCGACCTAAAACCTCTTACTGCTCTTAGGGTCGCAGCACCCAGCACTTATTGCAATTCCACATTGAGTCAACCAAGGAAAACCAAGGGAAAACCAAAGGAAAACCATAGGAGGACTCTTTCCCGCGATTTTGGGTCTAAGCCACAGCCACCATGACGCTCCCACAAGGGGGCCTACCTCTAACAAGTCAGGCCCGGACCGAGATCCGGGGGGCTCCTGACTCCCATGGTACCGTGATTTAAGTCCTGGTAGGGACTACCGGTGGTCCAGCCGCCAACAAGACCTATGACCGGCAGCTTGTGACTGATCAAATCGTAGCAACCTTCGGTAGCGTCATCTGAAGATGTTTACGATAAGACCAGTCTTTTGCTCTGCCCCCGTTCATTATTAGACAACGTCATTAAAGGGCGAAGCCTTGATAATTGGGCGGGGGCCCGCAGCAATACTACAGGTCGATTTGGTGCAAACAATTTTGCGAATCTAGGCGAAAATATTGAAGAGATTTTTCTTTGGTCAGATTCAGAGATTGTACTGCGCTGGATTTCAGCCTACCCTTCGTCGTGAGAAATATTCGTTGCCAACAGCGTTTCAAAGATACAGTCTGAACTGCCAGTTGCGATCTGGAGGCATGTGAGTTCGAAGTCTAATCCAGCGGATATAGTATCTAGAGGTTCAAATGTTTCGAAACTCATCGAAAGCATATGGTTCAATGGTCCGTAATTTTTATATTTACCTATCGCGAATCGGCCAAAACAAAAGGTAACTACCACGGTAGTCAATTTAGAAACCAACCACCCTGTATTTTTGGTAACAAAAATAGTTTCGGATGAGTTTTCAGAACATTTTGTGTGATTAAGAAGCTATCAAAAGGTAATTCGTATTTTTGAATACGTAGTTCGATTTATAAGATCACTTAAACCAAAATTATATAATCAAATTTCTAACCCCCCGTAAGGTCTAAGTCAATCGCCCAAACAGTAGAAAAACTTGAAAAATCCCTTCTAAGAATCATCTAGAACATCCAGCAAACTCATTTCCAGGAGGAAATTGAAGACCTGAATAAGAAAAATAGGATAAGCCCAAAAAGTGTCATCAGCAACCTCAATCCTTTCCTTGATGATGAACACCATATACAGCTCTTACGAATGGGTGGACATTTGCTGAGTGCGAATAAACCCAATAATGTTAAATGTCCTATTCTCCTACAAAAGAATCCCCTATTTGTAAATAATCTTGCTGTCCATTTGCATGTTACCACCTTTCATGCAGATATCCAAACTCTGGTGGCCATTATGAGACAATGATTCTGGGTCATGAACGCGCGCAGTATAGCTAAGAACACGGTATTTGCATGCCATCACTGCTTTCGATACAAACCGAAGCTCTTGAAGCAAATTATGGGTGATCTGCCAGCCAACAGAGCCACGATGTCAAGACCGTTTGCCAAAACTGGTGTAGATTTTTGTGGACCCTTCCAAAACTAACAAAGACTTCGAGGCTACTGCCGGCATAAGGCCTGTGTGGCAGTGCTTATTTGCTTTGCGACGAAGGAAAAGTCGTTTCGGACCTATCGACGCAAGGATTTCTAGCCGCCCTAAAACGCTATGGACTATGTGAGGTTTAAGGGGTGGCCGTGGTGTAGTGATAGTAGCAAACACTTCTCACTCGGAGGGTCCAGGTTCGAATCCTGCCCATGGCAAGTCAGTTTTTCAATGTGTAATTGGAACTCAGACCGAAAAATTCTGCGTGTGAAGGCATAACACTGACACGTAGATTTGGCTGTTGTAGAGTTTCAAGCACAGAAAAAAATACAGTGAATTATGCATCGAATCACTCTGAGTGAAGAAAAAACTCTCCGACCTATTCGGACTTCCATCCCTGGAGAGTAAACATAGAAACCAAACACACCTGAGTTTCAAACCACTACAAAAACAATTTTCCTTTCTCCTCCTTCTAACTTTCCGCCCGCGCCCTGGCAACAGTAAAAGGGTATCTATCCCCTTAGGCGCGCGTAAATTATAAAAAAAAAATAAAAAAAAATCTATTGCGACAACGGAATGAATTTAGAATCAATAGAAGGAGTTCTTTACATAGAGTTGTATTTATACATATTCCACCTCGAGCACCAACCTTCGGTGGCTTATGGGAAGCGGCGGTTAAGTCGGTAAAATCCCATCTCTACAGGACGGTAAAGCAATCATTCCTGACACATGAAGAATTTTCGACCGTAGTCGCCAAGATAGAAGCAATCATGATTTCTCGCCCACTCTGCGTCCTAGAGCCAAATCCAAATGACGAACAAGTCTTAACTCCTGGCCATCATTTGATTGGCACCGCATCGAATTCAATATATCTCTTTTGAAACGATGGCGTCGGATAACGCAGATAAAACAACACTTCTGGACGATATGATCAAAGCAATATCTCTTAGCGTTGCAACGGCAGACGAAGTGGAAAACTGCTTTCGAGGACGCTACCGTGGGTACTGTAATATTGATCACCGACGACAATTTGCCGCTTCAACAATGGCTCTTAGGAAGAATCGACAGTCTTATCCCTGGTTCAGATGGAAAGGTTCGTGTGGCAGATGCAAAACTCAAAGCAACTGTCATAAGAAGAACGATTCACCGCTGGCTCCTTTACCGAGTTTTTGAAGTGTTTCTTTTCCCGCTCGACACTTTAAGGCGGGCAGTATGTTGATGCTTTACATCAGACTTATTAATTATCTATTTATGCTTATCAATTATTTGCTATAATTTTTTATTATCTAAGATTGGTCACTTTTTTTCGATGAATTTTCTTTGTTTGAATATTGTGGAATCTAAGCTGTATGTAAAAATTAGTTTCAGTTTCTAATTCAATTAAACCAGCAATTTATCTTTCGATACTCTGACCAAAGTCTTCAATCTTACACTGTGTTCGAAGACTTAGTTTGTGAATCTGACGAGGGAGTTATGTTTGGATTCATTGGAGTAACTAGGGTACTTAATTGCAAGGATCACATGTGAAAGAGAGATATTAATGCACTCGTCACAGAAGAACTGCGGATTATTTAGGCCGATACAAATAGTATGAAAATTTTGCTTCAGATCCCCTTACAGACAATAAAGTCAGCATTGTTGTCATGAGTAGTTGGTTAAATAAATATGAAATATGAAAACAAAAAGCAACACAAAAAATAAGTACGGAGAAAATAAATAAAAAATGCACTACACGTACTGTCGGGAAATGAACAGACTAGTAGGTCAACAATAAAAAAGGCGCGTCAGCGATAATCATTTTTGGGTGAGAAATTAGGTTATTGGATTGATTGAACTGGAATAAGCGAAGTAGGAACTCACAATAACGGAGTAAAGTAAGAATGCAACTGAATACCGTGGCGGTTTGAAATGACATGTGAAAAGGTGTGTACCATGGTGGAACCCTTACTTGAAGAGATGCGTAAAATGGTGAGAAAACAAATCCAAATGCGCCCTGTGTGTCAATAAAAAATTGAGAAAGTCCAAGAGAGCTTCCTGAAGTAAAATTGCGAGAACCTAGAAAAACTGCCAGAAATCTTTCGTCTCCAAAAAGTTCTCTCAAAGGGCTCTTCAAATAGGTCAGGTCTGTTGCAAAAAGAAGATGGTACTTCCACAGCTAGTCGAGAGGAAACTCTAAAAATGCTACTTAAGGTTCATTGCCAAGACTCGACCCTTTTAAATAAGACATAGTATGTCAATTCTGAAGCCACAAACTTATTCTACAACAACAGAATTAACTGATCAGACGGAATCTGCCCAGCACTGATTCGGAAAGGTCTGACTCAGAATCTTCCCACCCAAACCGCCTTATTTAGGTATAGCTTCAATTAGCAATACATCGCACAAGCCTGGAAGGAGGTAAATATATTTTTATCCTCAAACCAGATAAACATAGTAAATTACCTAAATCTTATCGACTCATATGTCTTACATCATTTTATCTGAAAACCATTTAAAGACTTATCGATTTACACATCAGAGACCTTCTCAACACAAACTCACCTCTGCACCCTCATCAATATGCCTATAGGAAAGTAAGATCCACAGAAGGTGCTCTACTAAATCTGGTAACACAGACTAAAGAGGCCTACCGACAAAAGTAGATTGTAATATGTGCCCTCCTAGGTATTGAAGGTGCCTTTGGTAATACCGACTATGAATCCATTTCGGGAACCATGTCCAAAAAGGTTATTGACCATCCCACTAACCGTTGAGTTAGAGCGATGCTCGTTAACTGGAAAATCTACATCTATATTTAATAATGGTTGTCCACAAGGAAGTTTTTTCTCGCCGCTCTTGCGGTCACCGGTCATACCACTACAGCTTAGTAATCTGGGCTATCAAACAATTGGACTTACTCCTAATAGTGAAGGGCAAACACCCTAAAGACATTATAAGATGCAGACTGCTCTAAAGATACTAAACGACTGGTGTATTGGAGAAAATCTCTCAATCCACCCCAGCAAAGCTATACTGGTTCCCTTCACTCGCAAAAAAAATCTGAACCTTGATCAGGTTTCACTTAGCGGTAAAGAAATTGTGTACAGCAACGAAGTAAAATAATTTGGAATTCATCTCGATAAAAAACTAAATTGGAATTTACATATTGAAACAAAATTACCAAAGTGAATAAAGCCAGATGAGCTTGCCCTCGTATGCAGAGATTAATCACTCAGATCACATGAATCAAATTAATTTCTGTCTAAAATTCCCGAGCTTAGGACGATCTGCGCGGTAAACGACCACCTACCTAAGACTCTGTGTTTCGATCGCAGGTTCAATATAATGATCCTAAGCCGAGAAGCATGGAACTACAAAAATCCAACCTCAAATCCTAAAGGTATCAAGTGGTATACTGATGGATCAAAGATCGTCCAAACACCAGAATTTCGTAACCAATTTAAAAAAGTCGCAGTGCATTTAAGCTGAAATACATGCCATTTAGGTGTGAGCAAATTTCATCCCCCATAAGGGAATGAAGAGCGTCCCCATCCATATATTAACAGACGGTCAAGCAGCCATTAAAACATTATGCTCTAATCTCAGTCTAAATCTGAATCTAAATCAGTCTTGCACTACTTCAATAAACTACAAGATCTCTTCCATAAAAACAAAGCAAAACTTTGGTGGGTGCCTGATCATAAAGGAAAGGAAATAGCCGACCAACTGGCGAGAAAGGATCAGGCTGATTCTTTCATCTGCGTTCTGTAATATGCCGAATTCAGCATTTAACTCAGCAATAAAGAGTTGGGAGAACAAAATGTATATATCCCATTGGGAAAACATCCCAGGGCTTCGCCAGGCTAAAAGAGATATCAAACCCTTTCACAGAAAATCAAAAGAGTCCCAGCAACTCAAAAGGGATCATATCAGAGATTTATATAATAAGGATATAAGGGATTTCTAAACGGACACTGCCACCTTCGATATCACTTACACAAAATAGGTCTTATTCTGAAAACTTAATGTCGTCTTTGCATGGAATACGACGAAATTGCGAACACATTTAATGTGAACGCATGGCTCTAAGTGCCTTAAGGAAACGAGACTTCCTCAGAGAAATTTTAATCTCAAAATCTCCACCTTTCGCAATTTCATCAAAAGAGTTGAGTCTCTCTTGGCTTCGAAATACTGATTTCGGGGTACAAAAGATCAGTTTCAGTTTTTTTTCAGTTTTAAATGCATTTTATTTTCTTAACACTAACTCTTACATTCTAACAAAAAATGCTTAAATGCTAGGTTACAATTACTTAACAATCGTAACTTACTAGCCCCACACAGGCGCTCTAAGCTACTCTAAATTCTTATAACTATGTCTTTCGACTTTATTTACATTTTACTTAGAACTATTTATTTTGAATACTTAAGGCTAAGAAAAAATATTTGTTAACAAAAACTTAGCATATGGACATAATTTTTTATTTTTTATAAAAACTTAATATCTAACTTAAAATAAGCCTTAGCCTACCTAACCTATATACACAATACACACATACACACACATAGACATTATACACAATTATATAAATATATTAGAATATACCTTTGTATATACTAATATATGTATATATATTAGATGATGAGCAGATGAGCCATCTGCCCTTGGATTGCGAGCAAGATGGCCAGCATGTTAGGTGCCGCTTCCGTTGTTCTCGGCATTGGCGCCGGAGAAGCAACAGTCGCTTGCTGTACGGTAGCCCCCCTCCCTGACGCCATTTGGGCGTAGGAAATTTGTTGCGTGACGGCTGGTGTTTGAAACCTAACAGGTGAACGTTTGACCTCCACCTTCTGCTGCCGAGCCAGGTTTGCTTTTTTAATGTCAGCGAACTTAGGACAACCCCGATTGTTTGCGGGGTATCCCACGTTCCCACATAACACGCACGAGAGCTGCGTCCTATCGGATGCTCCGTCCCTACCCAGCGCACACTCCTCGGAACTGTGGTTCTTAGCGCATGTTGTTGATTCAAATTAAAAAAAAACAATAATTGAATTCTAAACCCATGTAATTATGTAAATTAAATATAACGTAACGTAACATAAAACAAATGTATAACAACTTAAAACAAATGTATAACAAGTTAGAACAAATGTATAACACATTATAACAACATGTAATGTCAAAGCAAAAGCAAATCACTATTAAAGAGATTGTTAAACAGAAAGGTTATCTTTTTTTTTACAACAGAAAGTTGTGAGATAAATTTTTTACAATAAGAACCAGCATAGCATAATTAATTAACCGTGGAAAATACATTGGTCCTTCGAGAGTGAACATTTAAACATTAAATACTTTGTATTATAAAAGAGTGGAAGTTTCCATTAATCCAAACCCAAATAACACTGTGAGTTTTTTTCTTTAAAGTGCAAAAACGGCATTCTCGCGTCGTGTAATACATTTTAAATAAATAATAAAAAAAAAAAAAAACTTTAAGCTAATCCAAATCCCTGTCTGCAATCTGCATCCGCTTCTTGGGAACAGTCAACGATCATCGGGTCCGTTCGTGGACAGTGCAGTACAATACACCGAACATACAGTGCAACATACGGTGCATTCAATTTAAATCTTAGTGCAACAGTACGGTGCATACTGCAACATACAGTGCTTGCACCGCAAGATACTGTACATATAGTGCAATTACGGTGCATAAAATTTAAATCGTAGTGCAACAGTACGGTGCATACTGCAACATACGGTGCATACACCAAACATACCGTGCAATATACAGGCAGTTCCCGCAAGTTACAGCACAGCCCTAGGTGTTGGAACCTACATACAGAAAATATTAATTTGTAAGTACAATCCAATTTTTTTTAAATCATAATCGTTGGCTTACCTTCAATTTTTTTTCAACATCATGGTTAACTATGGAAAACTGCAAAAGAATATCCTGGCCCAGTTACGAGTACTCAAGGACATATCCAATTATGGGAAAAGACCAGAACACCAACGCAGTAAAAACTACATTGTAGGACGGCTTGATGTATTGGAGGGCAATTTTAAATCCAGCACAGAATACAATGCGGAAGCGATTTCTTCGTTGGATAGTGAAAAGATGGAAGAATTAGAAAAAATTTTCGACAAAATTAAGGAATGTTACCTGGAATATCGAGCAGACTTGCAGGACGGTTTAGAAAAGGCAACACAGTCAGGAGTACTGGTAAGTTCTGTGGAATCAAATAATCAGAAACAGGAATTAAGACTCCCAAAAATAAATATACCAACCTTTTCTGGTAACTACGAAGAATGGAGAGCATTTCACGATCTTTTTATTTCATTAATCCATAATAATGGTTCTTTGTCAAAAAATCAAAAACTTCACTATCTTAAGTCAAGTGTTTTGGGAGAAGCTGAACGTCTTTTGCAGCACTTAAGGGTTGATGAGGGTAATTATGATCAGGCTTGGGAAGTGTTAACCTCACGATATGACCACAAGCGTATACTAGTCAACACCCAGTTTAAGATTTTCTTTGGCCAGCCGAATCTAAAACAAGAGACAGTATCCGGTATAAAAAATTTATTAGACACATCAACCGAATGTCGACACTCACTTAAAAACTTAGAGCTTCCGGTACAACATTGGGACGCGATTTTAGTTTTTTGTATGCTTCAAAAACTTCCACCCACAACTCGGCAGATATGGGAAGAAAAGCTAGGGGTTAGAAAAGATTTGCCAACTTTTAAAGAATTTTCAGAATTTTTGGAAGCTAGATTTAGGACCTTGGAAGTCGTAGAACCACAACCAGGATTTAAATATAGCAAGAATTCAAACAAAACTATTTCACTAATTATTAGTAGAACAAGAAACATTCCATATAATTGCAAAGTCTGCAGCAAAGGTCCGCATGCCCTTCGAAAGTGCAATAGGTTTTTAAAAATGGATGTGGTTGTCAGAAAAAACACGGTAGACAAAATCGGAGTGTGTGAAAACTGTTTGGCGTATAGTCACTCGACGCCCCAGTGCCCAAGCCACTCACGCTGCTACCATTGCAGACAACCACACCATTCACTATTACATTTAGACACACAATCTCACACCATTCACAACTCCAAACAATCCCCTTCGACATCTAACACACATTCACACCAGTCATCAATAGTCAACCCTGAAGCAACAGTTTTTCACCCTCATACTCAATAGCAGGAAACAAGAGGATATACAAATTCATTTCACACTTACCACAACTCTTCCCAAATTCTATTAGCAACAGCTGTTGTCAAGGTTAGAGCCGCATCAGGAGAATTCATCCAACTTAGGGCGTTACTTGATCCTGGGACGGAGGCTTCTTTTATTACAGGATCGGCGGTGCAGGCACTTAACTTATGCAGGAAAAGATCGTTTGTTGAAGTTTCCGGGTTGGGGAAGGTCAGCAGTGGAGCCTGCCACAGCTCCGTCGACTTGACTTTTAGGTCGGTTCACTCATCGTTCACAGGGCGCACCCGCGCATTCATTTTCAAATCCCTGACTGGGCTTCTGCCGGCCCAAAAGGTCAGCTTCAACAAATGGCCGCATATAAGCGGCCTTAAACTTGCTGACCCATCATTCTTCACACCAGCCAATGTAGATCTTCTTCTAGGAAGCGAAGTCTATGCCGAAGTACTCCCCCCAGACGTACAAAGAGATGATCATGTTGCAGCTCCGGTCGCCCAGAAAACCAAACTAGGTTGGATATTGAAGGGAAAAGCACCTGCAAATAGACAAAAGGTTAAGGCATTCCACAACTCAGTTGACCTCAACACACAACTCACAAAGTTCTGGGAAATCGAAGAAGCACCGTTCCCACAACACGAAACAGAGGAGAACAAAAACTGCGAGAAGCAGTTTGTAACTACTACCCGAAGAGCGTCAGATGGACGTTATGTAGTGACACAACCATTTAAAGAAGGAAGTAAACCTGGGTTAGGGCCCTCGAAGTCAGGAGCCTTTCGTAGGTTTCTTCATCTGGAAAGGCGCTTCCAGCAGAATCCCGTGCTACATAGAGAATACTCCAACTGCATTAGGGAATACCTCGCCCTTGGTCATATGACAGAAGTTGATGAAACGGCGAACGACGTTTTGAATACTCCATTTCATTATTTTCTGCCTCATCATGCAGTATTCAAAGAATCAAGTTCCACGACCAAATTGCGGGTTGTCTTTGATGCAGCAGCCAAAACCTCCGATGGAACATCGCTCAACGACCATCTTTTAGCAGGGCCTAAAGTGCAAAACAACATTGTCGATATCATACTACGATGGAGAGTACACAAATTTACCTTTACGGCCGATGTTGAAAAAATGTATAGGCAGGTGAGAGTAACACCTAGTGACTCATATTATCAGCGTAACAACCCACAAGAGCCAATTAAAACGTACCGCCTCCAAACCATCACTTTCGGAACCACTAGTGCTCCATACCTCGCGATTCGGACGATGAATCAACTGGCATCTGATGAAGAAGACAGCTACCCACTTGGCGCAAAGATGGTAAAGGAGGACATGTACGTCGATGATCTCATCACCGGAGCTGACACTGTAAAAGAAGCCCTTATACGGCGGGAACAAGTGCGAGGTTTGCTATCATCAGGCGGGTTTCATCTAAGAAAATGGATGAGCAACTGTGAAGAAATATTAAAATTCATACCAGAAACTGAAAGGGAAGCTAATTTTTCATTACCTTTAGGTTCCTCTGATCATGTTAAGGCTTTAGGTATCAAATGGTATCCTCTCGAAGACATCTTCTCTTTTCAGTGCTGTAGCTCTAATCCACCGGATCAAACAAATCAAAAAAAAAGGACAATTTTGTCGACAATCGCCAAACTTTTCGACCATCTTGGCTGGATCTCACCGTGCATTAATGAAATGGAAAACATTTGTAAGCAACAGAGTAGCACAAATACAGCAGCTTACACAACAGGACATCTGGTACCATATCCCGACACAAGCTAATCCAGATGACCTTTTGTCACGGGGAGTCTCACCATCGGCACTGGTTGGATCACAACTCTGGTGGAATGGACCAGAATTCCTTCACCACAGTTGGAAGTTTAAATATCCGCCTCAATCAGTAAGAGCAGAAACAGGAGAAGAGAGACGATCTGTCCAAATCCATTGCGTCACAAAGGAAAACAACCTAATAACAATCCTCGTATTAAAATATTCAAGGTTACTTACATTAATTAAGGTGGTTTCCTACAATTTTAGATTCATTAAAAATACTAAAGAGCAACCTGTTAATCGGAACCTGTCTGCCATTTCCCCGTCTGAAACAGAATTGGCTATTTCTGTTATTCTGAAAAATGTACAAAAAAAATGTTTTCGACAGAGATTACAGCGATTCAACATGGGTTACCAACAAAAACTCTCAAATCACTGAATCCGTTTCTTGATCCTGTAGGTATTCTTAGAGTTGGGGATAGGTTGCAGAATTCAGATCTCTCATACCAGCAACAGCATCCAATAATACTCAAAAACAATCATGCATTCACTAAACTTCTTTTGCATGATGCACATGAAAGGACGTTTCATGGTGGCCTACTACAAATGATAGCATACATTAGGAGAAAATATTGGATCCTGTGAATAAAAAACAGCATCAAGGGGTATATTAATCGCTGCAACATATGTTTCCGGCACAGGGCGAAACAAGCAAACCAGCTTATGGGTATTTTACCGGCTCCCAGAGTGCAAATAACACGGCCCTTTACGCATACGGGAGTCGATTACGCAGGTCCCATCGACATCAAGGCATGGAAAGGACGAGCCTCAAAGATACACAAGGCGTACTTCGACAACTTAACACGCGTAGTAACGCTACGAACACAACACGGAGAGGTAAAAAGACCAATTGCCAAACTATGTGTACTACCCAGCAACGAAACGCCGACTGCAAACAAAATTATTTGAATGATGAAATGCCGACGGCATTTCACAAAAGCATCCAAAATCCACTAACACATAATTTTATATTTTAGCTGATCGGCTTAAACACAAAGTACAATTTCAATTTGCCGACGGCAAAACAAAAATTCATTCTCAACAAAGGCACAGCTGACAATAGTTGCTGACCTACATATTGCATGTCAACATGACGCTAAGCAACACATGTAATTCCAATAAACATACTGCTTATCAACATGGTCAGTATCAGAGATGTTGACATCACACACATGTTGTGTAGTGACGTCACACAACTCATTCGTGACGCCGCGAATCGGCATTTTACACACTCGCTCACACACACACACGTTTCGTAACGACATGCACTTATTTTTCTCGCATTCACAAAAAAAAATAATAATAACAATTACACTAATAAACATTTAAGACACACACACACACTCGTAAGGCAATTGATGTACGCAATGGGAAAACTGCACCATGGGTACACGATCTCATTCATGGCGACAGCAAACTACATACAACGGCAACAAGAAACTATCAACAAACGAATTGTAAAACAACAAAAGGAAATATATTATTACACATATATTTAAATGTTACCTTTTAAAACAAAAAAAAAACACTTACTCTATGGGACATATTGCAATTATGTCACCTCATACACTCACTAGCACTTGAAATTTTATTTATTTATTTTTTATTATTGTCCCCCGGCCAATATCCACGCACAACTAGAATGAAATCTCAAAATGTCCGACAACTACAATGGCGAAAAAGTGCGGCGAATTCATAAGATGTCTAAGGATATGATCACATTGCGAACTTCGTTCACGGCCGGGGAGAATGTTGTTGATTCAAATTAAAAAAAAAACAATAATTGAATTCTAAACCCATGTAATTATGTAAATTAAATATAACGTAACGTAACATAAAACAAATGTATAACAACTTAAAACAAATGTATAACAAGTTAGAACAAATGTATAAAACATTATCACAACATGTAATGTCAAAGCAAAAGCAAATCACTATTAAAGAGATTGTTAAACAGAAAGGTTATCTTTTTTTTTACAACAGAAAGGTGTGAGATAAATTTTTTACAATAAGAACCAGCATAGCATAATTAATTAACCGTGGAAAATACATTGGTCCTTCGAGAGTGAACATTTAAACATAAAATACTTTAAATACTTTGTATTATAAAAGAGTGGAAGTTTCCATTAATCCAAACCCAAATAACACTGTGAGTTTTTTTTTTTAAAGTGCAAAAACGGCATTCTCGCGTCGTGTAATACATTTTAAATAAATAATAAAAAAAAAAAAAAACTTTAAGCTAATCCAAATCCCTGTCTGCAATCTGCATCCGCTTCTTGGGAACAGTCAACGATCATCGGGTCCGTTCGTGAACAGTGCAGTACAATACACCGTACATACAGTGCAACATACGGTGCATTAAATTTAAATCTTAGTGCAACAGTACGGTGCATACTGCAACATACAGTGCTTGCACCGCAAGATACTGTACATATAGTGCAATTACGGTGCATAAAATTTAAATCGTAGTGCAACAGTACGGTGCATACTGCAACATACGGTGCATACACCAAACATACCGTGCAATATACAGGCAGTTCCCGCAAGTTACAGCACAGCCCTAGGTGTTGGAACCTACATACAGAAAATATTAATTTGTAAGTACAATCCAATTTTTTTTAAATCATAATCGTTGGCTTACCTTCAATTTTTTTTCAACATCATGGTTAACTATGGAAAACTGCAAAAGAATATCCTGGCCCAGTTACGAGTACTCAAGGACATATCCAATTATGGGAAAAGACCAGAACACCAACGCAGTAAAAACTACATTGTAGGACGGCTTGATGTATTGGAGGGCAATTTTAAATCCAGCACAGAATACAATACGGAAGCGATTTCTTCGTTGGATAGTGAAAAGATGGAAGAATTAGAAAAAATTTTCGACAAAATTAAGGAATGTTACCTGGAATATCGAGCAGACTTGCAGGACGGTTTAGAAAAGGCAACACAGTCAGGAGTACTGGTAAGTTCTGTGGAATCAAATAATCAGAAACAGGAATTAAGACTCCCAAAAATAAATATACCAACCTTTTCTGGTAACTACGAAGAATGGAGAGCATTTCACGATCTTTTTATTTCATTAATCCATAATAATGGTTCTTTGTCAAAAAATCAAAAACTTCACTATCTTAAGTCAAGTGTTTTGTGAGAAGCTGAACGTCTTTTGCAGCACTTAAGGGTTGATGAGGGTAATTATGATCAGGCTTGGGAAGTGTTAACCTCACGATATGACCACAAGCGTATACTAGTCAACACCCAGTTTAAGATTTTCTTTGGCCAGCCGAATCTAAAACAAGAGACAGTATCCGGTATAAAAAATTTATTAGACACATCAACCGAATGTCGACACTCACTTAAAAACTTAGAGCTTCCGGTACTACATTGGGACGCGATTTTAGTTTTTTGTATGCTTCAAAAACTTCCACCCACAACTCAGCAGATATGGGAAGAAAAGCTAGGGGTTAGAAAAGATTTGCCAACTTTTAAAGAATTTTCAGAATTTTTGGAAGCTAGATTTAGGACCTTGGAAGTCGTAGAACCACAACCAGGATTTAAATATAGCAAGAATTCAAACAAAACTATTTCACTAATTATTAGTAGAACAAGAAACATTCCATATAATTGCAAAGTCTGCAGCAAAGGTCCGCATGCCCTTCGAAAGTGCAATAGGTTTTTAAAAATGGATGTGGTTGTCAGAAAAAACACGGTAGACAAAATCGGAGTGTGTGAAAACTGTTTGGCGTATAGTCACTCGACGCCCCAGTGCCCAAGCCACTCACGCTGCTACCATTGCAGACAACCACACCATTCACTATTACATTTAGACACACAATCTCACACCATTCACAACTCCAAACAATCCCCTTCGACATCTAACACACATTCACACCAGTCATCAATAGTCAACCCTGAAGCAACAGTTTTTCACCCTCATACTCAATAGCAGGAAACAAGAGGATATACAAATTCATTTCACACTTACCACAACTCTTCCCAAATTCTATTAGCAACAGCTGTTGTCAAGGTTAGAGCCGCATCAGGAGAATTCATCCAACTTAGGGCGTTACTTGATCCTGGGACGGAGGCTTCTTTTATTACAGGATCGGCGGTGCAGGCACTTAACTTATGCAGGAAAAGATCGTTTGTTGAAGTTTCCGGGTTGGGGAAGGTCAGCAGTGGAGCCTGCCACAGCTCCGTCGACTTGACTTTTAGGTCGGTTCACTCATCGTTCACAGGGCGCACCCGCGCATTCATTTTCAAATCCCTGACTGGGCTTCTGCCGGCCCAAAAGGTCAGCTTCAACAAATGGCCGCATATAAGCGGCCTTAAACTTGCTGACCCATCATTCTTCACACCAGCCAATGTAGATCTTCTTCTAGGAAGCGAAGTCTATGCCGAAGTACTCCTCCCAGACGTACAAAGAGATGATCATGTTGCAGCTCCGGTCGCCCAGAAAACCAAACTAGGTTGGATATTGAAGGGAAAAGCACCTGCAAATAGACAAAAGGTTAAGGCATTCCACAACTCAGTTGACCTCAACACACAACTCACAAAGTTCTGGGAAATCGAAGAAGCACCGTTCCCACAACACGAAACAGAGGAGAACAAAAACTGCGAGAAGCAGTTTGTAACTACTACCCGAAGAGCGTCAGATGGACGTTATGTAGTGACACTACCATTTAAAGAAGGAAGTAAACCTGGGTTAGGGCCCTCGAAGTCAGGAGCCTTTCGTAGGTTTCTTCATCTGGAAAGGCGCTTCCAGCAGAATCCCGTGCTACATAGAGAATACTCCAACTGCATTAGGGAATACCTCGCCCTTGGTCATATGACAGAAGTTGATGAAACGGCGAACGACGTTTTGAATACTCCATTTCATTATTTTCTGCCTCATCATGCAGTATTCAAAGAATCAAGTTCCACGACCAAATTGCGGGTTGTCTTTGATGCAGCAGCCAAAACCTCCGATGGAACATCGCTCAACGACCATCTTTTAGCAGGGCCTAAAGTGCAAAACAACATTGTCGATATCATACTACGATGGAGAGTACACAAATTTACCTTTACGGCCGATGTTGAAAAAATGTATAGGCAGGTGAGAGTAACACCTAGTGACTCATATTATCAGCGTAACAACCCACAAGAGCCAATTAAAACGTACCGCCTCCAAACCATCACTTTCGGAACCACTAGTGCTCCATACCTCGCGATTCGGACGATGAATCAACTGGCATCTGATGAAGAGGACAGCTACCCACTTGGCGCAAAGATGGTAAAGGAGGACATGTACGTCGATGATCTCATCACCGGAGCTGACACTGTAAAAGAAGCCCTTATACGGCGGGAACAAGTGCGAGGTTTGCTATCATCAGGCGGGTTTCATCTAAGAAAATGGATGAGCAACTGTGAAGAAATATTAAAATTCATACCAGAAACTGAAAGGGAAGCTAATTTTTCATTACCTTTAGGTTCCTCTGATCATGTTAAGGCTTTAGGTATCAAATGGTATCCTCTCGAAGACATCTTCTCTTTTCAGTGTTGTAGCTCTAATCCACCGGATCAAACAAATCAAACAAAAAGGACAATTTTGTCGACAATCGCCAAACTTTTCGACCATCTTGGCTGGATCTCACCGTGCATTAATGAAATGGAAAACATTTGTAAGCAACAGAGTAGCACAAATACAGCAGCTTACACAACAGGACATCTGGTACCATATCCCGACACAAGCTAATCCAGATGACCTTTTGTCACGGGGAGTCTCACCATCGGCACTGGTTGGATCACAACTCTGGTGGAATGGACCAGAATTCCTTCACCACAGTTGGAAGTTTAAATATCCGCCTCAATCAGTAAGAGCAGAAACAGGAGAAGAGAGACGATCTGTCCAAATCCATTGCGTCACAAAGGAAAACAACCTAATAACAATCCTCGTATTAAAATATTCAAGGTTACTTACATTAATTAAGGTGGTTTCCTACAATTTTAGATTCATTAAAAATACTAAAGAGCAACCTGTTAATCGGAACCTGTCTGCCATTTCCCCGTCTGAAACAGAATTGGCTATTTCTGTTATTCTGAAAAATGTACAAAAAAAATGTTTTCGACAGAGATTACAGCGATTCAACATGGGTTACCAACAAAAACTCTCTAATCACTGAATCCGTTTCTTGATCCTGTAGGTATTCTTAGAGTTGGGGATAGGTTGCAGAATTCAGATCTCTCATACCAGCAACAGCATCCAATAATACTCAAAAACAATCATGCATTCACTAAACTTCTTTTGCATGATGCACATGAAAGGACGTTTTATGGTGGCCTACTACAAATGATAGCATACATTAGGAGAAAATATTGGATCCTGCGAATAAAAAACAGCATCAAGGGGTATATTAATCGCTGCAACATATGTTTCCGGCACAGGGCGAAACAAGCAAACCAGCTTATGGGTATTTTACCGGCTCCCAGAGTGCAAATAACACGGCCCTTTACGCATACGGGAGTCGATTACGCAGGTCCCATCGACATCAAGGCATGGAAAGGACGAGCCTCAAAGATACACAAGGCGTACTTCGACAACTTAACACGCGTAGTAACGCTACGAACACAACACGGAGAGGTAAAAAGACCAATTGCCAAACTATGTGTACTACCCAGCAACGAAACGCCGACTGCAAACACAATTATTTGAATGATGAAATGCCGACGGCATTTCACAAAAGCATCCAAAATCCACTAACACATAATTTTATATTTTAGCTGATCGGCTTAAACACAAAGTACAATTTCAATTTGCCGACGGCAAAACAAAAATTCATTCTCAACAAAGGCACAGCTGACAATAGTTGCTGACCTACATATTGCATGTCAACATGACGCTAAGCAACACATGTAATTCCAATAAACATACTGCTTATCAACATGGTCAGTATCAGAGATGTTGACATCACACACATGTTGTGTAGTGACGTCACACAACTCATTCGTGACGCCGCGAATCGGCATTTTACACACTCGCTCACACACACACACGTTTCGTAACGACATGCACTTATTTTTCTCGCATTCACAAAAAAAAATAATAATAACAATTACACTAATAAACATTTAAGACACACACACACACTCGTAAGGCAATTGATGTACGCAATGGGAAAACTGCACCATGGGTACACGATCTCATTCATGGCGACAGCAAACTACATACAACAACAACAAGAAACTATCAACAAACGAATTGTAAAACAACAAAAGGAAATATATTATTACACATATATTTAAATGTTACATTTTAAAACAAAAAAAAACACTTACTCTATGGGACATATTGCAATTATGTCACCTCATACACTCACTAGCACTTGAAATTTTATTTATTTATTTTTTATTATTGTCCCCCGGCCAATATCCACGCACAACTAGAATGAAATCTCAAAATGTCCGACAACTACAATGGCGAAAAAGTGCGGCGAATTCATAAGATGTCTAAGGATATGATCACATTGCGAACTTCGTTCACGGCCGGGGAGAATGTTGTTGATTCAAATTAAAAAAAAAACAATAATTGAATTCTAAACCCATGTAATTATGTAAATTAAATATAACGTAACGTAACATAAAACAAATGTATAACAACTTAAAACAAATGTATAACAAGTTAGAACAAATGTATAACACATTATCACAACATGTAATGTCAAAGCAAAAGCAAATCACTATTAAAGAGATTGTTAAACAGAAAGGTTATCTTTTTTTTACAACAGAAAGGTGTGAGATAAATTCTTTACAATAAGAACCAGCATAGCATAATTAATTAACCGTGGAAAATATAGCGCACTTCACGCATCGAGGCTGCATTTGGTAGTTCGACGCGGCGTGCCCGAACCTCTGGGAGCGAACGCATTGTATAACGACTTCACTCCTTTTTAATTTTTCCCAGTGAATCACCTGGTAGTCTAGGACATTGATTCTCCTTAGACTATCCAGACGACTTTCGGGACTGAGCTGCACCAGGAAGAACGGCAGACTCCGTTTCTCCCGCCTGGCTCTAGCTGTGGTAAATGGCTTTACCCCCACAAACTTGAGTCCTTCGCACTCCTTCTCTTTGAGCAGTGCAAGGATCTCCTCAGGATCAGAAGACGGTTCCAACCCCTTCAGCAGCATCGATTGCCGCTTTTCACACTTCGGTGTGAATGAGTAGTGCTCCGTCGTCGTTTATTTTAGGAGCTCTTTCACTTTCGCGTAGACCTCCACTGTATTACAGTGGATGACATGGCGATCGTTCCCCAATTTCTTAATATTAAAATTATTACCAATGACCAACTTACACAGGTCCTTGGTTTCATTTCCCTCTAGTTTATAGGTGTTGATAGGAGGCACATTGTTCTTCTTCTTCTGCTGCTGTTCTTGTTGTTGCTGCTGCTGTTGTTGCTGCTGCTGCTATAGTTGTTGCTGCTGCTGTTGTTTTTTCAGCTGCTGTGTTTTCATTTGTTGTTGTTTCTGTAGTCTGTAAGTTTTTAGTTTTAAGTTTTATAACAAAATTAAAATCAAAATAGCCCATATACTAAGTTTTTTCTATTTAAAAATGTTTTCTTAGTTTAAGATGTATTGTCCTAACTATAAGAATAAGAACAAAACCTGAGAAAACGTCGAAAGACATAGTGTAAAATGTTTGTGTGGGTACAAATGATAGAACTTATTCTTTTCAATACAAATCCCTTTATTCAGTACAGTTAAAATTCACTATTTAATTCTTTCTCTCAATACAATCCAATTTCTCAACCACTTATACTTTTCTTATCTTTTACTTAAACCACTTAATCACTTCTCCTAATTAACACTTCCAATTACACTTTAGAACTGATTTGCATACCTTTGGGATGCTGGTATTTATACTCGAATGACATACTTCGAGAACAATCCTCGCCATCCAGCGTCCCATACAATTTCCAATTTGCTAGAAAATTCGATTCCACTCTCCAGTCGAGACTTTGTTATTCCAGTATCGAAATTTTCTGGTCTTCGAATATCGACATTTTCTGCTAGATGTCGCTGCTCACATTTAAGTGGTTATCACATTGCTCCCTCCCTACAGTTGTTCGTCCCGAACAACTTCGTCATTCAGCATCCCGTTGAAATGACACATTCTATCCAAATGGACCACTTTCAATTTTCCTCGATCCCCACGCTGGATCCGGTAGACAACGTCATTAATGCGGGTTATCACCTTGTATGGACCTTCCCAGTCCTGTTGCCATTTTGGTGATTTGCCTTTCTTACGCTGAGGATTATACAGCCAAACCAGATCTCCTTCGTTGAAACCGGAAGATTTCGCCTTGATATCGTACCTAGTTTTCATGCGGCTGCTTGCTAGCTTCATCTTTTCTCTGGTGTCTTCATGCAATCTACGAATCCTGCTGCGTAAGTCATTCACGTACTCGTTCACCTCTTTGGGCTCCGTCGGTGGGGATCCGAATTTTGCTTCACTTGGCAACCGAATTGTTTGACCAAATAAGATCTCGGATGCTGTGTGCCCTGTTGAGCTATGGACCGCGTTTCGGTAGGCCATTAAGAAGAGGGGTATGTGTCGATCCCAATCCCGCTGGCAGTTGCTGACAACCTTAGATAGATGCTCACTCAAGGTCCGATTGAATCGCTCGACCATTCCATCAGATTGAGGGTGTAGTGGCGTTGTCCTTGTCTTTCTTATTCCCAAATATTGGCATATTTCCTGGAAGACTTTTGATTCAAAGTTTCGCCCTTGATCAGAGTGCAGCTCCATTGGGACCCCAAATCTGCTCACCCAGTTGTTGACTATCTGTTCGGCTACGGTCTTAGCCTCTTGATTTGGGATGGCAAACACTTCCGGCCACTTACTGAAGTAATCCATAACTACGAGAGTATATCGGTTTCCATTAAAGGTTTCGGGAAACGGCCCAGCGATGTCGATGGCTATTCGTTCGAAAGGTGCTCCGACATTGTATTGTTGCATTTGTCCACGTGGCTTTGCTTTTGGACCCTTGGTAGCCGCACACCTTATGCACTTTTTGCACCAATTCTCGACATCTTGTTTAGCGCTTAGCCAATAGAAACGTTCCCTTACCTTTTCCAACGTCTTGTTTATTCCCAAATGGCCTCCTGAGATTCCGTCATGTATTTCATGGAGTACTTGGCTGACTCTGGAACGTGGCACTATTAGCTGCATACGAGATGTTTTCCCATCTGCACTTTCCCATTTTCTCTTCAGCAATCCATCTTGCACAAAAAGCGAGTCCCACTGTGCCCAGTATGCCTTCAGAGTTTGGCTCCGATCTGATATCTGCTGCCAGCTTGGTCTTTCCTCGTGTTCCTTCCAGGCCAATATTGGTTCGATGTCATTGTCTGCCTGTTGGGAGGAACGGATTTCGTCTATACTCCAACCCTCTATTGGCTCAGTCCTGATCGTTTGGATAGTTGCCTGTTGTTTCGCTTCTTTACCACTGACTACTTCTGCTGGGAGGCTTTCATTGCATTGTTTTACCTGTGAGACTGGGATAATTACCCTGGAGTCGTCGACTCCTGCTACAGACTTCTGTCCCGCGAAGTAAGCATTTCCTAACTGATGGCTTCTGGAAATTTGACCGGTTTCTTGGTAGCCGTTTCTGCCGGTTTTTCTTTCTATTTGCCTGTAGCCCCAGTGCAGGCAGCCTTCTCGTCGTACCGGTTCTTTACAATGCCCTTGCAAATGTCCTACTTTATCGCAGTTCCAGCAGCGCATCCTTCGTCTCTCCCGTGGGATATTTCGTTGTATGGTAGTTGGTCTTGAACAGGAGCATTCACCAGATACTATTTCCCTTACGAAATGCATTCCTTTGGAAGCCTGATTGGATGCTTCCATCGCCAGAGCGAAGGCAAGTACTTCAGCAAGGGTTCTTTTCCCGGCCATCCTTACTGCTGATTGTATCTTCAAATCTGCAATTCCCCCAATGAATGCGTCCTTTGCCATTTCGTCGATTATTTCTTGGCCTGCGGTGGGATATGACAAATGTGCCAGTCTACTCACGTCTGCTTGGAGCTGTTGCAGTGTTTCTCCTCCTTGCTGCATACGGCCTTGCAATTGAACCTTGTAAACTTCCCGCATGTGGCTATCCCCAAACCGTTTCTCAATAGCCTGCACTAAAACCATATAGTCTCTATTCTTTTCGATATCGATTGTTTGTAACAATTCTGCCGCAGGACCACGTAAGGCCATCGCTAGGGCAAAGCACTTTTCCTTATTGTCCCATTCGTTTGCACAGGCAGCCATTTCAAACTGCTTCTTATAAGTAGACCATGAGGTCTGGCCATCGAATGAGGGAGGCTTCAACTCTTTTCTCCGTGGACCGCTTAAAGAACATTCTCGCGGTTTCTGTTTTCGTACTGTGTCGAGCTCTTTTGTTAGTTGCTGAACTTTGCTGTCCATTTCCTCGAATTTTTCGCCAACATTCTTCTCTATTCTATCAAATTTGTCATCAACGTTCTTCTCTATTCTTTCAAATTTGTCATCGATTTCTTCGAAATTTTGCTGGAGAATGTTCTTTTGTTCTTCCAGATTATTCTTTTGTTCATCCATTTTCTGTTGAAGACCGTGCAGATTGTTGGTTTGTTCGTTGAATTTTTGTTCAATGCTGCTCTTCTGCTCGTCTAGATTTTTCTTTTGTTCATCCAGCTTTTGTTCGAGGCTATTCTTTTGTTCGTCGAGACTGCTCTTCTGTTCGTCCATTTTTTGTTCCAGACTGTTCTTCTGTTCTTCCAGATTTTCCTTTTGTTGGTCGAGACTGTTCTTCTGTTCGTCCATTTTTAACAAGAGGAGTTGTATCATCGCAGCCATATCATTGCCGGTACTTGTCTGTTCATCCTCGTCAACATCAAAGGAATATGCATCAGGATCATGACCCTCGTTGTTCAAAGCCTCCTGAAGTCTGAGCACCAAGTCACTTTTTCCTCCACTGGCGCTGAGGCTTCTCTTGTTCAACTCGGATTTGAGTTGGACGAGTGTCAACTGCAATAGTTTTCGACCCATTCTAGCTTTTTCAAATAGTCAGAAAACACAGGTTTTTTTTTTTTTTTTTTTTTTACACACAATAAGTCCTATCCCACTTCTGACACCAATGTAAAATGTTTGTGTGGGTACAAATGATAGAACTTATTCTTTTCAATACAAATCCCTTTATTCAGTACAGTTAAAATTCACTATTTAATTCTTTCTCTCAATACAATCCAATTTCTCAACCACTTATACTTTTCTTATCTTTTACTTAAACCACTTAATCACTTCTCCTAATTAACACTTCCAATTACACTTTAGAACTGATTTGCATACCTTTGGGATGCTGGTATTTATACTCGAATGACATACTTCGAGAACAATCCTCGCCATCCAGCGTCCCATACAATTTCCAATTTGCTAGAAAATTCGATTCCACTCTCCAGTCGAGACTTTGTTATTCCAGTATCGAAATTTTCTGGTCTTCGACATTTTCTGCTAGATGTCGCTGCTCACATTTAAGTGGTTATCACAATAGTTTAAGTGTTAGGTTTAACTTAGAGTGTCCGCATGGGGCCAGTAAGTTGGAATAA
This sequence comes from Volucella bombylans, assembly GCA_949129095.1. Classification (NCBI taxonomy): domain Eukaryota; kingdom Metazoa; phylum Arthropoda; class Insecta; order Diptera; family Syrphidae; genus Volucella; species Volucella bombylans. The sequence goes on from OX422140.1 coordinate 213,161,872, forward strand.
GATAATTTTAAGTTAATTAAGCTAATTTTTAAGGTTTTTTTTTTTATAGCTTGTAAGTGTTAATTAATGAAATCAAATAAAAAATGCATTTAAACTGAAACTGAACTGAACTGTGCAATGTCACATCTTGGGTTACCCCACATCCGGAAAAATATTCATCGTGGGCGCAGACGCCAATAATGTGGGGTCGGATCGTTGATCTCACGATAGTCAAGGGAAAGTGGTTGCATATTTCAGCAAGATCCTCCCCGGGCCTGAACGGCACAACTGCGTAGCTCGGCATGAGCTTCTGGCTTTAATTCTGCCAGCGAAGCATTTCCATATGTACTTCTGTGAACAAAATTTCATTCTTCGCACAGACTACGTAACTCTAAAATGGCTTCTACAAATTAAAAATCCTGAATGCCAAGTTGTGAGATGGATCGAGCGGTTGAAAGGCTACGACTTTGAAGTGCAAAAACGTAAGGGAAAACTAAACTTAAATGCCGATGTTGTCTCTTATCGACCGTGAGAAGTGAAATGTAAACACTGCAACCATAAAGAAGCGAAAGATCGAAGGATCAGGCCACTATCTAAATGATCAGGACTGAGCCAATAGAGGATTAGAAGTACAGATGAAATCCTTTGCTCCCAATAAGCAGACAATGACCTCTAACAAATATTGGCTTGAAAAGAACCCTAGGAAAGACCAAGTTGGTAGGAGATATCCGACCGGACCAAAACACTGAAGCCGTATTGGCGCAGTGGGATTCGCTTTGTGTAAAATATTGTGATAACCAGTCAAATGTGAGCAGCGACATCTAGCAGAAAATGTCGAAACTCGAAGACTAGAAGGTTTCGATACTGGATTAGCAAAGTCTCGACTGGAGAGTAGAATCGAATTTTCTAGCAAATTGGAAATTGTATGGGACGCTGGGTGGCGAGGATTGTTCTCGAAGTATGTCATTCGAGTATAAATACCAGCATCCCAAAGGTATGCAAATCAGTTCCAAAGTTGAATTTGAAGTGTTAATTAGAAGAAGTGATTAAGTGGTTTAAGTAAAAGATAAGAAAAGTATATGTGGTTGAGAAATTGAATTGTACTGAGAGAAAGAATTAAATAGTGAATTGTAACAGTTCGTTGAATTTTTGTTCGAGGCTATTCTTTTGTTCTTCCAGATTTTTCTTTTGTTCGTCGAGACTGTTCTTCTGTTCGTCCATTTTTTTGTTTTGTTCGTCCATTTTTAATAAGAGGAGTTGCATCATTGCAGCCATGTCATTGCCGGTACTTGTCTGTTCATCCTCGTCAACATCAAAGGAATATGCATCCGGATCATGTCCCTCGTTGTTCAAAGCCTCCTGAAGTCGCAGCACCAGGTCACTTTTTCCTCCACTGGCGCTGAGGCTTCTCTTGTTCAACTCGGATTTGAGTTGGACGAGGGTCAACTGCAATAGTTTTCGACCCATTCTAGCTTTTTCAAATAGTCAGAAAACACTTTTTTTTTTTTTTTTTTTTTTTTTTACTTACAATAAGTCCTATCCCACTTCTGACACCAGTTACAATTCACTATTTAATTCTTTCTCTCAGTACAATTCAATTTCTCAACCACATATACTTTTCTTATCTTTTACTTAAACCACTTAATCACTTCTTCTAATTAACACTTCAAATTCAACTTTGGAACTGATTTGCATACCTTTGGGATGCTGGTATTTATACTCGAATGACATACTTCGAGAACAATCCTCGCCACCCAGCGTCCCATACAATTTCCAATTTGCTAGAAAATTCGATTCTACTCTCCAGTCGAGACTTTGCTAATCCAGTATCGAAACCTTCTAGTCTTCGAGTTTCGACATTTTCTGCTAGATGTCGCTGCTCACATTTGACTGGTTATCACATTGCTCCCTCCCTACAGTTGTTCGTCCCGAACAACTTCGTCATTCAGCATCCCGTTGAAATGACACATTCTATCCAAATGGACCACTTTCAATTTTCCTCGATCCCCACGCTGGATCCGATCCCCCGGTAGACAACGTCATTAATGCGGGTTATCACCTTGTATGGACCTTCCCAGTCCTGTTGCAATTTTGGTGATTTGCCTTTCTTACGCTGAGGATTATACAGCCAAACCAGATCTCCTTCGTTGAAACCGGAAGATTTCGCCTTGATATCGTACCTAGTTTTCATGCGGCTGCTTGCTAGCTTCATCTTTTCTCTGGTGTCTTCATGCAATCTACGAATCCTGCTGCGTAAGTCATTCACGTACTCGTTCACCTCTTTGGGCTCCGTCGGTGGGGATCCGAATTTTGCTTCACTTGGCAACCGAATTGTTTGACCAAATAAGATCTCGGATGCTGTGTGCCCTGTTGAGCTATGGACCGCGTTTCGGTAGGCCATTAAGAAGAGGGGTATGTGTCGATCCCAATCCCGCTGGCAGTTGCTGACAACCTTAGATAGATGCTCATTCAAGGTCCGATTGAATCGCTCGACCATTCCATCAGATTGAGGGTGTAGTGGCGTTGTCCTTGTCTTTCTTATTCCCAAATATTGGCATATTTCCTGGAAGACTTTTGATTCAAAGTTTCGCCCTTGACCAGAGTGAAACTCCATTGGGACCCCAAATCTGCTCACTCAGTTGTTGACTATCTGTTCGGCTACGGTCTTAGCCTCTTGATTTGGGATGGCAAACACTTCCGGCCACTTACTGAAGTAATCCATGACTACGAGAGTATATCGGTTTCCATTAAAGGTTTCGGGAAACGGCCCAGCGATGTCGATGGCTATTCGTTCGAAAGGTGCTCCGACATTGTATTGTTGCATTTGTCCATGTGGCTTTACTTTTGGGCCCTTGGTAGCCGCACATCTTATGCACTTTTTGCACCAATTCTCGACATCTTGTTTAGCGCTTAGCCAATAGAAACGTTCCCTTACCTTTTCCAACGTCTTATTTATTCCCAAATGGCCTCCTGAGATTCCGTCATGTATTTCATGGAGCACTTGGTTGACTCTGGACCGTGGCACAATTAGCTGCATACGAAATGTTGTCCCATCTGCACTTTCCCATTTTCTCTTCAGCAATCCATCTTGCACAAAAAGCGAGTCCCACTGTGCCCAGTATGCCTTCAGAGTTTGGCTCCGATCTGATATCTGCTGCCAGCTTGGTCTTTCCTCGTGTTCCTTCCAGGCCAATATTGGTTCGATGTCATTGTCTGCCTGTTGGGAGGAACGGATTTCGTCTATACTCCAACCCTCTATTGGCTCAGTCCTGATCGTTTGGATAGTTGCCTGTTCTTTCGCTTCTTTACCACTGACTACTTCTGCTGGGAGGCTTTCGTTGCATTGTTTTACCTGTGAGACTGGGATAATTACCCTGGAGTCAACTTCTGCTACAGACTTCTGCCCCGCGAAGTAAACATTTCCTAACTGATGGCTTCTGGAAATTTGACCGGTTTCTTGGTAGCCGTTTCTGCCGGTTTTTCTTTCTATTTGCCTGTAACCCCAGTGCAGACAGCCTTCTCGTCGTACCGGTTCTTTACAATGCCCTTGCAAATGTCCTACTTTATCGCAGTTCCAGCAGCGCATTCTTCGGCTCTCCCGCGGGATATTTCGTTGCATAGTAGTTGGTCTTGAGCAGGAGCATTCACCAGATACTATTTCCCTTACGAAATGCATTCCTTTGGAAGCCTGATTGGATGCTTCCATCGCCAGAGCGAAGGCAAGTGCTTCAGCAAGGGTTCTTTTCCCGGCCATCCTTACTGCTGATTGTAGCTTCAAATCTGCAATTCCCCTGATGAATGCGTCCTTTGCCATTTCGTCGATTATTTCTTGGCCTGCGGTGGGATATGACAATATGGTTTGCTGAAGAGAAAATGGGAAAGTGCATATGGAACAACATCTCGTATGCAACTAATCGTCCCCGGTTCAGAATCTGCGAAGTGATCCATAAAATACATGACAGAACCTCATGATGTTACTTGGGTATTAGTAAGGCGTTTGAGAAGGTAAGGGAATGTTTCTATTGGTTAAGTGCAAAACAAGATGTCAAGAATTGGTGCAAAAAGTGCATAATGTATGCGGCTACCAATGGCCCAAAAGTTAAATCGCAGGAAGAATCCAATAATATAATGCCGGAGCACCATTCGAGCATGCATCCATTGACATCGCTGGCCGTTAATGGAAAACGATACACCATCGTGCTCATGGATTACATCAGTAAGTGGCCGGAAGTGTTCGCGATCCCAAATCAAGAGACTAAGGCCGTAGCAGAACAAATAGTCAGCAATTGGGTGAGCAGATTTGGGGTCCCAATGGAGCTACACTCTGATCAAGGACGAAACTTTGAATCAAAAGTCTTCCAAGAAGTATGCCTGTTTAGAATAATCATTAATTACCATCTACGCACTCACCCTGATGGTAACAACGCCCCCAACAGCAACTTTGCGTAAATGTCAATGTAATGAAAATGTAAAATGTCAAATTAAGAATTGCAATAAAACTCATTACTTTTTATAACGTTGGCAAAGAAGAAAGCAATCTTTTATTGATCCAAGCGATCTACAATTAAATATCTACACATAAAAACAGAAATATATCTAGTATTCTAACTTAAGTTCTAAATAAAATAAGTTAAAGTTAACATTTGGTCCATTCGAGCCGTAGTAGTGAATCGGCATATGTATAATTTCAAAATAAAACAAATATTTAATAATTAAAAATTAATTTGAATAAAAACAGTTTAATAACACATCAAAAACATACATATCATAAAAGTGCTAATCGGTTTCTCGCGTCGAATAATTTAATTTTTTATCTACATTATTTTTTCCGTTTGGGGGAAGTTCCTGATTCCGTTTCCGGAGACCGTTTTCTTTTTCAGCATCAACAACAGCACTTACGGTACAAACACCGCTACATAATTCATAAGCACCGCTTCGTGGGACCGTTTGCAAGTCAACGGTGTATATATGCATATACGTTGATACCAAACGCAATAATTACCGTGCAAATACTGCTGTGTTGAATTTTAACCTGCTATATGCAAATAAAATATTAAGTAAGTACGAGTACAATTTAGCACAATAGGAAATCAAATTATTTTTCTTATTTTTCTTATTTTTCTTACCTCGATTAAATTAACAATAGAGAAATTGCAAAAAAAATATATTCGCTCAAATGCAAAAGTATGTTACAAATTTTGGGAAACGGCCTGAAGCACAGCGTACAAAAAATTATCCCAGCGCACGGATAACCATCTTAGATAACAACTTCAATGCTAGCTCCAAATATAACAAGGAGGCAATTTCATCAAAGGATGCTGAAAATCGAGAAGAATTAGAGAAGCTGTTCGACAAAATAAAGGATCTGTATGTGGATTAACGGACCGCACTCATGGACAGCATCGACAAACTGGCAGTAACATTCGAAGCAACAACAGAAACGCAATCAGGATCAATGGTGAGTTCTGTGGAAACAAAATCGGGATTTAAAATTACCAGTAATTAAATTACCTACATTTTCTGGAAATTATGAAGATTGGAGATCATTCCATGACCTTTTTGAGTCCCTTATCCATAGTAACACATCCCTTTCTGAGATTCAAAAGCTGCATTTTCTAAGATCGACTGTCACAGACGGGGCTGATAGATTAATACAGCATTTAGGAATTACTCAAGGGAACTATGAAAAGGCATGGATTATTCTAACTTCACGGTGTGATCATACGCGCATGCTCGTAGATGCCCAGTTGAAGCTTTTTTTCAATCAACCATCTATTCAACAAGAATCTGCTACAGGGTTGAATACCGTTTTAGATACATCAATGGAATGCCGGCATTCACTTCATAATCTTGGGTTTCCAGTTGAACAATGCGATACAATTCTCATTTATTGTATGCTGCAAAACTTCCTGTAATGACGCAACAGTTATGGGAAGAAAAGTTAAGAATAAATAAGTCTTTACCCACTTACCAGGAGTTTTCAGAGTTTCTTGAAGCTGGATTTAGGGCACTGGAAATTGTAGTCGAACAACAAGGGAAGAAAGGAAGTAACCATCGGAGTTTAGAAGCAAGGGCTAGCTCTTTTCACATTAAGCCAAAACAAAAGGAGCAGCTTCGGTGTAAGGTCTGCAACAAAAATCCACATTCCCTTCGTTCATGCAATCGTTTTCTTAAGATGGATGTAGGTTTGCGAAAAACTACTGTTAAAAAAATATGAGTATGTGAAAATTGTCTTTCCTATAGTCATAGTACCTACCAATGTGCGGGTCGAACACGCTGCTATTTTTGCCAGCAGCTGCACCGTTTCTTTCTTCACTACTCTGAACATTCACATACCCAATATATTCCACACCGTTCTACAGCTCATAACCAACACAACACTACACATTCTCGCTTACCACATAACTCAGCACAATATACTAACTCTTCAAATCAACACATACCTACGCCTACTACACATTCTTACCAAATCTCCACTCTCAACACAAACACATGATCGCGTTCAGGAATCCACACCCCTTTGCTCAGGACTGAACACTTTTCATACTTCCAATTAGAGCATCACTCAGGTACTCTTAGCCACGGCACTCGTAAGGGTTAAAGCCGCGTCGGGAATGTATCGCACTTTGAGAGTCTTGATAGATCCTGGTTCGGAAGCCACATTTATAATAGAATCTGCAGTACAACTTCTGCGATTGAAAAGTGATCCAACGTTGGTTGAGGTGTCAGGGCTGGGGTTGGTCAGCAGCGGTTCATGTCATAATTATGTTGAAATAACTCTGCTTTTCAGACTAATACTCGCGCTTACACATATAAATCGCTGACTGGGCTTCTCCCGGCCAACAAGCTGATTTTCCAGCCGTGGAAACACATAAAGGACCTGGTATTATAGATCCCATCTTTGATAAGCCGGCCTGAGTGGATATACTCCTAGGTACACAACCAATATAATAAATGTTTTAAGGAATACTTACTTCTCAATTAAATGACAGAAGTTGATGTTGACAATGACGAAGTCTTTAAAACACCTTTTCACTATTTTTTACCCCACCATGCAGTTTTTAAAGATTCCAGCTCCACCACTAAACTACGAGTTGTCTTCGATGCTGCTGCAAAGACCTTGGATGGGATATCATTAAACCAGCATCTTCACAGTGGACCTAAAGTTCAAAACAATATTATTGACCGTGGGTGGCCGTGGTGTAGTGGTAGTAGCAAACGCTTCTCACTCGGAGGGTCCAGGTTCGAATCCTGCCCATGGCAAGTCAGTTTTTCATTGTGTAATTGGAACTCAGACAGAAAAATTCTGCGTGTGAAGGCATAACACTGACACGTAGATTTGGCTGTTGTAGAGTTTCAAGCACAGAAAAAAGTACAGTGAATTATGCATCGAATGACTCTGAGTGAAGAAAAATCTCTCCGTCCTATTCGGACTTCCCACCCACGACACACAGCAAGACCTGGAAGTACATGGATTTAGTGACGCGTCTCAGCGAGCATACGGGGCTGCGGTATACTTACGAGTTTTGGACTCTAAAAGTAAGATCGACGTACATCTGCTTCTATCCAAAACTAAAGTTGCACCGTTGGAAACGGTGAGTCTGCCGCGTCTTGAGTTGTGCGGCGCAGTAATCCTGGCCAGTCTCTTGGAGTGTACATCCATTGTCCTTGATTTCAGACATGTTCGAAGGTACGCCTGGGTGGACTCAACCATTGTTTTAGTGTGGATAGCTGCACCTCCATCCAAATGGACAACATTCGTCAGCAATCGGGTAGCAGAAATCCAGAAGCTAACAAAGGATGATATCTGGAAACACGTCCCAACACAATTAAACCCAACTGATATGACTTCAAGTGGAGTTCTACCATCAGCTCAGGCAAAAAAAACCCTGGTGGAACGGTCCAGATTTCCTACACAATACCTGGAATTTTCATTGCCCTCATCAGCCCACTGAACTAAAAACCGAAATAGAAAAACGATCAATTCGTGCGCATTTTACACTTAGAGAAGAAAATACAATAAGTCCGTTAAAAAGTTTATACACAACTGCAATATTTGCTTTCGCTATCGAACACGTCCAGCGCAACAAATGATGGACAGTTTACCAGCTCCTGGAGTATGCAGTTCACAGCCATTTTTACACGTCGGGGTTGATTACGCCGGCCCAATTGACGTCAAGGCTTGGAAAGGACGGGGGTTCAACGTATTTAAGGGTTACTTTGCAATATTTATTTGCCTTGCTACCAAGACTATACATATAGAGCTGGTAAGTGATCTAACGACACAAGCATTTATAGCAGCATTTAGAAGGTTCACGGGTCGAAGGTATAACTCTTTAGCGACTGTGGAACCAACTTCATAGCAGCGGACAAAGAGTTAAGAAAATTGCTGAAGGCGGCTCAAACCGATTGGAAGGAAGTCGCTCAAATACTTTCAAAGGACAGTCATCGACTAGCCTCTGAACCGGCAGCATCTTTTTCGCTGACTTTGTCATCGCTCGTGTCTAATTCTTAAATCGGCTCCAATTCCACAAGTGTACCCTCTTCACTTTCATTCTTTAGTTTTACTTTTTTTTTTCTCCTTCCTCTGGTGTTAGTGAGTGAAAATCTAGTGCGTTGTGAAAAAAGTAATCTCTGAAAATGGCCTTAAGGCCAAGTGCTCCCACGGACAATTGGTACAGCCTGCTTGACACGCTTACCGAGCCAAAACATAAAAAAAGAAAAAACCGGTTTCGGAACACATAGACCAATTTAACATGCTTCTGACAACCACGACCACAGCAAATTCATAGTTTTTTCCCCGGCAAGTGAACAAAAACCCCTCACCACATTTAGTGTTTTTCTTTTAAAAAAAGCAATCGATGGCATAAGTGCCGCCTACGATTACATTTCACAATTGCACGACGGTAATTTACTGCTACTCGTAAAATCGCAGAGAATGGCTGATCTCTTCCTCTCCAAAAAAAAACTTTGTCAAACCTTTGCCCCATCTCTGTCACTCTCCACGCAAACCTCAACTCATCAAAAGGCATTGCATATGCTCCCTGCCTTTTAAATGTGCCCGAAGCAGAAATAATCAACGAAATGAAAGATCAAGGCGTTATAAATGTGCTTAGGTTTAAAAGGACAGTAGAAGGGCCGCAACGTGCCACAGGCCTCATTTTATTTACAGTTGTTTTATACCGCCCACCAAGTTCAGTAAACATTGGCTGGTACATGGTTAAAGTCGAAGAATATTTCTCCAACCCGATGCGCTGTCAAAACTGCATCAGACCCTCTTTCGATTAAATATAATGAAGGCTCAAGCATAAATCCAAAAACCCGCAAAACTCCCACTCCGGCTATGACCCCTTACCAACAAACCCAACTACAAACAATAAAAATGTTAATCAAATTGCCACTAATGTCGCACTATCTCACAAACCAGTTTTAAATACTAATACCCCAACCAAAAACGACACACCCATCAATCATTCTCATATACTCCATAAAAACAAATCTCTCCCTCACAGTACTAACGTAATACTTACTAATACCATAACAAGGCCAACGCGAATTGAACCTCCTTCCCTCTCTAAATTCTCACAACCAAAAAAAAGCTCTAACAATTCCGATGCACAACATTTTTCAACGGTAACATATAATACAAACAAAACAGAATCCATCCTCTCTCACTCTAACACAATACAACAGATGTCAATTTCCCTTCACAACATCTTAATCCAATCCCCTTAATCACCAATAACACATCAACTATATCAACAACTAATAACACTAATACACCAAAAGATTATATTTCTAATTGCGAACCAGATTTCGATCAATATGACTACGCACTTTAATAGAAATAATCAGTCCGAACGATCGGATTCTTACTCTCGAGGACTCAATGATATATCCTCTCCAAATAGGCCGATTGTTTCAGCATATGGTACGTCTAGTCTTTCTGATGATATACACTGTCAAAACTGCTACAACTCAGGCTTCTCGCATTATAAACCCAATTATAACGTAGATAAGTCAACAAAGCTTAAAAGTTCATCCTTTACAGTTCTACAATGGAACCTTAACGGATACCTTAACAACTATAGTGAACTACAACTCCTAATCAATGATCAGAAACACTCAGTCATTTCTCTACAAGAGACACATATAGCATATAATGCTAACACATTCTAACCTAGGAATTTATGTCCCATTCTTCCATAACCTTGAAACTACCACCCAAGCCAAACAAGGGGTCAGCATCCTCATCCATAAATCTATCACAGTGAATTAAGTTACGAGATACAGTTTCGATGTAGCTGCAATTGCAATTGAAATTGAGTGGAAAAAAAAGCTAACAATTATCTTCATATACATTCACCTAAACCAAATATTTAACACCAGCGATTTTGAAGTCTTTTTAACCTCACTTCAAACCCCTATTTTACTTATTAGACAATTGCTCACTATTACTACTGAACGATTGCAGCTCCACCCACTTTTCGACCCATAAAACTCTCACTAACATCGATTTAAACGCTATCTCCCCCCAAATGTACACAAACGTAAGGTTCTAGATGACTTGCATGGTAGTGATCACTTTCCAATTTCTATCTCGATCCTAATGGGGACACAACATCCGCAAACCAAAATGCCCCCTAAATACCAAATAGATAGAGCTAATTGGTCCGCATTTCAGGCTGAAATCTCAGTTTTTCTGGCACAAAGACTACCCTGCTTAAACATAAATAGAGAAGCTGAAACCTTAATTAAGTCTATTCGAAATGCTGCCAATCTGAAAATTCCTCAATCCCACAACAACTCTAGGAAATCGACAGTCATCTGGTGGAGCAGAGAACTCCAACTTCGTCTTAACAAACAATATGCCGGGAAGGTATTTAGAAAACACCCAAACGACAAAAATTTAGTATGCTACCGAAAAGCCAATGCGGTCTTTAGAAAGATGTTGAGATTAGCTAAGTCTGACTCCTTTGCAAAGGAGTAATCCCAGCACTAATTCCAAGAAACTTTGGACAGATGTCCAATTGCTAACAGAAAATTACGTCCCGCGAGCTATCAAAATTATGAAATCTAACACAGATACCCTATCCTGACCTTCCAAAATTGCCGAATTCTTCGCTAACACTTGGTCAAATTACTCAAACGACCTTAATTTTTTACCAGATTTCCTTCAAGAAAAGAATTCTGTACTTAACTTAAAACCCGACTTTCACAAAATAGACACATCAGCTCGTTACATAGACCTTCAAATTAATGAAAATGAGTTCGAATCTTGGCTCAAATCCGTCAAATTTTAGGCATTATAAATGCGTTCGCTGCCAGAGGTTCGGGCACGCCGCGTCGAACTGCCAAATGCAGCCTCGATGCACACACAGTTCCGAGGAGTGTGCTCTGGGTGTTGACGGAGCATCCGATAGGTAGCAGCTCTCGTGCGTGTTTTGTGGAAATGTGGGACACACCGCAAACTATCGGGGTTGTCCTAAGTTCGCTGACATTAAGAAAGCAAAACTGGCTCGGCAGCAGAAGGTGGAGGTCAAACGTTCACCTGTCAGGTTTCAAACACCAGCCGTCACGTCCCAAATTTCCTACGCCCAAATGGCGTCTGGTAGGGGGGCTACGGTACAGCAAGCGACTGTTGCTTCTCCGGCGCCAACGCCAAGAACAACTGAAGCTGCACCTAACATGCTGGCCATCCTGCTCACAATCCAAGGGCAGATGGCTCAGCTGCAAAAGCAGGTTCAAGAACAGGCCAAGCGGGTGGACCAGATCTATGCGCTGCTGCCGGGCCTAACGCAACACATGTCGTAATGGGTACGCACATGGTGGAGCAAATTTTGAAGGTCCTTGCGGTGAATGTTAATTGACTGATTAGGATTGAACGAAGAGCCGCGATGTTTAAATTGCTACAAGACCAAACTCCTGATGTGCTTTTCGCTAGCGAAACCAAGCTAACCGATAAGCACAAACTGGAGTACAATAATTATATTGTTAGAAGAAGAAACCGGCCCAGATCCAAACGTGGAGACGGTGTCGCGATCTTTATTAAAGAAGGTATAAAATTTCACAGAGTGTACAAGGGCGTGTTGCGCAGGTTCCGGGTGTTCGAAGCAGTCGTCGTTTACATCCCGCTCCGCAGTGGAAAGCGGCTGTACTTGGCCTCTGTTTATGCACCTGAGGCTTCACAATCCACCCTATTCATTACAGAGCTCGACACGCTTTTTCGACTTCTGAGGCTGGAATCGGGGGAGAATTATTTTATAATCGGCGGGGATTTCAACGCTAGACACAGGGATTGGGGAAATAATTTGCCAAATACTAGAGGGAACCTACTACTCGATTGGTGGGGTCGGCACGATGTCATGTACAGACTCGGTCTTAAAGCGACGGATAACCCGTCGTTTCCCAGAGGCGGGTCTTATTTGGATCTACTGCTGTACGACGAACGTATACGACTGACAGGTACGAATTTACAAATATTAAACTGTCTGCGTACATTCGTGTATGACAGCGACCATTGCGGTTTTAGCACCGAAATTACAGTTCCCAACGAAATTGCGGAATTGGAGGAGTTTGTCCAAAGATATTCTTACAACTACAGTAAGACTCGATGGACACGCTTCTCCGCAACTTTGACAAGAACGCTCTCCTCGAACACCCACCGTCCAATAGGAATTTGTCAAACGAGGAGATCGACAAGTACCTAAAACAAATGGACGACACAATTAAACAAACTATGGACACTACAATACCGCGGTATCGACGTACGACTAACGAAGACCTGTTCCGCAATCCTACTATTGACGCACTGCACCGTCAGAAAAGTAGACTTCTGTCAAGACTCAAAAACTTGTACAGGCAGTTAACTGACAGACAAGATCCGGAGATTAGGACACTGAAGTCGTCGATTAAAAATGTGCAAAAGTTAATAAAAGAAAATTACAGAATTGCTGTAAGCTCATATTGGAACAACAAGGTTCGGGCTGTAAACACCAGCAACCCGAACATGTTTCCGCAAATCAATAAACTATTTCGGAGAAAAAATCAAAACGACCTTCAGTGTCTTAAAATAGCCCGGACAACAGACAACGAACGGTTACTGACAATAGCAGGTATTGATCCAAATGAAGCCGCTGATGATGACGACTTCTTTGTGATCGAGGATCCACAGGAGAAGGTTGAGGCCATAGGGGCGACTTTCCAGGAAGTATACAAGGCCATTGACAACATTGGCCCTAATTACGACCTGGACAGTCGCGTCTTGGTGCACGACTTCTGCATTCGAAATGAAATAGGGAACTGGCGATCCGAGGGCTCTGGTTTAGCGACGAAAATATGGCAAATAACGTCATTTCCAGAGAGGGTGTCCTACCCCCGTTTATTTCGAAGGAAGGACTCCATGAGATCTTCGACACAATCAGGGCTAAGAAATCGGTGGGGACCGATGGTATTCCGAACATCGTGCTTCGACATCTTCCTCTAGAAGCGGTGGACATTTACACCACCCTGTTTAATAATGCAATGAATAATGCACATTATCCAGTGCATTGGAAAACGGCGGTGGTTCAACCTATCCCCAAAAAGGGAAAGGATATATCCAATCCGGCGAATCTCCGGTCGATAAGTCTCCTTCCGAATATCAGTAAGGTTTTTGAAAAGGTAATCAATAGAGCTCTGTCTAGGTGGGTTGAGGACAAACATATAGTTCCGGATAATCAATTCGGTTTTAAGGCGGGACATGATATCTCACATGCCGCGTCTAAACTGGTTTCTGATATCCAATGGAACAAAGGCAAGAAACAATGCACTGGTGCCTGCCTTGTTGACTTGGAGAAGGCTTTCAACACCGTATGGTTAGAGGGTCTTTTCTATAAGCTGACTAGGCTGGGGATCAGTAAACCACTCTTGTACATTCTTTATAATATGCTAACCAACAGACAGTTCATCGTGAAAAATGGTGATGTGACTTCTGTTGGAATATTTCAAATTAAAAATGGTCTTCAGCAAGGCGCGGTCAATTCGCCGATCCTATTTAACATTTATACAAGCGATTTGATAAGTTCACTTCCCCATACTATTGCGTATGCAGACGATTTGGTAGCGCACAGAACAGGCCCAAAAATCGAGGTCATTAACACCCTCTTGCAGCGTGACTTCGATTTTGCGATGACTGAAAGTTGAAAATCAACTTTCAGAAGTCGGAAACCATTCTCTTTAGGACGCCGTTGTCTGGAGCCTCTAGGGATACCAGAAAAAATTGGCGAAAGTTCTCTATCATTGGACAACACGGACACCCTCTTGCCTGTCGAAATGTAGTCAGATACCTCGGAATCTGGCTAGATCAGTTTCTGTATTTTGGCAAAAATGTAGATGCTGGTCTGGCCAAAGCTAAAGGTGCTTTTGCCCTCGCAAAGAGACTGTTTTATAGCAGCCAACTCGATGCGGGGGTAAAGGTAATCTGCTACATGGCCCTTATCAGGCCCATGCTGGTATTTGGTTGTCCCGTGTGGTTCAATGTACAAGCAAGCTTAATGGAAAAGATTCGGGTGTTTGAGAGGGCTTGCCTTAGGGCTTGTCTTCGCTTGTACAGAACACCAGAGTCGGAGTACAAAAAATTTTATCCTAATGAGGTCCTTTACAACAGGGCGAACCTAATAAGAGTGGACAACTTCGTAATTAAGCTGACTCGAAGGCACATTGCAAGAGCAATGACATCGACGAATAACCTGATATCTGGGGCTTACTACCCCAATTACCTTTACCACGAGAGTGTGCGCTCTGACGGCTTCGTTCCACCGGAAGCATTCCTCTACCTAGATCAGATAGGGTTGATCCAGGATAGATCAGCGGTGCCGTTAATCTTCCATGTCGCTCGGACAGCTGGGGACAGGCGACTCAACTACAACAGAGACGTAGCACACGGCAGTGCGGATCGCCTCAGGTTCAGTAGGGCGGTGGGGAATCGCGATAAGAGGGATGTCGTTCGGCAGCACCAGCATTTCTGGTGGTTGAATGATGGAGAAGATGTTTAGTCGTCGTTTCCGTCAATTACGGACCAGCCTCACTAATGAGGCAGAGCTGACCAATATATTTGCGTTGTAAATAGCGATGGCCAGCTTACATAGGTTTAGGTTAGCATTTAAGTAATATATACATGTGTTAGTGTATATAGAGGTATATACTAACATATGTATATTATTGTGTATAATGTCTAAGTGTGTTTATGTGTATTTTGTGTATATAGGTTAGGTAGTCTAAGGTTGATTTTTAAGTTAGATATTAAGTTTTTATAAAAAATAAAAAATTGTCCATATGCAAAGTTTTTGTAATCAAATTTTTTTCTTAGCCCTAAGTATATAAAATAAATATTTCCAAATAAAATGTAAATGAAGTCGAAAGACATAGATATAAGAATTTAGAGTAGCTTAGAGTGCCTGTGTGGGGCCAGTAAGTTAGTATAAGATTGTTAAGTAATTTTAAGCTAGCATTTAAGCATTTTTTGTTAGTATGTAAGAGTTAATGATTAAGGAAATAAAATGCATTGAAAACTGAAACTGAACTCTTGAATCGCTGTCAAACGCAGATACACTTTAATCTCGAATCTGTATCTAGAAGTTGAAAAGCACACAACTTCGAGATACAGATTCACACAGATACGCATTCTGTTGGCGCTTACTGCTATACATGTATTCAACTTTTGACAGTTCGATATCAGATACAGATTCAAGCTTCAGATTCACATTCTGGTCAGCCCTTAAGTTATTCATGTTTAATCAAGTTCTGTTTCTTTACATGTTCTGAGCTAAATACCAGAGATACTATGGAGGCTGTATGAATAAAATTACAAACTGGACACTTTTGTTAAATGGATGGTGGACGACCTGAATGCTGAAGAAAATCAGATCGAGACTTACGAGCCTCGCTCCCCCCTGGTGAGTGAATGTTTAGAATAATGATTAATTACCATCTATGCACTCACCTATGAACCCTATGCACCCTATGCACAACAACTTTACGTAAATTTCAATGTAATGAAAATGTAAAAATGAAATTAAGAATTGCGATAAAAATCATTACTTTTTATAACGTTGGCAAAGAAGGAAGCGATCTACACATAAAAACACATATATATCTAGTATTCTAACTTAAGTTCTAAATAAAATAAGTTCAAGTTAACAATGCCAATATCTGGGAATAAGAAAGAAAAGGACAACGCCATTACACCCTCAATCCGATGGAATCGTTGAGCGATTCAATAAGACCTTGAATGAGCATCTGCCTACGGTCGTCGGCAGTTGCGGGACTGGGACCGACACATACCCCTCTTCTTAATGGCCTATCGAAAAACGGTTCATAGGTCTTTTTGGTCAAACAGTTCGGCTGCTGTGAGCAGCGTTATCTATATTTACAGAAGCAGAAGAGTTCGATACTCGATTAGCAGAAGATTTCGATACTTGAATAGCCAAGACTCAATCATTAGTGAATGGAGGATGGAATCGAATTTGTTATCCAAATGGAAATTGTGTGTCTCACATGGCGACACACATGGCGAGGATTGTTCTCTAAATATTTCATTCGAGTATAAATATCAGCATCCTCAAGGTATGCAAGTTAGTTCATCAGTTGAATTTGAAGTGTGAATTAGGAGCAGTGAATAAGTGATTTAAGTAAAAGATAAGAAAAGTATAACCGGTTGAGAAATTGGATTGTATTGAGATAAGCGATTAAATTGTGAATTGTAACTGTGTTGAATAAAGTAATTTGTATTGAAAAAAATAAGTTATATCGTTTGTACTCACACAAACATTTTACATTGGTGTCAGAAGTGGGATAGGACTTATTGTGTGTAAAAAAAAGCATAAACATTTGTGAGTATGAACAAAATTAAATAACATTATATTGAAGAAGCTATAATGGGTCGAAAACTATTGCAGTTGACCCTCGTCCAACTCAAATCCGAGTTGAACAAGAGAAGCCTCAGCGCCAGTGGAAGAAAAAGTGATTAAGTGCTCCGACTTCAGGAGGCTTTTAACAACAAGGGCAAGATCCTAATACATACTCCTTTTACGTTGACGAGGATGAACAGATAAGTACCGGCAATGAAATTCATCTTGTTAAAAATCGATGGACAGTTTCGAACAAAAAATGGACGAACAGAAGAAAAATCTAGACGAATAGAGAACAGCATTGAACGAAAATTCGACGAACAAAAGAATAGTCTACAGCAATAGCTCTACAGCAATAGTTCGAAGAAATTTCCGACAAATTTAAAAGAATGGAGAAGAATGTTGACGAAAAATTCAAACAAATGGACAGCAAAGTTGAGCAACTTTCAAAAGAGCTCGACACGGTGCGAAAACAGAAACTCCGAGAATGTTCTTTAAACGGTCAAAAAGAGAAAAGAGTTGAAGCCTCCCACAATCGTGGGAGAAGAAGTAGTTTGAAATGGCTGCCTGTGCAAACGACTGGGACAACGAGGAGAAGTGCTTTGCCCTAACAATGGCTTTGCACGGTCCCGCAGCAGAATTGTTGCAAACAATAGACATAGAAAAGCATAAAGATTATGTGACTTTAGTACAGGCTATCGAGAAACGGTTTAGGGATAGAAACATGCGGGAGGTTTACAAGCTCTAATTTCAAAGCCGAACGCAGCAACGAGGAGAAACACTGTAGCAGCTCCAAGCAGACCTGAGCAGAGTGGCACATTTGTCATACTCCACCGCAGGCCAGGAAATTATTGACGAAATGACAAAGGACTCATTCATCAGGGGAATTGCAGATTCGAAGTTGCAGTCAGTAGTGAGGATGGCCGGGGAAAGAACCCTTGCTGAAGCACTTGCCTTCGTCCTTGCGATGGAAGCAGCCAATCTTCCGGGGAACACATTTCGTCAGGAAAGTAGCATATTTTGAATGCTTCCGCGTAAGAATTAGTGCCGAGGAACGAGATACTTCACGGGGTGGACGAAGAATGCGCTGCTGGAACTGTAATAAAATAGGACATTTCCAAAGGCAGTGTAAAGAACCAGTGCGACGAAAAGGCTGCCCTCACTATGGTAACAAGCAAATGGAGGAAAAACAGGCAGAAACGGCTATCAAGAAGCCGGTTAATCTTGCCAAAGCCATCAATCAGGGAATGCTTAATCACCATCTTCGCGGTGCAGAAGTTGGTACCAGGAATCGACGGCCCCAGGACCATCATGCAAGCCTCGCTAGCAAAACGATGCACTGAAAGCCTTCTAGTAGAAGTAGGCAGCGGAAAGGAAAACCGGATGGCAACTATAGACGCCGTTGCCACGACCTCAATCATCAGGATGGATTGCACAAACCCTGAAATACGGAAACATGGAGATACTAATGGTATATGGAAACGCAAACACTTAAAATCTTAAAAGTCGTCATCTGCCGAAATCCGCTTCTAGAGCCTTCGTCGGAAGCAATTATTTGGGCCAAAGTGGAGGTTGGTCCTGGTACCCACCGATTCTATTTAATGGAGCCAGAAAATAGGAAAGACTTTATGGTGGGAAAGACCTTAGTGGAACCAAAAAACAACATGGTTCCTGTAAGGATTCTGAATCCAAAGACATTCGGCGTAAAGGTGAAAGAGAGAGAGATAGAAGGAAAATGTGCATCTATTGAGGTTATATCGATCACAATGAAAACAAGTCGTGCAACGCCGGTCGCGAGTGTCCAGAGTATCAAAATCAAAAACAAAATCCTCAGCCTCTGTAATTTGGACCAAGATCAGCGTATACTGGCAGACAAACTAATCGGTGAGTATGCTGATATATTTGCTACACAAGACGGAGAATATGGACGTACGCATATTGTTCAACACCATATTAACACCGGAGACGCTCGAACTATTCGTCAACCTGCAAATCGTCTTCCATTGGCTAAGCAAATAGAGGCTGCCGAAATTGTGTCAAAGATGAAAGTTGAGGGACTGAATGAAAAATCGCAAATCCATGGGCATCTCCAGTGGTCCTTGTGAAAAAGAAAGACGGCACCACGAGGTTTTGTGTAGACTACCGACATCTCAACGATGTCACTAAAAAGGACAGCTACACACCTCCGAGAATCGATGACACTTTGGATATGTTTTCTGGAGCGAAATGGTTTCCAACTCTTGACTTGAAGAGCGGTTACTGGCAGGTAGAGATAAATCGTACGGATCGTTAGAAAACTGCCTTCACTACAGGCAGTGGTTTTTAGCAATTTGCAGTGATGCCGTTTGGACTGTAAAACGCTCCGGCCACCTTAAAGCGACTAATGGAACGAACATTGCAAGGACTCACGTGGAAAACCTGTCTATTGTACTTTCGAGGAGCATCGCGAAAATCTAACAGAAGTGTTTGAGAGGCTACGAACTGCTCATTTGAAGCTGAACACAGAAAAGTGTTCCGTCCGGAAGTAAAATATCTGGGTCACATTATATCAGCGGAAGGACTAAGGGCGGATCCTGACAAAATCGAAGCAGTGAGAAGTTGGCCTGTCCCAAAAGACAAACACCAACTGAGAAGCTTCTTGTGACTCGCCACGTACTACAGAAAGTTCGTAAAGGATTTTGCTGGTACTGCAAAGAGCTTGCATCAACTTACGGAAAAAGGCCAACAGTTCAGGTGGACTAGAGAGTGTAAAAAGCATTTCAAGAACTTAAACAACAGCTGTGCAATGCCCCCATTTGGGTTACCCCACACCCTAAAAATTTTTCATCATGGACACAGGCGCTAGCAATGTTGGGGTTGGAGATAGCTCCATCTCACAAGTTCGTGACGGTCAAGAGAAAGTGTTCGCATATTACAACAAAGTACTCTCTAGAGCTGAAAGGAACTACTGCGTAACTCGACGCGAGCTTCTGGCTTTAATTATGGCTACGAAGCTTTTCCATAAGTATCTCTAGGGACGAAAGTTTATTCTTAGGACAAGCCACGCGGCTCTGAAATGGCTACTCGAATTTAAGAACCGTGAAGACCAACTTGGAAGATGGATCGAGAATTTGCAGGGCTACGACTTTGTAGTGCAACACCGCTAGGGAAAACGCCACTCAAATGCTGATGCTCTCTCTCGTCGACCGTGTATAGTAAAATGCGATCACTGCAACCACAAAGAAGCAATAGAACAGGTCACTATCCAAATGATCAGGACTGAGCCAATAGAGGGTTGGAGTATAGACGAAATCCGTTCTTCCCAACAGGCAGACAATGACATCGAACCAATATTGGCCTGGAAGGAACACGAGGAAATATTAAGCTGGCAGCAGATATCAGGCCGGAGCTAAACTCAGAAGGCATACTGGGCACAGTGGGACTCACTTTGTGTGCAAGATGGTTTGATGAATAGAAAATGGGAAAGTGCAGATGGTGCAACATCTCGTATGCAACTAATTATTCCACGGTCCAGAATCAGGCAAGTACTGCATGAAATACATGACGGAATCTCAATAGGCCATTTGGGAATAAACAAGACGTTGGAAAAGGTAAGGGAACGTTTCTATTGATTAAGCGCTAAACAAGCCAACGGAGTGAATGACTTTTTGTTTTTTCCAGATCTTAGCTTTCAGCTCTGCTATTTGGTCCCGTAATCTGCAAAATACAATCATATGAGTTGAACTTACTTTTTAGCACATTACACTTATTTAATTTGTGATTTACTTACTGGGAACATGTCGGTGTGACCGCCTCAGTTGGCGTACTACAATTTATCATTGTATGTTCAATTTGTGATCGCCTGTTTGTCTATAGCAATTGATATTATGCGATAGGAATAAATCGTCCGAGGGGACATCCAGCTCTATGTTCTCCTTGTCAATTACTGGATCACTAAAATAAATACATGAATAACGAGTATAATAATTAAACTGCAATTGCGTGGAAATAAAAAGTCTTTTTTGGATACATAAATCCCGAGCTGCCGTTTAGTTTTTGTCATTCGTAAATAGCAAGAAAACGTCTTTGAGACGTCTTGTTTTTAAAGATATTCCATATTGTTCATACAATGGATTCTTTGGGACTAAATTACTTTTTTCAAAATGTTTACAACAAATTCGTGCTGTTTTCGTGTTGAACTTATCTTTTCGATGGCACAAAAAACCCACCGCTTGCACATTTTGTTTTGTTTTGGGAATGAATGATATGATACCACCGTGTGGCGCTCCCATTGTTCGATTTGAGTTCTGTTTTTTGTTTTTGTTAAATTGGCTGTTGTTGATATTCTATCTAGATCTTAGCGTCATAGCTTGACATTTGCAAAAGTTACGTAGCCAAGAGTACATGTATCTCTCTGTGTGTTGGCGATTTTTTACAATTTTAGAAATGGATTTAAATTTGCAACAACGAACTTGTATTAAATTTTGCTTAAAAAAGGGATTTAATGGTGCGCGCACGTTGAAAAAATTGAAAAAGTATGTCGGCAACAATTCTCTAAAGAAAACGGTCGTTTACCAGTGCCTCGAACGGTTCAAAAGTGGTCGTGAGTCAGGCGAAGATGATGAACGCAGTGGCAGACCATCGACATTGAAAACCGACGAAAACATTGATGGAGTAAAAGAAATGTTGGTCAATAACCGCAAATTAACCATCAGAGAGATAGCGGAGAACTTCAACATTGTCTACGGATCCATCCAAGACATTTTGATTAATTATTTGGGTTTCCATCGTGTAGCAGCAAAGTTGGTGCCAAAAGATCTCAATTTCATGCAAAAAGGAGACCGTGTTGACGTCGCAAAAGAGATGATTTGCGAGGCTGAATCCGATCCCACATTCATCAAAAGGATCATTACTGGAGACGAGACGTGGGTTTATGAGTACGGCTCGCAATCTAGACATCAGGCAAGTGAATAGCGTTCACCAAGTGAGGCGTGACCAAAAAAACCACGTCGTTTTCAGTCAAAAAAGAAGGCAATGCTCAGGTTTTACATGGATTACAACGGTGTAGTGCATCATGAATTTTTGCCAGAAGGCCAGACAGTAAACAAAGAGTATTATTTGGGCGTTATGAGACGTTTGCGTAAAGCAATTAGCCGAAAGAGACCAGAATTGTGGGCAGAAAACTCGTGGATTTTGCACCATGAAATGCACCGTTGCACAGTTCAATCATTATTCGTAATTTTTTGATGAAAAATGCAACAAATACCATCCAACACTCACCGAATTCAGCTGATTTGGCTCTCTCTCCCCACTACGGGGAACACGTTTCAGCAGCAGAAAGGAAGTAATGGAAAAATCGCAGGAAGCACTATTGGACATACCGAAAACCGAATATAAATAATGTTTCGAGCGCTCCAATGCTGGCATAAGTGTGTTGCAGTCGATGGGGATTACTTTGAAGGGAACAATATAGATTTAGATGAATAACCTTGTATTTTTAATTTTCTGGATAAATTGCGGGAATTTTTGATCAAGGTGGTATATCTTCATTCCCAGTTTTATTTTTATCGTTATCATTGTTCGCAGAACACACAAAAACTGCACAACGCATTTTGCCACTTTTAATTCTCTATATTCACTTTAAATAAAAATATAACCAATGTAAACAAAGTTTCTTTCGTCTAACTATAACACAGACGGCGGCCATTGAGAGAATTTGACAGATGGGCAGAATGAAACCAAAATATTTGCACGGAGTACGAGTATATTACCTTCTATACATGTACCTTGACTTCAAAAGTGTAATTTGAAAATTGAATTACGAGCATTAAAAAAGTGATTTAAGCAAAAGGTAAAGTGAAGTAAAAGTGGTTGAGAAAAGCGATTGAAATTGAAATGAATAAAGCGATTGTATTGAAAGCAATAAGTTCTGTCATTTGAAACCACACAAACATTTTACAATATAGGTAAGGAATGAAATTAAAATTTCCATAATGTACATATGTACATACTTTCATTGCTTCCCCGTCAATTGCGGCAAGATAAGATAAGATAAAATTTAATATGTTCTAATTAAAATAATGAGTAAACTTCTTTATGCATTCCGTACTCATGTTTCATGTGTAGTATGATACACAAAAT
Organism: Volucella bombylans; assembly: GCA_949129095.1. Lineage (NCBI taxonomy): Eukaryota > Metazoa > Arthropoda > Insecta > Diptera > Syrphidae > Volucella > Volucella bombylans. The sequence continues at coordinate 213,184,860 of OX422140.1, forward strand.
GTATAAGTGTGGTTTTTCTACCTGTCATACATATTTTTCGTTACATCGTTGTTACGTGAAAATCACGCCCCAAAAATCTTCCACTCCCTTGTCCATCATTTGTATGTTGACCTCTTCTTTTCTCCTCCCTATCCGGCGGTCTCAATTGAAGCTCTCAACCTTAGCTTTGGTTTCGGGTCAGAGGGCAGGCTTCGAACCAAAGCAATCACTTGGACGACAAAACAAATAAAACGAACAAACATGATCCATAAACATAGAACATCGACGTTTGTGATTAGCTTTGCTCTAACAGCTGAATTGACGGAACCCCATGTGTGTGTGTGTATGTACGAAGGGCGGCGATGGCCAAAAAACGCGGTAAACTCACTCGATAGCTCATCGTCTTGCTTGCAAGAGCCACCAAAAAAACTAAAAAACGGAACGAAAATCAAACAAAAAAACCAATGACAAAGAGAACAAAAAAACAAAATAGAATAAAAATAGCAAGAACGCGAACGAGAATAAGAACGAGAACAAGAACAACAAAATTAAACAAACCGAGGACGAGAAACACACCAAAGGACAAGCTGAAAAGGAAACTACACACCAGAATTCCAGCATTCTGGAAAATTAATCCAGCTCTTTGGTTCGTCCAAGTGGAAGCTGTTTTCCACAACCACAGGATAATGGCCGATAACAACCTCCTTGGATCCGGAAATTCTCAACGAAGTCTCGGACCTGGTTCAAACACCGCCAATTAAAGAGAAGTATATTTCATTTAAGACTCAACTAATCTCTAGGTTCACAGAGTCAAAAGAACGACAGCTCAATGCAAGTCATATAGTCGAATTGACAGCACTGGCAGAAATCGCAGACAGGATCGTCGCGTTTGGCAAGGATGCTCGGAAGTGTGACAAACCTTACAGCTACGTAGAACAGTTAAACTGAAACCGCTGTTGTCATCTCAGGCGGTCGACAACAGCTTAAGATCCAACAAGGAATTCCGCCTGCATGTCTTTGACAAAAACACCAACCAGAAATTTCTACTTGATTCCGGCTCATCAGTTTCTTTCCTGCCTCGTCCAAGTGGCTGCAAAAGTACATCTGGGGAAACAACTCTCTACGCAGCAAACAACTCACCAATACACACTTACGGCAACAAAGTGCTCACACTCAACTTGAGACTTCGACGCGTCATCACATGGCCATTTGTTGTTGCTGATGTGAAAACAGCAATAATTGGCGCAGACCTCCAGGCGCACTACGGGCTAATCATTGATCTAAAATTCAGACGTGTCATTGATGCAACAACATCCCTAGCAGTTTCCGGACATATCCACACAGCCTCTGTATTTGGACTGTCAACAGTCAATGGTCTGCAACCATACAGCGACATTGTGAAGCAGTTTTTTTCATCCAAGGCCAACAACAACACATCTGGAACCGAGGCCCAAATCAGCACAGAACAACATCGCATCGTCACCACAGGTCAACCAGTTGCTGAACGACCGCGACGACTTGCAGGCAACAAATTAAAACAGGCAAAAGCAGACTTCGAAGTATTGGTGAAAAAAGGTATCTGCCGACCGTCCAGCAGTCCGTGGGCAAGCCCTATCCATCCTGTAGAGAAAAAGTCCGGCAGATGGAGATGTTGCGGAGATTACCGCCGTTTGAATGCACAGACACCAATTCCTCACATTATGGACTTTACTGAGCCTCTTAACAACAAAAGCTTTTTCTCAATCTTGGACTTAGACAAAGCCTACTACCAGATCCCGATGGCAACCGAAGACATTGAGAAGACGGCAGTGACCACTCCTTTTGGTCTATTTGAATTTACCGTCATGCCTTTCGGTCTCAAGAATGCCACTCAAACCTTCCAAAGGCACATGAACATGGTGCTGCGTGGATTGGACTTTGTCTTCTGTTATATAGATGACATCCTCATCTTTTCGGATTCAGAAGACGAGCACCGAGAACATATCCGCAAAGTCCTGCAACGTCTCCACGAACACCACCTCACCATCAACACCACCAAATGCGTCTTTGGAAAACCAAAGGTTACTTACCTGGGACACACTATAAAAAAGACTGGAAGTAAACCGCCTGAAGACAGAGTCCAAGTAATTCTGAAGTATCCAAAGCCATCCACCATCATGGAACTACGTCGTTTTCTTGGAATTGTTTTTTTTTTTTTTTTTTTTTTATAATTTACGCGCGCCTAAGGGGTTGATACCCTTTTACTGTTGCCAGGGAGCGGGCGGAAAGATAGAAGGAGGAGAAAGGAAAATTGTTTTTGTAGTGGTTTGAAACTCAGGTGTGTTTGGTTTCTATGTTTGCTCTCCAGGGGTGGGAGTCCGAATAGGACGGAGAGTTTTTTCTTCACTCAGAGTGGATTCGAGATATAATTCCCAGTATTTTTTTCATTGCTTGAAACTCTTATAACAGCCATTGTAAACTACTACAGGCGGTACGTGCCCAACTGTGCCCACATTCAGGCACCACTAAGCGCGTTCATAAAGGATTCCAAGAAAAACGATAACCGACCTATTCCCTGGACTCCACAGACTGAAGAATCATTCTTAAGTTGCAGAAAAAGCATCAGCAAGGCAACCATGCTGCATCACATAGATCCTGAGGCACCATTGGTCTTGACAACAGATTCATCCGATATCGCAGTTGGAGCCAAGCTTGAGCAGATAAGAAGTAGTGAAATTCAACCTATCGGACTGTTTTCCTGCAAGCTATCGCTCTAGCACCTACGATCGAGAACTGTTGGCGATTTATCTTGCTGTGCGCTTTTTCAGACACCTTCTCGACGGCCGGCACTTCGTCGTACAAACAGACCACAAACCGCTCACATATGCGTTCCAGCAGCGTTCAGACAAGGCACCACAGCGACGGTTGAGACTACTAGACTTTATATCACAGTACACCACGGATATCATCTACGTCTCAGGCAAAGACAACTCCATAGCTGACGCATTGTCGCGAATCAATGCCTTAACCATGCCGCTTAAACTCGACCCACACGAACTTCACTCATATCAACTCAAGGACTTAGAACTTCAAGAGATTCTAAACAATAAAAAAGGATCAGCTCTCAAACTTCAGCAACTCACGATAGATTCAGACTGCAAGATATTCTGTGACATCTCAAATAACACAATCAAGCCGTACATACCATCAGCTCTTCGTCGCAAGGCCTTCGATACTGTTCACGATCTATCTCATCCTGGTGGAAGGGCAACAAGCCGCGAACTTCGCCAAAAATACGTCCGGCCCAGCATCAAGAAAGACGCATTGGAATGGTCACGCACTTGTATCCAGTGCCAACGTTCGAAAGTCCAACAACACAACAGTCTACACCCTGATTCTATCAAAGTTCCCGAACAACGATTTCACCACGTCCACATAGACCTTACAGTTCTTCCACTCTGCCAAGACCACAGATATTGTCTCACAATGATTGACCGCTTTACCAGGTGGCCGGAAGCTATTCCCCTTAAGGATATGTATGCAGACACGGTGGCGACTGCGTTTTACACGAACTGGATCGCTCGATTTGGTTCACCGAAATCCCTTACAACCGACCAAGGAACTCAACCGACTCACATGTGCGGAACGACAAGGATACGCACATCGCCTTACCACCCAGCTTCCAATGGACTCATTGAACGTTGGCATAGGTCATTGAAGGCCGCACTGATGTGCCACGAAGGAAGCAACTGAATTGATGCCCTTCCAACAGTGATGCTAGGACTACGAACTGCATACAAAGAAGACATCAAGGCTTCAGCGGCAGAGATGCTTTACGGGACCAGTCTTAGAGTTCCCGGTGAGTTCTCCACTAATGATGATTTTTCAGCTAATCCACAGGTATTCGTTGAGAAGCATAGAGCAGTCATGCGACAGATTCGACCGACACCAGCTGCACGTCACACTAAGAAAAAAATATTCATTTATCCGGATTTATACGAATGCACTCACGTTTTCCTTCGTTGCGATGCTGTTAAAAAACGGATTGAACAATCTTACACAGGACCGTATCCAATCATCCAAAGGATTAACGACAGGTTGTCGTTCTGCATTGAGGCAGAAGGACGGAGGCTAAATATTTCAGTTGAAAGATTGAAACCAGCGCATCTTGAAACAGAAACAATGACAACACAACAAAATTCAACAAATATTAAAACATATTTGAAGAAGAAAGTGACATTTGACAGTTCATCATGACTTCGTCACTGAAGGGGGAGTGATGTGGCGACACTGCAAAAGGCAGTACCGAGCGATAGATGGTATTCTTCCCACCAAGAAGGGATATGGAAGATATTCAGTCGACTTCCAACTTTGAATAAAACTAACGTGTTCTGGCTCTTCAAGCATTAATAATTTAAAAATAATAATCTGTGAGGCTTAAGTAATTTAATAAAAATACTTATAGTCTCATAAGTGTTCATGTTTTAATTGAGAACCTATAAATTAAATGTTTGTGGCGACATCTATTCGTTTTAAAAGAAGCTACAAAATGATGGTGTTGTCATAAACTAAGCACCCATACCCTTGGAATGGTATCGAAATGGAACAATTTCATTCATACGGTTGACCTTTATTGAATACCGAAACCAAAAATTCTTATATTGAAAACATGTTTTTTGTTTTGTACATATCTACATATGTACCTAATTCTTGTTCAAACGTAATTTTTTTCACATTCCTTTTAATGTAGCAATAAATAGTGAAGTATTATACAAGTTCATATAAGTTCATCTTAAAAGCTTTTTTGATGGGTGAAAATGGATAATATTGTAAAATGTTTGTGTGGGTACAAATGATAGAAATTATTCTTTTCAATACAAATCCCTTTATTCAAGTTACAATTCACTATTTAATTCTTTCTCTCAGTACAATCCAATTTCTCAACCATTTATACTTTTCTTATCTGTTACTTAAACCACTTAATCACTTCTCCTAATTAACACTTCAAATTACACTTTAGAACTGATTTGCATACCTTTGGGATGCTGGTATTTATACTCGAATGACATACTTCGAGAACAATCCTCGCCATCCAGCGTCCCATACAATTTACAAATTGGCAAGAAAATTCGATTCCACTCTCCAGTCGGGACTTTGTTATTCCAGTATCGAAATCTTCTGGTCTTCGAATATCGACATTTTCTGCTAGATGTCGCTGCTCACATTTAAGTGGTTATCACATTGCTCCCTCCCTACAGTTGTTCGTCCCGAACAACTTCGTCATTCAGCATCCCGTTGAAATGACACATTCTATCCAAATGGACCACTTTCAATTTTCCTCGATCCCCACGCTGGATCCGATCCCCCGGTAGACAACGTCATTAATGCGGATTATCACCTTGTATGGACCTTCCCAGTCCTGTTGCAATTTTGGTGACTTGCCTTTCTTACGCTGAGGGTTATACAACCAAACCAGATCTCCTTCGTTGAAACCGGAAGATTTCGCCTTGATATCGTACCTAGTTTTCATGCGGCTGCTTGCTAGCTTCATCTTTTCTCTGGTGTCTTCATGCAATTTACGAATCCTGCTGCGTAAGTCATTCACGTACTCATTCACCTCTTTGGGCTCCGTCGGTGGGATCCGAATTTTGCTTCACTTGGCAACCGAATGGTTTGACCAAATAAGATCTCGGATGGTGTGTGCCCTGTTGAGCTATGGATCGCGTTTCGGTAAGCCATTAAGAAGAGGGGTATGTGTCGATCCCAATCCCGCTGGCAGTTGCTGACAACCTTAGATAGATGCTCATTCAAGTTCCGATTGAATCGCTCGACCATTCCATCAGATTGAGGGTGTAGTGGCGTTGTCCTTGTCTTTCTTATTCCCAAATATTGGCATATTTCCTGGAAGACTTTTGATTCAAAGTTTCGCCCTTGATCAGAGTGCAGCTCCATTGGGACCCCAAATCTGCTCACCCAGTTGTTGACTATCTGTTCGGCTAGGGTCTTAGCCTCTTGATTTGGGATGGAAAAACACTTCCGGCAACTTACTGAAGTAATCCATGACTACGAGAGTATATCGGTTTCCATTAAAGGTTTCGGGAAACGGCCCAGCGATGTCAATGGCTATTCGTTCGAAAGGTGCTCCGACATTGTATTGTTGCATTTGTCCATGTGGCTTTGCTTTTGGACCCTTGGTAGCCGCACATCTTATGCACTTTTTGCACCAATTCTCGACATCTTGTTTAGCGCTTAGCCAATAGAAACGTTCCCTTACCTTTTCCAACGTCTTATTTATTCCCAAATGGCCTCCTGAGATTCCGTCATGTATTTCATGGAGTACTTGGTTGACTCTGGACCGTGGCACAATTAGCTGCATACGAGATGTTGTCCCATCTGCACTTTCCCATTTTCTCTTCAGCAATCCATCTTGCACAAAAAGCGAGTCCCACTGTTCCCAGTATGCCTTCAGAGTTTGGCTCCGATCTGATATCTGCTGCCAGCTTGGTCTTTCCTCGTGTTCCTTCCAGGCCAATATTGGTTCGATGTCATTGTCTGCCTGTTGGGAGGAACGGATTTCGTCTATACTCCAACCCACTATTGGCTCAGTCCTGATCGTTTGGATAGTTGCCTGTTCTTTCGCTTCTTTACCACTGACTACTTCTGCTGGGAGGCTTTCGTTGCATTGTTTTACCTGTGAGACTGGGATAATTACCCTGGAGTCGACTCCTGCTACAGACTTCTGACCCGCGAAGTAAGCATTTCCTAACTGATGGCTTCTGGAAATTTGACCGGTTTCTTGGTAGCCGTTTCTGCCGGTTTTTCTTTCTATTTGCCTGTAACCCCAGTGCAGGCAGCCTTCTCGTCGTACCGGTTCTTTACAATGCCCTTGCAAATGTCCTACTTTATCGCAGTTCCAGCAGCGCATCCTTCGTCTCTCCCGCCAGATATTTCGTTGCATGGTAGTTGGTCTTGAGCAGGAGCATTCACCAGATACTATTTCCCTTACGAAATGCATTCTTTTGGAAGCCTGATTGGATGCTTCCATCGCCAGAGCGAAGGCAAGTGCTTCAGCAAGGGTTCTTTTCCCGGCCATCCTTACTGCTGATTGTAGCTTCAAATCTGCAATTCCCCTGATGAATGCGTCCTTTGCCATTTCGTCGATTATTTCTTGGCCTGCGGTGGGATATGACAAATGTGCCAGTCTACTCACATCTGCTTGGAGCTGTTGCAGTGTTTCTCCTCGTTGCTGCATACGGCCTTGCAATTGAACCTTGTAAACTTCCCGCATGTGGCTATCCCCAAACCGTTTCTCGATAGCCTGCACTAAAACCATATAGTCTCTATTCTTTTCGATATCGATTGTTTGTAACAATTCTGCCGCAGGACCACGTAAGGCCATCGCTAGGGCAAAGCACTTTTCCTCATTGTCCCAGTCGTTTGCACAGGCAGCCATTTCAAACTGCTTCTTATAAGTAGACCATGAGGTCTAGCCATCAAATGAGGGATTTCGATATTGAAATAACAAAGTCTCGACTGGAGAGTGGATTCGAATTTTCTAGCAAATTGGAAATTGTATGGGACGCTGGATGGCGAGGGTTGTTCTCGAAGTATGTCATTCGAGTATAAATACCAGCATCCCAAAGGTATGCAAGTCAGTTCAAAAGTGAAATTTAAAGTGTTAATTAGGAGAAGTGATTAAGTGGTTTAAGTAAAAGATAAGAAAAGTATAAGTGGTTGAGAAATTGAATTGTACTGAGAGAAAGAATTAAATAGTGAATTGTAACTGTACTGAATAAAGGGATTTGTATTGAAAAGAATAAGTTCTATCATTTGTACCCACACAAACATTTTACAATATGTACTCGTATAAGAGACAAGGGAAAATATAAATAGATGAGACAAGGTGTAATTATTCCAAACAAAGATAGAGTACATAACGAAAAGAATTGTTTGTCTTTTTGTTTTCTTTTTACAGTTTGAAGGTTCTGCCTATCATCAGCTGTGTTTTTTTGCACATCCGCAATTTATTATAAAATAAATTTGGCGTAAGTTGCAACAATAACGTAGCTGATATAAAACACTGCTTCCAAATTACAAATGTCACACATTTGCAAAATTTTTAAAAAACAAAAATTAATATGTTCACCAACCGACAGATGAACTGCCAATAAACGTCATAGATATGGTATCTGTGCTACCACCTTTTTATGATGAACTGTTAAGTGGAGTTGGAGCTTTTTTTGCGACAACCGCTAACGAGCTATTGGGGGCTATAGAATGATGCCAAGAACATTTGATTTCAAAATAACCTTTTGTACTCGTACATCTGCCCGTGTTAGATACCAAGTAAGCGAGTCGTTCACAGACCGTCGTGGAGTAAGAACGTGTTGGTCGTGCGCAAATCTCCGGTGAGACTAGACGTTTTTCGGCTTCTCGTAGAGTAAAAAAAAACTAATAATTCAATTATAAACGTAATCAGTTACACTTTTGCTTATTGACTCGGTAGCGCAGCGGTTAGCGGCGCCAGTCAACAAATTGTGGGACACTGGTTCGAATCCCGGTTGAGACTTGGAATTCTATTTTTGTTGTTTTTCTTTTTTTTTCCTCAAATTGTGTGCATATAATATTTATTATCAAAACCAACAAGCAATAGGAAAATAAAAATAAAAATCACGTGATGGATGGTGGAGAGCGCCCCGCTCTTCCCATAACCGTGGCGAAAGCCATCAAAAGGAGGAAGAGGTTAAAAACCCCTCCTAATTTAAGAAAAAAAAGTAAGTGCTGTTTTAACAGCTGAAGAAGATAAAGAGGAGGGGGGCACCAACAACTTTGCCGCTCTAGCTTCATCGGAGTCGGAAGACGAAGATGAAGAAATTAATAATATAAAAACCAGTATACAAAATCTGGAACAAGAACTGCTTGCTATTAAGCAACGGCAAACTGCACGCCGGCAGAGGGAGCAACAAGAAGTAGAGAGCTCCCAACATCAAGAGTAGAAACAACAACTGCAGCAAGAACATAAACAGCAGCAGCCGAAACAACAAATGCAGCAAAAGCAACAGCAGCTGAAAAAACAGCAGCAGCAGCAGCAGCAACAACATCAACAACAACAAAAACAACAACAACAGCAGCAGCAGCAGAAGATGAAGAAGAAGGAGAAGCTGCCTCCGATCAACACCTATAAACTAGAGGTAAATGCAACCAAGGACCTGTGTAAGTTGGTCATTGGTAACAATTTTAACATAAAGAGATTGGGGAACGATCGCCATGCCATCCACTGTAACACAGTGGAGGGCTACGCGAAAGTTAAAAAGCTCCTAAAAGAAACGACGACGGAGCACTACTCATACACACCGAAGTGTGAAAAGCGGCAATCGATGCTGCTGAAGGGGTTGGAACCGTCTTCTGATCCTGAGGAGATCCTAGCACTGCTCAAAGAGAAGGAGTGCGAAGGACTCAAGTTTGTGGGGGTAAAGCCATTTACCACAGCTAGAGCTAGGCGGGAGAAACGGAGTCTGCCGTTCTTCTTGGTGCAGCTCAGTCCCGAAAGCCGTCTGGATAGTCTAAGGAGTATCAATGTCCTAGACTACCAGGTGGTTCACTGGGAAAAATTAAAAAGGAGCGAAGGCGTTATACGCCGCGTCGAACTGCCAAATGCAGCCTCGATGCGTGAAGTGCGCAAGAACCACAGTTCCGAGGAATGTGCTCCGGGTAGGGACGGAGTATCCGATAGGACGCAGCTCTCGTGCGTGTTATGTGGGAACGTGGGACACACCGCAAACTATAGGGGTTGTCCTAAGTTCACCGACATTAAAAAAGCAAAACTGGCTCGGCAGCAGAAGGTGGAGGTTAAACGCTCACCTGTTAGGTTGCAAACACCAGCCGTCACGTCCCAAATTTCCTACGCCCAAATGGCGTCAGGTAGGTGGGCTACGGTACAGCAGGCGACTGTTGCTTCTCCGGCGCCTACTCCGAGAACAACGGAAGCTGCACCTAACATGCTGGCCATCTTGCTCGCAGTCCAAGGGCAGATGGCTCAGCTGCAACAGCAGGTACAAGAACAGGCCAAGCGGGTGGACCAGATCTATGCGCTGCTGCCGGGCCTAACGCAACACATGTCGTAATGGGTACGCACATGGTGGAGCAAATTTTGAAGGTCTTTGCGGTGAATGTTAATTCACTGATTAGGATTGAACGAAGAGCCGCAATGTTTAAATTGCTACAAGACCAAACTCCTGATGTGCTTTTCGCTAGCAAAACTAAGCTAACCGATAAGCACAAACTGGAGTACAATAATTATATCGTTAGAAGAAGAAACCGTTCCAGATCCAAACATGGAGGCGGTGTCGCGATCTTCATTAAAGAAGGTATAAAATTTCACAGAGTGTACAAGGGCGTGTTGCGCAGGTTCCGGGTGTTGGAGGCAGTTGTCGTTTACATCCCGCTCCGCACTGGAAAGCGGCTGTACTTGGCCTCTGTTTATGAGGCTTCACAATCCACCCTATTCATTACAGAGCTCGACACGCTTTTTCGACTTCTGAGGCTGGAATCGGGGGAGAATTATTTTATAATCGGCGGGGATTTCAACGCTAGACACAGAGATTGGGGAAATAATTTGCCAAATACTAGAGGGAACCTACTACTCGATTGGTGGGGTCAGCACGATGTCATGTACAGACTCGGTCTTAAAGCGACGGATAACCCGTCGTTTCCCAGAGGCGGGTCTTATTTGGATCTACTGCTGTACGATGAACGCATACGACTGACAGGTACGAATTTACAAACGCTAAATTGTCTGCGCACATTCGTGTATGACAGCGACCATTGCGGTTTTAGCACCGTAATTACAGTTCCTAACGAAATTGCGGAATTGGAGGAGTTTGCCCAAAGATATTCTTACAACTACAGTAAGACTCGATGGACACGCTTCTCAGCAACCTTGACAAGAGCGCTCTCCTCGAACACGTTCCACCCACTGTCCAATAGGAATTTGTCAAACGAGGAGATCGACAGTTACCTAAAACAAATGGACGAGACAATTAAACAAACTATGGACACTACAATACCGCGGTATCGACGTACGACTAACGAAGACCTGTTCCGCAATCCTACTATTGACGCACTGCACCGACAGAAAAGTAGACTTCTGACAAGACTTAAAAACTTGTACAGACAGTTAACTGACCGACACGACCCGGAGATTAGGACACTGAAGTCGTCGATTAAAAATATTCAAACGCTAATAAAAGAGAATTACAGGATTTCTGTAAGTTTGTATTGGAACAACAAGGTTCGGGCTGTAAACACCAGCAATCCGAATGTGTTTCCGCAAATAAATAAACTATTTCGGAAAAAAAATCAAAACGACCTTCAGTATCTTAAAATAGCCCGGACAACAGACAACGAACGGTTACTGACAATAGCAGGTATTGATCCAAATGAAGCCGCTGATGATGACGACTTTTTTGTGATCGAGGATCCACAGGAGAAGGTGGAGGCCATAGGGGCGACTTTCCAGGAAGTATACAAGGCCATTGGTACCATTGACCCTAATTATGACCTGGACAATCGCGTCTTGGTGCACAACTGCTACATTCGAAATGAAATGGAGAATTGGCTATCCGAAGGCTCTGTTTTCACCCGGTTTAGCGAAGAAAATATGGCAAATAATGTCATTACCAGAGACGGTGACCTACCCCCATTCATTTCGAGGGAAGAACTCCGTGAGATCTTTGACACAATCAGGGCTAAGAAATCAGTGGGGACCGATGGTATTCCGAACATCGTGCTTCGACATCTTCCTCTAGAAGCGGTGGACATTTACACCACCCTGTTTAATAATGCAATGAATAATGCACATTATCCAGCGCATTGGAAAATTGCGGTGGTTCAACCTATCCCCAAAATGGGAAAGGATATATCCAATCCGGCGAATCTCCGGTCGATATGTCTCCTTTCGAATATCAGTAAGGTTTTTGAAAAAGTAATTAATAGAGCTCTGTCTAGGTGGGTTGAGGACAAACATATAGTTCCGGATAATCAATTCGGTTTTAAGGCGGGACATGATATCTCACATGCCGCGTCTAAGCTGGTGTCCGATATCTAATGGAATAAAAGCAAAAAACAATGCACTGGTGCCTGCCTTGTTGACTTGGAGAAGGCTTTCGACACCGTATGGTTAGAGGGTCTTTTCTATAAACTGACTAGGCTGGGGATCAGTAAACCACTCTTGTACATTCTTTATAATATGCTAACCAACAGACAGTTCATCGTGAAGAATGGTGATGTGACTTCTGTTGGAATATTTCAAATTAAAAATGGTCTTCAGCAAGGTGCGGTCAATTCGCCGATCCTATTCAACATTTATACAAGCGACTTGATAGGTTCACTTCCTCATACTATTGCGTACGCAGACGATTTGATAGCGTACAGAACAGGTCCAAAAATCGAGGTTATTAATACTCTCTTGCAGCATGACTTCGATAAGATAAGACGATTTTGCAATGACTGGAAGTTGAAAATCAACTTTCAGAAGTCGGAAACCATTCTCTTTAGGACGCCGTTGTCTAGGGCCTCAAGGGATACCAGAAAAAATGGGCGAAGTTTCTCGATCATTGGACAACACGGGCCTCTTGCCTGTCGAAATGTAGTCAGATACCTTGGAATCTGGCTAGATCAGTTTCTGTATTTTGGCAAAAATGTAGATGCTGCTCTGGCCAGAGCTAAAGGTGCTTTTGCCCTTACAAAGAGACTGTTTTATAGCAGCCAACTCGATGCGAGGGTAAAGGTAATCTGCTACATGGATTTTATCAGGCCCATGCTGGTATTTGGTTGTCCCGTGCGGTTCAATGTACGAGCAAGCTTAATGGAAAAGATTCGGGTGTTTGAGAGGGCTTGCCTTAGGGCTTGACTTCGCTTGTACAGAACACCAGAGTCGAAGTACAAGAAATTTTATCCTAATGAGGTCCTTTACAATAGGGTGAACCTAATACGAGTGGACAACTTTGTCATTAAGCTGACTCGAAGGCACATTGCAAGATCAATGACCTCGATGAATAACCTGAGATCTGGGGCTTACTACCCCAATTACCTTTACCACGAGAGTGTGCGATCTGACGGCTTCGTTCCACCGGAAGCATTCCTCTACCTAGATCAGATAGGGTTGATCCAAGATAGATCAGCGGTGCCGTTAATCTTCCATGCCGCTCGGACAGCTGGGGACAGGCGACTCAACTACGACAGAGACGTCGCACATGGCAGTGTGGATCGCATCAGGTTCAGTAGGGCGGTGGGGAATCGCGATAAGAGGGATGTCGTTCGGCAGCACCAGCATTTCTGGTGGTTGAATGATGGAGAAGATGTTTCGTCGTCGTTTCCGTCAATTACGGACCAGCCTTACTAATGAGGCAGGGCTGACCAACATATTTGCTTTGTAAATAGCGATGGCCAGCTTACATAGGTTTAGGTTAGCATTTAAGTAATATATACATGTGTTAGTGTATATAAAGGTATGTACTAACATATGTGTATTATTGTGTGTAACGTCTAAGTGTGTTTATGTGTATTTTGTGTATGTAGGTTAAGTAGACTAAGGTTGATTTTAAGTTAGATACTAACTTTTTATAAAAACTAAAAAATTGTCCATATGCTAAGTTTTTGTAATCAAATTTTTTTCTTAGCCCTAAGTATATAAAAGAAACATTCCAAATAAAATATAAATGAAGTCGAAAGACATAGATATAAGAATTTAGAGTAGCTTAGAGTGCCTGTGTGGGGCCAGTAAGTTAGTATAAGATTGTTAAGTAATTTTAAGCTAGCATTTTAGAATTTTTTGTTAGTATGTAAGAGTTAGTGATTAAGAAAATAAAATGCATTGAAAACTGAAAAAACTGATACCAAGTAAGTTTTGTTATACTACATAGAAGTAAGCCAAAAACTTCTTCGAAAGAAAAAAAATATGTCCTATAGCTTTCTTGGGGTCAGATGCATGCAGTAACTGGATTTCTACCGGGTTACTGTAGAGTCGAAAAACACCTTAAGCCTATAGTAATAGTATAAAACAACAGCTTCTGATACCTGGTCAAAACGGTGAGATACGCGTATACGCACCTCTTTCTGGAAATTGTATGGGACGCTGGACGGCGAGGACTGTTCTCGAAGTATTTCATTCGAGTATAAATATCAGCATCCAAAAGGTATGCAAGTCAGTTCATCAGTTGAACTTGAAGTGTTAATTAAGAGCAGTGATTAAGTGGTATAAGTAAAAGATAAGAAAAGTATAATCGGTTGAGACATTGGATGGTATTGAGATAAACGTGTTATTTCTAATCCATTGAAGAAGAGAGTCGCCGACTCTAAAAGCACGCATTTCCGACAAAAGAGCCTGATTCCAAACTCTGTCAAATACCCTAGAAATATCAAGTGGAACTACCTTGCTTTCGCTAAATTGATGTACACTCTGGTTCCACTTTTCGGTGAGGCATGCCATCAAATCACCAGTGGACCAGTTGCTACGAAAACCGTACTGCCGGTCATTAAGAGGTTTTGTGTTTCGAGATAATTCATGAGCTGACGGTTATCAGCGTCCCCATGACCTTGGAATGGAGGGACGTAAGTGCAATGGGTCTGTGGAAGGAGAGAGAGTAATAAAATTTCTCTAACCCTGACTGTTTGCAGCTCGAGTCGTACCAATCCTTTTTTTTTTGCTCAATACACTTCGTCCGATGAGCGATATTGTCTGTGATCATATCAGCAGCGGCATCCATTATCGAGAAAATATAACGACCAGTTAAAATTCCTAAAGAAGCTGTTAATTCCGCTCCAATTTTTTCTCTCGTATTGCCATACGGTTCTTTTAAGAATCTTTTCTCTAACTATGTGGTCAGTGTACGAGAAATTAGCTGATATGACACAATTATCTGACGAGTCTAGAGGTGACAGCCCATCAATGGTGTATTTATCAGGGCGAGAGGTTAAAAACAAGTGTAGGGTGCTGGCCGTATGGCTATGAACATCTGGTATTCTTCGTTTTCCACAGCGAAGGTCTCAACACACCATCCTTCCGGTGTTGTCTGTCCAGAATGTCGGAGCCAGCCGGAATTGTGTATATTAAAATCAATAAATTTATCTAGCATATACATTATTCTAAACAATAACAACTCTACTATTTCTGAGCCTTTAGAAGTTGCTAACGTGTTTAACAATTTCTTTTCCAAAGTGGGTTCTTGTCCTAGCATACCTAATGCTAGTTCAACTTCTTATTGTGATCATAGTATAGTAGAAACCAGTTTTCAGCCTGAGAGTTTTTTCTTCGAAGAGTTTACTCCACTTGAAATACAAATAATAATAGCTTCAATCAAAAGATCAAACTCAACTTCGTTTGATAACATCTCAAGCATGGTACTAAAAAATATATCTTTTCAAATCCCCGATGTTCTATGTTTCATTTTTAATAGTTGTGTATATAAAGGTATTTTTGCCGACTCCTTAAAAATAGCGATAGTGATACCACTTCACAAGAAAGGTGATACGACCGTCTTGAACAATTATCGTCCTATCTCACTTTTATCTATCTTTTCCAAGGTTTTTGAAAGGGGTAGTAAGTCTAGAATGCTTTCTTTCTTAGATAGGGCTCACTTTTTTTAGCGAGCATCAATTCGGTTTCAGAAGCGGCAAATCTACTGAAACTGCATTATTAATACTGATTGGGGAGATTTATACTAGTCTGAATGCCTCCCAAATTTCTTCTTGCCTATTTATCGATATAACTAAGGCATTTGATATGGTGAATCATACCTTGCTTTTAAATAAACTCTTAAATGTGAGTTTCAGAGGTTTTATTCATGACTGGTTTTCTTCCTGTCTCTCAAATCGTAAGCAAATTGCAAGAGTCAAAAATGGGTTGAGTTCTGAAAAAATTTTAAATATCGGAGTTCCGCAAGGCTCAGTCTTGGGTCCGACATTATTTCTAATATATATTAATTCCTTATTTATCCAACCATTGAAGGGCAGAATCACAGCTTTTGCTGACGATACTGCATTATCGTATTCTAGCAACAATTATCTCAATTTATTTTCGGATGTTAATAACGACCTAGATATACTACGACAATGGTTCAAGGAGCATAAGCTGGTAATTAGTAGTAAGACTTTATGGAATTCAATATCAAGGGTGTAACTTGCGACGACTTACCACTTTATTATCACTCACCAAATTGCCTACGTTTTCGTCTAAATGACCCAACTGCCCCTGGTGTTATGCCTTTTGATGAAAATATAAATTGTAGCGACGATTGCTTTAGAATTGAATGTGTCGACAGCTTTAAATATCTGGGCATCATATTAGATAATAAGCTTAATTCACTCTTCTAATTCTATAATAATAATAATAATAATAATAATAATAATAATAATAATAATAATAATAATAATAATAATAATAATAATAATAATAATAATAATAATAATCTAATTCACTCTTTATCTAAAGCATTATCTTTATAGGGTTGTCAGACAAATGTACTATCTCAATCTCTACTGTAATCTTAATGTCTTAAAAATGGTATACAATGGTGTATTTAAATCAAAGTTGCAGTATAGTATCTCTTGCTGGGGTGGCGCTTATTTTAATAAAATAGAGCCCTTGTTATCTAAACAAAAACATGTTATTAGAATAATGGCTAAAGTCGATCGTAGGACACCCAGTTTCGAGTTGTTCAAACGTTTAGCAATTCTTCCGTTAAGACATCTGTACTGTTATATAGTTTTAAGAATATTTTTCGAAAATTCCAGTTTTTACGATGTTAGATTTCATGAAAGTCAGAATTTGCGCGTCAACACTTCGTAACTATTCCAACTATTTTCAAAACACACTTTCCACGTTTCTATTTTACTACCGCTCTTCGACTTTATAATTCTTTACCAGAAAACCTTAGATGTGAGAGGAAGAAAACTGTATTTTTAAAAAGTATTAAAAAATGACTCTTCAATTTTGACCATAATGACATTTTTTAATCCAGTGATATAAATTATTATTGTTTCACCTTTTTTTTTTCTTTTTTTTTTCCTTAAACTAGATTTTCGCATTGTATTATCCCCATCAATAGTTTCTTATTATTATTATTGTTTAATCTAAATCAATAATAAGTACTTTCGCAACAGATTGTACACAGCTATTTCCTAGTTAAATAAGTAATTGAAGTATTATCATTTTAAATTTATATTTATAATTTATCAAGAAATAAAGAAAGACAATTAAAAAAAAAATACAATAGAGGAATACAATCCTTTGAATGGATTGAATTGCTGTCCAGTTTGGGGCTTCTGTATATAAAGCAGTAGGGATAATTTGCTTACGGGGATGGAATTTTAACGACATGAAATTGAATTCCAAATTGGAACAGGATTTACATTGTTGTGGAATTTGGTAAGATACATCACTACGCACGTAAATTGCGAAACTGCGGTGAGAGAAGAATAGTGGCACTAGTTCGTAGTCAGGTATCTTCAGATCAGAGTGATCTCAGAAGTGTGGGCAGGGATCTACCTGTGTTTCATAAGTGCCAAAACTGCTAGCCTGTATTTACAGTCGTGGGCGTACGCAGCGAAGAGATTATTTCTTAGCCCGCGTATATTTGCTATGTCCACTCTAAATTCCCGAGGCATTATAAAAAAAACACACACAGAAAACAGAAACACCAACGATGCTAAGCAAGGCTGCAAAGCAAAAATTCTGATGTTGGTTTACCGAATCAAATTGCTGCAGGTGATATGCACTTACAGCCTCTACCGCGAGCATCGAACTTGTCGATTTGTAGAGGCTCGAGAAATTCTCCAGACGAGTCCTGAAACCAAAGGATGCTCCCCCTTCCCCCCAACTACTCCTTTTTCAACAGGGCTGGATCCAGGTGTCATACGATCCTGACGTCATACTATACCTGGCGACCTCCGGATTAGCTAGCGGATCTCTGTACAAATAGACCATCCTTTTTTCCGCTACTCGTGGACAACATTATGGAAAACTAATTGAACTCATTAAGCAAAACAAAACCCGATGCCGGTAATCCTTTAATACCGGGCGGTAGAACAGTGACTGCACCGACTACCAGTAAGGCTCCAGCAATGTCGAGAGGAGGTAAAACTGTGACAGGCCATGGTGCACCATCCCCTAAAGCCAAGCGCTACGAGCCTAAAAAGAGATCTTCAAGAAGTGTTAAGACTGTGGCAAGTAATGGTCCTATCACTCCCACCACCCTTAGCAACAGCAAGTTTGTCGCTGCTACCAAAACTCCTCTCCACAAGGATGAATCTGGAGCTCAGCCGCATCGGCAAGCTCCATCTAAGGGGCTTTACCTAAGACGCCGAAATCTTCACGCATCATCAAAACTTTGGGATCCATTCCGGAGTTTGAGAGAAGTGCGGACATAAAAGCAAGATTGAGTGGACTAACAACATCCTAAAAGACGGATTACCCACTGTTCCCAAAAAACCAAAATACTCCTACAAGCGGCAGAGATCGTTGGAGGAAACCGTCCCAGTTCCCAAGAGGCCCAAAACTCACAGCACCAAAACCCCTGGGCTATCCAACAGCACATCTCTGAGATCTTTCAGTGAAGTCTTAAAGGACGCAATTATAATCAATAGGAACGACACCGATGGCTCTATAACACCTCAACGGTGGCAGCTGGTCAAGCTGAAGCTTTCGAGCAACTTCATGGCCATCATGCGGGATAACCCCGGACCACCTCCCATCACAAGCGACGCTGGCTGGCGCCAAGGCCACGTCAAGCTCATGTCATGTGCCAATCAGATATCTCTTGATCTCTTCACCAAGGCCATAGGTGGTTTAGGAGAGATTTGGCCAGGTGCTAAACTCAAGGTCGTGTCTAAGGAGGACATCCCTAGCACACCACGAACTCGTGCCTGGATCCCAGCCTAGAAAGCATTCAGAAAATGATCAGGCTCACAGAGACATTCCAGGGAACTGTAGAGCCGATGAACTCGCCAAAATTGGAACAACTCTACTTATCCTACCGGAAGAGGGTAGTATAGGTATACCAGTCGCTACGTGCGGTAGTATAGGTATACATTAAAGATGGATGCCAATAAAAGAACGGACCTTAGGTGGACAGTTGGACCAACATGTCTAGCGACCAAACAGATCTGGCCAAAGCTGGATATGAATCGCTCTAAATGGAAACATCTCAGCGTCATCATAGGTGTCATCACTGGATACTGTTTCATAGGCAAGCACGCAAGAAGGCTGGGCGCTTTTACAAACGATTTTTGGTAGAAGCTGCAAGCTGCATGGACGAGGAAGAGCAGGAGACAATCCTTCACTGTGTATGTCCAGCTCTCTTCTTCACTTACTTCGCTTTACTTCACTTAGGAGCTATCTTCTACAACGACCTAAACGATCTAAAAAATAATAGGCGTAAACAGTCTCCTACGCTTCATCATAAGCTCAAACTGGTTCCATTAGTAAGAGGATCATAGATCCACATGGCATCACAATGGGCCAGTAGATTTAAGTGGGTTGGCATTTCCAACTCCCACTCTTACCTTACTTATGCCCTTACAGAAATATGAAACAGTGCACCAATAAAATTCACACTTCCACTCGTATGCCAATCTTTGATGAATACGGCTTAAAGATTGCATTGATTGACTTCACTTTGCGACTTTAAAAAAAAATTATGCAATTATCATTCATTTGACAATAAATAAATAGATTGCAATCATTTTCTTTGTATTCATCTTACAGCAATCCATTGAATGCAATCTTTTGGGAATTCATGCATTCTTTGCATTCTTTTGCATTCTTTTGCATTGTCTAAGTCTACATCAAATTATGTTCCACAAACATTATTTGTTTGGAAATTAAGGCAAAAAAAGAAAATTTTTAAATGTTTTTAAATGTTTTGTTAGAGAGATGTTATAAGTTTATATCATTTCCTTGCCTGATAAAAGTTAAGAGAAAAACTTAAATGAAACAAAGTGCTGCCAATATACGTTTGGCATTCTCTATTGATAAACTAGGTTGCCTTGCTAAAACCCAAGCCAAAATCTGCAAAACATGGAGAGATGTATTCTCCGTAAATAAGCTTACAGTGCAGACGTATTGGTAAGTTAAAAAAAATAATTTAAGCAACTAAGTAGTCGAGCATCACTTGACATTTTTGTTCAGTCCAAGTAATTAGTTGAATTCAACTCCTATAATTTCCTCAATGATAAACGCATATAGTACTTAATGCTCTTATTATATGTAATGATAAAAAAAAATTATTTTGTTGTTCAAGCGATTTTAGTTTTAGGCATAAATTGAGTTACTGTGTTTAGATAACAATTAAGTTAATGGAAAGAGGTAGTGCCGAAAATAGATACGAGTAGAGTTAGGGTTTCGAGGGAATGTCATGATAACGAGTTAGCATAACACATGGGGGTTAGGAAAACGTTAGCTAGAGTAGGAGCAAGGTACTACTGGCCGAATATGAGGTCAGATATAACCAAGCATGTTAGGAATTGTAAAGTGGTTTGATGGTCGAAAGAAGAGGAATTTCTGTGCTATATAAAATGATTTGTGTCGATTTAGTTGATCCGCTCCCAAAATCGAATAGGGGTTTTATTTACATTTTAACGGTCGTAAATTTCTTCACCAAGCTCCCGCTGCTTTTCCGCTTTAGATCGGCGACTACTGGGGCCCTTTGTAAGGAGTTGGAAGAGAACGACTTCCTTCTGTTCGGCGTACCGTCTGTGACAACAGTCCCTAGTTCCGCAGTAAGGAATTGGCTGCGCTCGCCAAAGCGTACGGGTCACAAATTAAATTAATTGCCCATTACCACCCACAGGCTAATCCTGCAGAAAGGATTAACCAAGTTATTAAATCCACCCTTCGGCCTTACGTGTCGGAAAATCATCATTCCTGGGATACGCTGTTAGCAAAAGTTGGATGCTGTATTCGGACAGCTCAACACGACGTCTTGGAGTCTCACCGTGCTTCGCGAACGTCGGTAGTGACATGATAACCCACGCGAGCGGTTGATCTTATACGGGTACGGATACCTTCGCGAATACCTCTGATAATATTAGGGTAAATAGGGAAAATTTAGCTAGGGCCTATAGGGTAAGCGACAGGGGATTAGGGCAGATAGATAGAAACGAAACAGTAGGAGATAGGGAACTGGGGTCAGAAGCTCGGGTCTCAGATATAGCACAGAGAATGGAAGTGCTCGAGTTAGAGTGTAGGTTGAAACAGCTTAGGCAAGATATTAGTAAAAGGTTAGCTGAGGCGACGTCGAATGAAGGCTTCTAAGTCATACAACTTATTATGGAGCGAAATTGGCACCAAAGTACGTTGCGCCTTTTTCTATAAAAAAGAGGGTTTCCCCCCGGACTTACGTGCTGCAGGACGAAATAGGCAAGGACAGAGGTGTATGGCATGCCAAGGATCTATAGCCATACCTTAGTCGCATAACGAGCAATGATCGTTACGGAGAGCGTCAAACTGCTCGATGACGTAACCTAACCATCACAAGGGCTGATGGCAAAGATGAATATTTACCCGTAGCTTAGATGGTAGTCTCCTTTTGTGTTGTCTTTCACTCGTCCCTTTATATTTGCCTAGGCCACCTTCGATTCTGGTAGTTGAGCCTGTAAGCAGAAATGTGATGGCACATTTCCTATGAGGTAAGGGTGGGGTTTGTTGCGTGCAAATAATGCCCCAAAAATACTCCACTCCCTTGTCCATCTGTTGTCTGTCTTTTCTTTTCTCCCCCCTCTTCAGGTGTTGTCCCTTCTTTTCTTATTTCCCGTCATACTTCGGTACAGGTGGGATTCACTGGATCCTTTGAATTCAGTTCCCTCCTCCGGTCTACCGCTCCAGAGATGACCACCTCTGATAGAGATAGGCGGACGGCCTGGAGACTCTAGCGGGCGGACGGTTCGCCCCTGGATGCCCCGAGAGGTCAACACCATCATCAATGGCCTCGAGCCCACCGTATCTGATATTGTTTGCCCCAGCGTATAAATTTATATAACCCCCTACCCCACAAAAGTTAAAAACAAAACTGTAAAGGAAAGACCCTAATTCCACTCGGTCATTCTTCTGCTCCCTATATCTGCAAGAAGGCTTACTGGTCCCCATGGTACCCCTAGTAAATTAAGTTTTCCTCCCTATCCGGTGATCTCAATTGAAGTTCTCGACCTTAGCTCTGGTTTCGGGTCAGAGGGCTGGCTTCGAACCAAAGCAATCACTTGGACGACAAAATAAACAGAACGAACAAACATAGAACATCGACGTGTGTGATCGGCTGGGGATTCGGTGAGAAGCTGCTGTAGCTCTGGATGTGATTCCCTTTGCTCTAACAGCTGAATTGACGGAGGCCTATGTGCTCCGCCGAATGGCGGCGTCGGTCAAAAAGCGCGGTAAGCTCATTCGATAACTTATCCTCTTGCTGGCAAGGGCCACCAAAAAAGAAAAGAAAGACTAGAAAAAAAAGGAACGAAAACCAAACAAAAAAATACAACGACACAGAGAATAAAATAACAAAGCTGAAAAGGAAATTACAACACCCAACGGACACGACTGGACGAAAGTCGGTGAATGTGGCGGAGACGGCTTACCCTCTTCCACCAGCAAAAACCCAGCTAGACAGCGACCCCGCATAAGCAGGAAACCCCCATAAACCAGATAACTACCCACCCCTTTTCGAATAACACATATTTGTGCAATTAGTGTAGAACATCTTTGCAATAAAACCGCGTCCGTAAGCCTTCTTCCCGTTTTACTTTTACTTTGAAATCGTTCGTGAGACCGTTAGATTTCCGTAATTGCGCGACTCGCTAGCCGTAACGGTACGACAACGCGGAGCTGTGGGCTTTCCGTTAGCCGACCCATTAAAGTAAAACTAATTTAAAATTTTTAAGCAACTTTGTTTCATAAACTTTCGGCATACCCTGTGATCCCCAAAAAAAAAGAAAAATCAAATATACGAGCATAAATTCCACATCAGGGAAAAGATAATTTGTGTGTTTTTTTTCTCATTTGTTTTTCCAATTTGGCATTAAAAATTGGGTGGCGCCTACCTGCTATGTTTGTTATCAGTCTAGTGTTGAGCGAAATCCCGAACTCCCCTTGCTGAGCAGCCGGTGGGTGCAGCTAACAAACAACTACTTGTTGCAATTTCGATTTTTCGATTCCCTCTTGGGCTCACATTCACTTTTGTGCAATCCTCTTCATTCGTTCATCAACCACCACTTGTGTGGTTGCGGTTTGTTCGTCTCCTTTTTTTAAGTTTTTTTGTTTTGCCGGCATTTACCAATTTAATAAATCTAATTTTTCCTTCCCGGGATTTGTAATATCGTATTTACGATCTAACTTCAATTTGTAGCGGACCAGCACTAGTGCCCCTAGGAGCGAGTAAGGAAAACGGAGAACGAAGAAAAACCAACCACTTACTTCTTCCTTCCTGCAGTGACATCATCAGGAGCGGGGTTCGAAAGTAATATAAGTTCGAATTTTCATAAAATAAATTTGTAAAAGCGCATTTTTTTGATTTCTTGTTATTTTATTGTGAAGAAATTCCCACAAATTTGTGGCGGCACTGCAAATGGCAGTACCGAACGATAGATGGCGTTCTTTCCACCAAAAAGTGATATGGAAGATATTCTGTCGACTTCCAACTTTGAATTAAACTAACGTGTTCTGGCTCTTCAAGCATTAATAATTTAAAAATAAAAATCTGTAAAGTTTAAGTAATTTATTAAAAATAGTTATAGTCTCATAAGTGTTCATGTTTTAATTGTGAATCTATAGTTGGTGACCCCGACGTGATTTAGGAAAAATAAAAAGTTCCTACTGCGTCACGTATATCGTACATGCATATATAACATATATGTATATGCAAAGCTGTTCATTAAATTACGAACAAAGGGACACATGCGCATTCTGTTGTGTTAACTGCGGACGTCTACATTTCTCTGCTGAGTCAAGTACGCATTTTGGTCACATTACTCTGCTACGACATTTACATCATGTCAAATCCTGTTGATGAGAATACTGGCAATCTTGACGCAGTTACTAATCCTTCTTGATCTGCAACAACAAACACAACGTCATCGCAGTCAACTGCTCCTTATGCCGAAGCTGAGGTTCAAGAGATCGCAGCCCTAAAAAATGTGAGAATTCCAGCATTCTGGAAAATTAATCCAGCTCTTTGGTTCGTCCAAGTGGAAGCTGTTTTCCACAACCACAGGATAATGGCCGATAACAACCGTTTCAACGTCGTCATTGCCTCCTTGGATTCGGAAATTCTCAACGAAGTCTCGGACCTGGTTCAAACACCGCCAATTAAAGAGAAGTATATTTCATTTAAGACTCAACTAATCTCTAGGTTCACAGAGTCAAAAGAACGACAGCTCAATAGGCTCATGACAGGGCTCGAACTTGGAGACAGGCGACCGTCCAGTCTACTAAGGGAAATTCGCAGATTAGCAGGTCAAAACGTTCCTAACGAGATGCTGCTGACTCTGTGGATGACGCGAATGCCAAGTCACGTGCGTGGCATACTTTCAGCAAGTCATGGAGTCGAATTGACAGCACTGGCAGAAATCGCAGACAGGATCGTCGCGTTTGGCAAGGATGCTCGGAACTGCGACAAACCTTACAGCTACGTAGAACAGTTAAACTGAAACCGCTGTTGTCATCTCAGGCGGTCGACAACAGCTTAAGATCCAACAAGGAATGCCGCCTGCATGTCTTTGACAAAAACACCAACCAGAAATTTCTACTTGATTCCGGCTCATCAGTTTCTGTCCTGCCTCGTCCAAGTGGCTGCGAAAGTACATCTGGGGAAACAACTCTCTACGCAGCAAACAACTCACCAATACACACTTACGGCAACAAAGTGCTCACACTCAACTTGAGACTTCGACGCGTCATCACATGACCATTTGTTGTTGCTGATGTGAAAACAGCAATAATTGGCGCAGACCTCCAGGCGCACTACGGGCTAATCATTGATCTAAAATTCAGACGTGTCATTGATGCAACATCCCTAGCAGTTTCCGGACATATCCACACAGCCTCTGTATTTGGACTGTCAACAGTCAATGGTCTGCAACCATACAGCGACATTGTGTAGCAGTTTTTTTCACCCAAGGCCAACAACAACACATCTGGAACCGAGGCCCAAATCAGCACAGTACAACATCGCATCGTCACCACAGGTCAACCAGTTGCTGAACGACCGCGACGACTTGCAGGCAACAAATTAAAACAGGCAAAAGCAGACTTCGAAGTATTGGTGAAAAAAGGTATCTGCCGACCGTCCAGCAGTCCGTGGGCAAGCCCTATCCATCCTGTAGAGAAAAAGTCCGGCAGATGGAGATGTTGCGGAGATTACCGCCGTTTGAATGCACAGACACCAATTACCCAATTCCTCACATTATGGACTTTACTGAGCCTCTTAACAACAAAAGTTTTTTCTCAATCTTGGACTTAGACAAAGCCTACTACCAGATCCCGATGGCAACCGAAGACATTGAGAAGACGGCAGTGATCACCCCTTTTGGTCTATTTGAATTTACCGTCATGCCTTTCGGTCTCAAGAATGCCACTCAAACCTTCCAAAGGCACATGAACATGGTGCTGCGTGGATTGGACTTTGTCTTCTGTTATATAGATGACATCCTCATCTTTTCGGATTCAGAAGACGAGCACCGAGAACATATCCGCAAAGTCTTGCAACGTCTCCACGAACACCACCTCACCATCAACACCACCAAATGCGTCTTTGGAAAACCAAAGGTTACTTACCTGGGACACACTATAAAAAAGACTGGAAGTAAACCGCCTGAAGACAGAGTCCAAGTAATTCTGAAGTATCCAAAGCCATCCACCATCATGGAACTACGTCGATTTCTTGGAATTGTAAACTACTACAGGCGGTACGTGCCCAACTGTGCCCACATTCAGGCACCGTTCATAAAGGATTCCAAGAAAAACGATAACCGACCTGTTCCCTGGACTCCACAGACTGAAGAATCATTCTTAAGTTGCAGAAACAGCATCAGCAAGGCAACCATGCTGCATCACATAGATCCTGAGGCACCATTGGTCTTGACAACAGATTCATCCGATATCGCAGTTGGAGCCAAGCTTGAGCAGATAAGAAGTAGTGAAATTCAACCTATCGGACTGTTTTCCTGCAAGCTATCGCTCTAGCACCTACGATCGAGAACTGTTGGCGATTTATCTTGCTGTGCGCTTTTTCAGACACCTTCTCGACGGCCGGCACTTCGTCGTACTAACAGACCACAAACCGCTCACATATGCGTTCCAGCAGCGTTCAGACAAGGCACCACAGCGACGGTTGAGACTACTAGACTTTATATCGCAGTACACCACGGATATCATCTACGTCTCAGGCAAAGACATCTCCATAGCTGACGCATTGTCGCGAATCAATGCCATAACCATGCCGCTTATACTCGACCCACACGAACTTCACTCATATCAACTCAAGGACTTAAGGCCAAGGGCCATAGAATCCGTTGCGTGAATTGCGTCGACTGACAGCTCGATAGAATACACACGTTGTTATGGAAGCAGGCCCATAAACAAAGGATATGACGGAACGGACGGATAAAGTAGATTTCATTTCTACTTTTCAATCCGTTGGCAGTTCACACATTCACACATTGAGGACCATACTTTCACATATTGAGGTTCACGCATTCACAAATTGAGAGTAAGCACTTTCATTGGTGGATACATTGAGAGAATGAAGAAAAATTGCCATAGCTTGAAAGAAAATATTGAGATTAAATGACATTTAAATTTTTTTTGTTTCGTTTCGTTCGTTATTCTGCCAACGTATGCCACGGATTCTATGGGACTGGCATTTCCGTCAAATACATTAACGTCAACCTATCCGGCATCGTAACGGACGCAACGGATTCTATGGGCCGGAGCCTTTAGAACTTCAAGAGATTCTAAACAATAAAAAAGGATCAGCTCTCAAACTTCAGCAACTCACGATAGATTCAGACTGCAAGATATTCTGTGACATCTCAAATAACACAATCAGGCCGTACATACCATCAGCTCTTCGTCGCAAGGCCTTCGATACTGTTCACGATCTATCTCATCCTGGTGGAAGGGCAACAAGCCGCCAACTTCGCCAAAAATACGTCCGGCCCAGCATCAAGAAAGACGCATTGGAATGGTCACGCACTTGTATCCAGTGCCAACGTTCGAAAGTCCAACAACACAACAGTCTACACCCTGATTCTATCAAAGTTCCCGAACAACGATTTCACCACGTCCACATAGACCTTATAGTTCTTCCACTCTGCCAAGACCACAGATATTGTCTCACAATGATTGACCGCTTTACCAGGTGGCCGGAAGCTATTCCCCTTAAGGATATGTATGCAGACACGGTGGCGACTGCGTTTTACACGAACTGGATCGCTCGATTTGGTTCACCGAAATCCCTTACAACCGACCAAGGAACTCAACCGACTCACATGTGCGGAACGACAAGGATACGCACATCGCCTTACCACCCAGCTTCCAATGGACTCATTGAACGTTGGCATAGGTCATTGAAGGCCGCACTGATGTGCCACGAAGGAAGCAACTGGATTGATGCCCTTCCAACAGTGATGCTAGGACTACGAACTGCATACAAAGAAGACATCAAGGCTTCAGCGGCAGAGATGCTTTACGGGACCAGTCTTAGAGTTCCCGGTGAGTTCTTCACTAATGATGATTTTTCAGCTAATCCACAGGTATTCGTTGAGAAGCATAGAGCAGTCATGCGACAGATTCGACCGACACCAGCTGCACATCACACTAAGAAAAAATTATTCATTTATTCGGACTTATACGAATGCACTCACGTTTTCCTTCGTTGCGATGCTGTTAAAAAACCGATTGAACAACCTTACACAGGACAGTATCCAATCATCCAAAGGATTAACGACAGGTTAATATTTAAATATTTCAGTTGAAAAATTGAAACCAGCGCATCTTGAAACAGAAACAATGACAACACAACAAAATTCAACAAATATTAAAACATATTTGAAGAAGAAAGTGACATTTGACAGTTCATCATGACTTCGTCACTGAAGGGGGAGTGATGTGGCGACACTGCAAATGGCAGTACCGAACGATAGATGGCGTTCTTCCCACCAAGAAGGGATATGGAAGATATTCAGTCGACTTCCAACTTTGAATAAAACTAACGTGTTCTGGCTCTTCAAGCATTAATAATTTAAAAATAATAATCTGTGAGGTTTAAGTAATTTAATAAAAATACTTATAGTCTCATAAGTGTTCATTTTTTAATTGAGAACCTATAAATTAAATGTTTGTGGCGACATCTATTCGTTTTAAAAGAAGCTAAAAAAAGATGGTGTTGTCATAAACTAAGCACCCATAGCCTTGGAATGGTATCGAAATGGAACAATTTCATTCATACGGTTGACCGTTGTTAAATACCGAAACCAAAAATACTTATATTGAAAACATGTTTTTTTTACATATCTACATACATATGTACCTAATTCTTGTTCAAACGTAATTTTTTTCACATTCCTTTTAATGTAGCAATAAATAGTGAAGTATTATAAAGTTCATAACTTCATAAGTTCATCTTAAAAGCTTTTTTGTTGGGTTAGACAACGAATTGATGGGTGAAAATGGATAATATGTATAAGAGACAAGGGAAAATATAAATAGATGAGACAAGGTGTAATTATTCCAAACAAAGATAGAGTACATAACGAAAAGAATTGTTTGTCTTTTTGTTTTCTTGTTACAGTTTGAAGCTTCTGCCTATCATCAACTGTGTTCTTTTGCACATCCGCTCTTTGTTAAAAAATAAATTGGGCGTAAGCTGCAACAATAACGTAGCGATGTACGCACTTAGCTCATATAAAACACTGCTTCCAAATTACAAATGTCACACATTTGCAAAATTTTTAAAAAACAAAAATTAATATGTTCGCCAACCGACAGATGAACTGCCAATAAACGTCATAGATATGGTATCTGTGCTACCACCTTTTTGTGATGAACTGTTAAGTGGAGTTGGAGCTTTTTTTTTGCGACAACCGCTAACGAACTATTGGGGGCTATAGAATGTCAGAATCAAATGAAGAACATTTGATTTCAAAATAACCTTTTGTACTCGTACATCTGCCCGTGTTCGATAGCAAGTATGTTCTGTTATACTACATAAAAGTAGGCCGACAACTTCTTCGAAAGAAAAAAAATATGTCCTACAGCTTTCTAGGGGTCAGGTGCATGCAGTAACTGGATTTCTACCGGGTTATTGTAGAGTCGAAAAACACTTTATGCCTATGGCAATAGTATAAGACAACAGCTTCTGATAGCTGGTCAGAACAGTGAGATACGCGTATACGCACCTGTTTCTGGAAATTGTATGGGACGCTGGACGGCGAGGATTGTTCTCGAAGTATTTCATTCGAGTATAAATATCAGCATCCAAAAGGTATGCAAGTCAGTTCATCAGTTGAATTTGAAGTGTTAATTAAGAGAAGTGATTAAGTGGTATAAGTAAAAGATAAGAAAAGTATAATCGGTTGAGACATTGGATGGTATTGAGATAAACGTGTTATTTCTAATCCATTGAAGAAGAGAGTCGCCGACTCCAAAAGCACGCATTTCCGACAAAAGAGCCTGATTCCAAACTCTGTCAAATGCCCTAGAAATATCAAGTGCAACTACCTTGCTTTCGCTAAATTGATGTACACTTTGGTTCCACTTTTCGGTGAGGCATGCCATCAAATCACCAGTGGACCTGTTGCTACGAAAACTGTACTGCCGGTCATTAAAAGGTTTTGTGTTTCGAGATAATTCATGAGCTGACGGTTATCAGCGTCCCCATGACCTTGGAATGGAGGGACGTAAGTGCAATGGGTCTGTGGAAGGAGAGAGAGTAATAAAATTTCTCTAACCCTGACTGTTTGCAGCTCGAGTCGTACCAATCCTTTTTTTTGCTCAATACACTTCGTCCGATGAGAGATAGTGTCTGTGATCATATCAGCAGCGGCATCCATTATCGAGAAAATATAACGACCAGTTAAAATTCCTAAAGAAGCTGTTAATTCCGCTCCAATTTTTTCTCTCTGATTGCTATACGGTTCTTTTAAGAATCTTTTCTCTAACTATGTGCTCAGTGTTCGAGAAATTAGCTGATATGACACAATGATCTGACGAGTCTAGAGGTGACAGCCCATCAATGGTGTACTTATCAGGGTGAGAGGTTAAAACAAGTGTTGGGTGCTGGCCGTATGGCTCTGAACATCTGACATTCGCGTGGGCTTATTTACAAGCTGCGTTAAGTTGTTTTCCACAGCGAAGATCTCAACACACCATCCTTCCGGTGTTGTCTGTCCAGAATGTCGGAGCCAGCCAGAATTGTGTATATTAAAATCAATAAATTTATCTAGCATATACATTATTCTAAACAATAACAACTCTACTATTTCTGAGCCTTTAGAAATTGCTAACGTGTTTAACAATTTCTTTTCCAAAGTGGGTTCTTGTCCTAGTATACCTAATGCTAGTTCAACTTCTTATTGTAACCATAGTATAGTAGAAATCAGTTTTCAGCCTGAGAGTTTTTTCTTCGAAGAGTTTACTCCACTTGAAATACAAATAATAATAGCTTCAATCAAAAGATCAAACTCAACTTCGTTTGATAACATCTCAAGCATGGTACTAAAAAATATATCTTTTCAAATCCCCGATGTTCTATGTTTCATTTTTAATAGTTGTGTATATAAAGGTATTTTTGCCGACTCCTTAAAAATAGCGATAGTGATACCACTTCACAAGAAAGGTGATACGACCGTCTTGAACAATTATCGTCCTATCTCACTTTTATCTATCTTTTCCAAGGTTTTTGAAAGGGGTAGTAAGTCTAGAATGCTTTCTTTCTTAGATAGGGCTCACTTTTTTTAGCGAGCATCAATTCGGTTTCAGAAGCGGCAAATCTACTGAAACTGCATTATTAATACAGATTGGGGAGATTTATACTAGTCTGAATGCCTCCCAAATTTCTTCTTGCCTATTTATCGATATAACTAAGGCATTTGATATGGTGAATCATACCTTGCTTTTAAATAAACTCTTAAATGCTTGTTTCAGAGGTTTTATTCATGACTGGTTTTCCTCCTGTCTCTCAAATCGTAAGCAAATTGCAAGAGTCAAAAATGGGTTGAGTTCTGAAAAAATTTTAAATATCGGAGTTCCGCAAGGCTCAGTCTTGGGTCCGACATTATTTCTAATATATATTAATTCCTTATTTATCCAACCATTGAAGGGCAGAATCACAGCTTTTGCTGACGATACTGCATTATCGTATTCTAGCAACAATTATCTCAATTTATTTTCGGATGTTAATAACGACCTAGATATACTACGACAATGGTTCAAGGAGCATAAGCTGGTAACTAGTAGTAAGACTTTATGGAATTCAATATCAAGGGTGTAACTTGTGACGACTTACCACTTTATTATCACTCACCAACTGCCCCTGGTGTTATGCCTTTTGATGAAAATATAAATTGTAGCGACGATTGCTTTAGAATTGAATGTGTCGACAGCTTTAAATATCTGGGCATCATGTTAGATAATAAGCTTAATTGGAATGACTCTTTATCTAAAGCATTATCTTTATAGGGTTGTCAGACAAATGTACTATCTCAATCTCTACTGTAATCTTAATGTTTTAAAAATGGTATACAATGGTTTATTTAGATCAAAGTTGCTGTTGGGGTGTGCAGGGTTTTGCTATTTCTAAATAGGTGTGGGGTAAAAGAAATGGGTGGAAAATGCGGATTTTAAATGAAACAAGACTGTTCGATTCAGGCGTTACAGCAAAGAGAATTTATTAGTCTAAATAAATAATATATTTACACTTCGTTACGTTACGTTTTCCTTGTTACATTAAATTAAATTTCAAATTAATTTATCTTACTTTTAACATAAATTACAATCTTAATACAAATGAAATAATTATTTTAACTAAAAATATATGTATATGCACTTTGTTCACGAACATGCTCCCGCCCGGTGGACGAATTTCGTCCGCAAGTGTCCTCGCTCTTGTACTTTATTTTACCTCTTTTGACATAAAAGTTGTGTGTTGTGTGAATGTGTTGACTAGCTACATGTAAATGAGACAAAATTGTGTAAATTAATAATTTGAAACATTACATGTAGGTGACAAGGACGACGATATAACAAACGAGCAACAAAGGGAGATAAAATATGTGTCATTGACTTTGGTTTGCAATAGTGCAATAGTTGTTTTGATCGTTGACCAAAACTGGGTCAAATCACGTCGTGTGTTCGGTTTTTGTTTAGTTTGTGTTGTTAATTTTCGTAGCTTTTTCCCTCTTTTTGTTTGTTAAAAAGGTAAGTGTTTTTAAATAATTATTTCTTTAATCTTTTTTGTCTGCTCCCCTTCGCGAAATTCGATTTCGTTTTGATTTGTGTACATCGGCGCGAGTACACAATCGTATATACGTGCGTGTGTATATATTTACATGCATCGGTTGCCTTTGGTTTCGCGCAAGTGACTTTCGTGTGCAGTGCAAAAAAAACAAAAGAAAAAGAAAAGAATTGGGAAAAATAAAAAAAAATTAAAAAGTTCATTAAAAATTTTTCCCAACAAATTCGGTACAATTTGTGGTGTTATTTTGTACGAT
This sequence comes from Volucella bombylans, assembly GCA_949129095.1. Classification (NCBI taxonomy): domain Eukaryota; kingdom Metazoa; phylum Arthropoda; class Insecta; order Diptera; family Syrphidae; genus Volucella; species Volucella bombylans. The sequence continues at coordinate 213,217,566 of OX422140.1, forward strand.
AACTGTTTTCCGCGTACGCAATTTTTGGTTGTGCAGTGCGATGTTGTGCGACGAAATTTTCGCGAACGGTTAGTGTTTTGATGATGGCCGAATTAGCCTTCTTAGTGTGTGTGGTGTTTACGTTTTCGTGTAAAGCCAAGAATCCGCCTTCCTTTGAATTGTTGTTGCAATTCATCCAGTAAGTTTTTTTTTTGACATATTAATTCGTTTGTTATTTACATATTTATTTATTATTTTCTTTATGTATTTAATTTATGTTAAGATTAGTTTAAGGGATATATTATTATTATTGAGTGTTTATGTTGAAATGTGTTTTTTTTAAAAAGAAGAATAAATGTTAAAAGTGTTGTGTTGTGTTGAGTGGACAACGTTGAGTGTTCAGTGAAAAATTTCAAGTGCCGTCGGGGTTTTGATTCTCCAATTCCCGTCGGCATTTTGGAACTCTGCAACGTTGTCTGGTATGAATGATGTGTTTTCTGTGGATAACGTTGAGTGTTCATTAAGAAGATTCAAATTCCGTCGGGGTTTTGACTCTCCAATTCCCGTGATATTTGATTGCAAGTAGCAAAATTTTCAAAGCGACCGATTAAGTTCTCCTGTTTCGTTTCGTACCGTAACCGCTCGAGCAAGTCCGTCTTTTCCGGGATGTGCGCCAATAATTCGTCGGAATCTCAACTGCAACGGCGGTAGTTTTTCGTCCTTGAAGAGAATTAAGTGTCCGCGTTTCGAACCCGGCTTCCGTCTTGTCCACTTTGGGCGCTGTCTCATCCTGGGCAGATATTTTTCGCTCCACTTCTCCACGGCAGTATCTCCTTGACGAATTTCGAAGCTTCGTGGTTTTGTTTGACTTCTGGAATACCGTATGCTGATGAATGAAAAAGTGGTGTGGTGTTTCCAGTAAGGTATTCTTTTTGTCAACCTCTGGCATCTGACGAAGCTCCTTGCATTTCTGGAAAGCTCCTTGTGCTGTGTGGGGTTTTTCTGGAATCTTCTTTCCAGTTGATGAAACCTACGTAAGGCACCTAACTTCGAGGCACCAAACCCAGGTTTACATTCCAGTCTATTGAATACCACATGGTGAGGAGTAAGTAAATGGTGTGGTGTATACAGTATGGTATTCTTTTTGTCGACCTCTGTTATCTGAGGAAGCTCCTTGCATTCCATTAAACACTGGGAATGCTCCTTATTTTCGTTTAAGAACTTAGAGTACTCCTTGTGTAGTGTGGGGGTTTCCTGGAATCTTCCTTCCAGTTGATGAAACCTACGTAAGGCACCAAACCCAGGCTTACATCCGTCTTTAAATGGCAACGATACCTCATATCGTCCATCGTCCAATCCTTTTGTTGTGTTGATATGATTCTTTTCAGAGAAAACTTTCGCAGTTTCCTTAGTGTTGAAAGGCAACTCTTTCAGTTACCAGGACCTTCGCAGCTGAGTGTCATTATCGAGAACCTGTAAGAAGCTATGGACAGGTTCTTTATTTTGTGAAATAACCTTCCCAAGGATAAGCCAACCTAACTCTGATTCCTGTGCGATTGGCGATCTTTCATCATCACCGTCAGTCAGTCAGCGATTTGAGTACGTAGGCTGGGGTATTTGTCTCGAAAGGTGTTACCAGAGACCCAAAGGTAAGACTTACATACCGTTGACATGAACCACTGCTAACTTTTCCCAATCCAGATACCTGAATAGTTCGTCGCTGATGAAGCCCTAATAACTCGACAGCGGATTCAGTAATGAACGTTGCTTCCGATCCAGGATCAACTAACGCCCTCAGATTAAAATAATTTCCATTTGATGACCTAAGTCGAACAGCTGCTGTAGCCAGAAGAACACTTGGCTGATGTACTTCAGAAGAGGCTACTTTAGGTGGGTTAAATTTTGACCTTATATGAAATGTTTGTGTACCTGTTGTTGTATTTTTATAATCCCTTGTAGGTTTAGGGCTGAGATTATTAACATGCAGCAGATAATGGTACGCCTGCTGGCAGTAATAGCAGCGCACACTGCTTTGACAATGGTTCGTCTTGTGACTGTACGCCAAACAGTTCCGACAAACCCCGATTCTGTCCACTGCCTTAGATCGTTCACAGATCTCCATGGCAATGAACTTCTGACAAGTTCGAAGGGAGTGCTGACCTCTACCACATACCTGGCATGCAAACTGCTTCTTCCCGACGTGCAACACCGTTTTCTTCTCGACCGCAACAGCCTTGTGTACAGAAGAACCGCTGACCTTGAAGCCACTCGTTCCAGCTACTGCTTCCAAGGTTCGAAAACGTGTCTCCAGGAACTCTGTAAATTGTCTCAGTGTTGGCAACTCCTTCGACCTACCCAACTTCTCCTCCCACAAACGCTGAGTAAAAGCAGGTAATTTTTGCAATAGAATATAAATTAAAATGTCATCCCAAGAACCAACCCGCAATCCTAAGTTTCCCAGAGCGTGGAAACATTCCTGGGATGTGTCCAGTAGAGACTTGATGTTGCTTGCCGTCTCCTTTGTCAACTGCTGCTGCTCAAAAAGAAGTTGAAAATGAGCGTTTACCAACACTCGCTTGTGGTCGTATCTGGCGACAAGCAGTTCCCATGCTTTGTCATAATTGCCAGAATACAAAGCTAAATGCTGCAACAAACGAGCAGCTTCACCTGTAAGAGACGACTTCAAATAGTGAAGCTTTTGGATTTCACCCAGCTTTTTATTTGTGTGGACTAACGACAAAAAGACATCGTGGAAAGCCCGCCACTTCGTGTACGAGCCCTCAAAATGTGGTATTTGAATTTGGGGTATTGAAAGCTCATTACACGAACCACCTATGGATTCACTCTCCACATTCTTCTCCTTTGATGCTGACTTGGCATTGTCGATAGCATCGACCAATTCACATCGGTAAGTGAAATATGTTTCTTGAAGCAGATCAAAAATTTCATCAAAATTTTCTTCTTCCAGACCTTCTTCAATATCTCCTCGTCGAATCTTCGCTTGAAGACCAAGCGCATTCTTGAAGTTCCCTTCTAGAATAAGAAGATGACCTGACAGATAGCTGGCTGTACGACGTGATGCTCCAGTCTTTTTGAAGTTGGAATGGTCACGAAGAATCTGCTCCAGAACACCTTTCTGACCTGCACCCGTGGACAATTTCGACATTTTTAAATGGTTTTTATTTGAAAATTAAGTAATTATAAACCAATATGTTTGTATGTATCAAGTATTTATTAAATTTTATTAATAAATTAAGTTGTTTATTAAAATAGTATTAATTAATTAATATTTTATTTCAGCAACTTACGACCTTTGGTCAGCTTTGCCCAGCTGGTGACAGTTGAGGTTAAAGTTGAAAATTAATTTTTTACACGGCGCGGGAAATGCGATTTCTGCACAACCTCCGAAAGAATCTGTAAGTCTTAAAAAGGATAAAGACAAGGGGCAAGACACCGACCGCGAGGGAAATATGTATGTTCTTTATGTTTTATATATATCTATATATATTTTTTTATTTTTTGTACACTTGCACTTTGTTCTTGCACTTGCACTTTTTATTTTATTTTCTTTTAAATGTTTAATGTTTTGTGAAGTCTCTTAAGTATCTTTTCTTTTATATATATATGTATGTTTGTACGCTTGAACCTTGCACTTTTTTCTTTTTTATATGTTTAAATGTTTAATTTTATATGGAGTCTTTATTCGGCTCGAAAAGGACCAAATGTTGGGGTGTGTAGGGTTTTGCTATTTCTAAATAGGTGTGGGGTAAAAGAAATGGGTGGAAAATGCGGATTTTAAATGAAACACGACTGTTCGATTCAAGCGTTACAGCAAAGAGAATTTATTAGTCTTTTCTGGAAATTACTTCCATTTTTACCTTTACAAACTGTCATACTAAATGTACTAAATAATATATTTACACTTCGTTACGTTACGTTTTCCTTGTTACATTAAATTAAATTTCAAATTAATTTATCTTACTTTTAACATAAATTACAATCTTAATACAAATGAAATAATTATTTTAACTAAAAATATATGTATATGCACTTTGTTCACGAACAATTGCAGTATGGTATCTCTTGCTGGGGTGGCGCTTATTTTAATAAAATATAGCCTTTGTTATCTAAAAAAAAACATGTTATTAGAATAATGGCTAAAGTCGATCTTAGGACACCCAGTTTCGAGTTGTTCAAATGTTTAGCAATTCTTCCGTTAAGACATCTGTACTGTTATAAAGTTTTAAGAATATTTTTCGAAAATTCCGGTTTTTACGATGTTAGATTTCATGAAAGTCAGAATTTGCGCGTCAACACAAGAAACTTCGTAACTATTCCAACTATTTTCAAAACACACTTTTCACGTTTCAATTTTACTACCGCTCTTCGACTTTATAATTCTTTACCAGAAAACCTTAGATGTGAGAGGAAGAAAACTGTATTTTTAAAAAGTATTAAAAAATGGCTCTTCAATTTTGACCATAATGACATAGATACATTTTTTAATCCAGTGATATAAATTATTATTGTTTTACCTTTTTTTTTCTTTTTAGTCTTTAAACTAGATTTTCGCATTGTATTATCCCCATCAATAGTTTTTTATTATTATTATTGTTTAATCTAAATTTTTGAATTTATAAGTACTTTCGCCATTTGTCATAGGCAACAGATTGTACATAGCTATTTCCTAGTTAAATAAGTAATTGAAGTATTATCATTTTAAATTTATATTTATAATTTATCAAGAAATAAAGAAAGGCAAATAAAAAAAAATACAATAGAGGAATACAATCCTTTGAATGGATTGAATTGCTGTCCAGTTTGGGGCTTCTGTATATAAAGCAGTAGTGGATAATTTGCTTACGGGGACGGAATTTTAACGACATGAAATTGAATTGAAAATTGGAACAGGGTTTACATTGTTGTGGAATTTGGTAAGATACATCACTACGCACGTAAATTGCGAAACTGCGGTAAGAGAAGAGTAGTGGCACTAGTTCGTAGTCAGGTATCTTCAGATCAGAGTGATCTCAGAAGTGTGGGCGGGGATCTACCTGTGTTTCATAAGTGCCAAAACTGCTAGCCTGTATTTACAGACGTGGACGTACGCAGAGAAGAGATTATTTCTTAGCCCGCGTATATTTGCTATGTCCACTCTAAATTCCCGAGGCATTATAAACAAAACACACACAGAAAACAGAAACACCAACGATGCTAAGTAGACGTCCTCATTAACCGGGTACACTTATGCACGTGTTATACGTGTAATTATCTTCACGTGTGTAAACACGTTTATTTGGTATAGCACGTGTATTTATAAGTACACGTGTATATTTATATACATATGTATGTAATTACATTTTTAATTTCTATGAAATTCTTTTGATACCAATTTTGATTACTTAGAAATAAAACACAAAGTGCATTTTATTTGGTAGTTTGTGATAAATTATTTTATTTTATAAATCAAACAAAAAATTAAATTCATTCTGAAGTAAAGTATGTGTATGGTCTTATTTTAGAAACACTTTCTATTTTGATAAAAAAATACCAACAAATCTACATTATCAGGGAGCAATGAAGATCTTTTAGATGTGACAATATTTCCAGCCGTGGAAAAACAGCGTTCTGAGCTAACAGATGTAGCTGATATAGACAAATATTTTCTCACTAAAATTGTGATAGCCGGAAATTTATCATGTCTATTTTTCCACCATTCATATGGATCTAGGTCAAACTTCTATTGAGGTTCAGCTAAATAATTGTCCAGTTGATGTTGGATAGTCTTTCGCTTAGTTCCATGTGTTATAAAGAAACTCTAAGTCACTTGTAAAATTCATAGTGGAACCAGTTTCTGTTTTCGAATTATTCTCGGAAGGTAAATATGCTGTCATGAGCTGCTTGACTTTATTTCTTATAGACATTTTTTCATCAACACTCTCATGCTCTAGGTCTTTATATAGTGGGTTAAGAAAAGATGCTAATTGCCTTGCAGAAACATCAGTTGTGTTACTCTGATTTAAATCAAATCTATTTCGTATATCATTACGTAAACTGATTTTGAACGATGTAATCATGTCTGAGTCGCTTGCGGAAAAATTCATATGTTGCTCCAGCATTTTTAGCATAAGAGGTCGCACCATTGATGTAGACGAGTTTTCATTGCTGAGAATCTTTGTAAGCGCTTGAATAGTCCGTAAAATTTTTCTAAATTCTTCCATCAATGCCCATTCTTGTTCTAAAATTTCCAACTTTGTAGCGATAGCTGAGGAAGTGACTGTACGATCTGTCAATACATTTATCACTGGACACCGGTTTTGTGTTAGACGCTGAAGCATAAAAAAGATTGATTTCCACCGAGTGTTGCATGATTGTAAAAGGGATTGTGCTGGTAGACCCAATTGTTTCTGCTTTTCTTGCAAAGCATATTTCGCAACGTTGGAATGTTTAAAATGGCAAACTAGTTTACTGGCCTTCACAATTATTTTTTTTATATTTTCAGAAGACATGGATGTCCTTACTGCCAACTGAAGACTGTGTACTACGCATGTCAAACCGACATTCTGCTCTACTTGCCTTACAGATTCCACAGCTTTAACCACATTTGCAGCGTTGTCTGTGACTACTGCTGTGACTTTTTCATTAAGTCCCCAATCGAGAAAAATGCCTTCCATCTTGTTCATGAGATTTTCTGCATTGTGACGTGTATCAATTTCACTTGTCTCAAGTGTAAAAGACTGAGGTACAAAATCGTCATCTATGAAATGTGCCGTCATTGTCATATATGATTCTTGCGTGGCAAACGTCCAACAATCAGACGTGCAAGAAACTACATTAACGCTACCAATTTTGTCCTTTATTACTGTTTCAACTTCCTGTTTAAGTGCTTGCAGTCGTTTTTTTATTGCCTTTTCTCTCAACGGTTTACAGTCATGAATTGGAGAACAGAAAGAAATTGGAATTTGGTTTAACGCAATCATTTTAGCTAGGGCCTGGTCCCTTACATCATATCCGGCGAACATGGTCGGGCATTGCTAACTTCTTGGGCTTTCCTTTTGTGTATTCGCGTTTTTTGAAAGAGGACGGTCCTGGACTGCTATCATCGTTGGTTTCAGTTCTTGACGAATCTCTATCAATCATGCTGTAATTTGAATCACAAAAAGTATTTTTTACGTTGAAGTGTTAATCTATTTTTATTCACTTGATTTGAGTAGAAACCGGATTTTCTCTATTTATATTTGTTTGAATTGCATGAATTCCTTGCAAATGCCGTCCTAATTACCCTGTCGTACCATCACGACAGGAGAAAAAATTGTTCTTGTCCTCACTGCACAAATCACAGAAGGCTATATCACCTTCTCGATGTGCATATTGCCATACCCAACTCTTTGGTTTCATTTTATCACTTTAACAATTTGAATTAGCAAAATATATACTTATCAGCCTTTCGAGATCAACACTCAACTAAAACTGATAAGAAGCTCTTCGTCATCAATTCATAAACCGGTTTAATGATTAAACTTTAATCTCAATAAAACATAGAAAAATAAACTATGGCTTGCACAGAAATAACTGTTTCGGCAAGTACTCATAACAATTAATAATCGAAAAAACGTTGTGTTGTAATATGTTATTTTATTTACACGCATATTAAAAAAGAACACGTGTATTTAAATGTTCACGTGTAAATGTTTCTCACTAACCGCGTACCCGTGACACGAATATACGTGTAATTACATACACGCTTTAAATCGAGAGCCCTAATGCTAAGCAAGGCTGCAAAACAAAAATTCTCATGTTGGTTTACCGAATCAAATTGCTGCAGGTGTTATGCACTTACAGCCTCTACCGCGAGCATAGAACTTGTCGATTTGTAGAGGCTCGAGAAATTCTCCAGACGAGTTCTGAAACCAAAGGATGCTCCCTCTTCCCCCCAACTACTCCTTTTTCAACAGGGCTGGATCCAGGTGTCATACGATCCTGACGTCATACTATACCTGGCGACCTCCGGATTAGCTAGCCTTATCTGTACACAGCGGATCTCTGTACAAATAGACCATCCTTTCTCTGCTACTCGTGGACAACATTATGGAAAACTCATTGAACTCATTAAGCAAAACAAAACCCCATGCCGGTAATCCTTTAATACCGGGCAGAAGAACAGTGAGTGCACCGACTACCGGCAAGGCTCCTGTAATGTCGAGAGGAGGTAAAACTGTGACAGGCCATGGTCTAAAGCCAAGCGCAACGAGCCTAAAAAGAGATCTTCAGGGAATGTTAAGACTGTGGAAAGTCATGGTCCTGTCTCTCCCTCCACCCCTAGCAACAGCAAGTTTGTCGCTGCTACCAAAACTCCTCTCCACAAGGATGAATCTGGAGCTCAGCCGCATCGGCAAGCTCCATCTAAGGGGCTTTACCTAAGACGCCGAAATCTTCACGCAACATCAAAACTTTGGGATCCATTCCGGAGTTTGAGAGAAGTGCGGACATAAAGAGCAAGATTGAGTGGACTAACAACATCCTAAAAGACGGATTACCTACTGCTCCCAAAAAACCAAAATACTCCTACAAGCGCCAGAGATCGTTGGAGGAAACCGTCCCAGTTCCCAAGAGGCCCAAAAGTCACAGCACCAAAACCCCTGGGCCATCCAACAGCACATCTCTGAGATCTTTCAGTGAAGTCTTAAAGGACGCAATTATAATCAATAGGAACGACACCGACGGTTCTATAACACCTCAACGGTGGCAGCTGGTCAAGCTGAAGCTTTCGAGCAACTTCATGGCCATCATGCGGGATAACCCCGGACCACCTCCCATCACAAGCGACGTTGGCTGGCGCCAAAGCCACGTCAAACTCATGTCATGTGCCAATCAGATATCTCTTGATCTCTTCACCAAGGCCATAGGTGGTTTAGGAGAGATTTGGCCAGGTGCTAAACTCAAGGTCGTGTCTAAGGAGGAACATCCCTAGCACACCTCGAACTCGTGCCTGGATCCCAGCCTAGAAATCATTCTGCAAATGATCAGGCTCACGGAGACATTTCAGGGAACTGTAGAGCCGATGAACTCGCCAAAATTGGAACCACTCTACTTATCCTACCGGAAGAGGGTAGTATAGGTATGCCAGTCGCTACGTGCGGTAGTATAGGTATACATTAAAGCTGGATGCCAATAAAAGAACGGACCTTAGGTGGACAGTTGGACCAACATGTCTAGCGACCAAACAGATCTGGCCAAAGCTGGATATGAATCGCTCTAAATGGAAACATCTCAGCGTCATCATAGGTGTCATCACTGGATACTGTTTCATAGGCAAGCACGCAAGAAGGCTGGACGCTTTTACAAACGATTTTTGGTAGAAGCTGCAAGCTGCATGGGCGAGGAAGAGCAGGAGACAGTCCTTCACTGTGTATGTCCAGCTCTCTTCTTCACTTACTTCACTTTACTTCACTTAGGAGCTTTCTTCTACAACGACCTAAACGATCTAAAAAATAATAGGCGTAAACAGTCTCCTACGCTTCATCATAAGCTCAAACTGGTTCCATTAGTAAGAGGATCATAGATCCACATGGCATCACAATGGGCCAGTAGATTTAAGTGGGTTGGCATTTCCAACTCCCACTCTTACCTTACTTATGCCCTTACAGAAATATGAAACAGTGCACCAATAAAATTCACACTTCCACTCGTATGCCAATCTTTGATGAATACGGCTTAAAGATTGCATTGATTGACTTCACTTTGCGACTTTAAAAAAAAATTATGCAATTATCATTCATTTGACAATAAATAGATTGCAATCATTTTCTTTGTATTCATCTCTTCCCAATCTTCATCCCAATCTATTGGGAATTCATGCATTCTTTGCATTCTTTTGCATTCTTTTGCATTCTTTTGCATTGTCGAAGATTACATCATGTTCCACAAACATTATTTGTTTGGAAATTAAGGCAAAAAGAGAAAATTTTTAAATTTTTTTAAATGTTTTGTTAGAGAGATGTTATAAGTTTATATCATTTTCTTGCCTGATAAAAGTAAAGAGAAAAACTTAAATGAAACAAAGTGCTGCCAATATACGTTTGGCATTCTCTATTGATAAACTAGGTTGCCTTGCTAAAACCCAAGCCAAAATCTGCAAAACATGGAGAGATGTATTCTCTGTAAATAAGCTTACAGTGCAGACGTATTGGTAAGTTAAAAAAAATAATAATAGCATCACTTGACATTTTTGTTCAGTCCAAGTAATTAGTTTAATTCAACTCCTATAATTTCCTCAATGATAAACGCATATAGTACTTAAAATGCTCTTATTGTATGTAATGATAAAAAAAAATTTGATTTGTTGTTCAAGCGATTTTAGTTTTAGGCATAAATTGAGTATACGTAAATAAGTATATAAGTATATAAACGCAGTAAGTTTAGATAACAATTAAGTTAAACTGTGAAACATACGCACAAATGAAAAAAAACATGTGGTATCATATGTTATTAAATATAAGAATAATATTGTGGTAGATACTATATATAATATTAGAAAATCCTTTTATTACAATTTTAGTTAACGTTAAGAAATCAAACAATACTTTATTTAAAGTGTTACATGTTTTAAATTTGAATCCAGCCTCAAAATTGCCTTTTTAGGGTACATTTTTGAGATATTCCAACGCTAAAATGATGAAAAAATGGTTTTGATTTTCGAATAATTGCATTTCTTTCTGAGATTTCTTTCATTGAAATTTTTATTGGTATATACCAGTAGTCTTTTAATTAAAATGCATGTTCAGGTGGAGTCTGAGCAAAGGTTTTTAGTCGAGAAACAATGTTGTTTCGCAAGCACATTGATCGAAGAATCGACACTCAAGCAAATAACAGTAAATTATAACGCTTTATACATAGGCAATAAAAGATTCTAACTTGTTTTTCTATTTTTATTGCATTCACTTGTTCTTGCAACAGGGAAATTAATTTTTCATTTGCCGTCTGTTTCGACGATACCTTCTTGCTTCCAGCTGAATGCTTTTGATTTGATTCGCCCGGTCATTGACCCTTTTGATTGCGGATTTCCTAATTAGAAGAACAGCTGGTCTATACCGCTCCATTGTTTCCGCCCCGCGCGCAGTTGTGTATTGCTCTTGACATCAGCACTTGCATCAAACCTATACATAAAAGCGCTTACCTATGCTTTGTGTATGGAGGAGGGAGGAGCTAAATTATTAAAATATAGCATTTTTAATGGATAGCTTTGCTTGTCTACTGATCGCCCAATTTGCGTGCTTGAGTATGGCTACGTTAGAAACTTCTATTTCGTCGTCGGCTTTGGCTGCATGTTGAGCTGCAACAAATGTATATCGTACCTATTTTACTTTTCAACAAAGAAATGTCTATTTCACGCGAAAAATATTCAATTTACCACAAAATTACTGAGTTTGAGTCCATGTTTCAAACTCCATCCCATGATATAAAAAAACAAAATAATAAAATTGTGTAGATTTTAAGTCCGATTTTGTGTATATTATCTAGTGACAATCTTAAAACTGACGATGATTTTTCATCTGACGATCATTGTAAGCGCAAAATCAAATCTTGTTTTTCGTAATCCGTTTATGTACTTCGATTTTTAAAACCTTAGTAGATCCAAAAGTTAATACATATATAAAAGATAATTTAAATACCATCCTTACGTTCTATGGCTTCCGCTTACAAAATTGATATGAACGACTTTTCGTTCTTTAAGACATATGTAGGTAATTTACCCATTAAACTGGTGTTGCCAACTATTTGAATCGGTTAATAAGGAAATCCAATCCAAAATTGCAGACTTCAGTTCTCATTATACGAGGGTGGGTCAATAAGTCCGTGACTTTTTGAATTTCTGACCTCTTTACTGAAACAGCAACACTGCTCCTGTCAACAGGCATCTGTCAGTTGACACCTGTCAAAATTTAAACTTGCTGCGTCAGTTAGTTTGTGTTTGACAGCTATTTTTATCAGACTACTCACTAATTTGAGGAGAAAATGGAAAAAAGTGAATTTCGTGTGCTTATTAAGCATTATTTCTTGCGAAAAAAAACCATTACCGAGACCAAGGCTAAGCTTGATAAATACTATGGGGACTCTGCACCATCGATTTCAATGGTAAAAAAGTGGTTTACTGAATTTCGTTGTGGCCGTACAAGCACTGAAGATGCCGAACGTCCTGGACGCCCAGTTGAGGTCTCTACACCCGAAACAATCGAAAAAATTCACGATATGGTGTTGGCCGACCGAAGATTGAAAGTGCGAGAGATTGTGGAAGCCGTAGGGATCTCGCATGGCTCAGTGGTTTCAATTTTGAATGATCACTTGGGCATGAGAAAGCTTTCCGCAAGATGGGTGCCGCGTTTGCTCACAGTCGACCACAAACGCAATCGTGTAACAACTTCACAGGAAGGTTTGGCGTTGTTTAATCGCAATATGGAGGAGTTTTTGCGCCGTTTTGTAACCGTGGACGAAACATGGATCCATCACAAAACACCAGAGAACAAACAACAGTCAAAAGAGTGGGTTTCTAAGGGTGAATCGGCGCCAAAGAAGGCCAAGGTGGGTTTGTCAGCCAATAAAGTTATGGCGACTGTTTTTTGGGATGCACGCGGGATAATCCACATTGACTACCTTCAAAAGGGAAGAACAATCAATGGGGAATATTATGCCAACTTATTGGACCGATTCAATGACGATTTGAAAAAAAACCGACCTCATTTGGCCAAGAAAAAAGTTCTTTTCCACCAAGACAATGCAAGGGTGCACACATGTGCAGTTGCCATGGCAAAAATCCATGAATTGGGCTATGAATTGCTCCCTCATCCACCCTATTCTCCAGATTTGGCTCCGAGCGACTACTTCTTGTTCCCAAACCTGAAGAAATGGCTTGGTGGAAAAAGATTTGACTCCAATGATGAAGTCATCTCGCAAACAAAGGCCTATTTTGAGGACCTCGACAAATCATTTTTTTTGGAAGGGATAAAAAAATTGGAGAAGCGTTGGACAAAGTGTATAGAGCTCAAGGGAGACTACGTTGAAAAATAAAATTATTTTTTTATCAAAAAATCTGTGTTTTGTTCCAAAAGTCACGGACTTATTTATAAGTTTTATATAATTTAAGATCTTGTTATACTACATGAAAATTTTCTATTCGCCTTGTAACTGTTTGATTTATTTACTAACCGGTTCTATATATTAACACTCCCCCCGGTAATTCGGCATCGGATTACCATCTCCTTCGTTTCGTCTTACATCGAGTACCGCTAGCATGGTGGCGGGCCGGGTACACACTCCTGTTTTGGTTTGAACTACTGCAGACCGCACTTGCCCATCTGTGCCTGTTGCAACCTGGATGACCCTGCCTTTGGGGCATGATCCCCTTGGACTACTGGGATCAACCACGATACCTCCTTCAAATAAAGGTTTCGCCGACTCAAAAAATTTTGTTCTTCGACATAAGGTCGGTAGATATTCCCTAAGCCAACGTCCCCAAAATACATTGCCAAACTGTTCGCAAGTATGCCAATTTTTCTTTAGAACAACACCATCACCAGTTAACTCACCGAAAACCTTGGCCCCATTCGATGCACCAAGCAAAAAATGATTTGGCGTTAATGCCTCTTCTGTCTCTCCGTCCACTGGAATATAAGTAAGTGGTCTGGAATTTATGATATTCTACCATCTCTACCATCATACTCAACAACAACTCATCTCTAGGGTTCCGGCCGATATTAACGCCTACTTGACCGATCGTATTAGCGGTTCCCAGCTGTGAGGTGAAACCGATGTTATGAATTTCCAACTTATGCCCTTTTGAATACAATCCTCGGTCACTTTATTTATTTCCATAGCTGCTAAGGCCTCTGCTAATTCTTGACTTGCCCCTTTCATGTTAGTGCCGTTATCACTCCACATCTCCAATGGCGTTCCACGTCTCGAACAAAATCTCTTTACTATCAGGATGCAAGAATCGGCTGATAAACTGTGCGCAATTTCTATGTGAATGGCTCTCACTGAAAGACAGGTGAATTGAACACACGAAATAGTCCATTCCAACGTAAGTGAACGGCCCAAGGAGTGCTTTCATCTGGGCTGCTGGTAACTCGGCCATCATGGGTTGTCTGGGTGCGGCATTTATAATCTTGCAATCCTTACAATTTTTTGTGGCCTTCTTTGCAGCGTTCCTCAGGCCGGAAATGCAATAAACTTGACGAATTTCATTTATCACAGTCTCACTAAACAGGTGGTGATAACGCTCATGAAAATGTTGAATTATAAGAGATGTGATGTAGTGTCTCTTTGGTAGGACGATAGGTCGTTTACAAGAAAACGGTGCATGGCTGCATGCATCGATGCGACCCTTTATACGAATAACTTCATTCTCATCCATACACTGTCACTGTCGATTTATTCAGTAAACTCAACATTTGCATCATGATAAAGTACACGAACGAGCAACGTCTGCAAATTATAAAAATTTTCTATCGAAATTCGGAATCGATGATTCGTAATTCTCGCCCTAGTAGACAGGCAATAACAAGTTTAGTGCAAAAATTTGAGTCTACATATTCGTTGTGTGATGTTGCCATGTCAGTGAGGTAACGGGTTGGTCGAAGTGTCGAAAATATCGCTGCCGTTCAGGCGTCCGTAGCAAACGATCCAAATCAGTCAATTCAACGGCGTTCCCAAGAATTGGGCATAGCTCAGACCACATTATGGCGTATTTTGCGTAAGGATCTTGGTTTACACCCATACAAGATCAAGCTGACTCAAGAATTTCAGCCGATGGACCATTTGAAGCGACGTACTTTCTCCAATTGGGTTCTGGAGAAGATGCGCCAAGATGATGAATTTCATCGCAAAATCATCTTCAGTTACAAAGCTCATTTTTGGCTTAATGGGTTCGTCAATAAACAAAATATGCGTTATTGGTCGGGTGAAAATCCACATGTGCTTCATGAATCACCACTTCATCCACAAAAAATAACTGTTTGGTGCGGTTTGCATGCCGGCGGCGTTATTGGCCCATATTTTTTCGTCGACGATAACGATAGTTACTGTGAATGGTCAGCGTTATCGTGCCATGATCACCGATTATTTTTGGCCCGAATTGGAAGATATGGACTTGGACGATATGTAGTATCAACAGGATGATGCCACAGGCCACACAGCACACGCTACAATCGATTTATTGAAGAGTAAGTATGGTGAGCGTGTTATCTCAAGAAATGGGCCAGTCGATTGGCTGCCTCGTTCGTGCGATTTAACACCGCTTGACTACTTTCTGTGCGGCTACGTTAAGTCATTGGTTTATGCCAACACGCCGATGACGTTGGAAGAGCTCAGAGCCAACATTGAACGCGAAATAGCGGCCATTTCGGCCGAAATGTGTGGCCAAGTCGTTGAAAATTGGGTCCAACGAATCGACCGCTGTAAACGTGCCCGCAGTAGCCATATGAACGAAGTCGAGTTCCATTCATAAATGTTTTGATTGTACTTCAAGCCGATAATAAAGTTTTTGAAATATCTTTTTAAATTCTTTTATTTAAAAAAATATTGTCAAGTCCTTATTGGAAAACCCTATATAGAGAGCTTGATTTACTTATTGACGAATCTGGTGGTACGCGGGTCTTACCGAGTTTTAAAGGTTTCCATTCTTCGGAAAAGACCTCTCGTTAACAAGTTTTTAAAAGGTAATTATCAGCAATCTGAAGGTCCCATACCATAATATTGAGTATACCTTTTCTTAGAGTTCTTTTGTGACGGATTATATTTATAAAGGCTATAACAATTTCTACTGCTCTTCTTAACTTCGTCCATGAAGAATATCGGGAGAAATCGACCAGTGGCTCTTGAAGCTGTTGTTGGTGTAGCAGCAATATCACCTCCTTATCGGTAGTATGCTTGAGGGGCTGTAATGGCCATTTTTTCTCGGGTCTGCTGAGAAAGGTAGGGTCAAAAAACCATAGACTATCGGCTGTGAAGTTCGTGTCGTCGTCAGCCCTTGTCCATCGTCCGCGACGTTTTCCGTGCTCGAGACCCATTTCTATTCATTGGGGTTAGATTCTTCCAAAATTTCTGTAACTCTAAATGCTACGTAAGGTCTTAATTTTTTCTTACAGTTTTTTATCCAGCATAATACCGTCTGGGAATCGGACCAGAACGTTCGATTGTTCGTTATAACTTGATGGCAATCTGAAATCATCTTTGCCATTCTGTCCCCTAGAAGTGCTGCCTCTAATTCCATTCTCGGAATGGAGATGGGCTTTAGCGGCGCCACTTTAGTCTTAGCGCATATTAAGGTAATTTCAGTTCGAACTTCATCTGAGACACGAAAATAGGCTGCAGCCGCGCACGCTGACGAACTGGTGTCCACAAACGCGTGAAGTACAACCTTTGTTGTTAAACTGCAGCTATTCCAGGTAAGGCATCCTTATCGTTAAGTCTTCATATTCGGTAACCGATCTATCCACTTGCGCCACCCTTCAAATTGCTATGTACGTAACTCTTCATCCCATGTCACACCTGAGCGCCATATCTCCTGCAGAAATATTTTAATTTAAACGAGAAAAGGTGCAATCAAACCCAACGGATCGAATATACTCATTAGGGTTTCAAGAACTTGCCTTTTTGTCGGAACTAACCCTTCTTCATTGAGTGTCCACTTCGTTGAGTATTCGAACATTATAAAGGAAGGAGAAGCTGTCATCGGAAGGAGACCACCACAGCCCTAGTACTTTCTCCGTACTTCCCAGGAGCTTGTTAGCTGAAAGTTGGATCGCCGCAAGAACATGCACTGAGTTACTCATGAAATTTCTTATTTCAAAGCCGGCTTGCTGGTGCACGTACTTAATGGACTTTGTAACTTCGATGGCCTCCGTTTCTGAGTCGAAGCTGTAGAGGTAGTCGTCGACGTAATGATTGTCGGTAATGGCCTTGGCTGCTAGAGGATATTTGTTTCAAAACTCCATAGCGTTTGTATCTTTTACAAACTGCGCGCAATAAGGGGAGCATGCTGAGCCAAACGCCATAACTTTCATGAGATAATCTTCTATTTCTCCTGTCTCTTTGTTCCGCCAAAGAAAGCGCTGGGCGTGCTGATCTTCCTCCCGTATCGCCACCTGGTGAAACATTTCCTTTATATCGCCACAAATGGCGAATCTTCTCTGACGGAATTGAAATAATACTGCCGGAAGCGGAGGAAGATTGTCTGGGCCAGTTAACAGCATGGAGTTGAGTGATATTCCTTCGACTTTAGCGGCTAGGTCCCAAACCATGCGTACCTTCTGCGGTTTGTTTGGGTTGGTGTCTGGAAAAACTGGTAGGTACCAAATAACCATATCAGAATTGCCATTTAATTCTTCCTTTGAGAGTTTACAAGCATAACCTTTTGCTACATAATCGTTGATCTGTTGATTCATAATTTCGGACAGCACCTTATCTCTCTTCAATCGCTTTTCCAGACATAGCAACCTCTGCCTGGCTATCGGTCTACTGTCAGGCAACTTCATGTAACTACCCCTCCACAACAATGGCACTGCAAAGTGCCTTCCAACTCGTCGGCAATTCTCCTTCATGATTTGTTCTGCTTTCGCATCATCGTTACTCATAATACTTTTGGCAGTTTTTGGGCAAATGTTTTCAATGGTATAAAACTTTTTTACCATTTCCTCGAGCATCGCATTCGACATCCCACTACACTCACACACATGGTAGCTGTGGTATTCTTTCGAAGAATCACATGTCAGTCCACATCTCCCAAACACTGTCCAACAAAATCTGGTCTTAACTGCAACTGGCTGGTTAGTGTCGGCTTCCCGTGCCTTTTGGGCACTTATTAGGCTCGAGTTATCTAGGCCTATTAATATTTGTGGGCGTGCATCTTCGTAAGATTTGATTGGAAGACCTCTGAGATGACTAAAACTCTTCTGCAACTCAAGCAAGTTAATTGTCCAATCAAGCGATTGAAGAGAACGTGGACGCTGAAGAATGAAGGTTGTATTTCCATTCCCCGCTGAGATGCGAAGCGTTATATCTTTAGAAGATTCTTCAACGCGGTGCTCATTCGAAGTCCACTTTATGCACAACAACTTTTCCTCGCTTGTGCAGCAGTTTATGGTGCCTATAGCTACAACCGTCGACGCCACACTTCGCATCAACACTGCATCGACGATTAGGATGGGATATCAAGCAAGTCCGACAAATAGCATTACGCTTCACCGATTCCCATTTGTCATTAAGATTAAAGGACAAGGATTTTTTGCACTTATCCACGGTTTCAAAGCTCTCCTTACAGATAAGGCATGACACGGATTTTGGTTTATCATTGGTCGATGGTTCCTGATATAAATTCGCGGCCACAGTCGTAAAACGTTTCTTTTCTTGCCTAATATTAGTTGGTTTCGGTAGAAACCAGAAACTTCACAAGCTACTTGGGCTACCCTCATAAGCCAGTCACTGAAAGTTGAAATGTTGATTGCGCCGACGTTTATTTTAAACATACTCCAGTTTAGCCGCGTTTGAATTGGTAACTTGTCTACTAACTCTTGTAGCAAACACGGGTTCTCTGTGTGAGCTCTTAACCCATTGTGTTCCATAGTGGCGGCAACGATCTGCACTGAGAGAGCAAATGGAATAACGGACTCTACCTGAGCAGCCCTAGGTGCCGGCTCATTGCGGACCTTCGCAATCATTGAATTGACGATTGCATCCCGTCTGCCATAAATCATCTTAAGTGTCGCAATCACATTTGAAACCTGATCGGGATACAATAATCTTGCTCTAACAGCCTCAAGTGCCTTTCCTTTTAAACACCTTTGTAATCGCAACAAGTTTTCGTCGATCGCCACACGATCTAGTAGAGTTCTCGAAACTGTTGATAAATAGAGGCCATTCTTGTACCAAGCCAGAGAAATACGGTAAATCTCTTTGCAGCACCATCCTTGTTACTAATTGCTGATTGCTTAAAGGGTTATGTTCGGTTGATAACTTCTCTCGAAGAAAGGAGTTACTAGAACCACCCACCGCTTGAAAGTTATTATTGCTTTCTCGCCTCTGCGGCTGCGCATTAGATATCACACCTGTGGGGAATCCAGCCCAAGAAGTAAATATATTATTAGAAAAATTCCTTTCAGTACGACTGGCGTTCAAAGCTCCATTGCCTGTTTGGCATGATGTCTTTTGAAAGCACCCACCCGCGTCATGACCTGAGAGTTTATCATCAGGCATCGGCCTACCGATTGTTGGACCCCAGAAGTCTTGTGGAAAAATTCTTGGCTGGATGGTGGACGTTTTACTTCATTGGTAGAGTGGTGGCAACATTAGATCTAAGCTTCGTTGATGGCGGGAACGTTGGGAGCTGGTAAACAATCGTCTCTTCCAGACTTGGCAGAATATTGCTCCTTTCTTTGGTGGCAGCGAGGTTGAATTCTATGAAATTCCAACGGCGTACATACATGCATACATACATATAAGTATGTATATTCTTGAAAATTGCGGACACTCGTGGTGTTCTGAATTAAACGTGTTCGTCTTTTAGAAACGTTTTAAAAAGATTTTGTAAGCGCAAAATCAAATCTTGTTTTTCGTAATCTGTTTATGTACTCGTATTTTGACTTTTAAAACCTTATTAGATACAAAAGTTAATACATATATAAAAGATAATTTAAATACCATTCTTACGTTCTCTGGCTTCCGCTTACAAAATTCAAATGAACGACTTTGCGTTCTTTAAGACATATGTAGATAATTTACCCGTTAAACTGGTGTTGCCAACTATTTGAATCAGTTAATAAGAAAATACAACAGGTCACTTGCAGACTTCAGTCCTCATTATATTTAAGATCTTGTTATACTACATGACATTTTTCTATTCGTCTTGTAACTGTTTGATTTCTTTACTAACCGGTTCTGTCTATTAACAATCATCAAATCGATCCCACTTTTTCACCACGATCATGCAAGTGAGGAATCCGAAGTCTGTATGATGATGACAATGAATGTATAAGGAGAAAGAAGCAGTCTGACTTACGACCAGACGCTGAAAACGATCAAAATAAAAGCTTCAGTACACGAGTTTGGACATCGACCTCTTCATCATTGGAAAGTTGTAATACCCCCAAGAACAACATTATCTTTTCGGAAAAGTATTTCAAAATAATAAAAGAGATTAGTATTAGAATATTTGAAAACTATTATTGTTTTTGAAGCCTTCCTTGATGCGGCCTTACACAATTTCATAGAAATAACAATAAAATAAACGACTCGGTCGCACGTAGCTTATCTTTTTGCTGACATTAAACAACATTTATATGGAAATTTTTATAAATCATACGAGTTTTTGTTTAATTGTACCTAGAAATGACTTTTAAGTGTATCAAATCATGCTTCAGACCTCTTCTTGTATTTAGCTAAACAACACGGCGTTTCAAAAGGAAAGAAATGGCGTATTGGTCGAATGCAGTACTTGCAAGATTAAATTACGAGGATCTCTGCAAATAACCTCAAATTTTACACGACATCTCCGAGTAAGGCATCACAACATATTCGAGAAATATGAAAATGAGAAAAGCCGCGGTCATAGGAGTAAAAACGATTCACAAGAGGAGTTTAACATTCTTCTTGTGAAGTTTTTAGCAAACAATATGCTTTCTATTCGAATTGTTGAAGATGAGTCATTGAGGAAACTCCTTCGATTTGCCAATAAAAATGTAAGGGTAATGAGTAGGCCAACAGACTTAAAGGTGATTGGCAAGGTCTACAATTCAATAGTTGACAAAATAAAAAACACAATTTCCAATAACAATCATTTTTGCACAACTGCATCGGACCACACATCGTCTACAAAACATCGCAGTTTTTTGGGCTAAACATGTCACTGGATTAATGAAGACTTCGAAAGAAAATCGTTTGTTTTGTCGTGTAAGCGTTTTTATAGGTCACACTCATATGATCGAATCAATGACTTGATATAAGAAATTCATTCAGAATTCGGCTTAAATGGTGGAAACATAGTGGCTTCCGTAACAGATAATGGGCGAATTTTTTAAAAGCTTTCAAAGAATTTGGAATAGACAGCAACATTACGTGTCTAAAAATGTCCACAGCCGAAGATGTACAAGAGAGTTCTGACGAAGAATAAACACAATCCTTGGAGTTTAATAACCAAGTTTCCCTAAATCTTATTGCTTCCACTGATTTTAATAAAATTTTAAAGCGAAAGTGTAAGTATAAGACACAATCAAATATCGCATTTGAATAGCAAAGAACTCGGTATCCATTACCTTCTTCGTTGGAATAGAAATTTAAATTAATTAGTGAAGCATTTTTACCTTAAAGTTTCAAAATGATATTTGATTTTTTTCTGTTCAACTACGATTTATTTTAATAAACAAAAAGAATATCTTATTGCTCCAAAGGTATTGTAAAAATGTTCTTATATCTGGAACAAAGTAAATAGACCTAAGTCCTCGAAGAAAATAATCTCCGTTATTGACTCATAGCTTAAATATCCAGTCGCTACTCGTTGGAATTCATTGTTCGACTCCATAAGAGACAATATAATACACCAAAATAAGAACAAACTTTGATGCGGACTTTGAATACTTGGCAGATTATGTTCAAATCTTAAGCCCAATATCCGAGGCTTTAGACTTTTTACAGCGTCAAAATGGAATATTTTATGGGTATCTTCTTCCAACGCTAGTCAAATTTTCGGAAAATCAGAATTTGCAATTCGCTTAAGATTAAATATACTATCGATGTTGGATGAGTCTTTAGTAAATAGATTTGAGAACTATTTTAATTTAACTAAGAAAGCCAATGATGCTATAGTTACCTCTGTCCTCTGCCCCTCGGTCAAACTGAGATGGATTCTAGCACTTAATCCGTCTTTCAACGACGCAAAGATTTCGGAAATAAGCTCAATCGTACGGAACGCAATTCAGGCTGAGTTTAATCTGCGAAATGATTCTGTGCAAAATAAACAGGAAACCGAGATGTCACATATTGATTTTTTCGATTTGTTACAAACGGTAAGCATCATTATTTCATGATTTTTTTTTTGGTTTTGCATGACATGAAAAAACAAATGTATTATTATTTCAGGTGATCAGGAACAATATCAAACGACATATATGTACATATACTCTAATCGATATCACTAAAACATTTAAACGTTTTATAACTATTTACAGGGATCTTAAAAATAAGTCATGTTGATATTTTTGCTATTTTTATTGAAGTTTGCTAATTATGAATTGTGTTTTATTTATAAAAGACTTAAATTTTGGTTGTGTATATTAAGTGAATGTACGAGTATATTAAGTTTTTTCTTCAAATAAAAATGTATATCAGCAGCAATTTGTTTCATTTAAGTTTTTCTCCTTACTCGTTTATCAGGCAAGGAAATGATATAAACTTATAACATCTCTTAAACAAAATATTTACAAATTTTCCTTTTTTGCCTTAATTTCCAAACAAATAATGTTTGTGGAACAGAATTTGGTGTAATCTTAGACAATGCAAAAGAATGCAAAAAATGCAACAGAATGCAAGGAATGCAAAAAAATGCATGAATTCCAAAAAGATTGCATTCAACGGACTGCCGTGAGATGAATAAAAAGAAAATTATTGCAATCTATTTATTTTCAAATGAATGTGATTGCATAACTTTTTTTTAAGTCTCAAAGTGAAGTCAATCAATGCAATATTTAAATTGAATTCTTTTAATGGATTTCAAAGAGTGCATTCCCTAAAGATTACATTCTTTTACAACCCTGTTGTTTGGTCAGCGGTATGTATGAGCAAACGGATATTCAGGTTACCGCCTGCTACGTGAAAGAATTGTCTGAGCACACAAAATTATTTATTATTTATTTTTTACACCATTAAGATAATTAAAAGTATCCGACAAACAGATATCTAATATGCTACGGTGGGAATGTGTCGTATACATAACTCACGCGCGGTGTGTGTTTTTGTGGTTTCTTTCTTTCTTTTACGCGGCGCCATTGTTGTTTTTTTTTTTTTTTTGCACAAAAAAGACAACGAGGAAAATACTTTATGTCGGCCGGGATCTGACCGCAGCCAGTAGAGTCGCTTCACAGTGGTCGAGCTTTCGCAAAGGACAGCTTGTGGCTTATGACAAGAATTCCACAGCCTCACATCAAGAACAGCAGCTGAAAGCTTGAGGCGAGGTATAGATAAACGTTTTCTCGGGCACCCTATCGCTTACCTCCAGGCAAATGAAACCCAAACTCCTCCATTATGCTCCATCCTAATGTAAGTGACTGAATGCTTCCTCATTAGCATCGACGAAGGTATGCAAATTTATCCGGTTGGCACGTGATAGATACTTATAATGATATCTGGGAATCGACAGTTGAGTCAACGCGGGCAGATTCGTATTTAACTGCTTCCACCTTTCCAATGATACGTTCTGAATGACTCATCCCACGCAGTTCCGAAACTCCAGATTTAATGAAGGTGCAATTTTAGATACTGCGTGAAGATGGAAATAATCCCGAAGGTGTCAAATATTGACATCGTAATACTAACGAATTCTGGAATCCTCTCTTCGTTGAGCATCTATCTTCCTCCATGATAGCTTGACCAATACGGGGAAATTTAAGTTGGAAAAAAACGATTCATCTGAACTTTTCTGTCGCCGACGATTCTTCAATGTTTACGTCGAGTCTGCGTCCTGAGCGACGTTCCCCCACAGAGGTAAGGAGGTCACTCCTTGGAATTCGGCAGCATATTCCTCAGCTCAAGCCCTCCACTTCGATAAATCGCTACAACGGCCTTTGCGACTTTGATTTCTTCCGATAATCTGTCAAAACTATTTACGAAGTCATCTACCTAGTGGTTCTAAATAATGGCTTTGATAGGTCTTGGCTCTTTGAGCGAGAATCTTGAGGCATTATACTTCTTAACGAAGTTGGCTACTATACAAGGTGAATAGGTGGCCCCGAACGTCATGGCTTTCGTCACGTACTTCTCCATTGTCTTATCGACCGCTGCGAGTGCTGATCCTCCTCCCGAATTATTATTATTATTTTTTTATTTTATTTTTATTTTTATTCATAGTTTTAAAAGTACTTAACAATTTCTATAATTTCTGCGAAGCTATAATCTTTTTGTTGATTGTGTTTTTATAAGTTTTTTAGTTGAAATAAGCTTAAAGTGATACATTTGAATATTCAAAAAAAAAGATGATTTCAGGAACAAAATAAAAGAAAAAATATATATAAAAAAAAAAAAGTTTACTACTTTAGATTAATAAGAACTTTTTATGTGCTTTTCTCTAGTTTTGAAATTTTCTATGTTTGCTATTTTTCGGGGTAATTCGTTGAATGTTGAAGGAACGCTGTATTGTAGTTGTTGTCTACCATATGTGTTGCAATTTCTGGGCAATTGAAGCATAATTTGGGCACGTCTTCTAGTATTGATTGCGTGATAAATTGGTCGAATGAAACGGTTATCGTTAAAGTACTCCAGTTATAGTGTCATCTTGAAAATTTTATCGACCTGAAGAACTTTGAATGTTCTTTCATGGTTCCATGAGTAACTCTGGTGAGCTTATTAATGTGGGTTGTTGATGCGTTGCCCACAGCAAGTATACCATATCATAACTTCGATTCAACTAACGAATAGTATACTTGTTTTAAAACAGGAGCCGTGGCATGGTATTACAAATGGGCTAGTGCATATAAAGCTTTCTTCAGATCATTGCGCAGCTTGTCAATGTGCTTGTTCCATAGAAAATGACAGTCAATGATAACTCCAAGATATTTGTAGCTTTCAGCTAATTCAATAGCGTTGTTTGCTGTGTTCCGACAGGCCTCGTTTCTTAATTATATTTTACTCTACGTTGGTTTGAATTGTGGATTACTGATGTGCATCATCTTGGTTTTTGCAACATTGATAATAAAGCCGTTGTCATGGCACCATTTTACCGCAGCATCGAACTCCTCCTGAATTATCTTCGTCGCCGTATCTAATGACCTGTGACTGACGACAATCGCCATATCGTCTGCAAAGGCAGAAGAGATGCTATGCTTGAAGTCGCGAAGTAGCTCATTCGTGTATAGAATGAAAAGAATCGGCCCCAGTTTTGATCCCTGAGGGACTGCTGTGTAAATAATACTTAAACCAGTCAGCCATTACTCAACGTATACCAATCCGTTCCAGCGCTTCTAATAGCTTCCGGTAGTTAGGAGTGTCGAAAGCTTTACTGAAGTCCATGAACATGAAAAGGACATGATGGCTTTTATTTAAACTTTCATTGACACAATTAACGAATTCGCCTAGCAGCTTTCATGTACTTTTGTTTTTTTGGAATCCGTATTGATTTTTGTGTATAAGGGTGTGTTTGTCGATAAAACTTTGCAACCTTTACGAGATTTGACCTTTTTCTTCCTAATATTTCATTTATAAATCCCCACGTTTTTCGTGGATCGGACTTCAATTGGGTGAACTTATTCTTATAATATTTTGATTTTTGAGCTAATATCATTTTATTAGTTTTCTTCCGGAAACTTTTGTACTCCATTTCGAAACCTTAATTTGTCTATCTATTCTACTTATAAGAATGTGATGAATTGCTGATTTCGTACCATTCATAGGAACTACCCTACAATTTCTTCATTTCTTCCTATTGGTCACAAATTATTTCCAATTTCATCGATAAATGCTTTTTTACTAAAACCTGATGTTATATATACTCCAACAACGTACTGTGTATTATTTCTCTCATTAATACTAATTTTTACATTTTTATACGATCTAGTCTCCGAAGGTAATCGTTTGTGGTCTAGATTGCTCCGGACAAAAATTATAATTCCTCCACCTCTCTGATTGCTTCTGTTTAAAACTTCCTGCTCGAAGCCATCTATTTGATAGAAACCCTTTTCTTCATCTATTATATTTGTTTCTACTAGAACAATAATTTTTAATGCACGTAACAGGTGGAACATCTTGATATCCCATATGACTGCGATAATCCGCTTTCTAAAGTAAAAGATGACCGCTACTAAGGGCCTTTAGCCATCGGGCCCTGATCGAAAACCACGTGAATCTTTCCAGGTTTATTTGGGATCATAAACTCGAAGTGGGGTTGGTACCAACTTCTTGAGCTCCCGCACAGTTTAGCTTCCTCGCGTACTCTTTCTGGACGTAGGGGATAATCGTCTTCTTGTATTGTATGTAACTGCAAACTCGGGATTCTTTCGCATTTTCACTACGAGGCTAAGAAGTCTCCTCTCTGCCAGCTGGTAACTTCTTGATAGCCCCGTATCAGCATTCTATAACAGACACGTACTATATCGCTCCCCCAGTCGAGCGATTATGGCAGTCGAAATCTATAGAGCCCTCTTGTCTTCTTCGGACACTAATTTCTGCGACGACTTTTTCACACCAAAGTTTTCGATCTTGAAGTAGTTATCGACAAGTGCGTCTATTCGACGGTACTTTTCGACTAACTGATGGCCAAAAACAACGACACCTTCATCCAGGTTACCTGTCAATCCAGCTCTGCCGTAAAACACCGAACCAAGTTTCGTCCTTGTTAGGATTGGTCCATCTCCATCCGAACTGGTGGCCTGAGTAGGCAAGCAAAAGAACACTACTGTTTGTACATTTCGCATTCGATATTGCTCCGGGTCGTTTCGGTTGGCACTTATAAGAATGTCAACTGAAAACGAATTTTTCGCGAGCGTTACACGCCCTAACTATTACAGGTTCAGATCCTTCGGTTTTAATTCAAGTCGTAAACGCTTGGCCAAGTCCTCGCTCATGATGTTAACGGATGAGCCCTCGTTGTACAAAGCATACGTCCGTAGTTCCGTTTTGCTGTTATACAGCCTGACTGGCAAAATGCGGTTTTTTCCGATTCTTCGTCGCTCCATCATCGTTGCAATTTAAAACTTGTCTTTCGAACTCTGCTATTTGGTTTTTGACGTTGGCTAAATTGACTGCTGCGCTTCGTGAAGTGACTGATGATGCGTCTTGCAGTTCTCCACTCCTCATGGCATCCTGCATGCTCTTATGCTGTTACCATGCTTCAAACAGCAAAAACAGAGTCGGTTCCGCTTCACCATTTGTCTGGTAAGTCCAACGCCTTAAAACTATTACCGACATTTCTTAGTCGATGGGCTGATTGGGGTGAACTTCCATTTTTATGTAGGATACTCCTTGGCTTTGGCTTATGATCCACTGTATTCGGATGTGTGAAAGAGAGTGAAGCGATAGAGGCGATGCAGGCAAGAAGAGCAATTCGATTCAACCAGTCATTAAAATGTTTAATGGTTGTATGTGACAGAATGCGTACACAGGTCTGGGCCCACTCCAAAACTCTTGCTCATCGGTAGTTTTCCAACTAGCTCATCTAAGATGGCAGGGTTTGCTAAATGCTGATGCATACCGTTTGCTTCAAGGAACACCACTCGATTTTTTTTATAAATTAGTGCGCGCTCAAGGGAATTGAGTACCCTTAAAATGTTTGTTATCAGCGCGGGCGAAGATTCTGCACCTTTGTAGCAAATGGTATGATGAGCTGAGGAATCTACGTTACATGCTGTTCAATGGATGAAGAAACGTTGGAACTGGGTTCCTCGTAGAGCGGCTTGGCATGGACTGACTATAGATCGATGAAGCAGGGATCGGTGACCAGGAATACAGTGAACACGAAGTGGCCGTCATCGATTGCGATGTTGTTCGTGGCTCTGCCGAAAGGCATTACTGCAATTGAAGGCGCATAGGAGGTAACGGTGGCGATAGAAGGTGGCACAGTAACGATAGAGCAGCTCGCTGCAGTAGTTGCACTAGTGCTTTGCGACAGCACGTACCTATGGGCGGCGTTAATGTTGGACTTACCTGTCATGATTGCTTCCGTATTAATAGGCTGAGTAACGATGGACGAGACTGTTAATATTGATACTTGTTAAACAGCGTCTCGAGGCGATGGCGTTCTTGTCTCTCCGTCGCGGCAGATGAAGTGATGGTTTCTAGTTGTTTGCGCAATTCCCGTAACTTGCGGCGCAACGTCATACGAGTAACTGTTTAAACGGCCTCCTTGTATGAGCTGGTGTCGGTATAATCTTCTTGTTCGGCTTATTCAGCTTTTCTCACGGTACTCATGATTACCCTTGTGCGAGTCGAGTCGAGTCGAGTCGGGCTATCGTTAAAGGTTCGGCATTAACAGGTGCATGTGGTTATCAGTTGTAGCGGAGAGGAAATGGCTTTTAACTATGGCTACGAAGCAGTTATCTGGCAGATGACTACGTAGTAAAGGAATGTCCTTGCGGAGATCATACAACTTTATGTCACATAAATATTTTGTTTTATTTTAAATTCAATTTATTTTCCCTATTGTTGGAATAATATTGGTATTGCGCTGATGGTGTTATATCCCCGTTACTTCGACCAATAGGCAAGTGGAATACAATGGGATGCCCGATAGAAACAGTTATGTTATATATCCTTCCTTTACACTTTTAAAAGACAAATTCAATTTGTTGTATATTTGTTTGTGACACGAAATCTCCGAATCTACTAAACGAATTTGAATACCTCCTGTAAAATCAGGAGGTTCCAAGGTAGCTTTATCTATATCACAAATTAAGTTATTTTAAACAAAAAACTATTAAATAAACAAAATAAATATTTTTGTTTAATATTTTCCCGTTTTCGGCCACTTATCACTTAGATCACCAAACAGATCTAAGTTCAATTTACACATGTACATACGTATTTAGAGCTTTTATTAACAAAGCCATTGATGTATACATATGTATGTATGTATATCCTCTTTGCACGTTTTCTTAGAGAAAAGTTATAACATAAAACAATTATTATTTGCATGCTTTTGGGAACGCGATCAATGTAGAGTGTAAATCATTGCCATTGTCGGTGCTCAAGAAGCGTTCATGTTTATGCGTGTTCGTTGAGTAGCTGAATACATAATGTATGTATGTATGAATGGGTGTTTAACTGCACGGATCCCCCTTGAAATGTATTATAGTTCTTTGTTGTCATTGAATTGCAATAATTTATTAACTCTAAGAAAATAATTTGTTGTTAATAAAAATTGTTATTTAATATACATAAGCTCAACACAAGGTATGTACGTAAATGTGTATGATACTATATTATGTTTATTGCAAAAAGTCAGTAAGTCGCATTTGACAGATTTGTACCTAATTGATTAGGTTTTCCTTTTTAAGAAAAAAATGTTTAAGCAGTTCACTTATTCATTCCAAAATGAGTTGGTGCCTTTTAAATAAAATAGTTCTTATCTGGAAAAATATGTATATACATACCTATCTATGGAAATAGCAAAAGCAGCCGGTCAGTTTTACGTACATATGTATGTAGGAGCAAAAACTTGTACTGTTATGTAAATTTATTCCTTCTTAAGGGTTGCCAGATTGACTAAGCTCTTTGCTTATATACTATATAACCAAAACAATCCGAATATGAATATAGCTGACTTTCGCCAATACATAAATCTGTATTTATTTATAAATCAATTTACTTATTGCCCAAAGACCGAAAGAAAGAAAACATATTTTAACAACATCAACGGCACTCACAAAAGATGAAAGGCAAAAAAGACAACGACGCGAAAAATGCTATGCCGTGTTAAAGGTTTCAACGTCGACAGAAATTGCGAGGAAGAAGGCAAAAGCTTGTAGATACATATTGTTCAGAATGCCCTTCGAATCCATTTCTATGTCTCAATCATTTTCAAAACATCCATTAAAGATCATTAGGCCAGATTTTTTTTATTGTTATTTTTATTCTAATAGTGTGGAGTACAATATTTCTTTTTTCATGCAATAAAATATGTTTACTTTTGGAATAAGTTTATAAATTTATTTAATTTTTTTTCGCTTTTATGGTACAACCAAAAATCTAGAGGTCTATGAGTATATCCCCCGTATTACATAGGCACCTGGAGAAAGATTTTTGTTGTGATCACCTGTGATACACTGGCCTCTAGGGAATGACTTTTGTTGTGATCACACTGGCAATTTTTTACACTTTCCGAACTGATGTACTACATTGTGTGGCTGCGGCTTATTTATTTGCTTTAAGATCGAACGTATGTATGCACATATGTGTGTACATAACTACTGTACTATATTATCGACAAGTGTATTTACGTGACGCGGCTTCTCAGTGGAATATTAGTTTGACTTTCTTTTTACAAAAGATATATTGTACATAATATGTACATCCTGTTGAGATACGTATATGAAAGTGAGGAATACTTCTTTGTTTTTCTTAAATAGAATAAAATTGTTCACTGTTGTGTATTTTATGAGTTTTTTTTTAAAATGAATGGGTATTCCCTAGGTTATATGCAAAGTGCCTAAGCGAAGAGGTAGTACATTTTCGCGATCTACTTCAAAAGCGAAAAAACAACGTTTATCCTTGCAACAGGAATCTGATCAATAACGGGAGCATCGTCTGAATCATCTGAGGGATCGCTCACGGGAAATTCGAGCCTTATAAACACCAGCTGAAGTTGAGCTTGCTTATCTAAAGTAAGAAGTAATGCGTCCAAGATCTTAGCTTCTGAGTCAACTGAAGCAAGAGAAACCCGTCTGCATAAAATGAGGGATTATGCCCATACAAATCGGGCAGTTCAAGCATCGATTATCAGACAAGATCGACAGGATTCTGATGAAGTATCTGCTTTATGGTCCTTAAAGGTTCGATCATCTTTGAACTACAACCATAAAATAAAATATATTGATGATCCAGTTGTCATATTAGGGACAATGACAAAAGTTTCTGAACACTCCAAAGTGAACAATCAGTTGGAATGTGTTGTTGAGGTGGTAAGGTGAAATTGAACGATATTGCTAATCCATACTTCGTCTAAGCAATTCATTTAGTCAATACGATCTTATAATAATGCTTTTCAAATGACTTCAGTTGGTGCTAAGCAAATTGTCGAGCAAGGATTTATGCAAACTTTTAAAGTTCAAGGGCAAGTATACCATTTGGTCGGAAGTCTACTTCCAGTAAATAATTTTCACAAATTCCTTCAAATTTAATACATATCAGACATGGAAAATCCAGTAGCTACGCGATGCGATCGACAACCAGGCTTAAATATACCAATCGTATCTTACTTGCAAGATAGGTTACACCAAAATAACGAATATACAAAGTCTTTTAAAACTGCAATAGAATTCAATCAGAGTGGCCGTGGTGTAGTGGTACTAGCAATCGCTTCTCACTCGGAGGGGTCTAGGTTCGAATCCTGCCCATGAACAAGTCTTTCAAGTTTTTCAGTTGTGTAATTGGAACTCAGACAGAACAATTCTGCGTGTGAAGGCATAACACTGACACGTAGATTTGGCTGTTGTAGAGTTTCAAGCACAAATAATTACTGCGAATTATAACCTTCCACTCTGAGTGAAGAAAAAACTCTCCATCCTATTCGGACTCCCACCCCTGGAGAGCAAATACCGAAACCAAACACACCTGAGTTTCAAACCACTACAAAACAATTTTTCTTTCTCCTCCTTTCTACCTTTCCGCCCGCGCCCTGGCAACAGTAAAAGGGTATCTAACCCCTTAGGCGCGCGTAAATTATATAAAAAAAAAAAAAAAGAATTTGCAGCAGCAAGTAAATATTTTCAAAGTAAAGTAAATATTCTTGAACAGCAACTGCTTGCAAGTGCAGTAGAAACTTATAACGTTCCAACAGAAAGCAATGAGAAAACGGATATTGATATGGCTTTAAAGGTTTTTCGTGGTGGGCTTCATGTCCATGTCTCAAAGGAAGACATTGACCTTTGTCATAGCAAAACAATAAATAGGAGACAAATGCATCTATCTAACAACAACAACAAAACAAAGAAGTCGAACATTTTTTTTTGTCAAATTTGTCTCTCATCAATGCAATGGAAGGAGAAAATCTTGAACGCTAAAAGAGAAAAAAAAAAAAAAAATTCACAACAACACTCCTGAACGCACGAGGAAAACAGGAGAAAACTTATTTGAATGACAGCAGCAAACACGCCAACTCTTTAACTTGGCACGAACACAGAGGAAACTGAAAGGGTACTCCTATGTATGGACTAAAAACCGAACAGCTTACACGCGGAAGAAGTAGAGTGAAAATGCTATAAAAATTACTTGTGCTGAAAATTTAGATAAAATATGAGTAATTGCAATCTTGATCCCCGTTTAGTCCCTACTGTATGTGATAATATTGTTAAATGTTGGTGTAGGTACAAATGATAGAACTGCTTCTTTTCAATACAAATCGCTTTATTCAATACAGTAACAATTCACAATTTAATCGTTTATCTCAACACAATACAATTTCTCAACCGTTCATCTTTTACTTAAACCACTAAATCACTTCTCTTAAGGGGTTACATACGTTTCTACGCTCAAAACCGTAGCGATTTTCAAGACTTTTTTCGCTACGATATTAAATTAATATAAAAAAAGTAAAATATACATTGTGTAAAGTATTCCTTGACAAATACAAAACTTTATTGAGAATTGAAGAAAAACAATTATAAAGTATACATTTCGCCCATCTCCGGAAACCTCTCTTCAAAAACCTTTCTTCTGCACTTTCCCATTTTCTCTTCACCAATCCATTTTGCACACAAAGCCAGTCCCACTGTGTCCAGTATGACTTCAGAGTCTGGCTCCGATTTGATATCTGCTGCCAGCTTGGTGTTTCCTCGTGTTTCTTCCAGACCAATGTCATTGTCTGCCTGTTGGGAGGAACGGATTTCACCTATACTCCAACCTATACTCAGTCCTGATCATTTGTATTGCGGCTTGCTCTTTCATTTCCTTACCACTGACTACTTCTGCTGGGAGACTTCCATTGCACTGTTTTGCCTGTGAGACTGGGATAATTGCCCTAGAGTCACTGACTCCTGCTACCGACTACTGCAAGCATTTCCCAACTGAAGGCTTCGGAAAGTTTGACCGGCTTCTTGGTAGCCATTTCTGCCGGTTTTTCCTTCTATTTTCCTGTAACCCCAGTGCAGCCAGTTTCTGTTTTCGCACTGTGTCGAGCTCTTTTGTCAGTCCCTCAACTTTGCTGTCCGTTCGAATTTTCAAGAAATAACACTTCAAATTCAACTGATGAACTAATTTGCATACCTTTTGGATACTGATATTTATACTCGTATGACATATTTCGAGAACAATCCTCGCCATCCAGGGTCCCATACACTTTCCATTTTGCTAGAAAATTCGATTCCATTCTCCATTCACCAAAGTTTGAGTCTGTGTTATTCAAGTATGGAAATCTTCCGGTCTTCGAGTATCGCAATCTTCTGCTATATAAACCTACATGATGCTGCTCACATTTAAATGGTTAGCACAATATCGTCAAATCCCCTTCTTAAGTCAATTGTGTTTGTTTACATCAAAACATTCAAAGTTGTGGAAATTTTTTTTTCATTTTTGTAGCTCATCTTCAGGCTCTCGTAAATTTACCAGTTGTTATTGTACTGTAAAATATTTGTGTGGGTACAAATGGTAGAACCACAGATGCTATAGGTTACATAGATATTGCACGCCGAAGGGAAAAATCTAACCATTTTTCGATTCAATGGGACGTACCTGTGCGTCATACGTCAGTGAATCATACTCAGATATGATGCTACTCTTAATTGTTTTGTATTATCAAGTTGCGTGTTCTGTTTGTTGGATAGAAGTTTTCCGTTTTTCGCAACGTAATTTTTTAAATCAAATTTGACTGATAATAAACATTATATTTGAGAACCGTAGGAAGGTCAAAGTAGAATGCGCTCTGTTTAATGTTGTGTTTATTGAATAGTTGTTTTACGTTTTTTTCCAGATAAAATTTGAATTTTTTGATTTTTGGATGCTATGATTTTTTCTATCTTCCACGAACAATGCTTCCGTAATACAACGAGGAGAGCAAAGTATAGAAGGTCCTTCCGATGCTCATAGTAAGGACTTCATCAGACCATTTCGGATCTCTAGAATTTGATATCCTTATGCATTCCAAGGCCATCGTCTCTCTTATATTTCTTTCTTGTGGACGTTCTCTGAAAATTATATTAAATACTTTGAAGTGAACTTTACAAACGTTAAAAAATTCATTAGTTGGTGCCTTCAGACTTCCAAAGTCAGTTCTTTGAGAATAATTTTTTGCAAAGGTGAAAAATTCCGAAGGACATGTTATTTTTTCATCAGTTTTTAAAAATAGTTTGGAACAATTTAAACATTTGTTCCTTAAAAGCATTTTAAAAGCAAGATATGGGGTGGCCGTGGTGTAGTGGTAGTAGCAAACGCTTCTCACTCGAAGGGGCCAGGTTCGAATCCTGCCCATGGTAAACCAGTTTTTCATTGTGTAATTGGAACTCAGACAGAAAAATTCTGCGTGTGAAGGCATAACACTGACACGTAGATTTGGCTGTTGTAGAGTTTCAAGCACAGAAAAGAAAAATACTGTGATATACCTCGAATCACTCTGAGTGAAGAAAAAACTCTCCGTCCTATTCGGACTTCCCACCCCTGGAGAGCAAACATAGAAACCAAACACACCTGAGTTTCAAACCACTACAAAAAAAAAACAATTTTCCTTGCTCCTCCTTCTATCTTTCCGTCCGCGCTCTGGCAACAGTAAAGGGGTATCTAAGCCCTTAGGCGCGCGTAAATTATAAAAAAAAAAAATATTCAGTATAATATCGCATTGCTGTTGTTTCTAATGTGATTTTAGTTTTGATTTCCATACCACAAATGACTTTTTCGTATATAGTTTCATCGCATACGATTTTCTTACGATCCTTAAGCAATGAAGAAGTTTTTGGAATATTAGTTTGAGTTGGGGATAAGTCTACGTTTAAAAATTCAACATCATCATCACAGTTACTGAAAGGAGAAAAATTAATAAGATTTGACGAGAGAATTTTCGACATCAAAACATTAAATTCGTTGTAACCACCTTTGATGCGAATAATAGAAAATAAATTTTCTGATAGGTACATCTTGATTTTTTCTCCTCTTTTGCACATCTTTCCAATAACTGATCGTACACCTTGCACACGAAATGCTGCAACTGCTCGACGTTCTTCTTCGTTTAGTTAAAGGAGACTTCAGGTCTTCTAAATACAAGTTTGAATCCAAATCAGAATTTAAATTTAATTAAGAAACAGTATTCGCTTTAAGATATTTTTTCCTACAAACTCGGGACAAAACTGATCTCCACAAACAAAGTATTTGCCTTCATTATTAAAACCACATGCCTTCATCCACAAATTATTTAAAATTTCATTTTTTTCCCTAGACATTTAAAAATTTTCAACTCAGGGAAATTCCTTTTAGTTTTCCTACAAACAGAACAAGAAACTCCAGATAATCTCTTGTCACCCATTGCTATCGAAAAATAAACTGCAAAATATTATATCGCTGAAAAAGTACCGCTGACAAAATTTACTAAGAAAAATTGTTCAGTCACATAAATAAACATCCAAATCGGTCGAGAGTCGATTTTGTTCGATTTTGATAGGCATTTTGTTCATACAAATTGTTCAGAACTTGAAGTTCGCGGTAAAAACAGGCAATTAAAAACTGGTTAGATTTTTTCCTTCGGCGTGCAATATCTACGATGCAAAACGATGCAATGAAAGCCTTCTAGTAGAAGTAGTCAGTGGAAAAGAAAAATGGATGGCAACAATAGACACCGTTGCTACGGCCTAAATCATCAGGAGGGATCTTGTGCAGAAGTCTTGGTTGCATAGCACTAGCACTAGCACTTGCTTGTGGAGAGCTACAGGAGTAACGATTAAGGGGAAGTCCGTATAAAAATCTATCTGACCGGAATAACATTCTCTCACGCGTTTCTGGTAGCTGACATATGTGACGAGTGCATTATAAGTACCGACTTCATGAGAGAGCATGGACTAGTAGTAGACTTGGGGCACAAACACTGAAATACGGAAACATGGAAATACCAATGGTATACGGAAACACCAATACCTCAGTCGTAAATGTCGTCATCTGCAGAGATCAGAGTCTAGAGCCTTCGTCGGAAGCAATTTTGTGGGCAAAAGTGGAAGGTGATCCTGGTAGCCACCGATTCAATTTAATGGAGCCAGAAAATAGAAGAGAGTTCATGGTGGGAAAGACCTTAGTGGAGCCAAAGAACAACATGGTCGCTGTAGGGATTCTAAACCCAAAGACATTCAGTGTAAAGGTGAGTAAGACCGAGATAGTGGGAAAATGTGTACCTGCTGAGGCTATATTGACCACAACAGAAACAAAGGGTGCAAAACCGGTCGCAACAGTTCCGAGCATAAAAATTAAGAACAAAATTCTCAGCCTCTGTAATCTGGACGAAGATCAGCGAATCCTACAGAAAAACTAATCGGTGAGAACGCTGATATATGTTATTTGTTACCCAAGACGGAGAATATGGACGTACGCATATTGTTCAACACCACCTTGACACCGGAAACGCTGGACAAATCCGACAACCTATAAGGCGTTTTAAAGTGGCAAAGCAAACAAAATTTGCCGAAATGGTGTCGAAGATGAAAACGGAGGGACTGATTGAAGAATCGCAAAGTCCGTGGGCATCTTCAGTGGTTCTCGTGAAGAAGAAAGATGGCAGCACGAGGTTTTGTGTAGACCACCAATGTCTCAACGATGTCGCTAAAAACGACAGCTACCCACTTCCTAGAATGGATGACACTTTGGATATGCTTCTGGAGCAAGGTGATTTTCAACTCTTGACTTAAAGAGCGGTCACTGGCAGGTAGAGATAAATCGTACGGATCGTGAGAAAACTGCCCTCACTACAGGAACCGGTCTTTGGCAGTTTGCAGTGATGCCGTTTGGACTGTGCAACGCTCCGGCCACTTTCGAGCGACTAATGGAACGATTATTGCAAGGACTCACATGGAAAACCTGCCTGGTGTATTTGGACGACGTTACCGTCATAGGCAAGATGTTAGAGGAGCACCACGAAAATCTAAAAGAAGTGTTTGAGAGGCTGCGAAGTGCTGGAAGTAAAATATCTGGGTCACATTGTATCAGCGGAAGGAGTAAGGACGGATCCTGACAAAATCGAAGCCGTGAAAAGTTGGCCTGCACCAAAAGGGAAGCTTCTCGGGACTCGCCATTTTGCCGGATTTTGCTGGTATTACAAAGAGCCCGCATCAACTGACGGAAAAATCCCAACAGTTTAGGTGGTCTCGAGAATGAGTAAAAGCATTTCAAGAACTTAAGCGACAGCCGTGCAATGACCCATCTTGGGTTACCGCACACCTTGAAAATTTTTCATCATGGACACAGACGCTAGCAATATTGGGGTCGGAGCTGTGATCTCCCAAGTTCATGATGGTCAAGAGAAAGGGATCGCATATTACAGCAAAGTACTCTCCAGACCTGAAAGGAACTACTGCGGGACTCGCTGCGAGCTTCGGCTTTAATTCTGGCTACGAAGTATTTCCATAAGTACCTCTACGGACAAAAATTCATTCTTCTGACAGACCACGCAGCTCTTAAATTGCTACTCCATTTTAAGAACCCTGAAGGCCAAGTTGCAAGATGGATCGAGCAGTTGCGGGGCTACGACTTTCAAGTGCAACACCGCAAGGGAAAACTCCACTCAAATACTGAAGCTCTCTTTCGTCGACCGTGCGGAGTAAAATGC
Organism: Volucella bombylans; assembly: GCA_949129095.1. Taxonomy (NCBI): domain Eukaryota; kingdom Metazoa; phylum Arthropoda; class Insecta; order Diptera; family Syrphidae; genus Volucella; species Volucella bombylans. The sequence continues at coordinate 213,255,241 of OX422140.1, forward strand.
GAACACTGCAACCGTAAAGAAGCGAAAGAACAGGGAACTGTCGAAATGATCAGGACTGAGGCAATAGAGGGTTGTAATATAGACGAAATCCGTTCCTCCCAACAGGCAGACAATGACATCGAACCAATATTGGCCTGAAAGGAACACGAGGAAACACCAAGCTGGCAGCAGATCGGAGCCAAACTCTGAAGACATATTGAGCACAGTGGGACTCGCTTTGTGTGCAAGATGGATTGCTGAAGAGAAAATGGGAAAGTGCAGATGGGACAACATCTCGTATGCAGTTAATCGTGCCACGGTCCCGAGTCAGCCAAGTACTCCATGAAATACATGACGGAATCTCAGGAGGCGATTTGGAAATAAGCAAGACGTTGGAAAAGGTAAGAGAATGTTTCTATTGGCTACGCGCTAAACAAGATGTCGAGAATTGGTGCAAAAAGTGCATTTGGTGTGCGGCTACCAATGGTCCAAAAGTAAAGTTACATGGAAAAATGCAACAATACAATGTCGGAGCACCATTCGAACGAATAGCCATCGACTTCCATGGATTACTTCAGTAAGTGACCTTAAGTATTCGCGATCCCAAATCAAGTGACTGAGACCATAACAGAACAGATAGTCAACAGCTAGGTGAGCAGATTTGGGGTCCCTATGAAAATACACTGCGATCAGGGGCGAAACTCAGAATCAAAAGGCTTCCAGGAAATGTGCCAATATTTGGGAATAAGGCAGACAAGGACAACGTCACTATACCCTCTATCTGATGGAATGGCCGAGCGATTCAATCGGCATCTATCTAAGGTCGTCAGCCACCACCAGCGGCATTGGGATCGACACAAACCCCTCTACTTAATGACGTACCGAAACGCGGTTCATAGTTCAACAGGACACACACCATCCGAGATCTTATTTGGTCAAAAACTTCGGTTGGCAAGTGAAGCAAAATTCGGATCCCCACGGAGCCCAAAGAGGTGAACGACTACGTGGATGACTTGCGCAGCAGGAGTCGTAAATTGCATGAAGATACCAGAGAAAAGATGAAGCTAGCGAGCGGTCGCGTGAAGATTAGGTACGACATCAAGGCGAAATCTGCCGGCTTCAACGAAGGAGATTTGGTCTGGTGTTATAATCCTCAACGTAAGAAAGACTAATCACCAAAATTGCAACAGGACTGGGAAGGTCCATACAAGGTGCTAACCCGCAGTAATGACGTTGTCTACTGGATCGAGGAAAATTGAAGGTTGTCCATTTAGATAGAATGTGTCATTTCAACGGAATGATGAACAACTGTAGGGAGGGAGCAGTGTGATAACCATTTAAATGTGAGCACCGTCATCTAGATTTACATAGCAGAAGACTTCGATACCCGCAGAGCAGAAGGAGAAATGATTAAGTGGTTTCAGTAAAAGATAAGAAAAATATAAGCGGTTGATAAATTTGATTGTACTGAGATAAACGATTAAATTGTGAATTGTAACTCTATTGATTAAAGCGATTTGTATTGAAAAGAATAAGTTCTATCATTTGTACCCATAGAAACATTTTACAGTATTTGTAAAAAATGGTCACTTCACTGAATACTCGAACCGAAAACTATGAAGCGCTGATGGTCTAAAAGTTTGTTTTAATTTCAATAGCGAAATTAATCAATGTTGTGTTTCTATATACTTCATGAATTTAGTAAATGTGTCTTTGTTGATGAATTAAGTAAAGTTCTTGATTGTTGTAGCGATAAAAAACTAATTTTGATAGGTAATAGAAACATTGATATATTGAATCATTTTGAAAAAGATACTGAAAATTATTTGTATCTATAGCATCTCATGGTCTGAGGAGTTTTATTAACGAACCAACTCGCAAATATCTTACAATAAAAACTTGTATTCACCATATTTTCATACGTCTTCACAAAAATAACAAAAACTTTTTCAAAGAAAAGTACATGATCTTAGATTAACTGATCATTGCCTCATTACTGTTCCAAATAACATATTAAAAAAATCCTATAAAATCCATTAAGCAGAAGGTAATCATTGACTTTTCTCTGTTAAACGAAAAAATTATTACATGAAACATGGGACCAAGTCTTATTAGAATTAAACCCTTCAACTGCTTATGATGTGTTCCTCAAAACTTTTAAAGCCCATATAAAAGATCCTTCTTATGCATCCAATCATAGTTTCAAAAAAACATCTTTCCTGAATCCTTGGATAAATCATTAAAAGAAAAAATACCTTAGCTCTAAAATATAAAATAAATCCTCAAAATGCTAATTTAAAAAAAGTTATAGTGATATGTGCAAAACGGTTTTAACCCTTCTGTGTCTGGCCAGACCTACTCGACTGTTCACGTGTCGGTACAGAAGATTCCATAACATTTTATGGCTTACCAATCCAATTTATCCTCAGTAAGACTGTTTAGTTATAATCCTTTCTGCTATCCCACAGGTCTGATTAGACCTGTGTGTATTTAGACAAGGAGATATATTTTTTCTGTATCAACTTCTTTATGATCTAATCACTTTATTGTTTCTGAGCAATATCCTGTGTGTACGAGTATTTGGAGTATTTCCTGTATCAATGATCTAATTACTTTATTGTTGTTCTTATCTTCTTTTTGTTATTTGGTGAGTCGCACAGTAGATGTTTGTCATTTCTGCTTTAATTTTCAACTATTGCATAACAAAGTACTGTGTACCTACATTATAATTTTTATTTTTCTATTTCTATTTTGTTAAGTACAAGTAATTTTAGTGGCTTTTCTTTGAGTTTTTTATACGTTTTACCAGGAGTGAATTTAGTGAGTGAATTTATTAGGGGGGAGAGGGGAGATGGACAAGATGAAGACTACGTTCCCGATGGCGATACTTCTGACAGTGAGGAAGGGATTGTGATAGAGGGTCCAGAGGGTCCATTCATGGACCCTCATAATATTTTGAGGCAGACTGGTGGAAACGTCTAACGTTCACTGACTTCTAATCTAATGGATATTTTTCAACAATTGATGACGAATGATATGATGGTGAACATAATGAGAGAAACCAATCGAAAAGCAGTTGATGGAACTGCAAAGTTCAACAGTGTGAAAAAACCCTAGAAACCGAAAGTATGGAAGTTAGTCAATGAGAAAGAGTTGTATGCATATTTTGGAATTTTGCTTGCCATTCTAATCACACACATACGAAAGAACTTTGGAAAACTAATTCACTTCCAGTATTTCGAGCTACAATGTCGGTTCACCGTTTCTGGGCCATCAGTCGTTTTATTCGCTTCGATGACCAAAGGACAGGCCTGTCAAGGCAAATGACCGATAAAACTGCTCCAATAGGGGATGTATGGACAATACTAAATACCCAATTGGGATCTTTAAACACACCAAGATTCGCTATAACTGTGTTGTGTTGTTGAAGTTGATGAACAACTTTTCCCATACAGAGGACATACAAAATTTACCCAGTATATTCCTTCAAAACCAGCGAAGAATGGTATAAAAGTATGGTGGGCATGTGACTCCTCCAACAATTTTGCCTTGAAAGGAGTGCTGTACACAGGCAAAATTCCTGGACAGGCCAGAGATGTCAACCAAGGAGAGCCAATTTTGCTAGATATGACAAGCAAATATTTAAAATCTGGACGAACAATAGTTGCCGACAATTTTTTCACTACACTTGGGGTTGTCCAAAAACTCAAGAATAGTGGATTGGCATTTGTTGGTGGACTGAGAAAAAATAAAACGTGCATACCAAAGGAGATGTTACCAAGCCGTAGCCGACCTGTACATTCCACGCTCTTTGGCTTTCATGATGACGTTTCGTTAATTTCATATATGCCCAGAAAAAAATAAGGCTACTACTACTGTCCACAGTGCACTATGACACTGAAACTGTTGGAGAAGCAAAAAAGCCCCAGGCAATAATGTTTTACAACAATAATAAGGGTGGAGTTGATGCAATGGATCAGATGCTAGGAGAATATACCTGCAAAATAGGCACCAAGCGTTGGCCTTTAATAATCTTTTACAATATTTTGGACGTTGTCGCGCTAGTTGCGTATATTATTTACAATGAGCTTCAACCAAATTCAGCAACTGATGCTCGCCGTAAGCTCTTTGATATACTTGTGGACACTTGTCAGACCACAAATTGTCGAGAAGATGATAAATGTACAAGTTATGAAGCAATTTGTATGAAGAAGAGGCATCGAAGCATTTCTTGGTGGACAATTACTGGATGCTGAAGCAACCCAAAGCGCAGGTGTTAGCAAAACAAGCAAAAAGTCATCATGTAAACTTTGTTCGGCTAAGGACAAATTACAAAGAAAAACAAGGTTTGAGTGCATGCACTCTTCCCAACCAGTATGCTTACAACACTCTACTCAATTTCAAAAGTGTTTCAGTACTCATGTTTGAGTAATGAGTAATAAAATAATACTTTTTCTATAATTTTAAGTTAATAAATTGCTGCTTTGGAAATATTCAAAAATAAATTTGTTCAATTATTTCTGCTTTACCTTTTCAAACAATGACATTTCTTTTTTATGTTCGTATTATTTGTAGTATATGTAGGTCTGGCCAGAACTATGGTATACACTATATGAAAAACGAATCTGGTGAGGAAACAAGGGTTAAAAAAACATTCATGATGCACGTAATACGTAAATATTATACAGATTCGTTTGGTAAAGCTAGGAGAAATGGGATAAAGGAGTGGATGGTAGTAAATAACATTTCAGGTAAAATCAAACAGAATATAGAGATAGATAGCCTTGATAAAGACGGCTATAACTTTGTTGATAAAAAAGTGATTGCGAACAGATTTACTAACTCTTTTACGGAAATTTGGGAAAAACTTAAGCCAACATTGGAAAGTTCAACTTCCTGCAATTGTTCCTCATCATCAGCGCGAGTTTACCAGCCGGATAGTTTTGTATTTCAGGAATTCACTTCTTGGAAAATCTATAGGTCTATGTTATCCTTGAAATATACAAATTCCCGTACAAGCGATGAAATATCTAGTTTTTTACTTAAAAAAAATTGCCTTAAATATTGTTGACATACTTAAATACTTATTCAATCTTAGTGTTCTAAAAGGCTGCTTTCCAACTTAAATGCGCTGAAGTAATACCTCTCTTCAAAAAGGTTTCAAAAGATAATATTTCGAATTATAGACCTATATTCCTTTTGTCTACGTTTTCTAAAATTTTTTAAAAGTTGTTTAAGTAACGAGTCTTATCACTTTTAAATCGAAACAAATACCTTAGCACGAATCAATTCGGATTTAGGAACGGAAAGTCGACTGAGGATGCTATTTTTAAGACTTTGTACTCAGCTTCATGAGGGCGTTAACTGTAGCAAATCTAAAATGGTTCTCTTTGTTGATATGACTAAAGGGTTTAACATGGTTGATCATGATTTGCTTCTACACATACTGATTACCATTGGTTTAAGAGGAATAATACATACATTTTTCTGTTCTTTTTTAAAAGGAAGGGAACAAAAAGTTGAATTAAATCATATTCTTAGTGAATTGTGTCCTTAAAAATTGTGTTCCCCAGGGTTCCGTACTCGGTCACTTGTTATTTTTAATTTACATAAATTCTGTATTCAATTTGAAACTAAATGGGACCCCTACTGCCTTTGCAGACAATATCGCTTTCACTTATCAATATGACACAGAACTAGAAACATTTGTAATCTCAGAAGATTTGGAAACATTAAGACTCTGGTTTACGGAGCACAAACTTATCATTAGCGATAAATCTAAACTTATGTCCTTTAAATTATCTGGTAATGTTTTGCATGATTACAATCTTTCTTTTCATGCACATGATTGTAAAAGGTTCAGCTTACCAGCTACGCAAAAATGACTTTAATGACAGCCATCCATGTTCATTGAATTGCTTTAAAATTGAAGCAGCGAAAAACTTTAAATTATACTCGTAATAACTAATAAGATTTGAATAAAACAGCCCGATTCTTTAACACACTCTTTTTTTTATTTCCCTTGAAAATGGCGGCGATCGAGAGAAGAGAATCTTGTCCTTGCCGGAAATACCTATTTCAACATGGCTGTTCTTATCTTTTTTTTTTCTTTGCTTAACTTCCATAGGACGCTGCTATACTTAAAGCACATTCAGGTTTTCTAAATACAACTTGCAGAGGCCGTTGTCATACATGCAAAGAATGTTAACATTTAATTTTATGTAATAATAACAATGATAATAACTAGTGCAAATTGAATTATATGGGTTTATGGCCCCTAAGGACCTAACAATGTGTATGTACCTATTGTAAAATGTTTGTGTGGGTACAAATGATAGAACTTATTCCTTTCAATTCAAATCCTTTATTCACTACAGTTACAATTCACTATTTAATTGTGTCGCTCAATACAATCCAATTTCTCAACCGCTTATACTTTTCTTATCTTTTACTTAAACCACTTAATCACTTCTCCTAATTAACACTTCAACTTCAGCTGATGAACTCACATACCTTGGGGATGCTGGTATTTATACTTGAATGACATACTTCGAGACATACCAGCGTCCCATACAGTTTCCAATTTGCTAGAAAATTCGATTCCACTCTCCAGTCATCAATGGTCGAGACTTTGTTATTCAAGTGTCGAAATCTTCTGCTCTTCGAGTATCGACATCTTCTGCTCTATAAATCTAGATGTCGCTACTGACATTTAAGTGGTTATCACACTATGTATTACAAAATTACTATGATTCTTATTTTAATTTTTTTTGAGTAAGTTGCTACCATTCTGAATTCTAGTTGCATTAACTATCCAGTGTTGCTTTCTGAAAATATATAATAGCTGTTGTAGTGCCTTTTGTCGGGGTGACCCTTAATACGCACGGCTTCAATAACATTGTCGTATGGTAATTGTGTCAGCTAGCAAGTATTAATGTATTTCACTACATAGCGGTCATTTGGAAAAACTTTATGAATAACGTATGTTCCACGATATTTTTTAATGAACTTCTTATTGGTGTCGACATGCTTGATTACCACGCTGTGCTTAAGAAAGTATTCCTCATTATATTCTTGTGATCTTTTAATAGCGGCGGCCGCCTTTGTCTGAATGGCATTAAGATCGCGAGCCGATCCTTGATCGAACCTTTCCGCCAAGTACGCGGTAAACTCGTCAATAATGGTTCCACGCTGTTCTACCCCGAATAGTAATTTGCTTGGGGATTCTTTAGCTGAGCTATATATAGTGTTATTGGTGGCGTACTCGACCTCTGATAACTTGGTAGCCCAGTCTGCATGGTTGACCGATTCGCTCACTTTGCTCAGTATAGCCTTCATTACCCTATTCACTCGCTCGACCTGTCCGTTAGCTTGGGGAGAAGCTACGGCAACTTTAACATGTTCCACATTATTTCAGAGTAGATAATTCGGAAACTCGAGTGAAGTAGAACAAGTACCACGGTCGGTCACCATGCGCCTCGGACGACTATAATAACTAAAATGCTTGTCGAATGCGGCGCAGACCTCCTTAGTACTGGTCGAATTGACCGGATATAACCGAACAAACTTTGTGAAAGCATAAATTACAACTAGGATATGCTTTCGCTTGGAATTTAAAGCTGGCAAAGGTCCGAAGTGATCTATGTGGACCGTGTCGAACGGGACCGGTTTTTTGAGGATGCTGTACATGGTACGGTCGTTTGATCGGGCAGGTGCTGATTACATAATGCATTTAATGCAGTACCTAACAAATCGCGCGATCTCATTTATCATTTTGTTCCTTATTTCAGTCGGCAGTTAAAGCGACAAGCGAAAAATTAATCCGTCCTGAAAGTCATACTGTTCAAGTGTCCCCACTTCGAGCTTTTCACGGAGCCTTCTGATTTCTGGATCTCGGTTCTGAGCTACTTGGATATGAGTGTCTACCTCATCACTAGTAAAAGCAGCAACGTTACCTTACACCGGCTCAGCGCATCGACGTGAACCATGGACGCTCCACTTTTTTTTATAATTTACGCGCGCCTAAGGGTTTATACCCTTTAATGTTGCCAGGTCGCGGGCGGAAAGATAGAAGGAAGAGAAAGGAAAACATTGTTGTGATGTGTGGTTTGAAACTCAGGTATACCATATTTGGTGTTGTATCTTGCAGTCGTAATTCTCTAGCTCTAATGCCCACCCAGCGATCCTGGGATTCAGCTGTTTCTTACTTAATATGAGTGTCAGGGAATTGCAGTCAGTAACGATTTTAAATGGTAAACCCTCCAAGTAAACTCGGAAACGTCGCAATGAATAAATAATTGCCAGGGTTTCTAGCTCGAAGCTGTGGTATCTAGACTCTGCTGAAGTGGCAGTTTTCGAAAACTATGCAACCGGATGAAACTTTTTGTCATCTTGACGCTGCATCAGCACGGACCCGAATCCTTGACTAATTGCGTCACAATGCAATTCGGTTTGCCTTTCGGGACTATAGATTGTCCCGAACACCGGTGCTGTTACAAGTTTGTCGCGCAGTTCTTGAAAAGCCGTTATACAGTCAGAGGAGAAGTTGTACCTACTTTCTTTACGCAATAATTCTAAGAGGGGCTTAGCTATTTTGGAAAACGAGGGTACAAACCGGCGGAAATACGAAAACAGACTACTACTGATTCTTTGGCATCGGATACTGTTTGATATTTTGTATGTGGGTATCTGTTGCTCGAATACCACATGCATTAACTGAATAGCCTAAATATTCAAATTTGTCGTAACCGAACTTGCACTTGTTCCGTTTAAGTTCCAACCCTTTTCCATAAAGCCTTAACAATCAGAATATCATCTAAGTAAATAATCATCTTCCCCATCGTAATCAGGTCTTGGAATATTTCATGCAAGAAACGCTGGAAATTAGCGGGGGCATTTTTTAACCCAAAAGGCATCCATATATACTCATACTGCCCATCTGGTGTCACGAAAGAGATAAATTGTATGGAGCTTTCATCCATTCCCACTTGATGGATATTTCAAGTCGAGTGATGTAAACCATCGTTTACTTCCTAAAAATTCTATGCAATACTCGATAAGTGATAACGGAAAATTATCCCTTATCGTTTTCTTATTCAGTGCCCTGTAATCGATGCACATGCGCAGTTTACCGTTCTTTTTCTTTGCAAGCACAACTGCCGATGCATATGGAGACTTGCTTTGACGAATGATCCCCCTTTCTATTAGGTCTTTTACTTTTTCGCGAACCTCTTTTCGCTCGAATATCGAAAGTGCCTTTAGTGAGTAATGAAATGGTGTATCGTCGGACTTCATTTTATACTGATGAGGCCTACGTTCAATACCTGTCGGATATAGATAGATTTTATCGATTACTGCTTTAAGAGCACTAACCGATTCTCATTCAACCTGTGGCAAACATGACATCTGTCGGAGGAATTAGAACATCGGTTTGGCTGATACTTTTACCATTCGGCGGAGTTTGCAACTACATATTTTTTTTTTATTTGACGATCACGAGTGGTGACAACTACCAATATTATTTTTATCAAAGTCAGAAGTGCCAACGCATGAACTATTCAAAATAAATGGTTTATTGAATTCAAGTTTACAATTAATGGTATCGGAATAAGAAGGCCTAATTTGACTTAAATGAATGTGGAATGTTCTTAAAAAACTGCGCCCCAAAATTAACGGTAGAGTCGTCAGGTTATCTATAAGAAATTTAGGTAGGAAGAAAAGAGAGGTACCGATGTACATTGCTTTTAAATGTTTGCAAGTTATAACGACCAGGAAATACAGAGATCGGCAGGGCATTCCATAAGCGAGTTGTACGGCTCAATGAATCACGATATTTTAGAGTACGTCCGAAAATGGACTTGAGGGTATACTGATGAGTATTTATAGCGAGACGGGTGTTACGGTTGAATTTGAATGTTACCAACTCCGCCTCAGGAACGGATATTTTTGCAGCCAGAGCTTTTATGGCAATCACGAACTCCAGGCACGATTCGGTTGGTAAAATTCTCCGTCGCTCCAGCTGTCGGTAAACATGCCGATGGGTTACTTACTGCCCGAAAATCTCGATGAGGGCCTTCTTCAACTCGACGTAATTTACTATGCCCAAGGTTCCCAAAAACTCCTTCGCTGTCTCCTTGGGCAGCTTGCTTACACCTAAGCACATTTTATCTGGTGTGAAACCGCGTATTGCTGTATACTGCTCAAGTACGTTAATCCAGCTACAGATGTCACAATAGTTCGGCCCCGTGAATGGATTGAGTTTTACATGCGCTAACACCCCGGTGAGGGTAGCAATCATTCCGTGAGCCACCTGCAAGTACTTGGATTTGTTGCTGCAACACAAGCATTTCACGTCGCAGACGAAGTATGTTTATTTGCGCTTGCAGCTTGCTTGCTTCGGCTTCTTGCGGAACGACATCTCCGGGTGGATTACTGGGCGGTTCCCCTTGTGCGTCCTCGAAATGTTCAGCGGATGGTTCTTCGGCTGATTCGGCGGCTAATTCGATGGCTGCACATAGGGGTATTTGCATTCAAAAACCTCTCAAAAATATTTTCTTGTCCTAAAGAAGTGATACTTGCCTGAAACAATTTTAGAATGGTTATTGAGCTTATTTAAGTCAAATTAAGGTATAAATAAAGTATCTTTTATATAATTAGATCTTATTTTATTAATGCCAAAAATTAGTATGGAATGAAATATGTATATATATTAAGTTATTCAGTGGATTCTGCCCAGGATTCTTCTTCATCAATACATTCCTCATCTGGTTTTTCATTTCCACTTTCATTGGATACTCTCTCGTCAAAATTTTGTAAAGATAATGAATTCGGAATCCCCAAAATCAGCATTCGCTATAACTGTGTTGTGTTGTTGAAGTTGATGAACAACTTTTCCCATACAGAGGACATACAAAATTTACCCAGTATATTCCTTCAAAACCAGCGAAGAATGGTATAAAAGTATGGTGGGCATGTGACTCCTCCAACAATTTTGCCTTGAAAGGAGTGCTGTACACAGGCAAAATTCCTGGACAGGCCAGAGATGTCAACCAAGGAGAGCCAATTTTGCTAGATATGACAAGCAAATATTTAAAATCTGGACGAACAATAGTTGCCGACAATTTTTTCACTACACTTGGGGTTGTCCAAAAACTCAAGAATAGTGGATTGGCATTTGTTGGTGGACTGAGAAAAAATAAAACGTGCATACCAAAGGAGATGTTACCAAGCCGTAGCCGACCTGTACATTCCACGCTCTTTGGCTTTCATGATGACGTTTCGTTAATTTCATATATGCCCAGAAAAAAATAAGGCTACTACTACTGTCCACAGTGCACTATGACACTGAAACTGTTGGAGAAGCAAAAAAGCCCCAGGCAATAATGTTTTACAACAATAATAAGGGTGGAGTTGATGCAATGGATCAGATGCTAGGAGAATATACCTGCAAAATAGGCACCAAGCGTTGGCCTTTAATAATCTTTTACAATATTTTGGACGTTGTCGCGCTAGTTGCGTATATTATTTACAATGAGCTTCAACCAAATTCAGCAACTGATGCTCGCCGTAAGCTCTTTGATATACTTGTGGACACTTGTCAGACCACAAATTGTCGAGAAGATGATAAATGTACAAGTTATGAAGCAATTTGTATGAAGAAGAGGCATCGAAGCATTTCTTGGTGGACAATTACTGGATGCTGAAGCAACCCAAAGCGCAGGTGTTAGCAAAACAAGCAAAAAGTCATCATGTAAACTTTGTTCGGCTAAGGACAAATTACAAAGAAAAACAAGGTTTGAGTGCATGCACTCTTCCCAACCAGTATGCTTACAACACTCTACTCAATTTCAAAAGTGTTTCAGTACTCATGTTTGAGTAATGAGTAATAAAATAATACTTTTTCTATAATTTTAAGTTAATAAATTGCTGCTTTGGAAATATTCAAAAATAAATTTGTTCAATTATTTCTGCTTTACCTTTTCAAACAATGACATTTCTTTTTTATGTTCGTATTATTTGTAGTATATGTAGGTCTGGCCAGAACTATGGTATACACTATATGAAAAACGAATCTGGTGAGGAAACAAGGGTTAAAAAAACATTCATGATGCACGTAATACGTAAATATTATACAGATTCGTTTGGTAAAGCTAGGAGAAATGGGATAAAGGAGTGGATGGTAGTAAATAACATTTCAGGTAAAATCAAACAGAATATAGAGATAGATAGCCTTGATAAAGACGGCTATAACTTTGTTGATAAAAAAGTGATTGCGAACAGATTTACTAACTCTTTTACGGAAATTTGGGAAAAACTTAAGCCAACATTGGAAAGTTCAACTTCCTGCAATTGTTCCTCATCATCAGCGCGAGTTTACCAGCCGGATAGTTTTGTATTTCAGGAATTCACTTCTTGGAAAATCTATAGGTCTATGTTATCCTTGAAATATACAAATTCCCGTACAAGCGATGAAATATCTAGTTTTTTACTTAAAAAAAATTGCCTTAAATATTGTTGACATACTTAAATACTTATTCAATCTTAGTGTTCTAAAAGGCTGCTTTCCAACTTAAATGCGCTGAAGTAATACCTCTCTTCAAAAAGGTTTCAAAAGATAATATTTCGAATTATAGACCTATATTCCTTTTGTCTACGTTTTCTAAAATTTTTTAAAAGTTGTTTAAGTAACGAGTCTTATCACTTTTAAATCGAAACAAATACCTTAGCACGAATCAATTCGAATTTAGGAACGGAAAGTCGACTGAGGATGCTATTTTTAAGACTTTGTACTCAGCTTCATGAGGGCGTTAACTGTAGCAAATCTAAAATGGTTCTCTTTGTTGATATGACTAAAGGGTTTAACATGGTTGATCATGATTTGCTTCTACACATACTGATTACCATTGGTTTAAGAGGAATAATACATACATTTTTCTGTTCTTTTTTAAAAGGAAGGGAACAAAAAGTTGAATTAAATCATATTCTTAGTGAATTGTGTCCTTAAAAATTGTGTTCCCCAGGGTTCCGTACTCGGTCACTTGTTATTTTTAATTTACATAAATTCTGTATTCAATTTGAAACTAAATGGGACCCCTACTGCCTTTGCAGACAATATCGCTTTCACTTATCAATATGACACAGAACTAGAAACATTTGTAATCTCAGAAGATTTGGAAACATTAAGACTCTGGTTTACGGAGCACAAACTTATCATTAGCGATAAATCTAAACTTATGTCCTTTAAATTATCTGGTAATGTTTTGCATGATTACAATCTTTCTTTTCATGCACATGATTGTAAAAGGTTCAGCTTACCAGCTACGCAAAAATGACTTTAATGACAGCCATCCATGTTCATTGAATTGCTTTAAAATTGAAGCAGCGAAAAACTTTAAATTATACTCGTAATAACTAATAAGATTTGAATAAAACAGCCCGATTCTTTAACACACTCTTTTTTTTATTTCCCTTGAAAATGGCGGCGATCGAGAGAAGAGAATCTTGTCCTTGCCGGAAATACCTATTTCAACATGGCTGTTCTTATCTTTTTTTTTTCTTTGCTTAACTTCCATAGGACGCTGCTATACTTAAAGCACATTCAGGTTTTCTAAATACAACTTGCAGAGGCCGTTGTCATACATGCAAAGAATGTTAACATTTAATTTTATGTAATAATAACAATGATAATAACTAGTGCAAATTGAATTATATGGGTTTATGGCCCCTAAGGACCTAACAATGTGTATGTACCTATTGTAAAATGTTTGTGTGGGTACAAATGATAGAACTTATTCCTTTCAATTCAAATCCTTTATTCACTACAGTTACAATTCACTATTTAATTGTGTCGCTCAATACAATCCAATTTCTCAACCGCTTATACTTTTCTTATCTTTTACTTAAACCACTTAATCACTTCTCCTAATTAACACTTCAACTTCAGCTGATGAACTCACATACCTTGGGGATGCTGGTATTTATACTTGAATGACATACTTCGAGACATACCAGCGTCCCATACAGTTTCCAATTTGCTAGAAAATTCGATTCCACTCTCCAGTCATCAATGGTCGAGACTTTGTTATTCAAGTGTCGAAATCTTCTGCTCTTCGAGTATCGACATCTTCTGCTCTATAAATCTAGATGTCGCTACTGACATTTAAGTGGTTATCACACTATGTATTACAAAATTACTATGATTCTTATTTTAATTTTTTTTGAGTAAGTTGCTACCATTCTGAATTCTAGTTGCATTAACTATCCAGTGTTGCTTTCTGAAAATATATAATAGCTGTTGTAGTGCCTTTTGTCGGGGTGACCCTTAATACGCACGGCTTCAATAACATTGTCGGTGGAACGTATGTTCCACGATATTTTTTAATGAACTTCTTATTGGTGTCGACATGCTTGATTACCACGCTGTGCTTAAGAAAGTATTCCTCATTATATTCTTGTGATCTTTTAATAGCGGCGGCCGCCTTTGTCTGAATGGCATTAAGATCGCGAGCCGATCCTTGATCGAACCTTTCCGCCAAGTACGCGGTAAACTCGTCAATAATGGTTCCACGCTGTTCTACCCCGAATAGTAATTTGCTTGGGGATTCTTTAGCTGAGCTATATATAGTGTTATTGGTGGCGTACTCGACCTCTGATAACTTGGTAGCCCAGTCTGCATGGTTGACCGATTCGCTCACTTTGCTCAGTATAGCCTTCATTACCCTATTCACTCGCTCGACCTGTCCGTTAGCTTGGGGAGAAGCTACGGCAACTTTAACATGTTCCACATTATTTCAGAGTAGATAATTCGGAAACTCGAGTGAAGTAGAACAAGTACCACGGTCGGTCACCATGCGCCTCGGACGACTATAATAACTAAAATGCTTGTCGAATGCGGCGCAGACCTCCTTAGTACTGGTCGAATTGACCGGATATAACCGAACAAACTTTGTGAAAGCATAAATTACAACTAGGATATGCTTTCGCTTGGAATTTAAAGCTGGCAAAGGTCCGAAGTGATCTATGTGGACCGTGTCGAACGGGACCGGTTTTTTGAGGATGCTGTACATGGTACGGTCGTTTGATCGGGCAGGTGCTGATTACATAATGCATTTAATGCAGTACCTAACAAATCGCGCGATCTCATTTATCATTTTGTTCCTTATTTCAGTCGGCAGTTAAAGCGACAAGCGAAAAATTAATCCGTCCTGAAAGTCATACTGTTCAAGTGTCCCCACTTCGAGCTTTTCACGGAGCCTTCTGATTTCTGGATCTCGGTTCTGAGCTACTTGGATATGAGTGTCTACCTCATCACTAGTAAAAGCAGCAACGTTACCTTACACCGGCTCAGCGCATCGACGTGAACCATGGACGCTCCACTTTTTTTTATAATTTACGCGCGCCTAAGGGTTTATACCCTTTAATGTTGCCAGGTCGCGGGCGGAAAGATAGAAGGAAGAGAAAGGAAAACATTGTTGTGATGTGTGGTTTGAAACTCAGGTATACCATATTTGGTGTTGTATCTTGCAGTCGTAATTCTCTAGCTCTAATGCCCACCCAGCGATCCTGGGATTCAGCTGTTTCTTACTTAATATGAGTGTCAGGGAATTGCAGTCAGTAACGATTTTAAATGGTAAACCCTCCAAGTAAACTCGGAAACGTCGCAATGAATAAATAATTGCCAGGGTTTCTAGCTCGAAGCTGTGGTATCTAGACTCTGCTGAAGTGGCAGTTTTCGAAAACTATGCAACCGGATGAAACTTTTTGTCATCTTGACGCTGCATCAGCACGGACCCGAATCCTTGACTAATTGCGTCACAATGCAATTCGGTTTGCCTTTCGGGACTATAGATTGTCCCGAACACCGGTGCTGTTACAAGTTTGTCGCGCAGTTCTTGAAAAGCCGTTATACAGTCAGAGGAGAAGTTGTACCTACTTTCTTTACGCAATAATTCTAAGAGGGGCTTAGCTATTTTGGAAAACGAGGGTACAAACCGGCGGAAATACGAAAACAGACTACTACTGATTCTTTGGCATCGGATACTGTTTGATATTTTGTATGTGGGTATCTGTTGCTCGAATACCACATGCATTAACTGAATAGCCTAAATATTCAAATTTGTCGTAACCGAACTTGCACTTGTTCCGTTTAAGTTCCAACCCTTTTCCATAAAGCCTTAACAATCAGAATATCATCTAAGTAAATAATCATCTTCCCCATCGTAATCAGGTCTTGGAATATTTCATGCAAGAAACGCTGGAAATTAGCGGGGGCATTTTTTAACCCAAAAGGCATCCATATATACTCATACTGCCCATCTGGTGTCACGAAAGAGATAAATTGTATGGAGCTTTCATCCATTCCCACTTGATGGATATTTCAAGTCGAGTGATGTAAACCATCGTTTACTTCCTAAAAATTCTATGCAATACTCGATAAGTGATAACGGAAAATTATCCCTTATCGTTTTCTTATTCAGTGCCCTGTAATCGATGCACATGCGCAGTTTACCGTTCTTTTTCTTTGCAAGCACAACTGCCGATGCATATGGAGACTTGCTTTGACGAATGATCCCCCTTTCTATTAGGTCTTTTACTTTTTCGCGAACCTCTTTTCGCTCGAATATCGAAAGTGCCTTTAGTGAGTAATGAAATGGTGTATCGTCGGACTTCATTTTATACTGATGAGGCCTACGTTCAATACCTGTCGGATATAGATAGATTTTATCGATTACTGCTTTAAGAGCACTAACCGATTCTCATTCAACCTGTGGCAAACATGACATCTGTCGGAGGAATTAGAACATCGGTTTGGCTGATACTTTTACCATTCGGCGGAGTTTGCAACTACATATTTTTTTTTTATTTGACGATCACGAGTGGTGACAACTACCAATATTATTTTTATCAAAGTCAGAAGTGCCAACGCATGAACTATTCAAAATAAATGGTTTATTGAATTCAAGTTTACAATTAATGGTATCGGAATAAGAAGGCCTAATTTGACTTAAATGAATGTGGAATGTTCTTAAAAAACTGCGCCCCAAAATTAACGGTAGAGTCGTCAGGTTATCTATAAGAAATTTAGGTAGGAAGAAAAGAGAGGTACCGATGTACATTGCTTTTAAATGTTTGCAAGTTATAACGACCAGGAAATACAGAGATCGGCAGGGCATTCCATAAGCGAGTTGTACGGCTCAATGAATCACGATATTTTAGAGTACGTCCGAAAATGGACTTGAGGGTATACTGATGAGTATTTATAGCGAGACGGGTGTTACGGTTGAATTTGAATGTTACCAACTCCGCCTCAGGAACGGATATTTTTGCAGCCAGAGCTTTTATGGCAATCACGAACTCCAGGCACGATTCGGTTGGTAAAATTCTCCGTCGCTCCAGCTGTCGGTAAACATGCCGATGGGTTACTTACTGCCCGAAAATCTCGATGAGGGCCTTCTTCAACTCGACGTAATTTACTATGCCCAAGGTTCCCAAAAACTCCTTCGCTGTCTCCTTGGGCAGCTTGCTTACACCTAAGCACATTTTATCTGGTGTGAAACCGCGTATTGCTGTATACTGCTCAAGTACGTTAATCCAGCTACAGATGTCACAATAGTTCGGCCCCGTGAATGGATTGAGTTTTACATGCGCTAACACCCCGGTGAGGGTAGCAATCATTCCGTGAGCCACCTGCAAGTACTTGGATTTGTTGCTGCAACACAAGCATTTCACGTCGCAGACGAAGTATGTTTATTTGCGCTTGCAGCTTGCTTGCTTCGGCTTCTTGCGGAACGACATCTCCGGGTGGATTACTGGGCGGTTCCCCTTGTGCGTCCTCGAAATGTTCAGCGGATGGTTCTTCGGCTGATTCGGCGGCTAATTCGATGGCTGCACATAGGGGTATTTGCATTCAAAAACCTCTCAAAAATATTTTCTTGTCCTAAAGAAGTGATACTTGCCTGAAACAATTTTAGAATGGTTATTGAGCTTATTTAAGTCAAATTAAGGTATAAATAAAGTATCTTTTATATAATTAGATCTTATTTTATTAATGCCAAAAATTAGTATGGAATGAAATATGTATATATATTAAGTTATTCAGTGGATTCTGCCCAGGATTCTTCTTCATCAATACATTCCTCATCTGGTTTTTCATTTCCACTTTCATTGGATACTCTCTCGTCAAAATTTTGTAAAGATAATGAATTCGGAATCCCCAAAATCAGCATTTCTAGAGCTTCTTTTGTAAATTGTTTAGTTTTTTTAACAGGCAAGGGTCTCAAACTTGTTATGAAAGGATCCGAGCTTAAAAGTAACCTGCAGATAGTATGAAAAACAGAATTATTATATATTTTCGACTGCTAATAATGTTTTTTAAACCTTTTAAGAACATCCATGTTGCACTCTGTCCTAGAAAACTTTTTCACAAAATTTAACCGGTATAACCTGAAATGCTTGTTCCGTGCTTCTGCTGCTTTTTCGGATAGCTGTCCAATCGGTATGAGAGCATTTCGAATAACTTCTGATCCATGCAGGAGAATTTTGTACATCGTTGGAGTCATGGGATGCCACGGATAGAGCTCAACATACAACTTAGCCGTACCATAAGCAAATCCTTCAAATTTTGGAACATCGATTTCAAATCGACTAGAAAGTACTTGTAATACGACTTTTAATCTAAAAATAAGTTGCACATCAACACCAGTTATTTCAGCAACTACTTCCGGATTGTTGAAAAACCTGGGGCTTGTACTGCGATCATTAGTGGTACATCAACAATGAGTCCTAGCCTTGTTTTAAACTTTTCTTGGAGCGCAGTTTTTCTTTCTTTTAGAATAATTTTTTCTGAAAGCGTTCTTAGCTGTCATTTTTTGACGTAATCTTGTAAGCAAGATGAAGAATGCTTTTAAAAATCCGTATCCTGGCATGCAAAATTGACAAACCAAATTTTATCGCATCTTTATCAACTTCTTTTGTTCTGGAAAGATCATTAAAATCTTTCGCAGTTGCTCCACAAATGTAACATTTCATTGTAGATTTAGTGTTAGTTGCTGCGTTGCAAACTTTACCATCGACCATTGTAAAAACTAACGTGTGTTTTACTTCCAATATTCTACCGCCTTCTATGAAAATCTTGTTCAATGTATTTATTTTGGATTCAATATAGGCTATTTCACTTTGCGTAATATCAAAAGTTTCTTTTACAAAACTTATTTTTATTGAACGACAATAGCGTGGCGAGGATGACGTTGGATTTTGCCAAATAATTTTGTTGGTTGAATTGCAAAACAAACGTAAGGGCACAAATGAGCATTGGAAGATGTTTGCATCTGAATCAGAGATGTTTTCAAAATTTTGCTTGAATTGCGTTTGTTGCGAACTATCGCATCCCCATTTTGAAATAAGTTCTAAAAAATTGCACTCGTTTTCATTTAAAGTTTGTAGTACGTCATTCAAATACAACAATAAGCGATCAGCTGTATGGTTTAATAAGTCCTGTAAGTTTATCTTTAGTTAAAGTTTCTATTACAGTATATGACTCAGGGATAGGGTAGCATTGTTTTTTTTTTGCTTTTTGAAGAATACTGTAGCAAGGAAAATTTTTTTTCACTAGTTCTTACTATCTCATACTGCTTTCGAGATAGATTTGCTTCAACGAAAATAGAAAGAGTTTTAAGAGTACATAGTTTCTTATGTTGGAAACTATCGGACAATGCTTTCTTATACCTCTTTGCTATCCTAGGAGAGTCGATGATTTCTTTTAGTACTTTCGAGCTTGCGATTTTCCTGTTTCACGTAGCTTCATTTGAGTAGCAAACGCAAGTTCCTCTGTTTTATTACTATTACGTAAGCTTTGCGTTCTTCTTCTTTTGCTCTGCACACTCAGTTCTGTGAAAGCTTTCGACGGCCGGCCACGTCGATTGAAAATTGGTACCTCAAAAACTCCCTGAAGCCAAATTTCATTTTTTCTTAAAAATCTAACATTTGTCCGTTGTGAACTTAACCATATTAACTTAAAGTCATGCATTAATATAATTAAAAAGATTGTAAGTTGAAACTACTCATAAAAATAAAGTTGAGCTTAGTCTAATACCTTAAACGTCCAATTTTAAGCTTAAAATCTTTAAGTTTTTCCTCCGTGCAAGACGCTTTATTGAGCAAATAGTTCTGAAGGTGATCCAATTTAGCTTCAAAATCATTCCCTTCATACTGATTCATAACATCATATAACTGACTTTTAGTTAAAATACAGAAGCCAGACAATACTTCAATGAAAAAAATTCATTTTATGATAAGCAATTTTCGAATTTTCATTAAACTAGACACACATAAGGGACGATAAAAACTAGAGGTGCAGTTATGGGCAGCAATTTTTTTTTGCTACTGCTTCCTGACATCTAAGCTGATACTAAAAAAGTTACCGAATAACACTGAATTATATAACAAAGGGTCTATTAAAAAAAACATTGCCCACCCACACACATTTCAAATAAATCCAATATCTATTAAATTAAAGCTACAGTAATTACAACATAGAAATAGATTCATAATAAAATACACACCTGCAGCTGATTCTTCCATAGCAAAAAAGACTGTACACAATATTAAAAACAATAAAAACTTAATTATTTAGCAGTGGGATGTTTCACACAAATCAACAGATTTACAATGCAAGCTTAGGATCGATGACTTTCAACTGATGCTGTGGCGAAGTGTGTGCATAAAAACAAAAAAACAAAACCAACGGTTCATTGTTCAATGGGTATTTAACTACAGCTAGGAAAAAAATAATTCTCAACTCTACATTTACGAAACATAGATTTACGAGTATGAGCGGTTTTTCGAGGCAAATACCCCTATGTGGGCTGGTTGATTGGCGACTTCTCTGTTGCGCATTGGCTCTTCCATCAAGGGCCGTTGGATGGTCATCAAAGGCGCCACTGTAGCACTGGGTGGGAATTCGATACACGCTCTCGAAAGTGCATCCACCATCATTTGACGCGATATGCGCGTATTTGACATCTTCGGAAAATTGATTTAAGAAAATTAGTCACTATATTTATTTATTCTTATTTTTCGCGATGATACCCCATACCCGAGTTATAATAACTAATAAGATTTGAATAAAACAGCACGATTCTTTAACAAAATCTTTTTTTATTTTCTTCGCCAATGGCGGCGATCGAGAGAAGAGAACCTTGTCCTTTCCGGAAATACCTACATATTTCAACATGACTGTTCTTATCTTTTTTTTGCTTTGCTTAACTTCCATAGGGCGCTGCTATACTTGAAGTAAATACATTCATGTTTTCTAAATACAACTTGCAGAGGGCGTTGTCATACATACAAAGAATGTTAACATTTAATTTTAATTAGACATTACAAAATATATAGGTGTTTTGATTGATTTCAATTTGAATTGGAAAGATCACATTCAAAACATCATATATGGTATTGGTCTTACGAACAATGTATCATCTGAAACAATTTTGTTCGAAAAAAAATTATTATGGTTTAGCGTAGTCTAAGTTGCAGTACGGTATTGTAAGTTGGGGTGGTTCGTATTTTAGCTCCTACAGAGAGTTGTTGGTAGCCCAAAAACATCTGATACGAATTATTTGCAATAAAGATCGTTATTTTACAAGCATGGCTTTATTTAAAGATTCTACCACTAATACACCTTCACATATTTAAAGTACTAAGAGAATTTTATAATCAAAGCGGAAATATTCCAATCAGATATTCTCTTTTATTTAATCAAAGAGTGAACAATTTTTATTTAGCGTACGCTCCAACTGGCTATAAAGACCATTTTTTAAATTTCTATACCGCTACAGCTTTAATATTGTTTAATATTCTACCATTTTCGGTTCGTTTAACAACTACTTTTACATTATTTCCAAAAAAGGTTAAAGACTGGTTATTAACTGTTGATTTGAATACAATAATATACAATCCTCTCTTAGAACATCTATATGATTACTAACACAAGTCATTCATATGTTTTAAAACCTCAATATGTTCAACTTTTTAATTTATTTTTTCTCTTCTCTTTTCATTTCAGTAAGTAACTTTGTGTATGTATATACAGGGTGTCCCAAAAATCAACGCCAAGACAGAAACGGGTGATAGGTCAAGCGGTGTCGGTTATCACCAAATTATAAAAAAAATCTTAGTAATGTACTCGTACTTTGAAAATTATTGGCATTAAAAAAAAATTGAGAAATCTGACACCCTGTGACCATCTTTCAAGTGCTGTGACCGCAAATCTTTACTTTTCTTCGATTTTTTTGTCGCGTAATCCTAAGTAACTCTCCTGTAAATTACGGTCCAAAATTGAAACATAACTATATCGGTTTTAACTAAAATATTCCTTTTTTCCATCCATGTATCCGAAAATCATTAATCACCCAACTTGAATGATAATGTCCTCAATGAAGCGTTAATCTAGCAAGTGTCATACCATTTTGGAATCCAGACTAAATACGCCATCTTTTAAAGTTTCTGGCCAAAATAGAACAGTACATCTTTTTGTCAGTACAGTCAGTTCAAGTTGGGTGATTAATGATTTTCGGATACATGGATGGACAAAAAGGAATATTTTAGTTAAAACCGTTATAGTTATGTTTCAATTTTGGACCTTAATTTACAGAAGTGTTACTCAGGGTTACGTAACAAAAAAAAATTGAAAAAAAGTAAAAATCGAAAGAAAAGTAAAATTTCCAGCTTGACGTTGATTTTTGGAACACCCTGTATATACATATTTTTTTTTTTAACTTGTTCATTCTAATGGATTCAGATTTAACCATTGTTACCCTTCATCAATTGCATTTTTATAAATTGAGTAGTCGTTCGGCACTAACTTCTGTTACAGAACGAACACCATTTTATTTCATTTTTTTTTCTGTAATTAAAATATAGATTGTAGAAATTGCATTTGTATAAAATGGAAAATGGAGTTAAAAAAAAAAATTGTGAAACTCACAGATCTTATGACGCTTTACAGTATCCACTTTTGTATTGTAAGGGAGTAAACGGATACTTCATTAACATTCCTCAAATAAATCCTATGACAAAAAGTAATATCGGGAGGAAGACCGTATGTTGCAGTGCAACACGCATCCAATCGATGAGGACACAATTTGCATTTGCCGTCGGTAAATACATTTCGCAAAAGCCGTCGGCAAATCAAATGGAATCAACCAATGCAAGCAAGTGCAAAAAAGAAAAAGGGGCAATAAGAATTGCATAGACAAAATTCTATGTGTTTTGTTATTCATTCTCCACCTCCATATCCCACAGGCAATAGGTGTATTGGGACTTTTGCACGCATTAATCAAGAGCACAGCACACATATGCAAGCATGGAAAGAGTGTGCCTGGAAATAGGTCAATGACCGATCTCAGCTGTGATGATACTATGGTTGCATAGTATCAACCAGTGGAGTCGTGTTCCTGGAAGCTTCACACAGCAAGTGGCCAATACCCGATATCAGCCGAGATGACGGTGGTAAGCTCGGAAATCAGCGTAACAACAGATTGCAACATTGAGGAAGCTGATGTGCGGGTTTTGAAGTCAATGGCCACGGCACTACATCAAAGCCAGCGAATGGATAGTTTTCTTCTAGATGTGACTATTTCTATTAGTCAGTGTGTGTGTATTATTAAGAAAATAAAATAAAGATAACAAAGATGAGCAAAAGCAAGGTCTCAAATTTTAGTGATCATATGAAAAGCATTTCAGTAGATTTAGGTGCTGATTTCAAAGCATATTTAAGCTTGGACAAGCTCAATAAATCCATTCATATGAATGAAGCGCGGCTTAAGAATTTAGAGGAATCGTTTCAGCAAGCTAGAGACCTGCATCAAAAGATTATTGCAGCTCCTAGTGACGAAACAAAAACTAAATATATGGAAGAATCAATATTCCATAATTTAAAAGAATTGTACTATAAGTATTCCTCGGAATTAAAAAAAACAGTTGCAATATACTGATATTCAACATCAGGGGTCCCTAAATAGGTCAGTGGGTGGATTTAAGGTTTCGTCTGTTGATCTTAGACTTCCTCCAATTAAGATTCCTACATTTTGTGGTTCTCTTCAAACTTGTTCAGAATTTAAAAGTTTATTTGACAGTCTGGTCATTAAAAATTCTACCATCTCCGATGTTCAAAAACTTCATTACTTAAAGGCTAATTTAAGTGGGGAAGCCGAACGCCTACTTAGAAATACGGCAATCACCGACTGTAATTCTGAGTCAGCATGGGCGACGCTATTCAAACGGTACCAAAACCTGAGGTTTCTTAAAGAAACACAGTTCAATTTGCTTTTTAACCAGCCAGTATTGTCTTACGAATCAGCTAATGGTATTAAATCACTCGTTGACACCACAAACGAAGCTAAACAATCATTAGCAAATCTCAGAGTTCCTGTCAACTCATGGGAAGATGTTCTCATATATCAGACGGTTCAAAAACTTCCACTTCACACGCGCAGTCTATGGGAAGCACACATTTCGTCGTAAGTTGATTATCCAACCTACACCAGGCTGGAAGAATTCTTGCTAATGAGAGCAAGAGCCTTGGGTGTTGTGGGACAAACAACATCCAGTCTCCGCCACGGAAGATCCAAAGGAACAACTACTGGCGTACGTTCGCATAATTCAACGATCCAGAAATGTTCAATGTGTCGGGGTTTTCACTCAATCCGTAATTGTTTTAAATTTAAAGCACTTCATTATAAAAAGCGACAGGACGTTGTAAGGAAACATAAGTTGTCTTATTACTGTCTTTCAAGTTCCCACAACTTGCATAACTGCACAAGCACATTTACCTGCTCCCACTGCAAGCAAAAACATCATTCGTTGCTTCATAGGGAGGATACGTACCCTTCAGTAGCTGAAAAAAACACCACTTCAGCGGCAGATGTCCAGTCACTTGCCCCCGTTGAGTTCTCTTCCGCGGTACCCTTTCAGATCCAATCTACAGATGGTCAAACAAATTCAGCTAAAATAGCCTCAGCACTCAACACATACATTGCTGAAAGCAGTAAGTTCTTCTGGCTACAGCGCTCATTAAGGTTTATGCGACCACGGGCCAACCCTTGATGCTGCGAGCCTTATTAGATCCTGGATCGGAGGCCTCCTTCATAACAGAGTCTGCGGTGCAAATGTTAAACCTCAAAAGAGAAAGGAATATCGTTTCCGTTCTTGGCGTTGGAGAAAAAAAAATGAGTGTATCAAAGAACAAAGTTTCGCTAGTGATCCACTCCAATACCAACCCAAATTATAAATTACAACTTCAAGCCTTGGTCTTACCCAAACTCACCGCTAGTCTTCCCATGCGTTATATCCCCTGCGATGACTGGAGTCATCTCCAAAGCATGGAGCTAGCAGATCCTACTTACAATAGGCCAAGTAAAATTGATATACTGCTAGGCAGTGATATATATCCGTCAATACTTCTTGATGGAATTGTGAAAGGACCACCCGGTACCCTTCTGGACCAAAGAACAGAACTTGGATGGGTACTCTCTGGTGGCGTCTTTCAAACCCAGTCGGTGGTAACTTCGTTTCACACTATGACCGAAAATCCGCAACTGGACATCCTTCTAAAGAAATTTTGGGAGTTAGAGGAAATGGAAGAAAAGAAAATGTTAACCCTAGAAGAACAAAGGTGCGAAACGCACTTCTGCAGAACTCATCAACGACAAGCTGACGGAAAATATATAGTTCAGCTTCCGTTAAAAGAGGGAACACCTCCTGCATTAGGTATCTCTCAGAACTCAGCGCTTTTTAGGTTCCTGCAGGTGGAAAAAAGATTCAAATCCAATCCAGCATTTCTGGAGAAATACAAAGCGGTGTTTGAAGAATACAAGGATTTAGGTAGAAGTAAGCCTCAAGTCTCTTCCAAATTCTCACAACATCATTCCACACCATACTGTGATCAAAGAAGCAAGCTCCCTAACCAAGCTTCGTATAGTTTTGGACGCCTCATGCAAAATTTCAGATGGGACTTCTCTAAATGATCATTTGTTAGCAGGCCTGAAGTTGCAAGACGATATCCTTAATCACATCGCTCGTTTTCGTCAGCGTAAAATAGGTTTTGTAGCTGATATTAGTAAGATGTAGAGGCAAATTTGGATTGCTCCCAAAGATTCTGCCTACCAGCTTGTTTTATGGAGAGAGAAGGATGGAGAAGAAATCAGAACTTTCTTAATAATTTTTACGTCGATGACGTAATTTATGGCGCAAACTCAGTGGAAGAGGCTTTGGAAATGCAACACCAGCTAGTGAGCAATGCTGAACCGTGGTGGTTTTCCATTAAGAAAGTGGGCAAGTAATAGCGAGAAATTGTTGCAAGCTATACCGATTGACGAAAGAGAGATACAAATACCCCTATCATTCGATGAAGAAAAGGCAATCCAAACACTTGGTATACAATGGCACCCCGGAAAAGAAATCTTCCCCTTTGACATACATCTCCCAAATCAAAAGAAGACTACGAAAAGGACAATCCTATCCGATATCGCTCGCCTGTATGACCCAATGGGTTGGATCTCTCCTTGTGTGATAACCAGTAAAATCCTTATTCAAGAACTTTGGAAACAGCATCAAACTTGGGATAGTGAACTTCCATAGACCATAATTTCGGCATGGCACAATCTTAAGACAGATGGCTAGGTATTACTCCAAACAGTCGTCTCAAAATCCACGGATTCTGCGATGCCTTTGAAAAGGCCTACGCTGCAGCAATCTATGTTCGTAGTATTAAACAAGACTTCATAAATATAAATTTGATTCTTTCTAAAACCAGAGTAGCACCACTGAAGAAGAAATCACTGGTGCGGCTAGAATTGTGTGGAGTCTTACTTCTGGCGCAGTTATTAGTGCGCACTGTGAAAACAATGGGCATCAGAAATGAAAAAGTATACGCTTGGTGTGATTCTCAAATTGCGCTTGCATGGATCAAGTCACCTCCATATACGCGAACTACATTTGTGGCACATAGAGTTGCCGAAATTCAAGATCTCACAGATCCGAACTGCTGGAACTACATCGCTTCAAAGGAAAATCCAGCCGATGTTGCCTCTAGAGGAATTTCACCAAGGGATCTAGTTAATCATAGCCAATGGTGGCATGGCCAGACTTTTTAAAAACTGTTGATGAAAGCAATTACCAATTGATAGACATACCGAAAACTGATTTAGAAAAGAAATCATCGAAAAGTTCAATATCAAGTAGTAACTTTATAAAAGCAAGTTACCAAATGCGAAATATTTTCCACCTCTGTGTTCATTTTACAATGATATTTATTGTCTACGATTTATTAGATATCTGAGAGGGTACAGATCCACGCCTTGTACTGGACTTCTTACGGTGGAAGAAATTGCCCTAACACGAATAACACTTTTTTTTTTTTTTTTTTTTTTTTTTTTTTTTACCAGGTTTTAGGACGTTGGGACAACGCGTTGTCCATCAAGTGGCCCTTGTGAAGCAGCCGGTAATTTTAATACCGCAACTAAGTAGAACTTATCAAGCAGTTTTTATTTCTTAAGTTAATCACGATTGGTAGGACACTTTCCAATGAAAGACCCTACATATTCCGCTTTCTTAATGCGGTTTCAATTTATCGCGCAAGGTCCAACGGTTTAGTTCGTTGAAGACGGCGTAGTATGTTTCGTTCGTCCAAGATTTCTAGGACTGTATTGTTGATATGGCCGCTTAACCGGACTTTATGTTTTCGTGCGCAGTTCCTGACTTCATCTTCCACGAAAGGAACTCCGAGGTCTCGATGCAGGTCATTATTTCTTATAAACCATGGAGCACGCACAAATTGTCGTAGCACTTTATTTTCAAAAGTTTGTATTATATTTATATTTGATTTCTTAGTACAACCCCAGAGTTGTATACCATAGGTCCACACCGGCTTTAGCACTTGCTTATAAAGAAGCAACTTGTTTTCTAAGCTTAGCTTGGAATATTTACCAAGTAGCCAGTACATTTCTTTGTATTTGGCCTCTAGTTCTTTTCGTTTCTTTTTAACATGCGTTTTCAATTTAAGCTTCGCGTCAAGTGTCATTCCCAAATACTTAGCTTCGTTTGCAAAGGGGATACGCACCGAGTTTATAGAAATGGGCAAGTGATTTATCTTTCTGTAGGTGAAGTCAACATGTACAGATTTTGTCTCATTAAGGGTAATTCGCCAGATCTTTGTCCACTCGTAGACTTTATTTAAAGCAGTCTGAAGTTTCGCCGTTGAGTCTTCTATTGATTCTCCAACCGCTAAGATAGCGGTGTCGTCAGCAAAAGTAGCGAGAACAGTATCCTCGACGTGTGGTATATCTCTCGTATATAAAAGGTACAACAGTGGGCCCAGTACGCTTCCCTGCGGTACTCCGGCTAGGATATCTTTAAATTTCGAAACATCATTTCCGTATCGAACGCGAAAAATTCTATTTTCAAAATAGCTTGTCAATATATTATAAAGCTTTAATGGCAAAATTCGTCGCAGTTTGAACTTCAAACCTTCATGCCATACTTTGTCAAAAGCTTGTGAGACGTCAAGAAATACGCTCGAACAAATCTTTTTTTCTTCCAGGGATTTTTCAATTACATCAGTAATTCTATGCACCTGATCAATTGTTGAATGCTTAGTCCGAAATCCAAATTGATGGTCGGAAATAAGATTTTGGTTTTCGATAATTGGGAGAAGACGTTTTAGCAAAATCCTCTCAAAGATTTTCGACAGGATCGGTAGAAGAGAAATGGGTCTGTATGATTTTTTATCGTTTGGAGGTTTTCCTGGTTTTAGTACCATAATGACTTCAGCAACTTTCCACTGACTTGGCACGTATTCAAGCCTCAGAGCTGCGTTAATAATGTGTAAGAGCTTTATAAGTGCTTTTTGAGGTAGCATTTTCAGAACTTCTCCGGTAATAAGGTCATACCCCGGAGCCTTCTTTGGTTTTAATTTCCTTATTACAGTTTTAATTTCAGCAAGAGTTGCATTTGTCATTACAAAATTACTATATGCTATTTCTAAAGAACTGGTGTCGGGTACCAGTGTTGGACCGTCGGAGGGCTTGAAAATTTCTTCAAGATAGTCGGCAAAAACCTCCGCTTTTTCCTTATCCCCCTTAGCCCATTCGTTATTACCGACCTTGATTGGTGGCGCGGGGATTTTGGGCCTTTTTAAGCATTTTAAAGCTTTCCAAAGCGAGTAATTTGTTTCTTTTCCTGCCGTCAGGTTTTGAACATATGTATTTACTTCGGAATTTCTGTAACTTTTAAGAGTCTCCTTGAGCAGATTACAGAGCCTGTTTAGGCGTGTTTTATCCTGCGGCGCTCGAGTTGTTTGCCATCTTTTGCGAGCTTTTCTTTTTTCTCTTATCATATCTTTTACCTCAGGCGGGTAGTTTAAGTTACGTTTAGCCGTGCTTTTTCGTTGACAAGGTGTATTGTTCCACGCAGCACATTGGACTATTTCAACGAAAGAATCCACTTCGATTTCGAGTTCAAGTGCTGCTTTAAGTGAAACGTCTAGTTCTAGGTTATTATTAATCTCATTTCTGAATCCTTCCCAATTAGTATTTCGTCCAGTTAGTCTTAATGGTCCTTGTTTTTTAATAAACGTGTCGTTCATTGTCAGTATGACTGGAGAATGATCGGAGGAAAGATCGAAGCTTTCATCAACGTTTATATCCGAGTTACGAATTCCTTTAACAACGAAGAAATCGACAAGATCGGGTATTTTCGTTGTATCTGTTGGCCAATAAGTCGGCTTGCCCGTTGAATAGAAGTCACAATTGTGTTCCATACATGCTTTATAGAGTATTTTACCCTTTTGGGAGACACATCTTGATCCCCAAAAAGTGTGTTTGGCATTGAAATCACCGCCAATCATAAAAGCCGATCCAAGAGAATTGAATATATTTTTAAATATATGTTTTGAAGGCGTAAATCGTGGAGGACAGTAGATGGCTGAAATAGTAAAGGAGTTCCGTACCAATTTTACGCGCACCGCAATTAGTTGTACAAACTCGAACTCTACTTTTATATCTTCGTTGTGCTCAAGAGACTCTTTAATGTATACAGAGGATCCGCCTCTCGCGTTTCCCGAAGGGTGATACGCGTAGTAATCTTTAAAACCTCTAATTTTTGCAGATGACCCATTTTTCAAGTGGGTTTCGGAAATCAAACAAACGTCAATGTCGTTTTTCCTTAGGAATAACTCAAGTTCATAAAGTTTTTCTAAGATTCCGTTTGCATTCCAGGTGAGTACGTTTAATTTTTCCCTTTTCATTTTTTAGGCGAAGGACGTTTTTTATTGAACCTATTTTCAAACTTCTTTAGCTTATCTAAAATAAGTTCATTGATTTTGTTTTGCTGCTCAAGCTGCGCGAGAATAACGGAAAATACTTGGGAAGCAGGATCTCCGGAATCTTTTGCCTTTAGCTTGGTAGCTTCAGCGTATGTAAGTTTTTCCGATGCTTTCTTTTCAACACTGGAATCAATCACTTTCGCCTTGGCGTTTTTAACGATATTTTGAGCAGATCCCGATGTTTTTTCTTTAGTTTTGGGCTTCTCTTTTTGTGGCTTAAACAACTTGTCACGTCTATTTTGCAACTCCTTTGCTACTTCACAGCCACGGAAATTTGCTACGTGTTTACCCCTGCAGTTAACACAAGTCGGAGGGGTTTGTTTGCTTACGTTGCATTCATGTTATTGTTGCCATTTTTCTTCGATTCAACTCCCTTTGCTTCACGTTGAGAGACGATTTTGGGAGAAGACGCAGCTTTACGCTTTTTTCCGGGACGTTTTTGCAAGATCCAGTCGGTTTCTCGACCTAGCTCTTCTTCATCTGTTTCGTAGATATTTTTAACAGATTCAATAGACATAACGTCGCTGTTTGACTTTTCCTTGGTTTTCAGTTTTTCCAGTTCTTTTTTAAGATCTTCGCATATCGCTTCCATTTTGGTTAGCCTAGTACGAAGTTCGGTATTTTCGTCTTTCAGGCTATTTATTTTCGCTGAAGTCCATTCTTCGCAAGACGACGTTTTTGGTGTCGTTGGACTTCTTTTGTTGTTTTCTTGTTTTGGAGATCTAGGTGGTGGAGATCTCGAAACCCGTGAACTTTTTCCGAACGGGTTGATAAGATGCAATAATTGGCTCGCCCCAGAATCCATCGAGCCGACCTCCGTAGAGGGTGGATTTTCCAGCATAGCTGGTCTGCCACCTGGGGTAATAATTCCATTTGTTTTACTCATTGCATATTTGGTATACACTTCGCGCTCGGTATACGGAGGGTGCATTTTAGTCGCCTCTTACGACAGGCATGCATACCTCGGGTATATTCTAACCCCTACCCGAAGGGGTAACGAATAACACTGATGGCTTTCGTTCAAATGAAATCGTTTACCGACGATATCAGAAAGATATCCAACAAGCATCCTGTCAACAAGGCGAGTAAATTGGCAAGACTGTCGCCTTTCATAGACGAAAAGGGGGTTATCCGCGTTGGAGGCCGACTAAAGAATGCGAATCTGCCATATTCACATCGTCATCCTATTATTCTGCCTGTGAAAAATGCACTGACCAATTTAATAATTCACTACATTCATATGAAAACGTTGCACGGTGGACAGCAGCTAATGATGGCAAGCATACGAAGTGAATACTGGATTTTGAATTTAAAAGCAAATGTCAAGAGCTGTATTCACCACTGTCTCAAATCCTATAGGCATAAGGCAACTCAGATGCAGCAGAAGATGGGAAACTTACCAGCGCTCAGAGTCAACCAAGCTCGTCCATTTCAAACCGGTGTATGGAAAACTAATGCCATAGGACGTGTATATACGGTACATCCTAATAATTCAGAGTGTTTTTATCTCCGCATACTGCTTCACCATAACGGAGTATCTCAATGCAGCTACAAAACTACTTGCAAGGCTTTAGGAATGATAGAAAATGATACACATTTAAATGTGACGCTACGCTTTCTCGATCACCGACATCTTTGCGATATCTTTTCGCTATTATTTTGGTTTCTTGTCTTGTCTCCGAACCACTAAGTCTTTGGCAGCAGTTCAGAAATCAGTCCTTCATAGACCTCCGTGAAGAATAGACGTGTCTCGACTTTCAAAGTGAAAAAGTAAATTAGCAAGTAAATACTTATAAAAGTGAATTAGGAACATTTTGGCCAAGTGCATCGGTGACCTAGTGGTAGTGGTGTCGGCCGATACGGCAGGGGTCGTGTGTTCGATTGCCCGAAAAATAATAACTTTAAAAGTTTAAATAAGTCAAATAAAATAAAGTACGAAAGAGCGATCGTACCGATGAGTGATGGCAAGCGGTCCGATACTCCAATAGCGGGACCAGCAGATAACATGGTGTCATCGGAAAATGGTGCGAGGAAGAGGAGGAGGAGGCTGAATTCATCACCGAAGCTTGTAAAGCGCCACTCCCTAACAACTTATACTGAAAAGCTGCCAAGTAGAGTAAGGGAAGGGGCGCCAACAACGTCAACAAAGGCGGCAGCTGATGCAGACCACGACGAAGACCCATGCGTGTCTGATGGTGGAGAAGACCGCTACATGGGTAGTTTGAATACCTTCCAATCTCTGATGGCTACTGAGTCAGAGGATGAAGAGGAAGAAGTACATGCAATAAATAGCTGCATTAAAGAGCTGCAAAAGAGAAAGGAATATCGTTTCCGTTCTTGGCGTTGGAGAAACAAAAATGAGTGTATCAAAGTACAAAGTTTCGCTAGTGATCCACTCCAATACCAACCCAATTTATAAATTACAACTTCAAGCCTTGGTCTTACCCAAACTCACCGCTAGTCTTCCCATGCGTTATATCCCCTGCGATGACTGGAGTCATCTCCAAAGCATGGAGCTAGCAGATCCTACTTACAATAGGCCAAGTAAAATTGATATACTGCTAGGCAGTGATATATATCCGTCAATACTTCTTGATGGAATTGTGAAAGGACCACCCGGTACCCTTATGGCCCAAAGAACCGAACTTGGATGGGTACTCTCTGGTGGCGTCTTTCAAACCCAGTCGGTGGTAACTTCGTTTAACACTATGACCGAAAATCCGCAACTGGACATTCTTCTAAAGAAATTTTGGGAGTTAGAGGAAATGGAATAAAAGAAAATGTTAACCCTAGAAGAACAAAGGTGCGAAACGCACTTCTGTAGAACCCATCAACGACAAGCTGACGGAAAATATATAGTTCAGTTTCCGTTAAAAGAGGGAACACCTCCTGCATTAGGTATCTCTCAGAACTCAGCGCTTTTTAGGTTCCTGCAGGTGGAAAAAAGATTCAAATCCAATCCAGCATTTCTGGAGAAATACAAAGCGGTGTTTGAAGAATACAAGGATCTAGGTAGAAGTAAGCCTCAAGTCTCTTCCAAATTCTCACTACATCGTTCCACACCATACTGTGATCAAAGAAGCAAGCTCCCTAACCAAGCTTCGTATAGTTTTGGACGCCTCATGCAAAATTTCAGATGGGACTTCTCTAAATGATAATTTGTTAGCAGGCCTGAAGTTGCAAGACGATATCCTTAATCACATCGCTCGTTTTCGTCAGAATAAAATAGGTTTTGTAGCTGATATTAGTAAGATGTATAGGCAAATTTGGATTGCTCCAAAAAATTCTGCCTACCAGCTTGTTTTATGGAGAGAGAAGAATGGAGAAGAAATCAGAACTTGCAGGCTAAAAACAGTTACGTTTGGCACCACCTCGGCGCCAGTTTAGGAATTTGCACACTCCAGCAGCAAAAAGTACTAGCTATTAGAAACAAACAAGTGGAGAGAAGACAAAATGAGGTACAACAACAACTCCAGATTTCTAAGGAACAGCCCACAAATAGCGAGGCTAAACAGAAATAACAGCCGCTACAACAACAACAAAAATCACAACCGCAGCAACAACAACAACACAAGTCCCAGAAACAACATCAGCAGCAGCAAATACGGCCCCACCAACAGCAACAGCAACAACATCAGCAGACGCAGCAACAACAACAACAACCACCACCGGAATCAACTAAGCAGCGGGTACCTCCAATCAACACTTTTAAGATGGAGTTTAAAGAAACAATTGAACTATATAAGTCGGCCATAGGAAATAATTTTTACATTAACAGACTTAGTTTAGATAGGCATGCGATCTTCTACCGCGAGCATCGAACTTGTCGAGTTGTAGAGGCTGAGTAGGGTCAATGAATCTCGAGAAGAAATTCTCCAGACGAGTCCTGAAACCAAAGGATGCTCCTCCCCCCCTCTCCAACTCCCAAAGCACTCCATCATTCCCCTGGGCTGGATCAAGGTGTTATACGACCCGTGCCGAAGATCAACGTGGCTGAGGGGCCAGTATCTCCAAAAATAGCTCAGTCGCGAACGGAGTATCCGAATACCTGGCGACCTCCGGATTAGCTAGCCTTATCTGTATACAGCGGATCTCTGTACAGATGGACACCCCTTTCTCCGCTACTCGTGGGACAATTAATGGAAAATAACCAAAAAACAAAAACCGAGGCCGGTACTCCTTCAATACCAGGCGGTGGAACGGTGACTACACCGACTACCGGCAAGGCTCCTACATTGCCGAGAGGAGGCAAAACTGTGGCAGGCCATGGTGCGCCATCCTCTAAAGGCAAACGGAACGAGCCAAAAAATAAGAATTCAGGAAGTGTTAGGACTGTGGCAAGCCATGGTCCTATCACTTCCTCCACCCCTAGCAGCAGCAAGTTTGTGGCAGGCCACGGACTTGTCGCGGCTACCAAAACTCCTTCAGGGAGTGTTAGGACTGTGGCAAGCCATGGTGGCAAGAAATGCTTCACGCATCATCAAAACTTTCGGATCCATTCCGGAGGTTGAGAGAAGTGCGGAAATAAAGAGAAAGGTTGAGTGGGCTAAAAACATCCTAAAAGACGGATTTCCCACTGCTTCCACTGCTCCCAAAACGTCAAAAGACTCCTCTAAGCGCCAGAGATCATTGGAGGAAACCGTACCGGTTTCCAAGAGGCCCAAAACACACAGTTCTACAACCCCTGGGCCATCCAACAGCAGATCTCTGAGGTCTTATAACGAAGTCCTAAAGGACGCATTGGTGATCGCGGTGATCGACAGGAGCGATACCGACGGTTCCATTACATCGGAACGGTGGCAATTGGTCAAGCTGAAGCTCTCGAGGAACTTATTGGCCATCATGCGGGAAAACCCAGGACCACCTCCTATCACAAGCGACGCTGGCTGGCACCAAGGCCATGTCAAGCTCATCGCTTGCTCCAACCAGAGATCTCTCGATCTCTTCACCAAGGCCATCGATGGTTTAGGAGAGATTTGGCCAGGTGCAAAACTCGAGGTCGTATCTAAGGAAGACATTCCTAGTAGACCTCGAACTCGTACCTGGATTCTAGCCGAACCCTCTCTCCAGAAAGTGTTCTGGAAATCATCCGGCTCAGCAACCCGACTCTTCCGACTCATGACTGGAAAGTCGCGAAACTGGAGGAACTAAGGGGTTCTTATAGATGCGCGTTAATTGTGATTAATAAGGAATCCCTTAATCCTCTGGCGCAGACGAAATGCATGATTCGGTTCGGATTCGAGTTCATTCATTTAAGGGTCTACAAAAAGGATGAGCTGGATGCTGATAAGCAACCTCCTCCTCCTTTAACAGCTGACATCACAACCTTGGATCTTGGAGCGTCGATATCCTTTCCAGAATTGGATAGCGACGACTGCAATCTGTCCGAGGTGACTACGAAGCCGTCGGTCTCCTCTTCTGACACACTGTCGGAAATGGAAACCGATGACGAAGCAATTAGAGGTTCTACACGATCAGAGATAGAAGATGAGCTCTTGGGCACATCTTCAGAATCGGAGGACCTCAACAACACCGTGGTGGAGGCGACTCTGGAAGACTGTAGCAATGATAAGGTTTCTCCAGATTAATCTCCACCACTCAAAAAAGGCTTCGGCCGCACTCATTCTGCGTCTTTCCAAAAACGCAGAAGACATAATCCTAATCCAGGAACCATGGATTGCAGAAGGCGTGGTTCGTGGACTTAGGACACCCACATACGCTCCGCTCTATACAAGAGACAAAGGTAAGATTAGAACTTGTATATTAGTGAAACGTAGCCTTAATGTATTTCTACTTCCCAACCTCAGTGACCCCGACCTAACCCTTGCCAGACTAGAGACTGCCAAAGGCTCTTACTGGCTGGCATCGGCTTACCTTGGCCACGACCAAGTGGGCCCTCTCCCTGGTGATAACCTAGAAAGGGTGGTACTGGAAGCGGGAAGGCAAAAAATCGGATGCGACGCTAACGCACATCATACGGTATGGGGCAGTACCGACATCAATGATAGAGGTGAGTCACTTTTAGACTATATTTTAAGTACTAACCTCTTAATTTGCAATATTTGCAATGAGCCCACTTTTATAACAAAAAACCGACAAGAAGTATTAGATATTACTCTTGTATCCGACAGCATCACCCAAAGGCTAACAAACTGGATGGTATCGTCTGAACACTCCTTTTCAGACC
The DNA here is from genome assembly GCA_949129095.1 of Volucella bombylans. Classification (NCBI taxonomy): domain Eukaryota; kingdom Metazoa; phylum Arthropoda; class Insecta; order Diptera; family Syrphidae; genus Volucella; species Volucella bombylans. Next base: position 213,291,783 of record OX422140.1, read on the forward strand.
ATAGATACATCCAATTCAGTCTGAGTAATGCACCCCTCCGCCAACCAGCTTTCCGGAACTACCGGAAAACTGAAACTCTCCCCTTCTCTGGAACTTAGTAGTTAACTAACTACTGATATACCTGGAAGCGGGTGGTAGCAGAGTGATTGCCTATGCGGATGACGTTGCCATAGCCGTCTCAGGAAAGCATCTAAATACCATTAAATAACTCCTCCAAGTAAATCTCAACAGATTAACCCGCTGGGCAGATCGCTGTGGATTGGGAATAAACCCCCATAAAACTGATATTGTCCTCTTTTCTAGGAAATATAAAATTCCAATCATAGACCCTCCTTCAATAAACGGTACCAGTTTAGTTTTCTCCGATACAACGAAATATCTGGGTCTCATTTTTGATAGGAAACTAAACTGGAAACTTAACATTCAAGAAAGAGTCAATAAAGCTACAATAGCCTTATTCTCTTGCAAAATAGTGGAGCCTTGCGGTCTACCCCTTCTGCGGCATTAGATATTCTGCTTCACTTGACACCCCTCGACATTTTTAGCAAGCAAGTAGCTGCGACTAAAGCTGTTCGCCTTAAAGCGACTAAGCAGTGGACAAATAATTCATTTGGCCACGCCAATATTCTAAATACATTAGGAATCCTCACAGAGAACATCGATTACACCATACCTGAACTTTGGTTTGACAAAAACTTCCATGTAAGCTTCCCCTCTAGATCATTCTGGGAGGAGGATGCTTTCGTGGAGGACAAGTCAATCCATCTCTACACAGATGGATCTAAAACCGATAGCGGAGTTGGTGGCGGTGTTTTCTCAGATAAGCTAAATCTAAGCCTCTCTTTCCGCCTTCCAAATCACTGTAGCGTGTTCCAGGCGGAAATTTTGGCGATTAAAGAAGCTCTGTCCTGGCTGAAGAAAAACGTGATATCTGCAAAGGATATCCGCCATCAAGTCCCTGGACTCGGTCTCATTATATTCTAAAACCGCCCTTGAATGCCGATCATCTCTTATGGAGATGGCAGAGCACTTCAACATTCACCTTTGTTGGGTGCCGGGCCACAGAGACATTCCAGGGAACTGCAGAGCCGATGAACTCGCCAAAATTGGAACCACTCTACCTATCCTACCGGACAAAGGTAGTATAGGTATACCAATCGCTACGTGCAAACTAACACTAAAGCTAGATGCCAATAAAAGAACAGACCTTAGGTGGACTGCTGGACAAACATGTCTAGCGACCAAACAGATCTGGCCAAGGCTGGATCTGAGTCGATCTAAGTGTCTGATCCTTTTAGATAGGAAACATCTCAGCGCCATAATAGGTGTCATTACCGGACACTGCCTCATAGGCAAGTACGCAAGAAGGCTTGGCGCTTTTACTAACGATTTCTGTAGAAGCTGCATGGACGAGGAAGAGGAGGAGACAATCTCCCACCTACTCTGCACATGCCCAGCTCTCTCTCAGAGAAGGAAGCTTCATCCAGGAGCTTTCTTCTAACAACGACCTAAACGATCTAGAAAAATAAGACGTTAACAGTCTCCTACGCATTATTATAAGCTCAAACTGGTTCCACTAGTAAGAAGATCATAGATCCACGTGGCATCACAATGGGCCAATAGGCCTAAGTGGGTTGGTATCTCCAACAGCCACTCTTACCTAACCTAACCTAGGCATGCGATCCACTGCAATTCAGTGGAGCGCTATTATAAAATCAAAAAATTACTGAAGGATTCGACGACGGAGTTCTTCTCCTACACCCCGAAGGGGGACAAGCTGCAAACAATACTGCTGAGGAGGTTAGAACCGTCGACTGATCCGGAGGAGCTCCTTGCACTGCTGAAAGAGAAGAAGTGGGAAGGGCTCCAATTCGTGGGGGTCAAGCCTTTCACCAGAGCCAGAGCCAAAAGGGAGAAGCGGCAACCGCCGATTTTCCTGGTCCAGCTAAGTCCCACCAGCAATCTGGATGGTCTAAGGAGTACTAAAGTCCTGGACTACCAGGTTGTACACTGGGAGAAATTAAAGAGGAGCGAAAACATTTTACAATGTGTTCGCTGCCAAAGGCTCGGGCACGCCGCGTCGAACTGCGAAATGCAGCCTCGATGCGTAAATTACGGAAAGAACTACAAGGAATGCGCTCTGGGTAAGGACGGAGCGTCTGATAAAAGTCAACTCTCTTGTGCTTTATGTAGGAACACGCAAATTATCGGGGTTGTCCCAAATTCCAGTATATCAAAAGAATAAATCTGGCGCGGCAGCAGAAAGTGGAAGTAAAATGTCCGACCGTGCATTTGCAAACTCCAGCCGTTACTCCCCATGTTACCTACGTCGAAATGGCGGCAGGGAGGGGAAATACGGTACAGCAAGCGAAGGTTGCTTCTCAGAGCACTGGAACCAGTACCTGACATGCTAGCTATCTTGCTCTCTATCCAGGGGCAGATGGCTCAGCTACAACGTCATTTAACTGAACAGACCGCGCGGGTGGATCAAGTATGGTGCTGGAAGCATGCATCGTGTATATCCCTCTCCGTAGTGGAAAGCGGTTGTACATGGTGTCTGTCTATGCACCTAAGGCTAGTCAATCCACCTTATTTATCTCAGAGCTCGAGACACTTTTTCGATTCCTGAGGCTGGAATTGGAAGACAACTATTTTATTATAGGCGGAGATTTCAACGCCAAACATAGTGATTGGGGAAATAATACACCAAATACTAGAGGGAACCTACTATTCAATTGGTGGGGTCAGCACAGTATAATGTATCGACGTGGGCTTAAGGCGACGGATAGTCCGTCGTTTCCCAAACACGGGTCCTATTTGGGTCTCCTGCTGTTGGACTCACGAATAAAACTAACGTGCACTAACCAGTAAATTACAAACTGTCTACGCACTTTCGTGTATGACAGTGGCCATTGCAGTATCAGCACCGAAATAACTATTCCAAACGAAATGCAGAATTGGATGATTTAGGCATTCCTACAATTATAGTAGGGTGCGTTGGACACATTTCACCAAAACACTGACGAGAGCACTCTCCTTGAATTCGCTCTACCAACCGTCCAACAGAAATCTGTCAAACGAGGAGATTGACAGGTATCTAAAACTAATGGACGAGACAATTAAACGAACAATGGACAAAACGATACCGTGATATCAACACACTGACGAAGAAGACTTATTCTGCAACGCAACTATTGACGCACTGCACCGACATAAAAGTAGACTGCTCTCAAGACTAAAAACCTTGTACAGACGGTTTACTGACAGACATAACCCGTAGATCATGACACTGAAGTCGTCGATTAAAAACCTCCAAACATTAATATGTTCCCGTAAATAAATAAAATATTTCTGAGAAAAAAATCAAAACCACCTTTAGTGTCTTAAAATCGCCCGAACGACGAACAACGAACAAATACTGGTACCAGCGGGCATAGATCCAAATGAGGCTATTGATGATGACAGCTTCTTTGTGATCGAGGATCCGCAGGAGCAGGTAGAGGCTATAGTAACGACTTTCCAGGAAGTGTACAAGACGAATGTTATCATTGGCCCGAACCACGATCTCGAATCGAGTCCTTGTGCACAATTTCTACCTTCGAAATGAAATTGTGAATTGGCGATTCGAGAGCTCGGGTTTCACCCAGTTCAGTGATGAAAATATGGCAAATAATGCCATCACCAACGATAGGGTACTACCCCCGTTCATTTATAAGGAAGAGTTCCAAACGATCTTCGATTCACTTCGAAGTAAGAAATCAGCGGGAACCGATGAAATACCGAACATTGTGCTTCGACATCTCCCTCTAGAAGCGGTGAACATTTATACCTCCCTGTTTAATAATGCAATAAATAATGCACATTTTGGAAAACTGCGGTGGTACATCCCATCCCCAAAAGGGATAAAGACACTTCCAATTCGGCGAATCTCCGCTCGATCAGTCTTCTCCCAAACATCAGAAGGTTTTCGAGAAGGTAATCAATAGAGTCCTGACCAAGTGGGTTGAGGACAAACATATACTCGTAGTTCCAGATAATCAGTTCGGTTTCAAGGCGGGGCATGATATCATTCATGCTGCGTCGAAACTGGGTTCTGATATCCAATGGAACAAAGGCAAGAACCAGATCACTGGTACCTGCCTGATTGACTTGGAGAAAGCCTTTGATACCGTATGGTTAGAATGACTCTTTTTCAGGCTTGACAGGGTGGGCATTAGTAAACCACTGCTGTATATTCTTTTTGATAGTAGACAGTTTATCATGAAGAATGGCGATGTGACTTCTGCTGGAACATTTAACATTAAAAACGGTCTGCAACAAGGTTCGGTAAATTCGCCGATCCTGTTCAACATTTACACGAGTGATCTGATAGGTTCACTTCACCATGCCATTGCGTACACAGACGACATAATCGCGTACAGATCAGGTCCAAAGATTGATGTCATTAACATACTTTTGCAGCGTGACTTCGACAAAATTAAGCGATATTGCGATGACTGGAAGTTGAAAATCAACTTTCAGAAGTCGTAAACCATTCTGTTTAGGACGCCTTTGTCTGGGGCCTTTAGGGATACCCGAAAGAATTGGCGAAAGTTCTCGATCGTGGGGCAGCACGGGCAGCCAATTGCTTGTCTAAATGTAATCAGATACCTTGGGATCTAGCTAGATCAATTTCTGTATTTTAACAAACATATAGAGGTTGCTCTGGCCACAGCCAGCGGTGCTTTTGCCCTTACAAAGAGACTGTTTTATAACAGCAAACTCGATGCTAGGGTGAAGGTAATCTGCTACATGGCCCTTATCAGGCCCATGTTTGTATTTGGATGTCCCGGGTGGTTCAACGTGAGAGCAAGTTTATTGGAAAAGATTCGGGTGTTTGAGAGGGCTTGTCTTAGGACTTGTCTTCGCTTATACAGAACACCAGTGTCTGAGTACAAAAAGTTCTATCGTAATGAGGTCTTATACAATAGGGCGAACCTAATAAGAGTGGAAAATTTCGTCATTAAGTTGACTCGAAGGCACTTTCCAAGAGCAATGACCTCATCGAACAACCTGATCTCTGGGGCTTAATACCCCAATTATATGTATCACGAGAGAGTTCGCTTTGACGGCTTTATTCCTCCAGAAGCGTTCCTCTATCTAGAAAGTAAAGGTCTGATCCAGGACAGATTGGCGGTGCCGTTAATCTTGCATGTCGCTCGAACAGCTGCGGACAGGCGACTTAACTACGACATAGACGTCGCACATGGCAGTGCGGAGCGTCTCCGGTTCAGTAGGTCGGTAGGGACATGAGGAATGTTGCTCAGCAGCACCAGCAATTTTGGTGGCTAGTTGAAGGGGAGGATGCTTCGTAGTCGAACGCCTCCAGTGATAGATAGCGTCATCTGAGGCCAAATTTTTTTTAGCCATGGCCGGCTTACATAGTTTTAGGTAGGTTTAAGTTAGTTTTAGGAAAAAAAAATATATAAAAACAAAAAAAAAATATATATTTATATATTAAGTATATATGTATTATGTATATATATATATATGTATTCTGTATATATATATATATATATATATATGTATATATGTGTGTGTGTGTGTTTGTGTGTACGTATTAGATGTTAGTAGGTTAAGATTTATTTTTAGGTAGTCTGTAGGCTTTTAGTATTAAGTTTTATAAAAAATTAAAAAAAAATGTCCATATACTAAGTTTTTGCTTAAAATTTATTTTCTTAGTTTTAGTATTAATAAATGTAAAAATAGAAATAAAATTAGACTGTAAGATTCGTCGAAAGACATAGTTTAAGTGTTAGGTTTAACTTAGAGTGCCCGCATGGGGCCAGTAAGTTAGAATAAGATTATTTGTAAGTAATTTAATCTAATTTTTAAGCGTTTTTTGTTTAGCATATAAGAGTAATTTAAGTTAAAAAAATAAAAATGCATAAAAACTGGAAAAAAAACTGATCAGTTCAGAAATAATTTTGCTGAAGACATATTAAATCGGATGATGAATTTATGTGCAGATATGGATTACAACGACAATATTTATAATGAAGCTCTTATGCTTATTCAGCGAATCGTACAATCAATAAGCAATAAAAGTATTACCGATTTTGGACGCCTCTGCCAACTGATTGTGCTAATGATGATACATAACTTGATACGGAATTTATTAAAGAAATCTCATATAACAGAGAGGAGCTACTGCAAGGAGTAGATAAATGCGAACAGTCCTTGACTGTGGAGCACAAAGTAGTGTTCAATACGTTCTAAATAGTATCGAACCTAATATGAAAAAAAAATATTTTTTGGATGCTCCGGGAGCAACGGGAAAACCCTTTTGAATAAATTTAATTTTAGCAAAAACTCGATCTACTGAAGAGGTTGCAATAGCGGTAGCATCTTCTGGCATTGCAGCGACACAAATTGGGCGAACAGCACACGTAGCGTTTAAATTATCAGTCAGTAATGCGCCCATCATTAGTGCAGTTTGTATTATTTCTAAGCAAAGTGCAGTTGCAAAATTGTTACAAAAATGCTCCCTAATTGTTTGGAATGAATGTACTATGTCGCACAAAAAGTCATTAGAAGGGGCAAATTCGTACACACACGACTTGCAAAGCATATGTAATAGAGCAGTTGAAACGTCAGACGCATATGTTTGCATTGCAAGTGTTAAACGTTTATGAACGGATAACTTGCACAATTTTCATTTCTCAATATTCTAAACCGTCATTGTTCAACCAAGTTGTGTACTTATTTTAAATTGGTCTTGATGTTGTAAATTCGACTATTCCAACGCACTTTACTGGTTCCAATAGCACACTCTTGGACATCTTTATTACTAGTGATTGTCAAGAAGTGTTCTTTACCCAGGTTTCCGCACCTGTTTTTTCTAAACATGACCTCATCTTTGCCACTTTTAATTTAGTCACCAGTAACAAACAATCGATTTATACATTCAGGGACTTTAAAAATCTAAAAGTGGAGCAACTTGAACAAGACCTTATTTGCCTTGATTGGCATAACGTATTTTTTGAAACATCGGTCGATGCCCAAGTTGAATTTCTCCATCACGTAGTTTTACAGCTCTTCGATAAACATGTTCCTCTAAAAAGGAGAGCTGTCAAATATAATAACATCAAGTGGTTTACCTCTGAAATTGTTGAGCTAAGAAACAAGCGTGATGCTGAATTCAAAAAATGGAAACGATTTCGAATTCCCGAATACTATGACAGCTATCGGTTGTTACGTAACATAGTTAACTCGAAGATTAAAGAAGCCAAACGTCGTTATTATGCTAAGCACTTCGATCATAAACTTCCAACCAAAACACTTTGGACAAACTTACGTGAATTAGGTGTAGGTAGTAACTTGAAGTCCATGGTAGACCAGGTCGATCCTAACGAACTAAACAAAGAATTCGCTAAAGTTCAATGGAAATTACGCCCAAATGGAAACAATATTCAAACGCCACACGCTGGCTTATTCGAATTTGGCCGAGTAGAACAAATCGACGTTGCTAGAGCTGTGCTAAAAATTAAATCTAACGCTGTTGGTGTCGATAACATCCACCCAACTTTTATTAAATTAATATTACCCTATGGCCTATATACTTCCAGCTTTAACATATATTTTCAATAATATAATAACAAGATCCACTTTTCCGTGTGCTTGGAAGAAAGCTAAGATTATACCAATCCCAAAAAGGAAAGCAGTAGGCAACTCGTCAACTGAATATAGACCTATCGCTATACTTCCATATTTGTCAAAAGTATTTGAAAAAGTAATACACCATGAAATATCAAGTTTTCTTCAACAAGAACAAGTTCTTTGCGCCTACCAGTCTGGATTTCGGAAACACCACAGCTGCACATCAGCGCTTATAAAAGTATCCGACGACATAAGAGTTGCAATAGACAAAAAACAAATCACCCTTATCGCTCTCCTAGATTTTTCTAAGGCCTTTGACACCGTTGATCATGAACTACTTGTATCAAAATTGATGAACTTCTATAATTTCTCTGCATCAGCCGCTAATCTCATACGGTCCTATCTGGTTGAAAGAAAACAAGCAGTTCATGTAAGCAATGCTGTGTCAGATTACATTGCAATTTCAGTTGGTGTTCCACAAGGATCCATTTTGGGTCCCCTACTTTTCGCAATTTTTATCAACGACCTTCCTAAAAGCATTAAAAGTTCTAATTTTCACATGTTTGCTGACGATATCCAGCTCTATTTAAGCTTTGAGAATGATCTTATTGATCATGCTGCTTTGAAATCGCCTAAATCGTTTTGCTCATGTGTCGGCTTATACCAAAAATATTCTTGGTTGCACACTTGACCGATATTTTGACTACTGCACAATCAAATATCTACACAGGATTATAATCAACCAACAGCCCCAATACTTATATGATAAACTAAGGTTTTCGCATTCAAGTAGATCTTTAAGTTTAATTGTACCTCGTGTTGCGTATCAAGTTACCGAACGACAGTTTTTCGTTCACGCCATTCGCCTTTGGAATTCACTCCCCCTTAATATAAGACGACTCTATAATACAAATAGCTTTAGTGAAACTCTCTTTCGACATATAGCAGACAACTAGCAGGAATACTGAACATAATTTCACATCATACAAATATTTTATTTAAATTGTTCAAGAAAGCTTATAAATTTATTTTTTTCTTCTTTTTTTCTCTTTCTTTGTACTCAAATTTATTAATTAATATTTTTAAGTTTACCTTATTGAGAAAGAATTATAATTTTAGTTTAATCTTAAATCACTTATTAATTGTATCACATTTATAGCTTAAAGATCTGAATGGTCTATTATAAATGTCGTTGTTATACTGTAATAGAAATACTGAAATACTGAAATAAACATCTTACTTAATGATTGCCAAGCTACTAAAAAGAAAAATAAAAATTTTAAACGCCAAACATAAATTCAAAGTGAAGTGTGCAAAATTCCTTTGATAGTTGCACAGATGCTCTTGCTTTTGCGTACAAAAACTGAATGTACTCTACTACGTTTTAGAACTGTTTGCTTTGCAGTAATTTTCCGTTGTGCGTTTGCGAATCTCCTGCTGTGCACATTTTGTGCAACATATGCGTTTAGGAATTTGGCCAAGCTATTGACAGAACTTTAAGGGATTTAAGACCAACTAATGCGCCATTTGGGGTGTAACGATATTACGTTAAGTATTGCCAGTTGTAACTCGACGTACTCGAGCTGACGAAGTTAACGCCCGCTTGAAAAAATCTGCAATATGGCAATTTGTTAAAATCTTTCAAAAAATATGCGAGTTCATTTGCAAAACGACGCCGATGCTGAAACATTTTCAAATATGCTTCTGCAAATCGGAAATGGAGCAGTACCAGAAGAAAATGGTAAAATTACTATTTCCGTTGGAAACCAAATTAGCAACATCAATGAATTATTGGTCTGCATATATCCTTGTGTTCAACATATAAACAGCAAGAATTCTTCTTGGTTCAGAGAAAGAGCTATTCTTGCACCAAAACATTATTCTGCGTTCAAAATTAAGGAATTAGCTTTAAACAAGATTAATGGGGACGTACGAATTTATAGATCCATTGACACCGTTGTAAGTACGGATGACTCTGTATATTTGCAGCAGAATTTTTAAAATTCAACAAATCCAGCAGGATTACCAGTCAATTTCATTTTCTTAAAAGTTGGAGTGCCAATAATTTTATTAAGATACTTATGTCCCCCAAAGCTGTGTAATGGAACAAGATTGCTGGTTATTATAACAGGACCAGGGATAGGTGAAGATATATTTAATCTAAAGAAAGAATATGCTTTGATATGACCATCAATAAGGCGTATGTAAGTATTTGTATACTTCAAAAATTTCCTAATTTCTACCCGCAGGTATGAACTTTATGTTCAAAATATTAGACATCAAGGATTTTGAATTAACCACTACATCAAAACAATGTTTTCCTTTCTCCTCCTTCTATCTTTCATATCCCCTTAAGGGCGCGTAAATTATAAAAAAAAACATAATATTGACCCTTTTTACATACCTCAACCCTTCAAATGTGCTTGCAAATTACTTAATTTGGAAATTGTCAATCCTATTCAGTGGAGCCTGTACAGACGATATATATCCTTAGATACTAGCTCTCGAATATCCGAATCATTTCCGTTGTCCTAATTAGAGCCACGTAGCAATTGACTTTCATTATTGAGTCAAGCTGACTATTAAAAGGCAGCCTTCTTATTAGAGCGTAGACCTCCTTGGTTCAAAAAAGAGAAGCATATGTAAGCATCATCTAAATACAATACTTATCGAGTATCTAAATTCGGTTCTTACAGTTATTAAAGTTATTTGTGGTGGTAGTCCATTTCTGTGTAGTTCTAAAGAGGATTGGTTCTAGTGCAGATGTTTCAATACGACGTTTAGGATACCGTCTTCTCTCGACGACTTTTTTTCTTCAGTGACTCTAAGATGCACAGAAGCTTGTTCATCGACAACGCTTACAGCGTCTTTTCCATAAAATACGGTAAAACTGCGATTCTTAATCGTCAGGTTTGAAGCTCATTGCGCATTAAGAATTGATTCACATGGGTTCTATTGTTTTTTCAATATCGTAGTTACGGCGAAAAAAATTGCCCAAAAAATACACTTGCTTACTTCAATCGATATATCTTGAATTGATGGCAACCACCAGTAGTGTCTCTCTATTTTCTGTCATAGGTACGATTCGAACACATTGGATGTCATTGTGTCTTTTTGCCTGAACAATTTTTTTATATGTGAGAACATTTTCGGAGCATCGAACATAGACTCCGTCTTTGGAGAGCGATGCATACGATGCTAGAGAGTCTATGTAGGCTCCCGCTGCACCTTATAGGGCAAGTTCTTACGTGAAAGATGCTAACCTCACCCACTCGTGTTGCGTGAAACTTTTATCTCCTTTTTACATTTTAGCTAATATAACTAACCTAGTGATTCCGTTGAATTTGCCAGCCAAGTTAGAAAGTTTGGATTTTTTCTCGATTCTGATCAGGGTGTTACCAGTCTGCAGGAATTCTCAGATCTAACTTCTTGTTAGTTTGTTTCCGAGGCTGAACTTGTTTTCAGCTATTGGAACCTAGGACATGCCCTGAAACCAACGGGATGTCCTAAGTTCCTGCACAGTTGAACTCATTTTAGTGTCGAGACCTTAGTGTTTTATTTTAGAATTTAATACTCAAGAGGGTATTACTACTCTTAAAATGCCTGAGCACGTGTTAGGTTTTTCGGAGAATTGAATAGAGAGAGAGAGAGAGAGAGAAAGATGTTTGGGCTGTGATTATTTCTCATCCAACATTAAATTGTTTAATAAAACAATTCAAAGATATTTTAAAAGAATATTTAATTAGAAACACTTCCAACTGCTGTCAAGTATAATTTCACAATGTCCCAATGTCTGATTCTTATCTCTATTTTAACGAAAATTTTTGGTAGACCTGACAGATCGACAGCGCGTTCGGAATATACCACTGTCGGTACTGCCAAATCTGCTCACATCAAATGATTTAATTTATTACAAATGATTTAATTTATTACAATTCGGCCATACTGACTACTAAATCGACCTTGATTATACTATTATACTACTATACTAAGTGTCATCTTCGGAATCCGCATATTCCACCAGGGTTTCTGGATTGTGCTCAACCATCTTTTTAATCTACTGTTGCAAAACCCGGGGAAAATAAAAAAATTGAATTTACTACAATGGCAAATGCCGGGCTGCCGGCAAAAAAACAAACTTTAAAATGTTAGACAACAACGAACCGCAACCACACGGGTGGTGGTTGATGAGCGAATGAAGAGGAGTGCGCAAAAGCGAATGTGAGTCCAAAAAGGGAATTGCAACAAGCAGCTGCTGGTTAGGTGCACACACCGGCTGCTCAGCAAGGGGGGAGGGGGGGGGGGGGGGGGGGTTCGGGAAGATCGCTCAACGCAAAGGTCGCAAACAACACAACAGGTAGGCACCAGCCAATTTTTAAGGCAAAATTGGGAAAACAGATGAAAAAAACACACGACTTATCTTTTCCCTGATGGGGAATTTATACTTATATTTGATCTTTTTTATTTTTGTTTCTTTTGAGGGAGATTACAGGGTATGCCGAATTTTTATCAAACCAATTTTTTTGTTTAAAAAAGTTGAAATTAATTTTAAGTGAATGGGTCGGCTAATGGAAAGCCCACAGTTCCTCGTTGTCGTATCGGTAAAACTAGCGGGTTGCGCAATTAAATAAATCTAACCGTCTAACGAACGGTTTCAACGGAAAACGGTAAGAAGGCTTACAGACGCGGGTTTACTGCACAAATATGTGTTATTTAAAAAGGGTACTTAGCTGTCTAATGGGTTTCCTGCCTATGCGGGGTCGCTCTCTAGCGGGGTCTCTGCTGGTGGAGGAGGGTAGGCCGTCTCCGCCACAATCACCGACTTTTGTCCGATCGTGTCCGTTGTGTGTTGTAATTTCCTTTCCTTTGTCCTTTGGTGTGTTTCTCGTCCTCGGTTGTTTAAATTATGTTGTCCCTGTTCTTGTTCTCGTTCTTCTTATTTTTATCGTTTTCGTTTTCGTATTTTTTCTTCTCTTTGTCGTTGGTTTTTTTGTCTTCGTTTGTTTTTTTTCTTTTTTTTCTTCTTGTTTTTTTTGAGGATCCGGCCAACAAGACGATAAGCTATCGAATGAGCTTACCGCGCTTTTTGGCTATCGCCGCCATTCATCCACACACACACACACACATAGGGTTCCGTCAATTCAGCTGTTAGAACAAAGGGAATCACATCCAGAGCTCCAACAGCTTCTCACGAATCCCCAGCCAATCACACACGTCGATGTTCTATGTTTGTGGGTCGTGTTTGTTCGTTCTGTTTGTTTTGTCGTCCAAGTGATTACTTTGGTTCGAAGCCAGCCCTCTGACCCGAAACCGAAGCTATCGTTGAGAGCTTCCATTGGGACCGCCAGATAGGGAGGAAAACCTAACTTATTAGGGGTTCAATGGGGAATCAGTAAACCTTCTTGCAGACATATGGATCAGTAGAACGACCGCGGGGAATTGTGGGCTTTCCTTTACAATTTTTAACTTTTGATGGGGATAGGGGTTATACAAATTTGTAGTGTAGTGGGGCAAACAATGTCGGATATCGTGGGCTCGCGGCCATTGTTGATGGTGTTGACCTCTCGGGGCATCAGGGGGCGGACCGTCCGTCCGCTAGAGTCTCCAGGCCATCCGCCTGGCTCTATCAGGGGTACCTTTGTGGTCATCTCAGGAGCGGTAGGCCGGGGGAGGGAACTGAATTCAGAGGATCCAGTGAATCCCACCTGTGCCGTGGCATCCAGAGCATGACGGAAGAAAGAAAAGAAGGGACAGCACAAGAAGGGGGAGGAGAAATGAAGAGGTCAACAGACAACAGATGGAAAAGGGAGTAGAGGATTTTTGGGGCGTGATTTGCACGCAACACTACTCGAATCTAAAACACCGTGGTATGGTAACTGCGTCACTTGAAAGCCCTCAATATCTTCTATCAATATCTTCACATATGGGCCACGGTATTTGGGTACTAATTTCTTTCTAGTCCCGACAGAAGTATCTACATTTTCTATTACTACAAATTCACCAACATTAAATGTCTTGGCCGGGGTATGGTGTTCATTGAAATAGCTCGAATTATACATCTGGCCAAATCCGCCCTAACATCGTCCGAATACTTCTCATCCAGATACTCAGTTATTTCATCGACAATAACCCCTCTCTGCTCAACCCCAAACAGTAGCTTACTCGGGGATATTCATGTGCTCGTATGATCGGTGTTATACTCGTCCCTGCTTAGTTTTTGTTTCCAATCAATCTTCTCGGGGGAATCAATTAGTTTCGCTAACATTGCTTTCAGAACACGATTGAACTCGTTCCACTTGACCATTCGGCTGCAGGGAACCGAAACGGACACCTTAATATGCTCAATGTTATTCTTCTTCATAAAATTACTATACTCCAAGGAGTTGAAGCTAGTACCTCGGTCACTGATGACTCTACGTGGACGGGTATAATATTCAAAATACCGCTCAAGGGCATTTACCGATTATCTTTTCCCTGGAGTATTGACAGGGTACAGTTTCACATATTTTGTGAAAGCATCTATAACGGCTGGAATATATTTAGACCTACATTTGGTGGAAGGGAGGGGACTAAAATGGTCAATGTGAATAGTATCAAAAGGCTCTGACCGTTTTTCTATATTATACAAGTTCCGCTCAGTACTTCGGGCAGTCACAGAGCGAAAATACATTTGAGACAATTTTTTTATGAACCGGTTTAACCGGGATCCAATAGTGTTTCAGGATTTAACTTGCACACTTGTCAATGCCTAGGTACCCACACTTCTCGTGTATAACACGCATAACGTTTTCTTCCAATTCCCTAGGAACACAAAGCTGACGCCTACGTTGTTGCCCGACACGGAAGACAAGCCCATCTTCAAGGACATATCCCGGAATATCTTCCGCTTCTAATCTTTCTCGCAAGGAGCGTTTGCTTTCATCACGCTCTTGTAGTATTTTGATACTCTGATCTAGATCTTCGGCAGTAACTGCTGTTACCATAGGAACGCAACTGAGAGCGTCTACGTGGCCGATCTTTCCACTTTACGATGTTGGATCTGATAATTGTAATTATCGAACTCTAAAGCCCACTTAGCCACCAGCGGATTGACATCTTTCTTCTTTAACGTTAAACGCTTCGCAATTGGTAACAATGACTAAAGGTAATCGGTCAAGGAAAGTCCTAAAACGTTCTAAAGCGTGAACGACAGCCAATGTCTCTAATTCGAAGCTAATCATATTCGACTCTTCATTACTATAGTGGCCTTTCTAGAAAAGAAAGCAACTGGGTGAAAATTATTATCGCTCTGTTTCCGCATAAGCAATGCCGCAAAACCATGTCAACTGGCATCACAATTTAGTTAGGTTTCTTTCTTGGGATCATATATTGCTAATATCGGTGACGAAACAAGTTTTCCTTTTGGGACATTTTTTCAGAAAGTTCGTCAATGGCTTAGCTATACAAAAAAACCTTGGGAGACAACGTCGGAAATAGGAATACAAACCATTAGACCTCTGAACTTCTTTGATACTACGGGGCGTCGGATGTGCTCGTATTGCATCTAAGTGTTTAGCATTAGGGCGAGTCCCCTTCCCACTAATATGATAGCCAAGATAATCTATCTCGTTATATGCGAACCTACTCTTCTCCATATTGAGGTCTAAGCCAGCTTCTCTAAGAGCACATAGCACTTCAGTAAGAATTTGGATGTGGGTTTCCATGTCTGCGGTTGCAATGCAAATATCGTCAGAGGCTTTAATGTTAAATAAATGTACCTCTGGAAAACTGCGGGACAGTTCTTAAGACCGAATTGCATATACATATACTCATACTGCCCAAAGGGGGCAACGAATGAGGTGTACTTAATCGAATCGTCAGACATCCTGATATGATGAAAACCCTCTTTTAAGTCAAGGGTAGTAAATACGTTCTTATTCGCGAAATGTTCCAAGCAATCTTCAATCAAAGGAAGCGGAAAATTATCCCTAATAATATGTTTATTCAATGCCCGGTAGTCTACGCACATACGAGGGGCGTTCAACATATTCTCGGTATCGGGGTGAAGCTGTGGTTGTATATATAAATTGACTTATTTATCAAGTAATACTAGTATTTTAGTGCATTCATGTAAAATTTCATATAAATGTGATTATTAATTCGCGTTTTATCTCTAGTTAAACAGAATCATAATGGCAACTGAGACGATGATGGTGAAAATTGAGCATCGCGCTGTAATTAAATTTCTCACTAAGCAAGGAAAAAGTCAAAAAACTATTCATGAAGAAATGGTGACTGTTTACCAGGGTTCCGCACCTTCATTATCAACTGTGCAAAAGTGGTCAAGAGAGGCAGAGAGAGCATTGAAGACGACCCCCGCTCCGGCGCCCCGGCTACTGCTTGTACGGGAGAAAGCATCAAAGAAGTCGAAAAACTTGTTCTTGAGGATGCCCGAATAAAGGTGAAAATGATGGCAGAGATCACCAAGCTTTCAATTGGTACCATTCACACCATTCTTCATGACCAGCTTAACCTTTCAAAGGTCAGTGCAAGGTGGGTGCCACGAATGCTCACAGCGCCTCAGAAAAAAGTGAGAATCGCATGCTGTAGAGAGCTTTTGGAGATGTGTAGTGAGAACGCGGACGGTGTTATGGACCGAAACACGGGTCCACCACTATGACCCTGAAAGCAAACAAGAGTCCATGCAGTGGCATAAAAAAGGAACAGACCCCCCGAAGAAGTTCAAAGTCACTCCGTCTGCCGGGAAGCTCATGGCCACAGTTTTTTGGGACTCAAAGGGA
The DNA here is from genome assembly GCA_949129095.1 of Volucella bombylans. Taxonomy (NCBI): domain Eukaryota; kingdom Metazoa; phylum Arthropoda; class Insecta; order Diptera; family Syrphidae; genus Volucella; species Volucella bombylans. The sequence continues at coordinate 213,308,201 of OX422140.1, forward strand.
ATCTTGCTCATTGAGTACAAAAAAAAAAGGTGAAACCATCAACGCCACATCCTACGCTTCCACTTTGCATAACTTGCGGGAGGAAAGTAAAAAGGAAAGACGGGGTAAACTCGCAGCGGGTGTGTTGCTTCTTCATGACAACGCTGCTGTTCACACGGCGCGAGTTTCCAAAGCTGCTGCGCGAGATTGAGGTTTCGAAGAAATCCAACACCCACTGTTGAAATAAAACACAAATTTTAAGCCTTGATCTTTATTCGGATATCGTTGATATCGGGCTAAAATTTCAAATGTGTCTTAAAACAATATTTCTCCATTTAATTCTTCCGACTATACGTGTAAGTAATATTCTTTGGATAAAGTAAGCTTTTTCCTCTTCAATCGTGATGGCGAACGAAGGTCAGGCCAAGGTCCTGGCTCTTGGTGTTGGACCATAATGGGTTCCACATTCATCCTTGGTGTTCCACATCCATCTCCCTGGTTGGCTGGCCTGCTTCGGATTGGCAAGTGATGCCAGGTTCGTCAACAGTCCCCCCCGGTAAGTCGGTGGAACCCTCCGGCTTAGCGATTTCAGAAGAACCACTTACATCCAAAACAGCCAACTTTGATACAGGTCTCAAGTAAACCCCGGTTTTAGTTTGAACGAATGCGCTTCTTATAATGCCATCATCGCCACTGATTGTTTTTATGATTCTTCCTTTAGGCCAAAGATTTCTGGGGTTGTTCTCATCTATGACGATAACAATGTCATCTGTGGAAACTGCCTTCCGGGTTTGAAACCATTTTGTCCTCCTTGTAAGATCAGGTAAATACTCTCTTATCCACCTGCGCCAGAAGGAATTCCCAAACTGTTCAATGATCATCCAATTTCGTTTTAAAATACAACCTTCATCATTGAATTCGCCTATAGGTTTCGTTCCATTGGAAGACCCTAATAAAAAGTGGTTGGGTGTTAGGGCTTCTTCCTCTTGACCATTCAATGGAACATAAGTGAGTGGACGAGTATTTATTATATTTTCAACCCCCGCCATCATAGTTAGCAACACTTCGTCCCTTGGATTTCTCGTTGACATAATCGCCGCCAGTGTTTGCTTGACTGAGCGGACTAAACGTTCCCAGCTGCCACCCATATGTGGCGATGCTGGAGGAATAAACGTCCACTTAATACTTCCTTCACCCAAGCGTTCGACTAGCCTTTTGCCATCAATTCGCTCAACCGCTGCTCTAAGTTCCTCACTAGCTCCTCGAAAGTTCGTGCCGTTGTCAGTGTAAATGTGTATCGGCATTCCTCTTCTCGCTATAAATCTTTGTAGCGCTAAAATGCAGGAGTCTGCTGAGAGTGTGTGTGCGACTTCTATGTTGATAGCCCGCACTGTCAGGCAGGTGATAAGCACCCCCCATCGTTTTTCCGTTCGCCTTCCTACCGCAACTATTATCGGTCCAAAGTAATCCATTCCAATGTATGAGAACGGTCTTGTAAACGTTTTCAACCTCGCTGCAGGAAGCTCACCCATCAGTGGGACCAAGGGCTTAGCTCTTATATTGGAGCAATGCTGACATCTCCTCTGTACCCCTTTAAGTAAAACTCTTAGACGAGGAACATAAAACTTTTGGCGTATCTCATTAACGACTGTTTCATTATACTGGTGATGATACTTACGGTGATAATGGGTTATAATCAAGTATGTAATGTAATGATTTCGAGGCAGCACAATTGGTCTTTTGGTATCAATAGGGATATCTATGCACGCGTCAATTCTGCCCCGAATTCGTATCACGCCTTTGCTGTCTAAGTATGGCGTCAATCTGTAAAGTACACTAGATTCTCGTATACCTTTCAATGTACTCAATGAATTAATTTCATCAGAAAAGTTTTCTAGTTGAGCTTGCCGAAACAAATAATTTTCAGCGTTTTCAGCAAATGTGACATCTGAGTCCGATATATTTTTTCGCAATTTTTGAATAAATTCGAAAACCTTGGACAATGCGATTAACAGTTTTCTCCAGCATGAAAATCTGGCGATATCGATAATTGATGTTGTTTTTGCTGCTGAATGGTGAAGTTGGATAATATCAGTGGTCAAATTTCTTGTAAGCTCACATCGTGGCCAGTGCTCCTCTGACTTCCACAAGAAGTCCGGACCAATAAACCACCGATTTTCAGAAAACCCATGGAGATGCGTACGCGATCTTGTAGCTTCATCAGCAGCATTTAATTTTGAAGGAACCCATTTCCAAGATTTCATATCAGTTTTTTCGAGTATTTCTCCGACTCGAATTCCAATTGCCTGCTTATACTTCCGATTATCTGCTAGTATCCAGTGGATAACCGTCTTGGAGTCAGTCCAATACACATGTCTTTTAAAATCGATAGTGTGAGACTCGATAATTGTAGATGCCAACCTCGTTCCTAACAGTGCTGCTTCCAATTCCATCCTAGGTATGGATAGTGGACGTAAGGGAGCCACTTTTGTTTTTGATGATATCAGACAGCATTGTACTTTTTCTCGATCTCGAATTCTGAGATAGGCGACAGCAGCATATGCCTCTTCACTAGCGTCACAAAATATATGGAGGTCAATTTCCTCGGCATTCGTGATTTTTACATCTGCTAGGTATCTTCTTGGGATTTTAATCTTGTTTATCATAGGAAATAATTGAATCCACTTATTCCATATAAGAAAATGTTCATCTTTTATTTCATCGTCCCACTCTATGCCAGATCTCCAGATATTTTGTAGTAATATTTTAAGGTTTATCAACACATTTGCGATTAAACCAAGAGGATCATAAATTTGCATCAATACGCGTAAAACCTCTCTTTTGCTGGGTTTATTTTCGCCTGATAGCAACTCATCTTTTATTTTTTGCTTGTCGAAAACAAAGAAAAACTCATCGCTACGCGGAGACCACCATAATCCAAGTATTTTTTCAGCGTCGGCCATAGGTATATCCATTGCTTCATTTGACGAATATACCTCAAGCTCTCTCATGACAGCTGAGGAATTTGATCGGAAGTTGCGGATTTCAAATCCGCCAACGCTATGAACATAAATTACGTCCTTTGATATTTTCAATGCTTCCTCCTCACTGCTAAAGCTACCAATATAATCATCCACGTAGTGGTTTTGAATTATTGCATTTGCCGCATCCGGGTACTGATGCATATGATCTTTTGCATTTTTGTTTTTTATATACTGGGCGCAATATGGTGAACAAGTTGCTCAGAACGTCATTACTAATAGCCTGTAAACTTCAATTTCCTTCGTTTCACTATTTCGCCACAAGAAGCGCTGAGCGTCTTGATCTTCTTTTGCGATTCTAATTTGGTGAAACATTTCCTTTATATCTGCGCATACACCGATTTCTTTTTCTCGAAACCGAAAAAGGATCCCAAGTAATGGCGCAGTTATATCAGGCCCTGTTAGCAACATAGCATTGAGTGATACTCCATTTACTTTAGCGGCTGCGTCCCAAACAATTCGAATTTTACTGGGTTTATTCGGGTTAAATACCGGGAAAATTGGAAGATACCATGTTTTATTGCTAGCAAACTTTTCATCTTTTTTAATCTGTTCTGCGTAACCTCTGTTTATATAAGACTGTATTACTTCAGAAATACGGGTTCGCAGACTGGGTTCTCTTTGCATTCTTCTTTCGAGGCACAAAAGGCGTCGTTCTGCATAAGATTTGCTGCAGGGTAGTTGAACATTCATATACTTCTATAGAAGTGGCACTTCGAATCTTTGTCCAAATCTTCGACTTTTTTTCTCAAGTATTTTTTCGGCCTGCTCCTCCTCTGACGAAAGTAATTGCATTTTTTTGTTCCAATGCTTTCGACAGCGAAGTAGTGCCTAACAGTTTCGTTTACTATTTGGTCTTCTCTTTGGCACTCGCATATGTGAACGTGGCAACTAGTTTCACTTTGTTGGTTTTTGTATTGTCCAAAAACTACCCATCCCAATCTAGTTTTAATTGCTACAGGCTCATTTCGATAGCCTTCCTTTATTTTAAGTGGCAATCCTAGCTTCCAATGTTGTAGTCCAATTAAAATCTTTGGTTGCGCATGAGCGTATGGCCGGATTGGAAGTCCTTCAAGGTGTTTATACTGCTTGGACAGATATTCCCATTTAATAGTTTGGAGGGGCAGTGCTAAAGTGTTGACTGTTCTTACACCAGAAATGGTATATTTCTTCCTGTCAATGCCAGCGATTTCAATCTCAATGATTCGAGAGTTTTCTTCTGTACGAACAGTATTCGATGTCCATTTCAAATGAAGAGGTGATTGTTTGCCTTTTATATTCAAGTCATTTGCTAATTTGTCCTCTATTAATGTCACAGAAGAACCATCGTCTAGGAAAGCAAACGTTTCGATTGATTTATGCTCTCCGTATACAATTACTGGAACGATTTTGAACAAGAGAGCATTATCTATTCCAGCCGTGTGATGGACTGGAGATTGGACCACAGCTTCGGATGTGAGATCGTTTGGCTCTTTATTTCTATGTAAAAGCCTATGGTGTCGATAGGAGCAGCCTTGCTCTCCGCACACTTTCGAAGATAAGCATCGTTGTCTATGGCTTCGAAGGCAAATGCGACACAAGTGTTTTTGCTTTATCAGCTCCCATCTCTGTCCCACTGTACAATTGGAGAACAACGCACACTGCTCCACGGACTGACAATTTTTATCACAAATGCGGCAATTTCTTTTGGTTGGCTCATGCAAGTTTAAGTACGATGGTTCACGGCTTCTTCTATTGACTTTAGTATCATTCTCTATACAGCTGAATGGAGTAACTTCGGTGGCAGCTTGTCCCACAGAGAAAAGCCATGAACTAAATGTCAACAAATCGGTCGTCATAAGCGTTTGTTTATAAATACCCCAATTCAGCCGTATTTGTGGAGGCAATTTATCAACTAGTTCCTGCAGTAAAATCGGGTTATTTATGTGTGAATGCAGTTCGGTCATTTTCATTGTGGCACATATATTTTCCACGGCCAGTGCATATTTGACAATGGTGTCTAGTCTATCTGCTTTCGGAGGTGGATCTTGACGAATTTTGACAAGGAGGGAATTAATTATTGTTTCAGGTCTGCCGAACAACATGCGCAGAGTTGCTATTATACTTGAAACCTGGCTAGGATGGAGCAAACGACTCCGGACGGCATCTAGCGCTTTACCTTTGATACATCTTTGAAGGCGAACTAAATTCTCTTCATCCGTGAATGCACACATTCTAGTGCTCATTTCAAATGAACTTATGAATAAGGGCCACTCCTCGGGGTATCCACTGAATGGTGGTAGCTCTTTTGAAAATGCCTGTCGTGCAGACAGCTGGTGGCTTGTCAGTTTGGGGTACTCAATACCTCCTGACATAATTCCCTGGCTTTTCTCTTGGGCAACTTCTAGTGCCCCATGGGGCACGGCAGTATGAACTGGGTTAAGTAAGGACTTACGGACCTGAATACAATCGTCTGTATTCTGTTTAGGAATAAGTCCAGTGCCCATCCATGTTGTATTGAGGTTATGTGGCGTTTTTTCAGCATTTGGTTTGAAGGCGACATCGAACGTGCTGCATCGATTTATATGCGAAAAATCATTTACTTGTGTTTGATTTTCGGGTAGCGACACTGATTTTATCCATTTATCGACGCGTTGTAAAGGCTTCATAGGAGGCTCTGCTAACTGCAGACTTTCGTCTTCATCGGAAGATAACTCTTCGAGAAATTGATATTTTTTGGAGATGTATTCCCGGTCCCTCTTCTCTTGTAGCATCCTCTCTTCTTCCAGTCGCTGGAGTTGAAGCGAGATTTTTCTCTGCGCCGATGCTTTGGATTTTTTTGAAGAAATTGAAGCTGGTTGTTTGTGAATACTTTCGGCAACCGCATTGGATTTGGGAGGTAAGTTTGCATTCGCTGAACAGCAAGGTTGGCATTGTCTGCAAGTCCAAATATGAGTTTCTGTATTTTCGGCGATTTCGGCACAAGTTAGATGGTAGACATCTCGACACACTTTGCATTCAATGCGATTAGTGATTGCATCGCGAAGGCAGGAAACACATATTTGGTTTATAGATACATGCTGAGTTTGAGGAATTGATGGCGAAGGGTTATGAATTTTTGATGGCGGAGGAGTGCGTTTCATTTTAATGTGCAATAGTAAATAGGATGTACTCACCAAGAGCTCGATGAAAGTGGAATTTGGCGCAGGTGGATATTGAAAATTTGAAATTTTAGTTTGTTGAAATAAAACACAAATTTTAAGCCTTGATCTTTATTCGGATATCGTTGATATCGGGCTAAAATTTCAAATGTGTCTTAAAACAATATTTCTCCATTTAATTCTTCCGACTATACGTGTAAGTAATATTCTTTGGATAAAGTAAGCTTTTTCCTCTTCAATCGTGATGGCGAACGAAGGTCAGGCCAAGGTCCTGGCTCTTGGTGTTGGACCATAATGGGTTCCACATTCATCCTTGGTGTTCCACATCCATCTCCCTGGTTGGCTGGCCTGCTTCGGATTGGCAAGTGATGCCAGGTTCGTCAACACCCACCCTATAGTCCAGACCTTGCCCCTAGTGATTATTTCCTGTTTCCGGATTTGAAAAAATGTCTTCGTGGAAAAAGATTTTCGGATGATGAAGAACTCAAGTCGGCAATAAATGGGTATTTTGCAGAGAAAGAGGAAATTTATTTTTTTGAGGATTTAAAAAAGCTTATCTCAAGATGTAACAAATGCATTGATGTCAGGGGAGATTATATTGAAAAATAAAAACAATTTAAATTGAATTCGCATTTTCCTTCATATCGATACCGAGAATATATTGAACGCCCCTCGTATGTATTCCACTTAACTGAAAATACTAACACAAGAGTATATTCTATTTCTAGTACACAATATAAATTCGAATTATATTTCCGTAAAGTGAGCTGAGACAGTTGCTGGCTAAGTGAAATAATTTCGCCGAGGCGTACGTGCATACATATGTATTGCTTCCACATGAACGTATATACAGGGAGTGCTCAAAATACTTGTTGCGCAAACGTAGATTTTGTTGGAACTGACGACAGTTTTCACGAATGCATTATGTGTAAGAGAAAGTATAGCCCACCTTATAAATGTAGATCATGCAGGATGTTTTTATTGAGTAGGGAGATAGTAATGTTTATGGGACGCAGCCTTGCTTAGCATTGTTGATTTTTGTTTTTTTTTCTTACAATGACTCGGGAATTTAGGGTGGACATTGCAAACATACGCGGACTAAAAAGTGATCACTTTTCTGCGTACGTCCACGTGAAACACAGGCAGATCCCAGCCCACACCTCTCAGATCACACTGACCTGAAGCTACCTGGCTATGAACTAGTGAAACTATTCTTTTCTCATCGCGGTCTCGCTATTTATGTGTATAGTGATGTAGCTTACCAAATTCCACCTCAATGTAGTCTCTTTTCCAATCCGGAATTCAATTTCATGTGGTTAAAATTCCATCTCCGTAAGCAAATTATACACTACTGCTTTATTTACAGAAGCCGAAAACTGGACAGCAATTCGGCTTTTAGCGGGTTTGATCATTTATTCTTCATCGGATGAAGAGTATCAAACCAAAATAAAAGGCATGGTACGACTCGAATCCACTTTCGCATTCCTGTAGTAGCAAGAGTACTTAAAGACCTTAATAATACACACAAAACCACTGGTCCAGGTGGTATATCTCCCCTTTTTTTAATAGGTGTTCTTCCTCGCTGGCAAAACCACTGCATCAACTTTTTCATTAATCCTACTCCTTAGGACACTTTCCGAGTAGATGGAAAACAGCATTTGTCCAGCCCGTCCCTACAAAAATGTGATTCGTCTTCTCTCTCTTCTTCTTCTCTTCTTCAATGGATTCGAAATTACCTTTCGGAACGGTAAATTCAAGTTGTCTTGGATGGTTTCAAGTCTGATATTCAGAAAATAAATGCTGGTGTGGCCCAGGCCTCCGTTCTGTCTCTGACACTCGTTTTAATTTTCTTTAATGCTCTCTTGTCTCTGCACTACCTTCTTTTCTTATTCGTTCCCGAACTCACGTCCCTACACATTGGCCGTAGAACGGGAACGCCAGCGCATGTTAAGCTCATTAAATTCGGATATCAACAGAATAACCAATTGGGGAACTATCAACAGAGTGGAATTTAATGTTTCCAAAACACAATGCTGTCTGCTGTCGTTAAAGCGAAATTTAAAGACCCAGCCATTATCCATGAATGACACTTGCATCGTCTAAACCGAAAAACTTTCCATCCTCGGTATGTGTGTCAATGACAACTTACGTTGGAATGACCACATATTTGATGTCGCCAAAAATGCTGCGAAATATCTAGATTTCCTCAAGCGATGTAAGAAATATTTTACCCCCTCTGATCTGGCCTCAATATATAAGGCTTTCATCCGCCCAAAATTGGAGTACAATGTTCACATCTGATCAGGTGCGCCTAAAACATCTCTGTACCTGCTACATAATATTCAAAACTGTGCGATAAAACTCATATGTGATGCTAATATCACCCAGTCAATAGACAACCTCGAACACCGACGAAATGTCTCGTGTCTCACTTTGTTCTATCGCTATTTCCACCACCAGTGCTCCATAGAAATCGCCAGTAGCATTCCGTCCCCTCAAACCTTTAACCGTAACTTAAAAAAAATTGTTGTAAATCGTCAATACATCTGCAGTCATATCTTACAGGAGATATGATATAGAGTTATATCTCCATTTTGGATAGCGTCACGAACGAAATAATGCTTTATGTCAACATGAATTTCATTCAAAAATCTCTGAAGATACTTTACTCCCTTAACTGAATCAGCGATCGCCATGTACTCAGCTTCCGCGCTTGAGAGCAACGGTCCTTTATTTCGTTGATTCCAAAGCCACAGCCGCTCCAACAAGCATAAACACATATCTCGTGTATGATCGTCTATCATCTGCATTTACATCACAGTCTGTATCCGTATACCCAACACATCATTTCCGGTTCTGCGATATGTAAGTTTATAATCTTGTGTATCCTTAAGATACCTGAATATTCTTTTAGCAGCTGTCCAATGTCAGTTTAACTAAATATTCTCACAAATAAAGATATAATTACATATTACTCTGTGCAGCCTTTTCAATTAAGGAAATAATGAATTAATTACCTCTTTTGGCTATCAATTGCAAGAAAAAAAGACTAGATATCCTGTAGGGGTTAGTTTAATGCTGACAAAGTGGCATACTGCAGGTTTTTCTTTCTGGAAATAAAAATAAAAGCTGTCGTATTGAATGATACACATGCCAACTGCCGAACGTTGTGTATTTATAAATTTATTACCATGAAATAATTTATCATTCTTTTATTTTTACTTGAAAAGGACCTGACTTAAAAAAACTCTCGGAATATGATATGTCTGGCCTTGTCGACACTGATAAATAAAGTAAACAACCAATAAGTTTTTGATAAGGTAAGCTACTTAAGTATTCTTTCTCCATGCCGGTGGTCGGACACATCTTGAGCAATCCCTATTCGTATCTAGAGGTTTCTAAACCGGATTTAAATCATTAATCTGAAAACGTTTAAGGAGTTCGGTGATGTATTTTCATTGATTCATTGTTATCTCCTCATTTGCATTTGGATTAAATTCAATACAAAAAAAAAAATTAAGTTTACCCATGTCTTAAATTTTAAAATATGTCAATTTATTTTTAAATAATACAGTTTCTTCTGTGCTATCTGATGCAACAAGTATGTCATTATAATTATAATTATATCAATATCGTTTTGTGTAAAGGATATGCTTTTAGTGGCTTCATTCCCATATTCAAAAATTGTTCGTTTAGCGTATATACCACTGCCTTCGCGACTGTGCAATCCCATAGATAGTTTTCTTTTGTAGCATGTTTTGTTATCTCCAATATGTTCATCAGTAATCAAAGGATATACATACTTCAGGTACTTCGAGGCGCTGAGCACATCCTTTCGCAACCAATAGCGTTTTTTGTCCATAAACCTCTCCTTTCAAATTTGTTTGAGTTTGAAAAACCAATCTACATCCTATTATATTTATTCTTTTTGGCGATCCATTATTATTATTACACGTGTTATTATTGTAGCTTTATGTGGTAATAGCTCCTCTTCCATAGCCTGTTGCCATTCCATAATAAGTCTGTTACTTAGAATTTCACAGCATCTATGAAAACATCTGATTCACCTGAATCGTCATTTGGTTTTTCTGAACTGGTTACTACAATAAATTGCTTACTTTTGATCTAGATTGACTTCTTATTCAATATATCTTTCCAACAAATATTTTAAGGTGGTTGATGATAGGTATCTTACCTGACAATAATTTGTAGGGAACTTCCTCACAAATACTACTTAAAAGGATGACCAGATATCAATGTTAGTTTTTCCGATTGTTATATTTCCGCAGCTGTCAAATTTACCAAAGGCCACATTTTCAAAAAAAACCGAACACGATCACCGATCTTCAATCAAGGGCCCTTCACCACCAGATACTCGTACTTGTCACCATAAAGTTTTTATTACATTATCAGGTATGGCGAGTAATTATTTAGATTTAATAAAAACTGTAGACAATTATACGAGTCTACCCGAAGAAATAGATATTTTTATAAAAAAGACATAGGTTTTCCTTATACCTACCCATGCCTCTGGTTTCGATAATGTGTCGAAAGGTTTTCTTTGAATTGAAAATCAGGCAAAAATAAAAGATAACGCCATCACAATTTTAATTAACAATGGAAATCCTGCAAATTGGCCAGAAATAAAATTAATTTTACAGAATAATTGTTCAATTGATAAAGCATCGAATTTCTTTTAAACAAAATTAAATTGTTAAAGTTTCAAGGTTTTATTAAAACATTTTTAGATAATACCTTAATTTTGCTAATTAAATATGAAATACGGGATAAACTCGACTGATATATCTTCATGTTATAATGCCGAGAGTAATGAATCAATGGCATTAAAGATTTTTATAAATAAACTTCTTAGTGGACCCAAAATCATTCTCCAATCCCGAAACCCTAAGTATTTTAGAGAAGCTCGACTTATTTTAGTAGAGACAGAATATTTCAATCAGACGTTCAGAACAAATTCCAAATTCCACAAATAACTTTGACCCGACACGTACCCAAAATACATGAGACAATACTTATGAAAACAACAGCAGGTATAGTACTAGATTCAATAGGAATAATAATAGTTTTAACAATAATGACACACAAGACAATAGCAGTCTAAACGATAACAATAACTGTTTTCTGAATAACACTAACAATTGTAGTTCAATCAACAGGAACAATAGGAACAACTCACAAAACATACAGGGTCGGCTTAGTGAACAGAATCGACAAAATGGTGTCACTTCAAATGATCATCAGTCCAATAGAACTAGGCAAAGTGTCGAGACCATGGATATCACCTTAAATGAGAACGACCAAGAAATAAACTGCCCTTTATAGTTATTCAAGGAAAGAATCGATCTTTACGGATCATAATTGACTGTGGTGCAGAATTTAGCATCATAAATCAAAATGTTTTCAGCTCAAAATGGTAAACTCCATCCTATAATTACGTACTGAAAGTTTTTGGACGTAATATCGAAACTACCGTTAAATACCAAATCCCCCTATTCGACGAATTCAACTCAAAGAATCTTTATGTTGAATTCCTAGAGTAACAATTTCACAGTTGTTTCGATAGGCAACAACATACTTTCAAAACTGAATCCTATCATTAACTACAAAAATCGATCTCTTATAACTGAAAACTCGAATATACGAGTACCATTTTATTTTGATCAGGAGGAGGAACAAAATTTCCGTGATTCAGGGTGCATATACATACGTCTGTCAGAAAAATTTTTTTGAAAATGAAATCGTAAGCAAAGCATTTTATCTCGATAAATCAGATGTGTCCAAACTTAAATCTCTGCTTTACTCATTAAAATCTGTGTTCTACAGAGAGGGTGATAATCTTTAATTCATGTTAAGCATCAAATTAGAACTAAAAAAAAATTCTAGTCTTCAGCAAGATGTATCGATATCCCGATACATTACAAGGAAGTTGATAGATTTGCCTATGATATGTTGAGGCAAAAAATAATTACATTTAGTAGTAACGTATAATTCGCCTATTTAGGTAGTGCCCAAGAAAGCTAGCATAGGTGGCAAAGCAGTGGCGTATCGTGGTGGACTACAGGAAGCTCAACGAACAGACCATAGAAGACAGGTTCCCCATGCCAAATATGGATGAATTGTTCGACAAGTTAGGAAAGTTAATTACTTCTCAACTATCGACTTAGCTAAAGGACTCCATCAGATAGAAGTCGATTTAGTTGACCGAGCGAAGACTGCATTTTCACCGAAACACGGTCACTTTTAGTTTTTAAGAATGCCGTTGGGTCTGAAAAATGCACCAGCGACAGCTGAACACAATTCTGAAAGATTTTATTAACAAAATCTGCGTCATATATTTAGATGATACGAGGGGCGTTCAATATATTCTCGGTATCGATATGAAGGAAAATGCGAATTCAATTTAAATTGTTTTTATTTTTCAACATAATCTCCCCTAACATCAATGCATTTGTTACATCTTGAGATAAGCTTTTTTAAACCCTCAAAAAAATAAATTTCCTCTTTCTCTGCAAAATACCCATTTATTACCGACTTGAGTTCTTTATCATCCGGAAATCTTTTTCCACGAAGACATTTTTTCAAATCCGGAAACAGGAAATAATCACTAGCGGCAAGGTCTGGACTATAGGGTGGGTGTTGGATTTCTTCGAAACCACAATCTCGCGCAGCAGCCTTGGAAACTCGCGCCGTGTGAACAGGAGCGTTGTCATGAAGAAGCAACACACCCGCTGCGAGTTTACCCCGTCTTTTCTTTTTAATTTCCTCCCGCAAATTATGCAAAGTGGAAGCGTCGGATGTGGCGTTGATGGTTTCACCTTTTTTTGTACTCAATGAGCAAGATTCCCTTTGAGTCCCAAAAAACTGTGGCCATGAGCTTCCCGGCAGACGGAGTGACTTTGAACTTCTTCGAGGGGTCCGTTCCTTTTGTATGCCACTGCATGGACTCTTGTTTGCTTTTAGGGTCATAGTGGTGGACCCATGTTTCGTCCCCAGTAACAATTCGATCCATAACACAATCCGCGTTCTCACTACACATCTCCAAAAGCTCTCTACAGCATGCGATTCTCACTTTTTTCGTGGCACCCACCTTGCACTGACCTTTGAAAGGTTAAGATGGTCATGAAGAATGGTGTGAATGGTACCAATTGAAAGCTTGCTGATCTCTGCCATCATTTTCACCTTTATTCGGGCATCCTCAAGGACAAGTTTTTCGACTTTTTTGATGCTTTCTCCCGTACAAGCAGTAGCCGGGGCGCCGGAGCTGGGGTCGTCATCAATGCTCTCTCTGCCTCTCTTGAACTCACTTGACCACTTTTGCACAGTTGATAATGAAGGTACGGAACCCTGGTAAACAGCCACCATCTCTTCATGAATAGTTTTTTGACTTTTTCCTTGCTTAGTGAGAAATTTAATTACAGCGCGATGCTCAATTTTCACCATCATCGTCTCAGTTGCCATTATGATTCTGTTTAACTAGAGATAAAACGCGATATAAATTTCACATTTATATGAAATTTTACATGAATGCACTAAAATAATATTATTACTTGATAAATAAGTCGATTTATATATACATCCACAGCTTCACCCCGATACCGAGAATATATTGAACGCCCCTCGTATCTTGGTTTTCTCAACAAGCTTTACTGAGCATTTAAATTCATTCAAAAAACTTTTCCCAAAAAACAAAGCAACTTGAAAATTTCAATTAATAAATGCAGGTTTGCCGAGTATGGAATGATGAACCTGACGCTAATAAAATAAAATCAATTGTTTCAATAAAAATACCAAATGATAAAAAAGCTATAAAGCAATTCCTTGGTATCACGGGATACTATAGGAAATTTGTTAAGGACTACGCGAAAATAGCATACCCTCTAGTACGCTTCTGACCCTGAGTGTGTTCGTCCATTCCGAAATTTTAAAATTCTGCTTACTTCCGACCCAATCTTGAAAAGTGCTGATTTTAGTAAAACGTTCGTTCTGACCTCTGATGCATTAAGCCTTGGGTGATGTTTTAAGTCAAAATAATCACCCAATTTATTTTGCTTCCAATCTACCTTGCGTACTGATCACAAGCCGCTCGTATGGCTTAACGGCATTAAGGAGCCAAACATGAAACTTCAGAGATGGAAAATTTCCCTCAATGAGTACGACTTTGATGTCCAATACTTGAAAGGGTAGGGAAATTTTGTCGCTGATGATTTGAGTAGGCTAAGTGAAGGAGCAACGTATGCTAGCGATGAAAAACAATCAGGGACTATTTTTTGTGGCTTAGGCGTGCGTTAAAAGGAAAAACAAGATACAGAGCAGTTCTCTTCACGACAGTTTATTACAAAAAGCTCCGTAACATACTCGTATATCGAGGGCCATATTTATCTTATTAACACGACATATGTACTATTTTAGCGGGAGGATCATGCAATCGTAAGACAATTATTCAAAACAAGTGAAACACAGAACGATTCGGAATTCCACAATGATGATTAGACCTCAAAAAATATGCTCAAGCAGCAAGCATGCAGATTTTAACAATTTTTGGACGTGCATGCATATTTAACCGTTTTCCAGAAATCAAGTATACATATTTCACCGATTTTGAGTAATTTTTAGTCTGAGAAAGTCTACATTTAACCGATTTTTATTGTAACATAAAAACAGAAAACAAACCTACTGCGAAAACTACAACACTTGCCAATATTCAGTAAGCCTGGATTTGTCGCATGTGCAATCACTACACCTACAATATGCTCCGTATGCCATTCATGCTGCTACCGGTACATCTATGATGTGCCGAATGTCGATACATGAGATTTGAAACAATAAAGCATTGTATGACATATCGAAGACGTGTGTTTCGGTCTGACTGTTTAGATGTTAACGGCTTAAATTTCATTGCAAATGTCAAATTGAGAACTGAAGACGCATTTTAGTATGCCGAGAAAAGCTCGCCGCGAATTTATTTCTCGAATGTCTTTCGCACGGACGACAACATTGTGTATTGTTTACGGCTGTAAAGCACCAGGCACAAGTTGTCAAGTTTAAAAAACCATTTAAATTTATTGAAACATATAAAGGCAGCGGAAAAAAAATCGAAATCCACTACAAGCCAAACTTTGGTGACCAGTTTTCAGAAACCGCCAGCAGAGATTATATATATATTTTTGCAAGGCAATCCTCGAAGTCAATATTCCGCTTCACAAAATTTCCCACTCAAGCATCAAGCATATTTTCGAGAAATATATCAATCGAACGATTCCAGGTGAAGCTACGTTCCGCAACAAGTAATCGTACACCCCGATTCTCTACGACCAAAGCATAGCACACATGCGCGCAGAAGTGTCAAATAAATGCATTTGGGTAGCTTTGAACGATACTCAAGATAGCGAGCAACGATTCGTCGCAAACTTTGTATTCGGATTAATGGAAGGTGTGGAAGAAGACAGTCTAGAACGAGGAAAATGCTAATTGCTGAATGTGGGAATATTGCAAAGTGCAAATGCCAGTTTTTCGTCGATTGCCTTTCGTTGTTGTAACCACAAGGTAAAATTATGACGAGATATTGTGAACAGGATTACAAGTGGTAAACTTATTTTGATCTATTTTCTCGAATATAGGAATAAAGTACGATAAAGTTCTATTGACTGTGACGGATGCCGCTGCGTATATGCTCAGTTCCATGCGTTCAATGCAAACACTATGTTGAGTCGCGCCGTTTAAAAAAGAAGATGCCTTTTCCAATATTTCAGCTATTGCTATTGTTTATTTAAAATTCAAGTTAGTTTTTTTTTAATACATATATAATATATACACATAGTTATCTATTGCTAAATTATTTCTTTTTTGGCATCCTCGCCAGGCAGCGACTAACTTTGATATGATTTGACAGTCAGTCGTTGCATTGACATACCAGAAGAGCTTAAGGTACTAATGCAATACCTAGCGTAATGCAGCGTTGCCAGGTTTGGTAACACTCCCCCCTGATAAGCTGGTTGTATCTACCGGGTTACCATCTTCGCCAAACCGGTTGATGTCCAACACCGCAAGTCTTACAGTAGGTCTGGTGTAGACTCCCGTTACAGTTTGTATGACGGCAGACCTTGTTTGTCCATCTTTGCTAGAGTGAACGTCCAAAACTCTCCCCTTTGGCCAAGTGTTTCTTGGGCTATTGGCATCGACAATGATCACCACATCTCCTTTTTCTATGGGTTTGACGTGGTTGAACCATTTAGTGCGTCTCGTGAGTGACGGTAAATACTCCATAACCCACCGCTTCAAAAACATGTTGCCATATCTACGAAGAGCTGAACCATCATCTTCTATCTGGCCATTCGATGATCCCACCAGGAAGTGGTTCGGCGTTAACGCTTCGTTACTGTCATTATCTAAAGGAACATAAGTCAAAGGTCTTGAATTAATAATATAGGGTCCGCCATCTAAAGTTTTTTTTTTTTCAACTAGTGCTTATTTCGTGAATGGTAACACTTAGCTCATGTCTGATTTGACAGATAATTAGTTTTATCCTTCCGCTGAACGAATATGGTTGTGTATACGCTTAAACAACGCTGGGAACGTGGGCCTGCGAACGACTTAGAGAAGATGCCGATTTTGCCAAAAAAATCATCTTTTCTGATGAAGCTCATTTTGATCTTGGCGGGTATGTAAACAAGCAAAATTGTCGCGTTTGGGGCACAGAAAACCCGCACGCATACATTGAAAAGCCGATACACCCAAAACGAGTCACTGTTTGGTGCGGATTTTGGTCCAGAGGCATAATTGGGCCATTTTTGTCTTTTTTGACCGTTACAGTCAATGGCGATCGTTATCGGGCCATGTTGAACGAATTTTTGTTCACAAAAATTGAAGAGGAGGATATTGGCAACATTTGGTTTCGACAGGATGGCGCTACGTACCACACAGCCGAAGCTACACTCGATGTTTTGCGCCCTGTTTTTGAAAATCGCATTATCAGCCGCAGAGCTGATGTCGTTTAGCCACCTCGGAGCTGCGATTTGACACCGTTGGACTATTATTTGTGGGGTGCCGTAAAAGATAAGTGTTACGCCGACAAGCCAGAGACAATTGGCGCTTTAAAGGACAATATTCGTGAAGTCATTGGTGAAATACAGCTGCACACAATCGATAATGTGCTTAAAAATTGGACCGATAGTGTAGGCTACTGCATGGCCAGCCGAGGCAGCCATTTGAATGAAATTATTTTCCGTTATTAACCGGAAGGATTGTACTTTCAAATAAAAAAAGAAATTTGAGAAAAGATTCAGTAGTTTTTTTTCTAGCATTTTCAAAAAAAAAAGTTTTTTGGCGGACCCTATATATTCAACTTCCGCCATCATAGTTATCAAAACCTCATCCTTAGGATTTTTGCTAAGCTGGATTTGTGCTAGGGTCTGTTTTACTGACCTTATCAACCTCTCCTAACTCCCCCCATATGTGGTGACGCTGGTGGAATAAATTTCCACTTAATACCTTCACTCAGGCACATCTGTGAAATCTTATCAACGTCTAGCTGTTTCAAACTACTTATGAGCTCCTGACTTGCACCTCTGAAATTCGTCCCATTGTCGCTCCACATTTCCACTGGCCTTCCTCTTCTCGCACAGAACCGTTGGACAGCCATTATACAAGAATCGCCATTATACAAGAAGAGCTCTGAACTATTTCGATGTGAATGGCCCTAACTGTCAAACACGTAAATAAAACACCCCATCGTTTCTCTGAGTGTCTTCCGACAGTCACTGGCATTGGCCCAAAATAGTCTACCCCTACATAAGAGAACACCTGGGTAAACGACTTTAATCGTGCGGGATGCAACTCCGCCATTAGTGGTGGTACCGGTGTCGCTTTATTGATTTTGCATATTTGACAATTGTGTTGAATTTTTCTCAATAGCATTCGAATAGTAGGGATATAATAAACTTGCCGTAGTTCGTTGATCACCGTTTCGAAATACATGATAGTCTTTTACAATAAGAAGGGTAAGATAATGGGTCTTTGGCAGGATAATAGATCTTTTGCAGTCGAAGGATGCGTGATTGGAAGCATCGATACGACCTTTAACTCGCATAACGCCATTTCATCTAAGTAAGGACTGAACTTTGTCAATGGGCTAATCTTCCAAAACTTCATGGTACAGTTTGGCGCTTCCGAACACTTTAACTGGCTTATTTCATTCGGGTAACCTTCAGCTTGGCACATTCTGTACAGATATTTTTTGGTCTTTGCGATGTCTTCTAGCGTTAGTCCCTTATTTCCCTCTTGTCGTTTTCCCTTCAATGTTGTATTCAGAAAATGAAAAATCCATGCCATGGTTCTGTACAATCTTTTCCAGGAAGAAAATCGTAAGTATTCTATTACCGAACTATTTAAATTAAACCCAGTGTGTTTGAGTATGGTGTGTTCATTCCCGAATCCGGATTATTGGTGGAGTTCGAGGGCCACTTTTCTCTGGGTTGATATAGAAAACTAGGTCCTTGAAACCAACGGCTTTCAGAAGATAAGTCAATTTTTGTATTCCATTTCGTTGCATCATCTGCTACATTATCCGCGCTGGGCACCCACCTCCATTCCGCTTCACTAGAGCATTCAAGTATCTCACCCACTCCGAACATTACAAATTGATTAACTTTTCTGCTTTCGTTTTTCACCCAACACAACACCGATTGAGAGTCAGACCAAAAATACCGTTTATTGAATTTTATACTATGTCCTTTAACTATACTCTTTGCTATTCGAACGCCCAGTACGGCTGCTTGTAGCTCCATACGTGGCACGGAAATTTGTCTTAGAGGACCAACCTTCGTTCTTGTGCATACTAGTGCACATTAAACGTGAGTACCTCTCTGGACCCGAATGTATGCCACCGCTGCGTACGCTGAAAGGCTAACATCTACGAATATGTGCAGTTCTACCAAACATCCACTTTCGAACTTTAGGTCTTTCAAATAAGATCTTGGAATTTGTATCTGCTTTACTGCTGGTAATAGTTTTAGCCACTCCTTCCATAATTTAAATTGATCAGCATGAATTTCTTCGTCCCATTGAGTCTGGTCTCGCTAAATTTTTTGTAAAAGAATTTTGAGCAGCACAAGAAAGTGCGCTACAAGTCCAAGTGGATCAAAGATACTCATTAGGATTTTAAGAACCTGCCGTTTTGTTGGATGGGACTCTCCTGTCAACACTTCCATGCTTACTAGTCTAGTCTGATATAGAAATGAAAAATGATCAGTTGCAGGACACCACCACATGCCCAAAATCTTTTCAGCATCGTATAAACCATCATGCACCTTAAAATTCTTGTTACTAACTGCGCTATACCCCAGTTCTTTCATTATGTGCGCGGAATTGCTTAGAAAATTTCTTATTTCAAATCCTCCCTGATGTATGTAGGTGACTTCTTTCGCTAGCTTTAGAGCTTCTTCTTCGGTGTCTAGACTATCTAAAAAATCATCAACATAATGATTCTTTGTTATGGCTTGCACAGCTCTCGGGAACTTTACAACATATTCCAGTGTATTCTTATTTTTTATAAACTCTGCGCAACTTGGTGAGTATGTAGATCCGAAAGTCAAGACCTGCATAACATAATGTTCCATAACACCTCTATTATGCCACAGAAACCTTTGATCATCCTGATCTACTTCTCGCACCCTTATCTGATGAAACATTTCTTTAATATCCGCACAAATGGCCACGCGTCTTTGCCTAAAACGAAACAACACTTCTGGAAGTAGAGGTAAATCATCAGGTCCAGATAATAGCATTGAGTTGAGAGATACTACGTTGCATCGAGCTGCGGCGTCCCACACTATGCGCACTTTGGACGGTTTATTCGCGTTAACAACGGGAAAAATCGGTAGGTACCAAATCCTTTTACTTCGGCTGTCGAGCATCTCTTCCTTGGTTAGCTTCCGTGCGTATCCCTTCCTTACATACGAGTAGTCTTGAATTTGCTCTTGGAGGTTGGCTGCCAATGAACAGTCTCTTAAAAGCTTCTTTTCGAGGCATGCCAGTCTACGTTCCGCATACATTTTGCTGTCCGGTAATTCAATGTGTTCACTCTTCCATAACAGCGGTACACTAAAACGATTTCCCACGCGGCGTGTATATTTTTCCAATAAAAGTTTAGCACGCTGATCTTCCATGTTCATCATTCGCCGTTTGTTCTTGCAGATACTGTTTTCTACACCGAAGGACACTCGCACTAACTCATGGAGACTTGCATCTAAACTGTCCTGGCATTCACATGCATGATAATTGTGATGTACTCTTGTTTTCGTTTTATATGTAGTACAGGCGCCGAAAACCGTCCACCCTAGCCGAGTTTTGATTGCCGCTGGTTGATCATTTCTCCCTTCTCGATATTTGTGGGGACTCGTTAATGTCGCGTGATCCAAACCGATAAGGAGCCTTGGCTTGACGTTGTAGTATGAACTTGAAGGAATTCCAATTAAGTACGGAAAGAAGGACTTAATAACTTCAAAATCAACGGATTGCACTGGAAGATCTAAAGACTGTACGGTACGTACACTAGAGAGAGAAAATATTTCTTTCCGAGCCAATCACAGAAATTTGACAGCTTACCCTTTTTGATGATTCTTCTGTTCGACATGTGTTTGATGTCCACTTCAGGCACAGTTTTTCCCTAGGACCATTTAACTTTAAGGAGTCAGTCAATTCCTCGTCCATAAGCGTTATTGACTACCCGTCGTCCAAAAGTGAATAAGTCTCCACTGCAATGTTGTTGTAGTGCAGGGTTACTGGTAATATTTTAAATAATAATGCTGGTGCCAATGGTTGGTGCAAGTTGCAGTTATATCTGTTGCTGTTAGTTTGGCAATTCGATGGTCCAGTGTCCTTGTGCAAAGTTTGTGATGCCTATAGTTGCAGCAATTTATGCCACACCTTTTGTTTGACGTGCATCTTTGACCGTGGTGTTTTATTAAGCACGTACGACAAAGAGAATGCTTTTTGACCTCATCCCACCTTTGCCTTAGACTCAGTGCTGTGAACTGTGAGCAAACTTGAACCGATGGACATTCGTTGTTACAAATCAAACAGGACTCTAGATCTTGGTGAATGTTAGCATGGTGACCGCTGACGTACACGGTGCTTTTTAAGCGTCTTCTATCGGCTTTTCCATCGTTAAATAAAGCAGGTGTTATTTCGGTCACTTCACAGGCAGCTTGGGCTACTTGGTATAACCATGCACTAAATGTTGTTAAACTAGTTGTGTGGTAGCCCATCTTGAATATACCGCAGTTTAAACGAATGTGATGCGGGAGCTTGTCTGTCAGTTCTTTTAGCAGACTTGGATTATCAAGGTGTGCTACCAACCCAGTAGTTTCCATTGTAGCGACTATGTTTTTTACAGAGAGAGCAAAGTTCACCAGAGAATCTAACCTCTCAGCCTTAGGAGCCTTTTCATTCCTAAGTTTCGTAATCAGTGAGTTGATTACAGTTTCTGGCCGGCTGAATATCATTCTTAACGTTGATATGATGTTTTGCATCTGACTCGGGTACATTAGTTGTGCCCTCACTGTCTGTAAAGCTTTACCTTTAAGGCTTCTCTGTAGGCGGTATATGTTGTCATCGTTCGAGAACCTACAATACCGTGTAGAATTTTCGTAGCAGCTAATAAAATACGGCCACTCCTCCGGCAGACCAGAAAAACTCGGCAGCTCTTTGGGCACAATATGGCCATTCCCTAGTTGTTGACGACTCAGATCTGTTAATTCACTGCTGTACGGCGGCACGATGTGATCTTGGTTTTGTTGGTGGAAATGGTGAGCATTACCTACGCCATGGCGTGTGCTGTTATGAAGGCAGTCCTCGTGCATGTTTGCGTTGATTGTTGGCAGCTCAGCTCAGCTCAGCTCAGGTACCATTAAGATTAAGCGGTGGTTCATTTAAACGGACAGTGGCTTCTGCATTCTTTTCCACATTTTTCCTCATAGCGCTTGGATGACCAATAGAATGAACTTTGAAGTCTAGTTTATTACCTTTTGTCGACTGATCGCAAATCCACTGTCCTAATCTCCTTTCTTTTAACGATGTATGTTGCTCAACACTTTCAGCATCAGATGACTGCTCTTCTAGGATTTTGTACTTGGCGTCGAGGTACTCCTTGTCCCTTTTCTCCTTAAGAATTCTCTCCTCATCAAGTTTCTGGAGACGTAACCTCGCCGATTTGCTATTGGTTGTGGACTTAGGGCTAGCGCTGAACGCTGTTCTAGATGAAGTTGGTGACTTGGATCTGATCGGTTCGAGACGAATGTTTCGAATAGACTTGTCATTGTTATTTGAAGACGCTCTTGCACGATTCTCAGCGCTATCAACGACTGCTGGTGTACGCTCACTTGTCTCACATTTCGGACAAAGCCAAACCTGACTTTCAACTTCTGATGTTACATACACACACTGAAAATGATGCCATTCATCGCACTGAACCATTTCGTCATTGTCTGGACCTGTGCACGATTTACAATGTTGTTGGGTTCTCGACGTTGAGGGAATAGCTTTGGATTGGGGGGAAGCTTTATGACGACTTTTTTTATTTAATGGCGGAGGGGAGTATAATGTCTTGGCGGATTTATTGAATATATTATCATCAAGAGACATTACTTACCTGACAGTAACGGCGTAGATGTGTGCTGGCTATTTCTGGTTTCGAGGCTTCTTTTTAAGTTGACTTGTTCAGATGGCTTCTTATGTTGAATAGATGTTGCAACAACGTTGGATGGGTCTCTAAACTCACTCTGGTGCAAGCACTTAGCACATGCGTGAGATATATGGTATTTGTCCTTAAAGGTGTCACAGTGCAGTTGGATGTTAACGGCAGTTTGAAGTGGGTCTCTAACCTCACTCCTAAGTGCAAACGATGTGTGGGTCTCTAACGATGTGGGTCTCACTCTGGTAATGGCACATGGATGAACGCTTGCGTGTTTGCATCTTTAAATGGATGTGTTTTGGCATTTACTACACATTCACACTACACCGTTGGCACTAATCAGCAACTATAAATCCTCTTTATTTGTTGATACCGCAAGATAGTAGTAACAACAGTTGCAGTGGACATCACTCTGATGTGTGGACGCTGCGTGGGTCTCTAACCTTACTCTCTCCCTAGCACATGGTGAACTTCTGTCAATATTGATGCAGTATTCGTCGATGTGTTGCGTAGTCTAACTCACTTTATGTGCAAACGATGTGTTCAAATATGCACGATGTATACTCGAAGAAATAATTTATATGTATACTCGAAGAAATAATTTAGGTGTATACTCAAAGAAATAATTTAGATGTTGAGTCGAGCCGTTTAAAAAAGAGGATGCCTTTTCCAATATTTCAGCTATTGCTATTGTTTATTTAAAATTCAACTTAGTTTTTTTTAATACATATATATTATATACACATAGTTTCCTATTGCTAAATTACTTCTTTTTTTGGCATCCTCGCCAGGCAGCGACTAACTTTGAAATGATTTGACAGTCAGTCGTTGCATTGACATACCAGAAGAGCTTAAGGTACTAATGCAATACCTAGCGTAATGCAGCGTTGCCAGGTTTGGTAACATTCCCCCCTGATAAGCTGGTTGTATCTACCGGGTTACCATCTTCGCCAAACCGGTTGATGTCCAACACCGCAAGTCTTACAGTAGGTCTGTTGTAGACTCCCGTTACAGTTTGTATGACGGCAGACCTTGTTTGTCCATCTTTGCTAGAGTGAACGTCCAAAACTCTCCCCTTTGGCCAAGTGTTTCTTGGGCTATTGGCATCGACAATGATCACCACATCTCCTTTTTCTATGGGTTTGACGTGGTTGAACCATTTAGTGCGTCTCGTGAGTGACGGTAAATACTCCATAACCCACCGCTTCAAAAACATGTTGCCATATCTACGAAGAGCTAAACCATCATCTTCTATCTGGCCATTCGATGATCCCACCAGGAAGTGGTTCGGCGTTAACGCTTCGTTACTGTCATTATCTAAAGGAACATAAGTCAAAGGTCTTGAATTAATAATATAGGGTCCGCCATCTAAAGTTTTTTTTTTTCAACTAGTGCTTATTTCGTGAATGGTAACACTTAGCTCATGTCTGATTTGACAGATAATTAGTTTTATCCTTCCGCTGAACGAATATGGTTGTGTATACGCTTAAACAACGCTGGGAACGTGGGCCTGCGAACGACTTAGAGAAGATGCCGATTTTGCCAAAAAAATCATCTTTTCTGATGAAGCTCATTTTGATCTTGGCGGGTATGTAAACAAGCAAAATTGTCGCGTTTGGGGCACAGAAAACCCGCACGCATACATTGAAAAGCCGATACACCCAAAACGAGTCACTGTTTGGTGCGGATTTTGGTCCAGAGGCATAATTGGGCCATTTTTGTCTTTTTTGACCGTTACAGTCAATGGCGATCGTTATCGGGCCATGTTGAACGAATTTTTGTTCACAAAAATTGAAGAGGAGGATATTGGCAACATTTGGTTTCGACAGGATGGCGCTACGTACCACACAGCCGAAGCTACACTCGATGTTTTGCGCCCTGTTTTTGAAAATCGCATTATCAGCCGCAGAGCTGATGTCGTTTAGCCACCTCGGAGCTGCGATTTGATACCGTTGGACTATTATTTGTGGGGTGCCGTAAAAGATAAGTGTTACGCCGACAAGCCAGAGACAATTGACGCTTTAAAGGACAATATTCGTGAAGTCATTGGTGAAATACAGCTGCACACAATCGATAATGTGCTTAAAAATTGGACCGATAGTGTAGGCTACTGCATGGCCAGCCGAGGCAGCCATTTGAATGAAATTATTTTCCGTTATTAACCGGAAGGATTGTACTTTCAAATAAAAAAAGAAATTTGAGAAAAGATTCAGTAGTTTTTTTTCTAGCATTTTCAAAAAAAAAAAGTTTTTTGGCGGACCCTATATATTCAACTTCCGCCATCATAGTTATCAAAACCTCATCCTTAGGATTTTTGCTAAGCTGGATTTGTGCTAGGGTCTGTTTTACTGACCTTATCAACCTCTCCTAACTCCCCCCATATGTGGTGACGCTGGTGGAATAAATTTCCACTTAATACCTTCACTCAGGCACATCTGTGAAATCTTATCAACGTCTAGCTGTTTCAAACTACTTATGAGCTCCTGACTTGCACCTCTGAAATTCGTCCCATTGTCGCTCCACATTTCCACTGGCCTTCCTCTTCTCGCACAGAACCGTTGGACAGCCATTATACAAGAATCGCCATTATACAAGAAGAGCTCTGAACTATTTCGATGTGAATGGCCCTAACTGTCAAACACGTAAATAAAACACCCCATCGTTTCTCTGAGTGTCTTCCGACAGTCACTGGCATTGGCCCAAAATAGTCTACCCCTACATAAGAGAACACCTGGGTAAACGACTTTAATCGTGCGGGATGCAACTCCGCCATTAGTGGTGGTACCGGTGTCGCTTTATTGATTTTGCATATTTGACAATTGTGTTGAATTTTTCTCAATAGCATTCGAATAGTAGGGATATAATAAACTTGCCGTAGTTCGTTGATCACCGTTTCGAAATACATGATAGTCTTTTACAATAAGAAGGGTAAGATAATGGGTCTTTGGCAGGATAATAGATCTTTTGCAGTCGAAGGATGCGTGATTGGAAGCATCGATACGACCTTTAACTCGCATAACGCCATTTCATCTAAGTAAGGACTGAACTTTGTCAATGGGCTAATCTTCCAAAACTTCATGGTACAGTTTGGCGCTTCCGAACACTTTAACTGGCTTATTTCATTCGGGTAACCTTCAGCTTGGCACATTCTGTACAGATATTTTTTGGTCTTTGCGATGTCTTCTAGCGTTAGTCCCTTATTTCCCTCTTGTCGTTTTCCCTTCAATGTTGTATTCAGAAAATGAAAAATCCATGCCATGGTTCTGTACAATCTTTTCCAGGAAGAAAATCGTAAGTATTCTATTACCGAACTATTTAAATTAAACCCAGTGTGTTTGAGTATGGTGTGTTCATTCCCTAATCCTGATTATTAGTGGAGTTCGAGGGCCACTTTTCTCTGGGTTGATATAGAAAACTAGGTCCTTGAAACCAACGGCTTTCAGAAGATAAGTCAATTTTTGTATTCCATTTCGTTGCATCATCTGCTACATTATCCGCGCTGGGCACCCACCTCCATTCCGCTTCACTAGAGCATTCAAGTATCTCACCCACTCCGAACATTACAAATTGATTAACTTTTCTGCTTTCGTTTTTCACCCAACACAACACCGATTGAGAGTCAGACCAAAAATACCGTTTATTGAATTTTATACTATGTCCTTTAAGTATACTCTTTGCTATTCGAACGCCCAGTACGGCTGCTTGTAGCTCCATACGTGGCACGGAAATTTGTCTTAGAGGACCAACCTTCGTTCTTGTGCATACTAGTGCACATTAAACGTGAGTACCTCTCTGGACCCGAATGTATGCCACCGCTGCGTACGCTGAAAGGCTAACATCTACGAATATGTGCAGTTCTACCAAACATCCACTTTCGAACTTTAGGTCTTTCAAATAAGATCTTGGAATTTGTATCTGCTTTACTGCTGGTAATAGTTTTAGCCACTCCTTCCATAATTTAAATTGATCAGCATGAATTTCTTCGTCCCATTGAGTCTGGTCTCGCTAAATTTTTTGTAAAAGAATTTTGAGCAGCACAAGAAAGTGCGCTACAAGTCCAAGTGGATCAAAGATACTCATTAGGATTTTAAGAACCTGCCGTTTTGTTGGATGGGATTCTCCTGTCAACACTTCCATGCTTACTAGTCTAGTCTGATATAGAAATGAAAAATGATCAGTTGCAGGACACCACCACATGCCCAAAATCTTTTCAGCATCGTATAAACCATCATGCACCTTAAAATTCTTGTTACTAACTGCGCTATACCCCAGTTCTTTCATTATGTGCGCGGAATTGCTTAGAAAATTTCTTATTTCAAATCCTCCCTGTTGATGTATGTAGGTGACTTCTTTCGCTAGCTTTAGAGCTTCTTCTTCGGTGTCTAGACTATCTAAAAAATCATCAACATAATGATTCTTTGTTATGGCTTGCACAGCTCTCGGGAACTTTACAACATATTCCAGTGTATTCTTATTTTTTATAAACTCTGCGCAACTTGGTGAGTATGTAGATCCGAAAGTCAAGACCTGCATAACATAATGTTCCATAACACCTCTATTATGCCACAGAAACCTTTGATCATCCTGATCTACTTCTCGCACCCTTATCTGATGAAACATTTCTTTAATATCCGCACAAATGGCCACGCGTCTTTGCCTAAAACGAAACAACACTTCTGGAAGTAGAGGTAAATCATCAGGTCCAGATAATAGCATTGAGTTGAGAGATACTACGTTGCATCGAGCTGCGGCGTCCCACACTATGCGCACTTTGGACGGTTTATTCGCGTTAACAACGGGAAAAATCGGTAGGTACCAAATCCTTTTACTTCGGCTGTCGAGCATCTCTTCCTTGGTTAGCTTCCGTGCGTATCCCTTCCTTACATACGAGTAGTCTTGAATTTGCTCTTGGAGGTTGGCTGCCAATGAACAGTCTCTTAAAAGCTTCTTTTCGAGGCATGCCAGTCTACGTTCCGCATACATTTTGCTGTCCGGTAATTCAATGTGTTCACTCTTCCATAACAGCGGTACACTAAAACGATTTCCCACGCGGCGTGTATATTTTTCCAATAAAAGTTTAGCACGCTGATCTTCCATGTTCATCATTCGCCGTTTGTTCTTGCAGATACTGTTTTCTACACCGAAGGACACTCGCACTAACTCATGGAGACTTGCATCTAAACTGTCCTGGCATTCACATGCATGATAATTGTGATGTACTCTTGTTTTCGTTTTATATGTAGTACAGGCGCCGAAAACCGTCCACCCTAGCCGAGTTTTGATTGCCGCTGGTTGATCATTTCTCCCTTCTCGATATTTGTGGGGACTCGTTAATGTCGCGTGATCCAAACCGATAAGGAGCCTTGGCTTGACGTTGTAGTATGAACTTGAAGGAATTCCAATTAAGTACGGAAAGAAGGACTTAATAACTTCAGAATCAACGGATTGCACTGGAAGATCTAAAGACTGTACGGTACGTACACTAGAGAGAGAAAATATTTCTTTCCGAGCCAATCACAGAAATTTGACAGCTTACCCTTTTTGATGATTCTTCTGTTCGACATGTGTTTGATGTCCACTTCAGGCACAGTTTTTCCCTAGGACCATTTAACTTTAAGGAGTCAGTCAATTCCTCGTCCATAAGCGTTATTGACTACCCGTCGTCCAAAAGTGAATAAGTCTCCACTGCAATGTTGTTGTAGTGCAGGGTTACTGGTAATATTTTAAATAATAATGCTGGTGCCAATGGTTGGTGCAAGTTGCAGTTATATCTGTTGCTGTTAGTTTGGCAATTCGATGGTCCAGTGTCCTTGTGCAAAGTTTGTGATGCCTATAGTTGCAGCAATTTATGCCACACCTTTTGTTTGACGTGCATCTTTGACCGTGGTGTTTTATTAAGCACGTACGACAAAGAGAATGCTTTTTGACCTCATCCCACCTTTGCCTTAGACTCAGTGCTGTGAACTGTGAGCAAACTTGAACCGATGGACATTCGTTGTTACAAATCAAACAGGACTCTAGATCTTGGTGAATGTTAGCATGGTGACCGCTGACGTACACGGTGCTTTTTAAGCGTCTTCTATCGGCTTTTCCATCGTTAAATAAAGCAGGTGTTATTTCGGTCACTTCACAGGCAGCTTGGGCTACTTGGTATAACCATGCACTAAATGTTGTTAAACTAGTTGTGTGGTAGCCCATCTTGAATATACCGCAGTTTAAACGAATGTGATGCGGGAGCTTGTCTGTCAGTTCTTTTAGCAGACTTGGATTATCAAGGTGTGCTACCAACCCAGTAGTTTCCATTGTAGCGACTATGTTTTTTACAGAGAGAGCAAAGTTCACCAGAGAATCTAACCTCTCAGCCTTAGGAGCCTTTTCATTCCTAAGTTTCGTAATCAGTGAGTTGATTACAGTTTCTGGCCGGCTGAATATCATTCTTAACGTTGATATGATGTTTTGCATCTGACTCGGGTACATTAGTTGTGCCCTCACTGTCTGTAAAGCTTTACCTTTAAGGCTTCTCTGTAGGCGGTATATGTTGTCATCGTTCGAGAACCTACAATACCGTGTAGAATTTTCGTAGCAGCTAATAAAATACGGCCACTCCTCCGGCAGACCAGAAAAACTCGGCAGCTCTTTGGGCACAATATGGCCATTCCCTAGTTGTTGACGACTCAGATCTGTTAATTCACTGCTGTACGGCGGCACGATGTGATCTTGGTTTTGTTGGTGGAAATGGTGAGCATTACCTACGCCATGGCGTGTGCTGTTATGAAGGCAGTCCTCGTGCATGTTTGCGTTGATTGTTGGCAGCTCAGCTCAGCTCAGCTCAGGTACCATTAAGATTAAGCGGTGGTTCATTTAAACGGACAGTGGCTTCTGCATTCTTTTCCACATTTTTCCTCATAGCGCTTGGATGACCAATAGAATGAACTTTGAAGTCTAGTTTATTACCTTTTGTCGACTGATCGCAAATCCACTGTCCTAATCTCCTTTCTTTTAACGATGTATGTTGCTCAACACTTTCAGCATCAGATGACTGCTCTTCTAGGATTTTGTACTTGGCGTCGAGGTACTCCTTGTCCCTTTTCTCCTTAAGAATTCTCTCCTCATCAAGTTTCTGGAGACGTAACCTCGCCGATTTGCTATTGGTTGTGGACTTAGGGCTAGCGCTGAACGCTGTTCTAGATGAAGTTGGTGACTTGGATCTGATCGGTTCGAGACGAATGTTTCGAATAGACTTGTCATTGTTATTTGAAGACGCTCTTGCACGATTCTCAGCGCTATCAACGACTGCTGGTGTACGCTCACTTGTCTCACATTTCGGACAAAGCCAAACCTGACTTTCAACTTCTGATGTTACATACACACACTGAAAATGATGCCATTCATCGCACTGAACCATTTCGTCATTGTCTGGACCTGTGCACGATTTACAATGTTGTTGGGTTCTCGACGTTGAGGGAATAGCTTTGGATTGGGGGGAAGCTTTATGACGACTTTTTTTATTTAATGGCGGAGGGGAGTATAATGTCTTGGCGGATTTATTGAATATATTATCATCAAGAGACATTACTTACCTGACAGTAACGGCGTAGATGTGTGCTGGCTATTTCTGGTTTCGAGGCTTCTTTTTAAGTTGACTTGTTCAGATGGCTTCTTATGTTGAATAGATGTTGCAACAACGTTGGATGGGTCTCTAAACTCACTCTGGTGCAAGCACTTAGCACATGCGTGAGATATATGGTATTTGTCCTTAAAGGTGTCACAGTGCAGTTGGATGTTAACGGCAGTTTGAAGTGGGTCTCTAACCTCACTCCTAAGTGCAAACGATGTGTGGGTCTCTAACGATGTGGGTCTCACTCTGGTAATGGCACATGGATGAACGCTTGCGTGTTTGCATCTTTAAATGGATGTGTTTTGGCATTTACTACACATTCACACTACACCGTTGGCACTAATCAGCAACTATAAATCCTCTTTATTTGTTGATACCGCAAGATAGTAGTAACAACAGTTGCAGTGGACATCACTCTGATGTGTGGACGCTGCGTGGGTCTCTAACCTTACTCTCTCCCTAGCACATGGTGAACTTCTGTCAATATTGATGCAGTATTCGTCGATGTGTTGCGTAGTCTAACTCACTTTATGTGCAAACGATGTGTTCAAATATGCACGATGTATACTCGAAGAAATAATTTATATGTATACTCGAAGAAATAATTTAGGTGTATACTCAAAGAAATAATTTAGATGTTGAGTCGAGCCGTTTAAAAAAGAGGATGCCTTTTCCAATATTTCAGCTATTGCTATTGTTTATTTAAAATTCAACTTAGTTTTTTTTAATACATATATATTATATACACATAGTTTCCTATTGCTAAATTACTTCTTTTTTTGGCATCCTCGCCAGGCAGCGACTAACTTTGAAATGATTTGACAGTCAGTCGTTGCATTGACATACCAGAAGAGCTTAAGGTACTAATGCAATACCTAGCGTAATGCAGCGTTGCCAGGTTTGGTAACATTCCCCCCTGATAAGCTGGTTGTATCTACCGGGTTACCATCTTCGCCAAACCGGTTGATGTCCAACACCGCAAGTCTTACAGTAGGTCTGGTGTAGACTCCCGTTACAGTTTGTATGACGGCAGACCTTGTTTGTCCATCTTTGCTAGAGTGAACGTCCAAAACTCTCCCCTTTGGCCAAGTGTTTCTTGGGCTATTGGCATCGACAATGATCACCACATCTCCTTTTTCTATGGGTTTGACGTGGTTGAACCATTTAGTGCGTCTCGTGAGTGACGGTAAATACTCCATAACCCACCGCTTCAAAAACATGTTGCCATATCTACGAAGAGCTGAACCATCATCTTCTATCTGGCCATTCGATGATCCCACCAGGAAGTGGTTCGGCGTTAACGCTTCGTTACTGTCATTATCTAAAGGAACATAAGTCAAAGGTCTTGAATTAATAATATAGGGTCCGCCATCTAAAGTTTTTTTTTTTCAACTAGTGCTTATTTCGTGAATGGTAACACTTAGCTCATGTCTGATTTGACAGATAATTAGTTTTATCCTTCCGCTGAACGAATATGGTTGTGTATACGCTTAAACAACGCTGGGAACGTGGGCCTGCGAACGACTTAGAGAAGATGCCGATTTTGCCAAAAAAATCATCTTTTCTGATGAAGCTCATTTTGATCTTGGCGGGTATGTAAACAAGCAAAATTGTCGCGTTTGGGGCACAGAAAACCCGCACGCATACATTGAAAAGCCGATACACCCAAAACGAGTCACTGTTTGGTGCGGATTTTGGTCCAGAGGCATAATTGGGCCATTTTTGTCTTTTTTGACCGTTACAGTCAATGGCGATCGTTATCGGGCCATGTTGAACGAATTTTTGTTCACAAAAATTGAAGAGGAGGATATTGGCAACATTTGGTTTCGACAGGATGGCGCTACGTACCACACAGCCGAAGCTACACTCGATGTTTTGCGCCCTGTTTTTGAAAATCGCATTATCAGCCGCAGAGCTGATGTCGTTTAGCCACCTCGGAGCTGCGATTTGACACCGTTGGACTATTATTTGTGGGGTGCCGTAAAAGATAAGTGTTACGCCGACAAGCCAGAGACAATTGACGCTTTAAAGGACAATATTCGTGAAGTCATTGGTGAAATACAGCTGCACACAATCGATAATGTGCTTAAAAATTGGACCGATAGTGTAGGCTACTGCATGGCCAGCCGAGGCAGCCATTTGATGAAATTATTTTCCGTTATTAACCGGAAGGATTGTACTTTCAAATAAAAAAAGAAATTTGAGAAAAGATTCAGTAGTTTTTTTTCTAGCATTTTAAAAAAAAAAAGTTTTTTGGCGGACCCTATATATTCAACTTCCGCCATCATAGTTATCAAAACCTCATCCTTAGGATTTTTGCTAAGCTGGATTTGTGCTAGGGTCTGTTTTACTGACCTTATCAACCTCTCCTAACTCCCCCCATATGTGGTGACGCTGGTGGAATAAATTTCCACTTAATACCTTCACTCAGGCACATCTGTGAAATCTTATCAACGTCTAGCTGTTTCAAACTACTTATGAGCTCCTGACTTGCACCTCTGAAATTCGTCCCATTGTCGCTCCACATTTCCACTGGCCTTCCTCTTCTCGCACAGAACCGTTGGACAGCCATTATACAAGAATCGCCATTATACAAGAAGAGCTCTGAACTATTTCGATGTGAATGGCCCTAACTGTCAAACACGTAAATAAAACACCCCATCGTTTCTCTGAGTGTCTTCCGACAGTCACTGGCATTGGCCCAAAATAGTCTACCCCTACATAAGAGAACACCTGGGTAAACGACTTTAATCGTGCGGGATGCAACTCCGCCATTAGTGGTGGTACCGGTGTCGCTTTATTGATTTTGCATATTTGACAATTGTGTTGAATTTTTCTCAATAGCATTCGAATAGTAGGGATATAATAAACTTGCCGTAGTTCGTTGATCACCGTTTCGAAATACATGACAGTCTTTTACAATAAGAAGGGTAAGATAATGGGTCTTTGGCAGGATAATAGATCTTTTGCAGTCGAAGGATGCGTGATTGGAAGCATCGATACGACCTTTAACTCGCATAACGCCATTTCATCTAAGTAAGGACTGAACTTTGTCAATGGGCTAATCTTCCAAAACTTCATGGTACAGTTTGGCGCTTCCGAACACTTTAACTGGCTTATTTCATTCGGGTAACCTTCAGCTTGGCACATTCTGTACAGATATTTTTTGGTCTTTGCGATGTCTTCTAGCGTTAGTCCCTTATTTCCCTCTTGTCGTTTTCCCTTCAATGTTGTATTCAGAAAATGAAAAATCCATGCCATGGTTCTGTACAATCTTTTCCAGGAAGAAAATCGTAAGTATTCTATTACCGAACTATTTAAATTAAACCCAGTGTGTTTGAGTATGGTGTGTTCATTCCCGAATCCGGATTATTGGTGGAGTTCGAGGGCCACTTTTCTCTGGGTTGATATAGAAAACTAGGTCCTTGAAACCAACGGCTTTCAGAAGATAAGTCAATTTTTGTATTCCATTTCGTTGCATCATCTGCTACATTATCCGCGCTGGGCACCCACCTCCATTCCGCTTCACTAGAGCATTCAAGTATCTCACCCACTCCGAACATTACAAATTGATTAACTTTTCTGCTTTCGTTTTTCACCCAACACAACACCGATTGAGAGTCAGACCAAAAATACCGTTTATTGAATTTTATACTATGTCCTTTAACTATACTCTTTGCTATTCGAACGCCCAGTACGGCTGCTTGTAGCTCCATACGTGGCACGGAAATTTGTCTTAGAGGACCAACCTTCGTTCTTGTGCATACTAGTGCACATTAAACGTGAGTACCTCTCTGGACCCGAATGTATGCCACCGCTGCGTACGCTGAAAGGCTAACATCTACGAATATGTGCAGTTCTACCAAACATCCACTTTCGAACTTTAGGTCTTTCAAATAAGATCTTGGAATTTGTATCTGCTTTACTGCTGGTAATAGTTTTAGCCACTCCTTCCATAATTTAAATTGATCAGCATGAATTTCTTCGTCCCATTGAGTCTGGTCTCGCTAAATTTTTTGTAAAAGAATTTTGAGCAGCACAAGAAAGTGCGCTACAAGTCCAAGTGGATCAAAGATACTCATTAGGATTTTAAGAACCTGCCGTTTTGTTGGATGGGACTCTCCTGTCAACACTTCCATGCTTACTAGTCTAGTCTGATATAGAAATGAAAAATGATCAGTTGCAGGACACCACCACATGCCCAAAATCTTTTCAGCATCGTATAAACCATCATGCACCTTAAAATTCTTGTTACTAACTGCGCTATACCCCAGTTCTTTCATTATGTGCGCGGAATTGCTTAGAAAATTTCTTATTTCAAATCCTCCCTGTTGATGTATGTAGGTGACTTCTTTCGCTAGCTTTAGAGCTTCTTCTTCGGTGTCTAGACTATCTAAAAAATCATCAACATAATGATTCTTTGTTATGGCTTGCACAGCTCTCGGGAACTTTACAACATATTCCAGTGTATTCTTATTTTTTATAAACTCTGCGCAACTTGGTGAGTATGTAGATCCGAAAGTCAAGACCTGCATAACATAATGTTCCATAACACCTCTATTATGCCACAGAAACCTTTGATCATCCTGATCTACTTCTCGCACCCTTATCTGATGAAACATTTCTTTAATATCCGCACAAATGGCCACGCGTCTTTGCCTAAAACGAAACAACACTTCTGGAAGTAGAGGTAAATCATCAGGTCCAGATAATAGCATTGAGTTGAGAGATACTACGTTGCATCGAGCTGCGGCGTCCCACACTATGCGCACTTTGGACGGTTTATTCGCGTTAACAACGGGAAAAATCGGTAGGTACCAAATCCTTTTAATTCGGCTGTCGAGCATCTCTTCCTTGGTTAGCTTCCGTGCGTATCCCTTCCTTACATACGAGTAGTCTTGAATTTGCTCTTGGAGGTTGGCTGCCAATGAACAGTCTCTTAAAAGCTTCTTTTCGAGGCATGCCAGTCTACGTTCCGCATACATTTTGCTGTCCGGTAATTCAATGTGTTCACTCTTCCATAACAGCGGTACACTAAAACGATTTCCCACGCGGCGTGTATATTTTTCCAATAAAAGTTTAGCACGCTGATCTTCCATGTTCATCATTCGCCGTTTGTTCTTGCAGATACTGTTTTCTACACCGAAGGACACTCGCACTAACTCATGGAGACTTGCATCTAAACTGTCCTGGCATTCACATGCATGATAATTGTGATGTACTCTTGTTTTCGTTTTATATGTAGTACAGGCGCCGAAAACCGTCCACCCTAGCCGAGTTTTGATTGCCGCTGGTTGATCATTTCTCCCTTCTCGATATTTGTGGGGACTCGTTAATGTCGCGTGATCCAAACCGATAAGGAGCCTTGGCTTGACGTTGTAGTATGAACTGAAAGGAAATCCAATTAAGTACGGAAAGAAGGACTTAATAACTTCAAAATCAACGGATTGCACTGGAAGATCTAAAGACTGTACGGTACGTACACTAGAGAGAGAAAATATTTCTTTCCGAGCCAATCACAGAAATTTGACAGCTTACCCTTTTTGATGATTCTTCTGTTCGACATGTGTTTGATGTCCACTTCAGGCACAGTTTTTCCCTAGGACCATTTAACTTTAAGGAGTCAGTCAATTCCTCGTCCATAAGCGTTATTGACTACCCGTCGTCCAAAAGTGAATAAGTCTCCACTGCAATGTTGTTGTAGTGCAGGGTTACTGGTAATATTTTAAATAATAATGCTGGTGCCAATGGTTGGTGCAAGTTGCAGTTATATCTGTTGCTGTTAGTTTGGCAATTCGATGGTCCAGTGTCCTTGTGCAAAGTTTGTGATGCCTATAGTTGCAGCAATTTATGCCACACCTTTTGTTTGACGTGCATCTTTGACCGTGGTGTTTTATTAAGCACGTACGACAAAGAGAATGCTTTTTGACCTCATCCCACCTTTGCCTTAGACTCAGTGCTGTGAACTGTGAGCAAACTTGAACCGATGGACATTCGTTGTTACAAATCAAACAGGACTCTAGATCTTGGTGAATGTTAGCATGGTGACCGCTGACGTACACGGTGCTTTTTAAGCGTCTTCTATCGGCTTTTCCATCGTTAAATAAAGCAGGTGTTATTTCGGTCACTTCACAGGCAGCTTGGGCTACTTGGTATAACCATGCACTAAATGTTGTTAAACTAGTTGTGTGGTAGCCCATCTTGAATATACCGCAGTTTAAACGAATGTGATGCGGGAGCTTGTCTGTCAGTTCTTTTAGCAGACTTGGATTATCAAGGTGTGCTACCAACCCAGTAGTTTCCATTGTAGCGACTATGTTTTTTACAGAGAGAGCAAAGTTCACCAGAGAATCTAACCTCTCAGCCTTAGGAGCCTTTTCATTCCTAAGTTTCGTAATCAGTGAGTTGATTACAGTTTCTGGCCGGCTGAATATCATTCTTAACGTTGATATGATGTTTTGCATCTGACTCGGGTACATTAGTTGTGCCCTCACTGTCTGTAAAGCTTTACCTTTAAGGCTTCTCTGTAGGCGGTATATGTTGTCATCGTTCGAGAACCTACAATACCGTGTAGAATTTTCGTAGCAGCTAATAAAATACGGCCACTCCTCCGGCAGACCAGAAAAACTCGGCAGCTCTTTGGGCACAATATGGCCATTCCCTAGTTGTTGACGACTCAGATCTGTTAATTCACTGCTGTACGGCGGCACGATGTGATCTTGGTTTTGTTGGTGGAAATGGTGAGCATTACCTACGCCATGGCGTGTGCTGTTATGAAGGCAGTCCTCGTGCATGTTTGCGTTGATTGTTGGCAGCTCAGCTCAGCTCAGCTCAGGTACCATTAAGATTAAGCGGTGGTTCATTTAAACGGACAGTGGCTTCTGCATTCTTTTCCACATTTTTCCTCATAGCGCTTGGATGACCAATAGAATGAACTTTGAAGTCTAGTTTATTACCTTTTGTCGACTGATCGCAAATCCACTGTCCTAATCTCCTTTCTTTTAACGATGTATGTTGCTCAACACTTTCAGCATCAGATGACTGCTCTTCTAGGATTTTGTACTTGGCGTCGAGGTACTCCTTGTCCCTTTTCTCCTTAAGAATTCTCTCCTCATCAAGTTTCTGGAGACGTAACCTCGCCGATTTGCTATTGGTTGTGGACTTAGGGCTAGCGCTGAACGCTGTTCTAGATGAAGTTGGTGACTTGGATCTGATCGGTTCGAGACGAATGTTTCGAATAGACTTGTCATTGTTATTTGAAGACGCTCTTGCACGATTCTCAGCGCTATCAACGACTGCTGGTGTACGCTCACTTGTCTCACATTTCGGACAAAGCCAAACCTGACTTTCAACTTCTGATGTTACATACACACACTGAAAATGATGCCATTCATCGCACTGAACCATTTCGTCATTGTCTGGACCTGTGCACGATTTACAATGTTGTTGGGTTCTCGACGTTGAGGGAATAGCTTTGGATTGGGGGGAAGCTTTATGACGACTTTTTTTATTTAATGGCGGAGGGGAGTATAATGTCTTGGCGGATTTATTGAATATATTATCATCAAGAGACATTACTTACCTGACAGTAACGGCGTAGATGTGTGCTGGCTATTTCTGGTTTCGAGGCTTCTTTTTAAGTTGACTTGTTCAGATGGCTTCTTATGTTGAATAGATGTTGCAACAACGTTGGATGGGTCTCTAAACTCACTCTGGTGCAAGCACTTAGCACATGCGTGAGATATATGGTATTTGTCCTTAAAGGTGTCACAGTGCAGTTGGATGTTAACGGCAGTTTGAAGTGGGTCTCTAACCTCACTCCTAAGTGCAAACGATGTGTGGGTCTCTAACGATGTGGGTCTCACTCTGGTAATGGCACATGGATGAACGCTTGCGTGTTTGCATCTTTAAATGGATGTGTTTTGGCATTTACTACACATTCACACTACACCGTTGGCACTAATCAGCAACTATAAATCCTCTTTATTTGTTGATACCGCAAGATAGTAGTAACAACAGTTGCAGTGGACATCACTCTGATGTGTGGACGCTGCGTGGGTCTCTAACCTTACTCTCTCCCTAGCACATGGTGAACTTCTGTCAATATTGATGCAGTATTCGTCGATGTGTTGCGTAGTCTAACTCACTTTATGTGCAAACGATGTGTTCAAATATGCACGATGTATACTCGAAGAAATAATTTATATGTATACTCGAAGAAATAATTTAGGTGTATACTCAAAGAAATAATTTAGATGTTGAGTCGAGCCGTTTAAAAAAGAGGATGCCTTTTCCAATATTTCAGCTATTGCTATTGTTTATTTAAAATTCAACTTAGTTTTTTTTAATACATATATATTATATACACATAGTTTCCTATTGCTAAATTACTTCTTTTTTTGGCATCCTCGCCAGGCAGCGACTAACTTTGAAATGATTTGACAGTCAGTCGTTGCATTGACATACCAGAAGAGCTTAAGGTACTAATGCAATACCTAGCGTAATGCAGCGTTGCCAGGTTTGGTAACATTCCCCCCTGATAAGCTGGTTGTATCTACCGGGTTACCATCTTCGCCAAACCGGTTGATGTCCAACACCGCAAGTCTTACAGTAGGTCTGTTGTAGACTCCCGTTACAGTTTGTATGACGGCAGACCTTGTTTGTCCATCTTTGCTAGAGTGAACGTCCAAAACTCTCCCCTTTGGCCAAGTGTTTCTTGGGCTATTGGCATCGACAATGATCACCACATCTCCTTTTTCTATGGGTTTGACGTGGTTGAACCATTTAGTGCGTCTCGTGAGTGACGGTAAATACTCCATAACCCACCGCTTCAAAAACATGTTGCCATATCTACGAAGAGCTGAACCATCATCTTCTATCTGGCCATTCGATGATCCCACCAGGAAGTGGTTCGGCGTTAACGCTTCGTTACTGTCATTATCTAAAGGAACATAAGTCAAAGGTCTTGAATTAATAATATAGGGTCCGCCATCTAAAGTTTTTTTTTTTTCAACTAGTGCTTATTTCGTGAATGGTAACACTTAGCTCATGTCTGATTTGACAGATAATTAGTTTTATCCTTCCGCTGAACGAATATGGTTGTGTATACGCTTAAACAACGCTGGGAACGTGGGCCTGCGAACGACTTAGAGAAGATGCCGATTTTGCCAAAAAAATCATCTTTTCTGATGAAGCTCATTTTGATCTTGGCGGGTATGTAAACAAGCAAAATTGTCGCGTTTGGGGCACAGAAAACCCGCACGCATACATTGAAAAGCCGATACACCCAAAACGAGTCACTGTTTGGTGCGGATTTTGGTCCAGAGGCATAATTGGGCCATTTTTGTCTTTTTTGACCGTTACAGTCAATGGCGATCGTTATCGGGCCATGTTGAACGAATTTTTGTTCACAAAAATTGAAGAGGAGGATATTGGCAACATTTGGTTTCGACAGGATGGCGCTACGTACCACACAGCCGAAGCTACACTCGATGTTTTGCGCCCTGTTTTTGAAAATCGCATTATCAGCCGCAGAGCTGATGTCGTTTAGCCACCTCGGAGCTGCGATTTGACACCGTTGGACTATTATTTGTGGGGTGCCGTAAAAGATAAGTGTTACGCCGACAAGCCAGAGACAATTGGCGCTTTAAAGGACAATATTCGTGAAGTCATTGGTGAAATACAGCTGCACACAATCGATAATGTGCTTAAAAATTGGACCGATAGTGTAGGCTACTGCATGGCCAGCCGAGGCAGCCATTTGAATGAAATTATTTTCCGTTATTAACCGGAAGGATTGTACTTTCAAATAAAAAAAGAAATTTGAGAAAAGATTCAGTAGTTTTTTTTCTAGCATTTTCAAAAAAAAAAAGTTTTTTGGCGGACCCTATATATTCAACTTCCGCCATCATAGTTATCAAAACCTCATCCTTAGGATTTTTGCTAAGCTGGATTTGTGCTAGGGTCTGTTTTACTGACCTTATCAACCTCTCCTAACTCCCCCCATATGTGGTGACGCTGGTGGAATAAATTTCCACTTAATACCTTCACTCAGGCACATCTGTGAAATCTTATCAACGTCTAGCTGTTTCAAACTACTTATGAGCTCCTGACTTGCACCTCTGAAATTCGTCCCATTGTCGCTCCACATTTCCACTGGCCTTCCTCTTCTCGCACAGAACCGTTGGACAGCCATTATACAAGAATCGCCATTATACAAGAAGAGCTCTGAACTATTTCGATGTGAATGGCCCTAACTGTCAAACACGTAAATAAAACACCCCATCGTTTCTCTGAGTGTCTTCCGACAGTCACTGGCATTGGCCCAAAATAGTCTACCCCTACATAAGAGAACACCTGGGTAAACGACTTTAATCGTGCGGGATGCAACTCCGCCATTAGTGGTGGTACCGGTGTCGCTTTATTGATTTTGCATATTTGACAATTGTGTTGAATTTTTCTCAATAGCATTCGAATAGTAGGGATATAATAAACTTGCCGTAGTTCGTTGATCACCGTTTCGAAATACATGATAGTCTTTTACAATAAGAAGGGTAAGATAATGGGTCTTTGGCAGGATAATAGATCTTTTGCAGTCGAAGGATGCGTGATTGGAAGCATCGATACGACCTTTAACTCGCATAACGCCATTTCATCTAAGTAAGGACTGAACTTTGTCAATGGGCTAATCTTCCAAAACTTCATGGTACAGTTTGGCGCTTCCGAACACTTTAACTGGCTTATTTCATTCGGGTAACCTTCAGCTTGGCACATTCTGTACAGATATTTTTTGGTCTTTGCGATGTCTTCTAGCGTTAGTCCCTTATTTCCCTCTTGTCGTTTTCCCTTCAATGTTGTATTCAGAAAATGAAAAATCCATGCCATGGTTCTGTACAATCTTTTCCAGGAAGAAAATCGTAAGTATTCTATTACCGAACTATTTAAATTAAACCCAGTGTGTTTGAGTATGGTGTGTTCATTCCCTAATCCTGATTATTGGTGGAGTTCGAGGGCCACTTTTCTCTGGGTTGATATAGAAAACTAGGTCCTTGAAACCAACGGCTTTCAGAAGATAAGTCAATTTTTGTATTCCATTTCGTTGCATCATCTGCTACATTATCCGCGCTGGGCACCCACCTCCATTCCGCTTCACTAGAGCATTCAAGTATCTCACCCACTCCGAACATTACAAATTGATTAACTTTTCTGCTTTCGTTTTTCACCCAACACAACACCGATTGAGAGTCAGACCAAAAATACCGTTTATTGAATTTTATACTATGTCCTTTAACTATACTCTTTGCTATTCGAACGCCCAGTACGGCTGCTTGTAGCTCCATACGTGGCACGGAAATTTGTCTTAGAGGACCAACCTTCGTTCTTGTGCATACTAGTGCACATTAAACGTGAGTACCTCTCTGGACCCGAATGTATGCCACCGCTGCGTACGCTGAAAGGCTAACATCTACGAATATGTGCAGTTCTACCAAACATCCACTTTCGAACTTTAGGTCTTTCAAATAAGATCTTGGAATTTGTATCTGCTTTACTGCTGGTAATAGTTTTAGCCACTCCTTCCATAATTTAAATTGATCAGCATGAATTTCTTCGTCCCATTGAGTCTGGTCTCGCTAAATTTTTTGTAAAAGAATTTTGAGCAGCACAGGAAAGTGCGCTACAAGTCCAAGTGGATCAAAGATACTCATTAGGATTTTAAGAACCTGCCGTTTTGTTGGATGGGACTCTCCTGTCAACTCTTCCATGCTTACTAGTCTAG
The DNA here is from genome assembly GCA_949129095.1 of Volucella bombylans. NCBI lineage: Eukaryota > Metazoa > Arthropoda > Insecta > Diptera > Syrphidae > Volucella > Volucella bombylans. The sequence continues at coordinate 213,350,463 of OX422140.1, forward strand.
TCTGATATAGAAATGAAAAATGATCAGTTGCAGGACACCACCACATGCCCAAAATCTTTTCAGCATCGTATAAACCATCATGCACCTTAAAATTCTTGTTACTAACTGCGCTATACCCCAGTTCTTTCATTATGTGCGCGGAATTGCTTAGAAAATTTCTTATTTCAAATCCTCCCTGTTGATGTATGTAGGTGACTTCTTTCGCTAGCTTTAGAGCTTCTTCTTCGGTGTCTAGACTATCTAAAAAATCATCAACATAATGATTCTTTGTTATGGCTTGCACAGCTCTCGGGAACTTTACAACATATTCCAGTGTATTCTTATTTTTTATAAACTCTGCGCAACTTGGTGAGTATGTAGATCCGAAAGTCAAGACCTGCATAACATAATGTTCCATAACACCTCTACTATGCCACAGAAACCTTTGATCATCCTGATCTACTTCTCGCACCCTTATCTGATGAAACATTTTTTTAATATCCGCACAAATGGCCACGCGTCTTTGCCTAAAACGAAACAACACTTCTGGAAGTAGAGGTAAATCATCAGGTCCAGATAATAGCATTGAGTTGAGAGATACTACGTTGCATCGAGCTGCGGCGTCCCACACTATGCGCACTTTGGACGGTTTATTCGCGTTAACAACGGGAAAAATCGGTAGGTACCAAATCCTTTTACTTCGGCTGTCGAGCATCTCTTCCTTGGTTAGCTTCCGTGCGTATCCCTTCCTTACATACGAGTAGTCTTGAATTTGCTCTTGGAGGTTGGCTGCCAATGAACAGTCTCTTAAAAGCTTCTTTTCGAGGCATGCCAGTCTACGTTCCGCATACATTTTGCTGTCCGGTAATTCAATGTGTTCACTCTTCCATAACAGCGGTACACTAAAACGATTTCCCACGCGGCGTGTATATTTTTCCAATAAAAGTTTAGCACGCTGATCTTCCATGTTCATCATTCGCCGTTTGTTTTTGCAGATACTGTTTTCTACACCGAAGGACACTCGCACTAACTCATGGAGACTTGCATCTAAACTGTCCTGGCATTCACATGCATGATAATTGTGATGTACTCTTGTTTTCGTTTTATATGTAGTACAGGCGCCGAAAACCGTCCACCCTAGCCGAGTTTTGATTGCCGCTGGTTGATCATTTCTCCCTTCTCGATATTTGTGGGGACTCGTTAATGTCGCGTGATCCAAACCGATAAGGAGCCTTGGCTTGACGTTGTAGTATGAACTTGAAGGAATTCCAATTAAGTACGGAAAGAAGGACTTAATAACTTCAAAATCAACGGATTGCACTGGAAGATCTAAAGACTGTACGGTACGTACACTAGAGAGAGAAAATATTTCTTTCCGAGCCAATCACAGAAATTTGACAGCTTACCCTTTTTGATGATTCTTCTGTTCGACATGTGTTTGATGTCCACTTCAGGCACAGTTTTTCCCTAGGACCATTTAACTTTAAGGAGTCAGTCAATTCCTCGTCCATAAGCGTTATTGACTACCCGTCGTCCAAAAGTGAATAAGTCTCCACTGCAATGTTGTTGTAGTGCAGGGTTACTGGTAATATTTTAAATAATAATGCTGGTGCCAATGGTTGGTGCAAGTTGCAGTTATATCTGTTGCTGTTAGTTTGGCAATTCGATGGTCCAGTGTCCTTGTGCAAAGTTTGTGATGCCTATAGTTGCAGCAATTTATGCCACACCTTTTGTTTGACGTGCATCTTTGACCGTGGTGTTTTATTAAGCACGTACGACAAAGAGAATGCTTTTTGACCTCATCCCACCTTTGCCTTAGACTCAGTGCTGTGAACTGTGAGCAAACTTGAACCGATGGACATTCGTTGTTACAAATCAAACAGGACTCTAGATCTTGGTGAATGTTAGCATGGTGACCGCTGACGTACACGGTGCTTTTTAAGCGTCTTCTATCGGCTTTTCCATCGTTAAATAAAGCAGGTGTTATTTCGGTCACTTCACAGGCAGCTTGGGCTACTTGGTATAACCATGCACTAAATGTTGTTAAACTAGTTGTGTGGTAGCCCATCTTGAATATACCGCAGTTTAAACGAATGTGATGCGGGAGCTTGTCTGTCAGTTCTTTTAGCAGACTTGGATTATCAAGGTGTGCTACCAACCCAGTAGTTTCCATTGTAGCGACTATGTTTTTTACAGAGAGAGCAAAGTTCACCAGAGAATCTAACCTCTCAGCCTTAGGAGCCTTTTCATTCCTAAGTTTCGTAATCAGTGAGTTGATTACAGTTTCTGGCCGGCTGAATATCATTCTTAACGTTGATATGATGTTTTGCATCTGACTCGGGTACATTAGTTGTGCCCTCACTGTCTGTAAAGCTTTACCTTTAAGGCTTCTCTGTAGGCGGTATATGTTGTCATCGTTCGAGAACCTACAATACCGTGTAGAATTTTCGTAGCAGCTAATAAAATACGGCCACTCCTCCGGCAGACCAGAAAAACTCGGCAGCTCTTTGGGCACAATATGGCCATTCCCTAGTTGTTGACGACTCAGATCTGTTAATTCACTGCTGTACGGCGGCACGATGTGATCTTGGTTTTGTTGGTGGAAATGGTGAGCATTACCTACGCCATGGCGTGTGCTGTTATGAAGGCAGTCCTCGTGCATGTTTGCGTTGATTGTTGGCAGCTCAGCTCAGCTCAGCTCAGGTACCATTAAGATTAAGCGGTGGTTCATTTAAACGGACAGTGGCTTCTGCATTCTTTTCCACATTTTTCCTCATAGCGCTTGGATGACCAATAGAATAAACTTTGAAGTCTAGTTTATTACCTTTTGTCGACTGATCGCAAATCCACTGTCCTAATCTCCTTTCTTTTAACGATGTATGTTGCTCAACACTTTCAGCATCAGATGACTGCTCTTCTAGGATTTTGTACTTGGCGTCGAGGTACTCCTTGTCCCTTTTCTCCTTAAGAATTCTCTCCTCATCAAGTTTCTCGCCGATTGCTATTGGTTGTGGACTTAGGGCTAGCGCTGAACGCTGTTCTAGATGAAGTTGGTGACTTGGATCTGATCGGTTCGAGACGAATGTTTCGAATAGACTTGTCATTGTTATTTGAAGACGCTCTTGCACGATTCTCAGCGCTATCAACGACTGCTGGTGTACGCTCACTTGTCTCACATTTCGGACAAAGCCAAACCTGACTTTCAACTTCTGATGTTACATACACACACTGAAAATGATGCCATTCATCGCACTGAACCATTTCGTCATTGTCTGGACCTGTGCACGATTTACAATGTTGTTGGGTTTTCGACGTTGAGGGAATAGCTTTGGATTGGGGGGAAGCTTTATGACGACTTTTTTTATTTAATGGCGGAGGGGAGTATAATGTCTTGGCGGATTTATTGAATATATTATCATCAAGAGACATTACTTACCTGACAGTAACGGCGTAGATGTGTGCTGGCTATTTCTGGTTTCGAGGCTTCTTTTTAAGTTGACTTGTTCAGATGGCTTCTTATGTTGAATAGATGTTGCAACAACGTTGGATGGGTCTCTAAACTCACTCTGGTGCAAGCACTTAGCACATGCGTGAGATATATGGTATTTGTCCTTAAAGGTGTCACAGTGCAGTTGGATGTTAACGGCAGTTTGAAGTGGGTCTCTAACCTCACTCCTAAGTGCAAACGATGTGTGGGTCTCTAACGATGTGGGTCTCACTCTGGTAATGGCACATGGATGAACGCTTGCGTGTTTGCATCTTTAAATGGATGTGTTTTGGCATTTACTACACATTCACACTACACCGTTGGCACTAATCAGCAACTATAAATCCTCTTTATTTGTTGATACCGCAAGATAGTAGTAACAACAGTTGCAGTGGACATCACTCTGATGTGTGGACGCTGCGTGGGTCTCTAACCTTACTCTCTCCCTAGCACATGGTGAACTTCTGTCAATATTGATGCAGTATTCGTCGATGTGTTGCGTAGTCTAACTCACTTTATGTGCAAACGATGTGTTCAAATATGCACGATGTATACTCGAAGAAATAATTTATATGTATACTCGAAGAAATAATTTAGGTGTATACTCAAAGAAATAATTTAGATGTTGAGTCGAGCCGTTTAAAAAAGAGGATGCCTTTTCCAATATTTCAGCTATTGCTATTGTTTATTTAAAATTCAACTTAGTTTTTTTTAATACATATATATTATATACACATAGTTTCCTATTGCTAAATTACTTCTTTTTTTGGCATCCTCGCCAGGCAGCGACTAACTTTGAAATGATTTGACAGTCAGTCGTTGCATTGACATACCAGAATAACTTAAGGTGCTAATGCAATACCTAGTGTAATGCAGCGTTGCCAGGTTTGGTAACACACTATTTCCGAAGATGTTACACGTAACTTGTCTTGCACAGGGTTTGCATCAACTGGCTGACTTCATCCAATTGTCATTGTTATTCTTATTATATTTTCAATCCAAACCTAGGCACCATCGCGATGATTCAAATTCAAAATGGTATATCCGAGATTGCCTTTGCCACCTGAACCAATATTTACTCGATTTGGCACTTGGCTACAAGCAGCAATGTATTATTGCGATAATGTTGAAACTCAGTTGTTGATTTATTTGATGCAAATGATGCTACTTCAATCGAAAAAGCCCAAGAGCTATCTGCCTCACGTGAAATAAAATTGCAATTTCGCTGTGATCGTCCGTGCAACTACAAAACTGGAAACGCAAGGCTGGAATTAAACGAGAGCGTCGAGGTAAACGACCCAGTTTTTTCAAAAATGAATATGCTGCCATGGTAAAAATTCCTAGACAAGCTGAGATAGCGAATGCTGATGATATAGAGAAAATGACAGCATAATCTTCCAATACAATATAAATAGATTAGAACAATTGTGACCAGGAACATTCATACACGTGTTTGAAAATGAACTATTTGAAATTGTAAATATAAACTTTATTGACTTGGAAACGGAAACAGAAGCAGAACAATACATCAAGAATAAAAATCGATTTTCATGCTTGCATCTGAACATAAGATCAGCAAGAAAAAATTGGAATGCATTTATGCTAAGTATTAATGGATCTCTGCAAGATTTAGACATAATTATACTGACGGAAATAAATAAGTATAAAAAAGAAAACAGCGTATATAAAATAAATGGTTTTAATAGCGAATACTCAAACAGAAAATCAGGGCGTGGAGGCATTGCGGTCTTTTTAAAAGATAACATTACATATGGATTTGAGGATAGATTCAGTGGATTTGAGCCAAAAAACACTTTTTATGAGATTCTGGTTTTGAATATTAGGCGAGGTGAATTTGTCGCCACAATCATCGGTGTCTACAGACCGCCGCACCCATATATAAACGGATTCATTCATGAATTCGCATCTAACATTGACTTAGTGGAAAGGAAAAAGACGCTCGTTATCCTAGGTGATATGAACCTCAATGTCAAGGATCAGAATGAGTCTTATGCAAAAAATTATTTGTCAATGATTGCAACGAAGGGGCTTTGCAACGTCATACAATCCGACACCCGGACCGAAAGGAGACACAAGACGATGCAAAAATACATTAATAGTCGCAAAGTGAAAGAAGGAATGACAGATATGAACTGGGATGCATTGGACCAATATGACTGCGTAAACGAATCTTACGAGCAATTTAGAAAAAGGTACACGGATATAATAGAAGCGGCAACAAAAACATGGGAAGAAAAAAGAAAAAACACAGGGTGTGAATGGATGACATGGGAATTAAAGCAGGCTTGCAAAGAAAGGGACAGATTATATAGAAGATACAAAAATAATAGACGGAACCAAGAATATGAAAAGGATTACAAAACCTTTCGAAATGTCTTAAACAAAAGGATAAATGCGACAAAATCTGCATATTACAAGGAGAAATTTCGAAATGCAAAAGCAAACCCAAAAGAAACATGGAAGCTTGTTAATCAGATATTGGGAAGAATACCCCTCAACCTTGATGACGTCTTATCCAAAAACTTTGCAAGCGAATCTAATATACAAAGTCTTGCGAACAAATTTGCAACTGGAGGTTAGCAATATAGTTCACCATTGTAGTCAGCAAACTTTCATAGGCTCAACGTCTAGCATAACGCGTTCGATATATCTAGAGGAAGTGACCGTAAGAGAAGTGCAAAATATTCTATGTGCACTAAGTGACAAAAAATCACCAGGAATAGATGGTATACGACCAAAAGGCCTCCAACAGAAACCATAATACAGTTGTCTTATTCATCGACTTTAAAAAGGCGTTCGATACCCTGAGTCACAGGAATATATTACGGCAGCTAGACAAAATCGGCGTGAGAGGAATCATCCTGAGGTGGTTTGAAAGTTACCTAAAAAACCGTAACTTTAAAGTTAAAATTAAAGAACTTTATAGCGATCCGGAGAATACACTGTATGGAGTGCCGCAAAGATCAAAACTCGGGCCATTGCTTTTCATAGTCTATGTGAATGATCTACTTTCTGCTCTTCGGCAGAGTAAGAGATACGCGTATGCAGATGATGCGGCGATAGTTGTCAATCATAAATGTGTGGAAACGCCAGTAAGAATAATACAGTTGCAGCTGGTGTCATGATCATGGTCTCGTCGTTAACGCAAAGAAAACAAAAATAATGCACATACGCCCGCCACATATCCAGATATTATTGTAACAACAATAATAAAAATGTATGATACCAAGTGCCTTCATAATGGAGGGAACCATATGCAACTACAAAGAGATGATGGATGCAAAACATTTATTCAAAATGTGTCAACCTATAAATATTTAGGGGTTACCGTGGACTACAATTTTAAATGGAGCTACCAGATAGGAGCACTTGGGACAAAACTCTTGCAGTCAACTTACGCATTGTTCCATCTCAGGAACTTTTGCACGATGGAGGTTCTAAGGCAGAGCTATTTTGGACTAGTAGAATCTCATCTACGACTTGGTATAGTAGCGTGGGGGAATGCGCCTCAGATTCAATCACTGCAACAAATACAAACACGAATCCATAAATTAATCCATGCAAAAACAGGGCAGCGTCACGACCGACAGCAGATCAGCAATAAGACGAAAATGCTTAACATCGAACAGCTGCACAAGATGGAAATTATTTCGAGATTTTGGAATGATAATACTTACAGAATATCAGCTCAACATAACTTCAACACACGAAGACGACAACAAGGACGATATAACATCCCGCGACACTGGAATGAGTACGGACGAAGACGATATGAAGTAGTAGTGCCGAAAATATTTAATGAACTTCCAAGCGATTTCAGAAACCTTTCAAAACCTCTTTTATTGAAAAAAGCGAAACAGTACTTATTGAATTTAGAATGAAATATCAACGTATGTATCTTTATATTCACATTTTTTCTCTTTTAGTTTTTGAATCTTTTATATACAAAATGTGAACTTGAAATTTAAGTCTGAATATGTATATTCAACTCAACTCAAGTAAAACAAAAATATTATAAACATTATGTAACTAGTCTTCTGCAGATAAGCCCTTAAGGCTTTGTAGATCAAAAAGTTAATTATTTATGATATCAATAAAGAACTGAATTGAAATTGAATTGCACCGGTGTTTATTGGTGTCATTCATTTGTCTTTTCCACTGACTACTTCTACTAGAAGGCTTTCGCTGCATCGTTTTGCCAGCGAGACTTGGATGGCTACCAACTTCTGCAGGACCGTGCAAGGCCATTGTTAGGGCAAAACACTTTTCCGCCTTCTCCCAGTCGTTTGCACAGGCAGCCATTTCAAACTGCTGCCTTGAGGTCTGGCCATCGAATGAGGGAGGCTTCAACTCCTTTCTCTTTGGACCCCTTAAAGAACATTCTCGCAGTTTCTGTTTTCGTACTTTGTCGAGCTCTTTTTCCAGTTGCTCAACTTTGCTGTTTGTTCGAATTTTTCACCAACATTCTTCTCTATTCTATCAAATTTATCATCAACGTTCTTCTCTATTCTTTCAAATTTGTCATCGATTTCTTCAAAGTTCTGCTGGAGAATGTTCTTTTGTTCTTCCAGATTATTCTTTTATTCATCCATTTTCTGTTGAAGACCGTCCAGATTTTTCTTCTGTTCGTCCATTTATATTATATTTATCTGTTCATCTTCGTCAACATCAAAGGAGTATGCATCAGGATCATGTCCCCCGTTGTTCAAAGCCTCCTGAAGTCGGAGCACCAGGTCACTTTTTCCTCCACTGGCTGAGGCTTCCCTTATTCAACTCGGATTTGAGTTGGACGAGGGTCGATTGTAATAGTTTTCCCATTCTAGCTTTTTCAAATAGTCAGAAAACACTGTTTTTTTTACACACAATAAGTCCTATCACACTTCTGACACCAATGTAAGATGTTTGTGTGGGTACAAATGATTTATTCAGTACAGTACAATTTATTCAGTACAGTACAATTTATTCAGTACAGTTCCACTTCACAATTTAATAGTTTCTCTCAATACAATCCAATTTCTCAACTTTTCTTATCTTTTACTTAAACAACTTCTCCTAATTATCACTTCAAATTCAACTGATGAACTCATTTGCATACCTTGAGGATGCTGGTATTTATGCTGCTCACTTTTAAATGGTTATCACACTGCTCCCTCCCTACAGTTGTTCGTCCCGAACAATTTCGTCATTCATCATTCCGTTAAAATGACACATTCTATCCAAATGGACCACCTTCAACTTTCCTCGATCCGCACGCTGGATCCGGAAGACAAAGTCATTAATGCGGGTTATCACCTTCCCAGTCCTGTTGCAATTTTGGTGATTTGCCTTTCTTACGCTCAGGATTATACAGACCAGATCTCATTCGTTGAAGACGGAAGATTTCACCTAGATGTCGTACCTAGTCTTCATGCGGCTGCTCGCTAGCTTCATCTTTGCGCTCCCTAGGTGGGGATCCGAATTTTGCTTCACTTGGCAACCGAACTGTTTGACCGAATAAGATCTCGGATGGTGTGTGTCCTGTTGAACTATGGACCGCGTTTCGGTAGGCCATTAAGAAGAGGGGTATGTGTCGATCCCAATCCCGATGGCAGTTGCTGACGACCTTAAATAGATGCTCATTCAAGGTACGATTGAATCGCTCGACCATGGATAGCCATGCACATCCAAAAACTCTCTCCGGCAGAGATCGCGATGTTCAAGTATTCGCCAACGACTTCTATCGACGTCGAACGTTCATTCTCTGCGTACAAGCTGGGCTTCAGTGAAAGGCCCAAATCATTTTTTATTTGAAAACTTTAAAAAACATATAATTGTGAAATTTAATAGTTCAGTTGTTTTAGAAGAAGAACCAGAATAAAATAAGGCATTTAAAACAATGTTAAACTTCGGTTTTTTTTTTTTTTTTTCAGCATGGTTTTTTTTTCGAGCATATTCCGTCTATTTTTCATGCATATTTGCATACATTTTTCAAGATTTGTTTAGCATAAGTCTAACGATGATATAGTAGATATTACAGTGCTCCAGAGGATTCCAATAATCATATTCATATTTCTGAAAAACCAATAAATATGTTCAAAAATCAAAATTACCTATCATACACCGATAAAGAAAAATGCTTTTTTAAACTTATTCACAAAAAGATTCAAAATTATATCCAAGTCAATAACGAAAGCAGTAATTTATTAGAAATAATGCGACGAAATCTTTTAAATAATGGGAATTTTTGTGTATATTGTCTTGACCCTACCCTTTTTGTTAGATTCCAAGATCTTTAGTTAAATATTTTTCAATGAACAACAATTTAAAAGTTCTCTGGTGAAATATTACACTTGTGGACATTTTAGATAAAAACAATCTTATTGACATAATAAAAAGCGAGCATCTTAGCAAGAATCAGAAGGGCATTAATGAAATGTTCCTGGAATAGAAAGCCAAGTACTTTTATCCAAACCAGCAAACCGAAATACAGAAATGATATTTGTAATCTCGCAAAGATTGACAGGCATCCACTTAAATTTCCGTTAGAAATAACAGAAGCTCCACAGGGTTTTAACGACATTGTCCATATGGAGGTATAGTTTCCTAAACGGAATAAAATCTATATAACGATCATAGATACATTTTTAAAATACGCAACAATCCATAACCTGGAAGACAGAAACTGGATAGCAATTCTATCAGCAATAAAGCAGATGATTGAATTTTTAGGTAAACCAAAGAAGCTTATTTCATATGGGGACCCGTATTATTCACTCAGCTGTGAAACAGTTTTTAAAAGAAAACGACATTATGTTCCACAGAACTACCGCCTCTCAAAAGGCAGGTAACGCTGATATAGAACGGCTACATGGTACACTCAATGAACACTTGCTAGTAAGAAATGCCACAAAAGAAAATTCACGGTTAGATGACAAAATCTTTAATATAATTAATATCTACAAATTTACAATAAGACTATTCACACAACGAAGCTAAGACCTAACGATTTTATTTTGAAAAACCTTAAAAAAGAGGACATGAACAGACTTTCAGACTTTTTTCAAAAAATAAAGAGACAAAAATTAACAGTCTTAATGTAGGCAAAAACTAAGAATTTAAACAATCCACTAATATAGTACAAAATCGAGCAATCGGTAAAAATATACCGAAATACAAGAAACCCGAAACATATTTATCCACAAAACGAAACACGAAATACCGTAGAAAGCAATTGAAAAGAAAATACAAATATGAAAATTAACCTGTAATCAAAAATTCAAATATTCATGTACAATTCAATTACATGTACAAAATTACAGTAATACGTTAAATGAACTGGTCTTTATTTTTCCCCCTTTCCTATCCCTTTTATGCCCAGCAAGTTTTTTTAATATTGTACGATAATTCTCTTTTGCCAATTGTATGGTATAATTTGGTTATCAGTTTTGTAGAATTCAAATCTCAAATACAAATGCCCTACAGGAAAAATCTAAACTCTTTAGAGCTCAGATAGCTCATTGAAAACAAAAATGTAGTAGATTTTAAATAAATTGCAACAAATTTTAATGAGAAGGGAAACATTGTGACAAGTAAAATAATTTGAAAACAGCTAGGGTGATGTCGTGTAAGGTCGGCCTTCTCTAGTAGTCGGCCACTACGTTGTAAAGCACAGTGTAATAGTAAAAATCATCGTTTAAATTCAATGCAAAACATGTGTTCCAACAGGATAACGGTTTTTCTGTCTGGATGTAAAATTTCATTCCATTGCACCTGCTAGTTTTTTTGTAAAAAATGCTAGTTTGCTCTAAGTTTTCTTTGGTGTCGGGTTTGCGTTTTTTCGGACAAAAAAAAAAAGTGGAAGTGAATTGAATGAAAACAAGGATTAAGCGGCAAACTACTGAACCTGCCGCACTGTGTGGTAATTAAGTTGTTTATAGCTTTAATTTGATGTTTTTGATTAAAAAACTGAAATTTTTTTTTGTATATAAGGGGGGCCGACTATAGAAGACCACCTAATTTTTTTTTCTCTTTTTATTGACGCCAAAAAAAACATAAAATATTGCGTAGCTTCAGTACTCGGCCGCCTGTAAACGTAAAGATAGAATGGGAGGCCGACTATAGAAGACAAAAGTTCTTGTGTCGGCCACTTATGTTTTTCACAAAAATAATTTTCATACTTACATATGTAGGTAACAAAAATTCCGATTTATTTAAGAAAAATGGGTCCTGCCACTGTTCTAACTGCGGCCGAAGAACAAAGTCTTGTAAACTGGCTCATAGACCTTGCCAAATGCGGATTTCCACGAAAGCCAACACACTTGCTGAATACAGTATAAAAAATAATTTTGGAAGACAATAGGAAGAGCCGATTTAAAGATGGGCTACCAGGGAAAACCTGGTACTATGGATTTCTGAAACGTCACCCAGAATTGTCTCTCAGAAGAGCAGATGGACTGTCAAAAGAACGGGCGTTGGTCTCTGAGAAGTACATAATACGAGTAAAGTGGTTCCCGGGAGCTCAAAGATTACCTAGAAGAAATTGATGCCTTAGACATTTTGGAAGATGCTTCTAGAATTTTTAATGGTGATTATTAACATCCTTCTGTCTTTCTCCGAAATCAGGGATAGTTTGGCTCCTAAGGGCTGGAAAAATTTATACAAAGTTTCTTCCGGAAACAATAGACACTTACAGTTTTGTTTGCGCTGATGGAAGAACATTACCACAATTAGTCGTCTTTTCTTATGTGCGCCCTCCTCAGGCTGTAGTTAGTAGTATGCCCGACAAGTGGGTTTTAGGTACGTCCGAGAGTAGCTGGATGCGATCGGAAACGTTTTACCCAGGCTCAACATTTTCATCACGGTAAAGTTCACGAACGAGCAACGTCTGCAAATTATAAAAATTTTCTACCGAGATTCGGAGTCTGTGACTGAACTTTAAGAGCGTTAACTACAATTTTCGGTCGTAATTCTTGCCCTAGTAGACAGGCAATAACAAGTTTAGTGCAAAAATTTGAGTCTACATATTCGTTGTGTGATGTTGCCGTGTCAGTGAAACAACGGGTTGGTCGAAGTGTCGAAAATATCGCTGCCGTTCAGGCGTCCGTAGGAAATGATTCAAATCAGCCAATTCCACGGCGTTCTCAAGAATTGGGCATCGCTCAGACCACATTATGGCGTATTTTGCGTATGGATCTTGGTTTACACCCATACAAGATCAAGCTGACCCAAAAATTGAACCCGATGGACCATATGAAGCGACGTACGTTCTCCGATTGGGTTCTGGAGAAGATGCGTCAAGATGATGAATTTCATCGCAAAATCATCTTCAGTGACGAAGCTCATTTTTGGCTCAATGGGTTCGTCAATAAGCAAAATATGCGTTATTGGTCGGGTGAAAATCGACATGTGCTTCATGAATCACCACTTCATCCAAAAAAAATAAATGTTTGGTGCGGTTTGCGTGCCGGCGACGTTATTTGGCCATATTTTTTCGTTTTTCGTCGACGATAACGATCGTCATGTTACTGTGAATGGTCAGCGTTATCGCGCCATGATCACCGATTATGGACTTGGACGACATGTGGTTTCAACAGGATGATGCCGGAAGCCACACATCACACGCTACAATCGATTTATTGAAGAGAAAGTATGGTGAGCGCGTTGTCTCAAGAAATGGGCCAGTCGATTGCCGCTTCGTTCGTGCGATTTAACGCCGCTTGACTTTTTTCTGTGGGGCTACGTTAAGTCATTGGTTTATGCCAACACGCCGACGACGTTTCATATACAATGGTAAAAGATAAGAAAATATAAGTGGTTGAGAAATTGGATTGTGTCGAGGTAAACGATTAAATTGTGAATTTTAACTGTATTAAATAAAGCAATTGTTATTGAAAAGAATAAGTTCTATCATTTGTACCCACACAAACATTTTACAAAATAGTTCCTGTATAAAAAAAACACATCTTAGCTGCTGGCATATGTCTTCAAACATAACGCTTAAGTTCCTTTTGGTTTAGCCAAAACTAAGTTAGTCAATGGCTTTGGATGTTTAAGCACAAAAATGGCAAATTTAACTTTATTTTAAAAGCGATCATGTTCACTATATACGAGTAAGTTGGACAGCACCTTGCCCAACTAAGATGTTATCAGGGGCAACCGATTTATATCAATAAATATATATCATGCTTCAAATATCGATAAATATGTAACATGCGTCTGTACATGTATTTGAATTTGTATATGCAATAAATACTCGTACATATATTTTATTACAGTATAGCAATACAAAAATATGTAGCCGTAAAGCAAATTTTAGCCACACAACGTGACCATGCGCATATTCACAAGAATAAAATACTAAGAGCATAGCTTGATAATATTTTAATAACGAACAATATTTTGCCCTTTGCCATACACATTCAACAGTTTGGATAGCTGCAGAAGTTGAAAGCTTTACACTCAAATCAGTAAGCCTTTAGGTCACAAGACGAATACGTCATATTCTTCTAGTCAGAGTGAATAAAAGTTTGTAGTCAACCTTAGCGCTGTCATTTTTCTGATCCGTTTTTAATATTTCTTAGTTTCTTTTTAACCTGTTATGACCGATATGCATGAAGTTGCAAATTCGATAAGTGGGTTTGTAGCTACAGGCGCCGTATTATTAACAGTACTTATATTCTAGATTGCATTTTCTTTAACAATGGTGCGGTAACTAATGCGAAATGTTAGTACCTGAGTAATTCCCGTCTGGTGACTTTTCATATGAAAAGCCAACTACTACTACAACCTTCTAGTGATTTATTTGTAAAACAAAAGTATTTATTTTTTGTAATTGTTCCTAATTAGACCGAAATGCCAGGGAGATGTTTTCTTTTACTCAACGCGCTTAAGACTGACCTGCGAGTCACTTAGTTGCAACTGAAGAAAATGTACTTAGAAACCGGTTCACTCTCTCAGCTTTGTCTTCTCCAGAAGACGAAATTGGTACATTTTCTACAAGTGGCTTGATCTTGAAGTAAGCTTCTAAACAAGGTACTGTTAAAAATATCAATGGTATTACATGGTATTACATCCATCCCCAAGCAACACTTTTAAGTTTTAATACTGTATTTAAGTATAATATTACACATTACAAAGCTTTACAATTAAAGGTCATTATTCTCTTGCGTCACATTAATAGTGATTTATAATATTTTTGTTTTGTTTTATTGGACACATAATTTTTAAACTTTATTTGCCAAGTACTATCTGTCTTATGGTTATTTTAATACATCCGATTTTTCACTTTAAATAATTATATCATACATATATGATTCATGTGAGCAGAAAGATACAAAATATAAAATACAAAATGCTAATTGAAAAAATTTGCAATAATTTTTGCAAAAAAAAAGACCTCAAAAGAGAAAATGCAACTTTTTCTTTTACTTTACTTTACTTTATTTGAAATTAAAAAAAAAACGCGTCTTAGCCGTTTGCTGATTCGCAGAACAGTGATTTCTTCTCCGTTGTTTTGGTAACCTTTTCTTTTTTTTTTCGTTCAGTTTTTATTAAAAAAGATGGCTGCTTGGGCGCGAAATTCAAACTTTTATACCATTTGTTTATATTATTGAGCTCTGCCGAAACACCGGCCGCGTTGAAGGGCTACAGGCGCTTCAATTTTCCTCAGGCAAAACGGCTAACTTGACGATTGGACGTCTGATTACACCTCCTCGTGTTCTCAGAACTGCTGCTTGAGACAGCATACAAGCTGCCATCTTTTTAAGCAGCTCATTCGATTTGGAATTTGCTCCGGTGACAAAGATCGCAGTGGGCTTCCTATGAGGAGGTGCGCGGGTTTAAGCGCCTCGCCGTCGCTGGGATCTGCGCTGAGAGCTGCTATGGGCCTTGAGTTCAGGACCGCTTCTACTTCCAGGAGCACAGTCATCAACTCTTCGCTTGTCAGCAGGGCGTTCCCTACTGTTTTTTGTAGAAGTCCTTTCGCGGACTTCACTGCTGCCTCCCACAGACCGC
Source organism: Volucella bombylans (assembly GCA_949129095.1). Classification (NCBI taxonomy): domain Eukaryota; kingdom Metazoa; phylum Arthropoda; class Insecta; order Diptera; family Syrphidae; genus Volucella; species Volucella bombylans. The sequence continues at coordinate 213,365,941 of OX422140.1, forward strand.
CGAAATGAGGAGCCCTTGGCGGTATGAAGGCGAAGTTGAACCCTTCCTCGTCTGCGTACTGGTGAACTGCTTCCTTCCCTCGCTCGAACTGCAAGCGAGCTTCCTGGAGCTTCCTCTGGGCACCCACGAAGTTCGTCCCGTTGTCGCAATGGACTGTCCTTGGAATTCCTCGGCGAGCGATGAACCTTTTTAAAGAAAAGATAAAACAGTCGGAAGACAAATCTGTGGTTAGTTCAAAATGTACAGCCTTGGGCGTAAAACAGACAAGGACAACAATATATGTTTTTACTGGTGGTCGACCGCGTATTTTAAGTGTAGTATACACGGGACCACAGAAATCAACGCCACATATAAGAAAGGGTCGTTGCGCTTTAAGACGGTCGGCTGGAAAATTACCCATAATTTGCGTCAGTAATTTCGGCCTATACCTAAAGCAATGTACACAGTTTTGCACGGTTTTTCGGCATGCTTCTTGAGCATTGACTAGCCACAACTTTTCTCGAAGCAGCGCGACCAATGCTTTGGGACCAGCATGGCAGTTTTTTCTGTGCAAATACCTCAAGTACGCTTTAGTAAAATTTGTATTTTTTGAAAGTAATACCGGAAATTTTGCATCATACTCAATCGGTGCATGTGACAGACGTCCGCCTACTCGAAGTAGCGAAAATGAGCAATCACTGTCTTTAAACTCATGCATAAATGGATTGAGCTTCTGAATATTTGGTGAAAGTGCGACGTTTCGTTTTAATTTTCGAATTTCGTCGAAAAATTCAAAATGTTGAACAATTTCTATTAGTTTTAGAAATGCCAACTGCAACTCCTTAGCCGTAGGTGACGATTCAAAATTTTCTGTTTTGTTCTTCATTTTTCTAACAAAACGCATTATGTACACAAAGATCCTTGCTAGCTTTGCATATGACGAAACTTTGTCGATAACATCCATCAGACAGTTTCGAGGATGTTCGACTGCTATCAATGAAAGGTTTGTTTTTCGTCTTTCTAAAGCCTTTTCACTTGGGGATAGCTCGAAGTGAGTGTTACTGGGCCAATCCGCTGGACTTTCTAAAAGGAACTGTGGACCACTAAACCAAATTGAACCCTTTAGTTCATCCACATTACAACCTCTAGATACAATGTCCGCCGGATTTTGATTAGTTGGGACATGTCTCCACGAAATATTTTGTGTCCACTCTTGGATTTCTGACACGCGATTTGCCACGAATGTTGCCAGAGTCGAAGGATGAGTCTTTATCCAATGTAGAATTATTTCAGAATCTGTCCAAAATATAGTTTGCTCTACATGGAGATTCAACATTGCCGATACTCTCATCCACAGTTTGGACAGAGTATGCGCTGCACAAAGTTCTAACCTAGGAAGCGATTTGACTTTTAATGGAGCTACTTTTGACTTCGCTGTTAAAAGCGTCGACTTGATACCATATTCGGTTTGGCTGCGTATGTAAATACAGCAACCATATGTTCTAATCGAGGCGTCGGCGAAGCCATGAACTTCAATTTTCGCATTAGAATGCGTTTCTACAAATCGCGGTATTTTGATATCGCGAAGTTGTGTCAAATTCATTTTGAAGTTCTGCCAACTGGTATCAAGGCGCAATGGAATCGACTCATACCAATCTAATTTTGCGATCCATAGCTCTTGTAATAAGATCTTTGCTTTAGTTACTATGGGGCATAGTAGTCCAAGAGGATCGAAGAGACGCGAAGAAACCGATAAAATGTTTCGTTTTGTCTCTGGAAGATTATGAAAGCTTTCTTCTAAGTTGACGCTAAACATATCTTCTTTTGGTTGCCATTGAATCCCAAGTGTTTTTGTGGAGTCTGAATCATTAAATTTGATTTCCTTTTTTGGACTCTCAGCTTCATATAAGGCTGGATGATTAGAAAACCATTTTGCCAATTGAAATCCACCTCGTTTCAGTATTTCTCTCACTTCTTGTTGGATTTTTGTGAGGGTTTTAAGATCATTAGCACCGGTTAATAGATCGTCGACATAAAAATCTTTGAGAATCGTTTCCGATCCTAACGGATGCGAGTTTTTATGTGTATCGCTCAACATTTTTAAACACCGTACTGCCAAGAATGGCGTTGGCGCAGTGCCATAAGTGATAGTGTTTAACCGAAAATGTTGAAGTGGTTCAGATGGATGCTTCCTCCACACTACGAGCTGGTAAATCGAGTGCTCTTTGGCAATTAGAACTTGCCGGTACATTTTCGAAATGTCTGCCATTAGAGCTTCTCTTGAATGATTGAGCCGACCATCAACAAATCATTTAATGATTTTTGAGACGTTGTACGACTCGACGCATCAAATACGACACGCAATTTCGTGCATGCACTTTGTGGTCTTAAGACACACTGATGTGGAATGAAGTAGTGTGGGCTATTCGGGATTTCATTGTTCGTCGGCGACATATGTCCCATTGTGAGGTATTCATTCATGAACTCCATATACATCGCTCTTAGATCATTATTTTTTAAAAGTTTTCGCTCAAGTGAGAGGAAACGACGTTTAGCAATTTCAAATGATGATCCAAGCGAGCTAGGAGGTGCTTTGAAGGGCAACTTAACCTGAAATCGACCTGTCGGTAAGAGTTGGGTATTTTCAACAAAGTGCTTTTCACAATTTTGTTGTTCTGGTGTGAGCATTTTATTTGATTCTCCTGGAATTTCTTCTAATAACCAAAATTTTTGAACAACTTTGTCTAGGCTCGACATTTCTTCGGATTGGCATTTCATGTTGCAAATTCTCGTATTCGAACTTGAACATTTAGAGAATTTTCCAGATACTATCCAGCCAAGCAGAGTTTTTTGGATAACAGGATACTCTGGGCCTTTCTTTATTTGACCAACAGACAGTAGTTCAAAGAATGTTTCTGCGCCTAATAACAAATCGATTTTTTGTGGTTTATGAAACCATGGGTCAGCCAGTTCTATATTGCTTGGAGTGTTCCAATTGGTAGTGTTAATAGCATGATCTGGAAGGTATGCTGAAATAGATGTCATGACCCAATAATCTGCCGAGAAAGAATGATCATTTAACCTTGATTTTACGACTGCGTGTACCTTTTTATTGACTTTCGAGTTAGTTTTACCAATGCCAAGCAAATTTAATGAATTATCTTCCTTACGAAGGTTCAACCTCTGTGCTAGCTCTTCAGTTATGAAGTTAATTTGCGAGCCAGAATCAAGTAGAGCTCGCGCTAGCATATATTCGCCGTTCTTGCATTTAATTCTTACGACTGCAGTTGCAAGAATGATTTGTTCAGTCGATACAGAGGCGTGCATAGCTTGGGAGGTCGAAGGTTGGACACCATTGAACGTTGTTGCATACTGATGCAGCAATGAATGATGCGCACGATTGCAAATGCTACACCGGCTCAATTTACATTTTGAAACTGTGTGTCCTTTTCGAAGGCAGTTAATGCAAATTGGAACACTTTTTGCAAACTCAAATCTTTGCAAGACCGGGAGTGCAGTGAACGACTGGCATGCGGTTATATAGTGGTCATTCGATTTACAAAATAGACATTTCGGCTTGTGCTGTTGCTGTTCTGTATTGACCCATGACAACGATGATCTTTGACTCTTTTGACGGTTAAATTCTTTTTCATTATTTGATTGCCTGTCATTGGGTTTGCATCTTGAAGATGAAGACTCTTCAGCAGCTATGTGCTGATATCGTTTGTTCAGGGCTGTTTCATAATCACTCCATAAGGGAAGTGTGCTGTAGTCAAGCTGTTCTTCCCACTTCGACCTCGTGATTGCGTCAACTTTTGACATCACCAAATGAATAATGATTGCATTTGTGATGTTCTTTTCATCACCCAATGACAAAAGAGAATCATAAATTGCAGAAACCGTATCTATCACGCTGCGTAGTGCAGATGCTGATGGTTTGGTAATTTCAGGCAGATCAAAAAATGACGAAACATTGTCAAACAATATTAAACAATTGTTGTCATACACTCTTTTCAAGCTTGCTAGCGCTTTTGGATAATTTTGTTCGGTTATTTGAAAGGCTTTAACCGTTCCTAATGCTTCACCGGACAGACACGAAATCAGATGATTAAATTTTTCAATGTCTGGAAGAGTAGGATCATTATCCACCAAATTCTCAAAAAGGCTGATAAAGTTTTTGTATTCAGCGTATTTGCCGCTAAATTTAGGAAGAGACATTTTGGGAAGTCGTGAGTGATGAGGTCCAGAAAATGAGTGCTCGATGGCAATGGATTTGCGCCTCTTATTTAAAACACTCATTATTAATGACTTAGTACCAACACAAATGTCTTCCAATTCCCCACGGAACGTGTCATGATGATCAGCCAGCTCAATGTCCGATTGACAAATCATGGCTTGATCTATGTATGAATTTAATAACTCCAATCGACATTCCAGTTCAATTGGATTTTGTGACATCGTTTTTTGCTCTAATGCCACTTTTATCCGGGAAATACTCGTTACAATAAGTGACCTCTGATGCTTTAATTGCTCGAGAGAGTCACCTTTACTCGGAGAAACTTGTCTCTTTGGTGCCATAACAATAAATTGTTCGCGCGATGTAGTTAAACCACCTTGTATATATATTTTTTTTTTTTGGAATTAGCTATGATTACACTGGTTATTGATATAATTGTCGCTTGAAGTAGGCAAATTTGCAATAAATTTAGTAGCCAAACAATAACGCAACAATTTAAATGTTCGCAACCAAATTTGTGTTTTTAGCCGAAATACTTTACAGTAAATAGTTTGATTTCACCTTTTTTCACCACGTTAAATAATTCAATGCTCGTATTTTATGTTTATCTCGCTGATGCACTCTTACGCAAAAGTACAGAAATTATTTCGTTTTTTGCACTGAAAGCTTATTGAAATTCAGACCAAAACGTAAACAAACCAAATGTAAACAGAACTGTCACTAGGTTGAACACATTGAATTTCGAGTGATTTTCAATCAAATTCCGATTAAATTTCGAATTAATTGATTGTCGAAAGTAGTTTTAAGCACTGAGTGTTGAGTACGGCGAATATCTTCAGCGGATAGGGATAAGAAGAAAAACGACGGCGTAGCGGAGGTGGTGATGGCAACCAAAACGAGTGGCGAATATTTTTATTCTTTGTTGTTCATATAAAAGCTCACACTTATTTAATTTTAAACTTTTAATTTGTGCTTATTAGTTTTAAGACACAAGTAAATTGGACTTCTGCGAATCGCGCCCTTTTTTTTTGCAGATTTTGACACTACATGTACATATGTGCTATGTACATACCATATGTGTATATGTACTCGTATATATTTAATACAAATTTGACAAAAATTTAAAGTTTTTTTTTTATGCTTAAATCACAGATAATAAATCTATACAGATGTCTCATTCATATGGGAAGTTTTGTCCTATGAAAATGAAATCGAACTAAAAAAAAGCTTTTTTAAAAAGCTGCAAAGAGCAGAAAAATAATTTTATTTCTTTTCGCTTTTTGCTCTTGCCTCTTGTCACTCACCCATGCAAAGTCTTTTATCGTGCAAAATAATACGTGAACGAAAGAAATAAATAAAAAAAACATACGTTGACGTTGCCCAGCATAACCGGTTTACTTGGTCGTAACCATTCCTCTTGCTTTTCCATGCCTCTTTTGAAGCCAATTTAATGCCAGCAAGAGAGTGTCGCAGAGGTCGGAACAAATGATAATCTGACGGCGTAATGCCAGGACTATACTGTAGATGCATCACAACTTCCCAGTCAGGATCTTTAAATTTTTACCGAGTCATCATGGTTGAAATTAATATATATGTACGAGGGTTGTCTGAAAATTTCCGACCGAACAGTGATACAAGACATTTTTTCTCATTTTTTTTTTATTTTTCTACATAGTCTCCTTGTAACTCTACACACTTTTCCCAACGATGCTCCCATCACTCTAACTTGGCGTTTTTCTCTGCAAAATAATTGTTCACGAAGGTGATTTGGCGTTCACCAAATGAGCCGAGACCAAAAAGACCACGTCGTTTTCAGTCAAAAAAGAAGGCAATGCTCACGGTTTTCATGGATTACAACGATGTAGTGCATCATGAATTTTTGCCAGAAGGCCAGCCAGTAAACAAAGAGTATTATTTGGGCGTTATGAGACGTTTGCGTGAAGCAATTTGCCGAAAGAGATCAGAATTGTGGGCAGAAAACTAGTGAATTTTGCACCATGATAACGCACCGTCGCACAGTGCGTAACTTTTTGACGAAAAATGCAACAAATACCATCCAGCAGCCACCGAATTCACCTAATTTGGCTCCCTGTCACTTCTTTCTGTTCAATCGAGTTAAAAAACCACTACGGGGAACGCGTTTCAGCAGCCGAGAGGAAGTGATGGAAAAATCGCAGAAAGCACTAATGGACATACCGAAAACCGAATATACAAAATGTTTCGAGGATTGGATCAAACGCTGGCATAAGTGTGTTGCAGTCGATAAGAGATTACTTTGAAGGAGACAATATAGATTTAGATGAATAAACTTGTATTTTTAATTTTCTCAATAAATTCCTTTTCATCAAGGTGGTATTTTAGGTTTTCTATAAGAATGGTTAATTACTTAATTTCATATTCAATACGAAGTCTTTAGAACATTAGAGAAAGAAAAAATAAATAATTAAAATACAGGTGCTATACAATTTGTTTTATTGTAAAATAAAAAGTTAAGCACCTAACACTGCTATTATTTTGCACACAGGTGTATCTGCACTGCATATTAATAACACGAATAATATTTTGCTCGTCAAACTTCAATTACAAAATGTAAGGAAATATTCGACTTTTCCCGCCTTTGAATTGTTCTTTCTTACATACACACCCATACGATCAAACAAAATACCAATTCATGAAAAATTACATAATTTCCTATTTCAGTCGAATGAAAACAAACAGCCAAGTCTTCATACCCCTTCCCGCAAACCCCTTGCAATTGTTTATCGTATTCCTTTTGCCACTGCCCACAACTTGTGGTGAGAGAAAAAAAAATCTCAGTAAACAAAGCAAGAAAGAGCGAAAATAAAAAAGCTTTACATTATTCCGAAAGCCCGTGTCGGCTGGACGAGTGTCGGCTAGACGACAAAAATTTAACCATTTTTTTCTACAGCGATGAGACATCTGTATAGATTTATTATCTGTGCTTAAATGAAGCAGCAATCTTGTTGCTTTTGCAAATTTAATCACTTTCAATTTTTGTTGTATACCTTGGAAACCTCACTTTTGCACTGCTCACAATTGCAATTTGAATGCCTTGATGTATGTTGATGTCAGCTGCAAAAGCAGGTTCAAGAACAGGCCAAGCGGGTGGACCAGATTTACGCGTTGCTGCCGGGCCTAACGCAACACATGCCGTAATGGGTACGCACATGGTGGAGCAAACTTTGAAGGTCCTTGCGGTGAATGTTAATTCACTGATTAGGATCGAACGAAGAGCCGCGATTTTTAAATTGCTACAAGACCAAACTCCTGATGTGTTTTTCGCTAGCGAAACCAAGCTAACCGATAATCACAAACTGGAGTACAATAATTATATTATTAGAAGAAGAAACCGGCCCAGATCCAAACGTGGAGGTGGTGTCGCGATCTTCATTAAAGAAGGTATAAAATTTCACAGAGTGAACAAGGGAGTGTTGCGCAGGTTCCAGGTGTTGGAGGCAGTTATCATTTGCATTCCGCTCCGCAGTGGAAAGCGGCTGTACTTGGCCTCTGTTTATGCACCTGAGGCTTCACAATCCACTTTATTCATTACAGAGCTCGACAGGCTTTTTCGACTTCTTAGGCTGGAATCGGGGAGAATTATTTTATAATCGGCGGGGATTTCAACGCTAGACACAGAGATTGGGGAAATAATTTGCCAAATACTAGAGGGAACCTACTACTCGATTGGTGGGGTCAGCACGATGTCATGTACAGATTCGGTCTTGGAGCGAAGGATAACCCGTCGTTTCCCAGAGGCGGGTCTTATTTGGATCTACTGCTGTACGACGAACGTATACGACTGATAGGTACGAATTTGAAGGTTGAGACCATAGGGGCGACTTTCCGGGAAGTATACAAGGCCACTGATACCATTGGCCCTAATTACGACCTGGACAATCGCGTCTTGGTGCACGACTTCTGCATTCGAAATAAAATAGAGAACTGGCGATCCGAGGGCTTTGGTTTCACCCGGTTCACCGACGAAAATACGGCCAATAATGTCATTGCCAGAGAGGGTGACCTACCCCCGTTCATTTCGAAGGAAGAACTCCATGAGATCTTCGACACAATCAGGGCTAAGAAATCAGTGGGGACCGATGGTATTCCGAACATCGTACTTCGACATCTTCCTCTAGAAGCGGTGGACATTTACACCATCCTATTTAATAATGCAATGAATAATGCACATTATCCAGCGCATTGGAAAACGGCGGTGGTTCAACCTATCCCCAAAAAGGGAAAGGATATATCCAATCCGGCGAATCTCCGGTCGATAAGTCTCCTTCCGAATATCAGTAAGGTTTTTGAAAAAGAAATCAATAGAGCTCTGTCTAGGTGGGTTGAGGACAAACATATAGTTCCGGATAATCAATTCGGTTTTAAGGCGGGACATGATATCTCACATGCCGCGTCTAAACTGGTGTCCGATATCCAATGGAACAAAGGCAAGAAACAGTGCACTGGTGCCTGCCTTGTTGACTTGGAGAAGGCCTTCGACACCGTATGGTTAGAGGGTCTTTTCTATAAACTGACTAGGCTGGGGAACAGTAAACCACTCTTGTACATTCTTTATAATATGCTAACTAACAGACAGTTCATCGTGAAGAATGGTGATGTGACTTCTGTTGGAATTTTTCAAATTAAAAATGGTCTTCAGCAAGGCGCGGTCAATTCGCCGATCCTATTCAACATTTTTACAAGCGACTTGATAGGTTCGCTTCCCCATACTATTGCGTACGCAGACGATTTGATAGCGTACAGAACAGGTCCAAAAATCGAGGTCATTAATACTCTCTTGCAGAGTGACTTCGATAAGATAAGACGATTTTGCGATGACTGGAAGTTGAAACTAAGTTTCTTAGCCCTAAGTACACAAAATAAAAATTCATAAATAAAATGTAAATGAAGTCGAAAGACATAGATATAAGAATTTAGATTAGCTTAGAGTGCCTGTGTGGGGCCAGTAAATTAGCATAAGATTGTTAAGTAATTGTAAGCTAGCATTTAAGCATTTTTTGTTAGAATGTAAGAGTTAGTGTTAAGATAATAAAATGCATTAAAACTGAAACTGAATGTATGTTGATGTGATGTTTTGTATTTTAACTGCTCGGGCGCCATGAAAAAATTTGCAAAAAAAAAGACCTCAAAAGAGAAAATGCAACCTTTTCTTGAGCTCTGCCGAAACACTAATGATAGGGTGATGGCAGCTAAGTCGGCCACTTAACTCTTTTTTTGTGTTTGATTAACTCTTAAAAATCAGTTATTTAATTCTTGGATATAAGGATCAGTTTTTATGATTAGTTGAAAAGTTTATATTGGGTAATTCTAAAAGTATTAACTAAATTTGCTACCTTAAACAAATTATTTACGATTATTAAGACAAAAGTGTGATTCTTATGTAGTCGGCCCCTTCAGTTCCAGAAGTCGGCCACGTGAGTATCCAGTAGTCGGCCTCAATTTGAAAAATTATAAATTTACCCTATTTACAAAAGTTACAAGCACTTCGGTATCATTTTAACTATTTATAGTAGGTAAAGAACTATTTCATATAAATAGGAACATATATTTCAGTTAAATGTATTTAAAAATTGCTTCATAAGATATGTTTTTGAGCCTAATAAGTAAATAAATAAATATATTTACACACATAATTAAGTAAATAAACTATGATTTACTATTTGCTAACGAATATTAATGAAAAAATAATAAAATAAAATAAAAAAGCTACATACTTCAAAAGTTATGTGGTCTTATGCAAATAAATAAATAAATTAACTATGAATACTAACTAATTAACATAGATACCAAAGTATAAAAACGGAAACAATTTCATAACATAAATCTCATTCAGCACACATTTTGTATAGTTTATTGCGTTAGGATTGAATGGAAACAAATCAAACTTTCGGAAGGCGTTTCTTATATTTTCTGTCCTATCTGAACTATCTAAAACCAATTTAAGCACTTCACAAAAGTTGGCTTTGTTTACTGTTTTGCCTCTGTTTTCCGGAAGGCTTAGCCATTTATGTATGGTATTTTTGTAGTTTGTTTTTAAGCCCTTAAATGCACCCACATCAACTGGCTGTGTTATATGAGTGGTGTTTGGTAAGAGTGCAGATAAAATATTGCCATTATTGCGGCAAAAGCCCATTGTTAGATATGTAATTTATGCCCATCGACCAGAAATAAAATTGGCCGTTTAATGTCATTTTCGGCTACCCAGTCATTGAAACTGTTGGCCACGTATTCATAAAACGTTTCCGATCGCATCCAGCTACTCTCGGACGTACCTAAAACCCACTTGTCGGGCATACTACTAACTACAGCCTGAGGAGGGCGCACATAAGGAAAGACGACTAATGGTGGTAATGTTCTTCCATCAGCGCACAAAACTGTAAGTATCTATTGTTTCCGGAAGAAACTTTGTATACATTTTTCAAGCCCTTAGGAGCCAAACAATCCCTGATTTCGGAGAAAGACAGAAGGATGTTTCATCACCATTAAAAATTCTAGAAGCATCTTCCAAAATGTCTAAGGCATAAATTTCTTCTAGGTAATCTTTGAGCTCCCAGAACCACTTTACTCGTATTATGTACTTCTCAGAGGCCAACACCCGTTCTTTTGACAGCCCCTCTGCTCTTCTGAGAGACAATTCTGGGTGACGTTTCAGAAATCCATAGTACCAGGTTTTCCCTGGTAGCCCATCTTTAAATCGGCTCTTCCTATTGTCTTCCAAAATTATTTTTTATACTGTATTCAGCAAGTGTGTTGGCTTTCGTGGGAATCCGCATTTGGTAAGGTCTATGAGCCAGTTTACAAGACTTTGTTCTTCGGCCGCAGTTAGAACAGTGGCAGGACCCATTTTTCTTAAATAAATCGGAATTTTTTTTACCTACATATGTAAGTATGAAAATTATTTTTGTGCAAAACATAAGTGGCCGACATAAGAACTTTTGTCTTCTATAGTCGGCCTCCCATTCTATCTTTACGTTTACAGGCGACCGAGTACTGAAGCTACGCAATATTTTATGTTTTTTTTGGCGTCAATAAAAAGAGAATACAATTTCCACTGATTTAGCGTACTCGGTTGACAAATAAAAAATTAAGTGGTCTTCTATAGTCGGCCAGGGGGGCCGAGTTAAGAAGAATTGAATTGAATTGTCTTCTAAATTCGGCCCCCCTTATATACAATAAATAAAAAAATTCCAGTTTTTTAGTCAAAAACATCAAATTAAAGCTATAAACAACTTAATTACCACACAGTGCGGCAGGTTCAGTAGTTTGCCGCTTAATCCTTGTTTTCATTCAATTCACTTCCACTATTTTTTTTTTGTCCGAAAAAACGCAAACCCGACACCAAAGAAAACTTAGAGCAAACTAGCATTTTTTACAAAAAAACTAGCAGGTGCAATGGAATGAAATTTTACATCCAGACAGAAAAACCGTTATCCTGTTGGAACACATGTTTTGCATTGAATTTAAACGAAGATTTTTACTATTACACTGTGCTGTACAACGTAGTGGCCGACTACTAGAGAAGGTCGTCAGAAATTCGGAGTCTGTGACTGCAACCGTTCAGACGTCCGTAGGAAATGATTTAAATCAGTCAATTCCACGGCGTTCTCATGAATTGGGCATCGCTCAGACCACACTATGGCATATTTTGCGTAAGAATCTTGGTTTACACCCATACAAGGTCAAACTGACTCGAGAAGTGTAGCCGATGGACCATTTGAGGCTACGTACGTTCTCCGATTGGGTTCTGGAGAAGATGCGCCAAGATGATGAATTTCATCGCAAAATCATCTTCAGTGACGAAGCTCATTTTTGGCTCAATGGGTTCGTCAATAAGCAAAATATGCGTTATTGGTCGGGTGAAAATCCACATGTGATTCATGAATCACCACTTCATCAAAAAAAAAAAAATGTTTGGTGCGGTTTGCATGCCGGCGGCGTTATTCGCCCATATTTTTTCGTCGACGATAACGATCGTCACGTTACTGTGAATGGTCAGCGTTATCGCGCCATGATCACCGATTATTTGTGGCTTAAATTGGAAGATATGGATTTGTTTCGACATGTAATTTCAGCGAGATGATGCCACAAGCCACTCAGCACACGCTACAATAGATTTATTGAAGAGTAAGTATGGTGAGCGTGTTATCTCAAGAAATGGGCCAGTCGATTGGCCGCCTCGTTCGTGCTATTTAACGCCGCTTGTCAAGTCCTTATTGGAAAACCCTATATAAGCCCTTAACATCTCGTGCTTCAAATACCAACCACTTTTATAGTGTGGTGCAACGTCATACCCACCCCCTCCTGCACGTCCACATCGCGGACCGTCGATCTCATGATCTTCAAAATTACATTCCTACAAGTTACAAACAAAATAACAAGCACACTTACATAAACCCAAGCAAACCGATTATGCTGGGCAATGTCAACATATGTTTTTTTTTATTTATTTCTTTTGTTCACGTATTGCTTTTGCATAGGAGTGCGATAGGAGATAAACGACTTTGCATGTGTGAGTGACAAGTGGCAAGAGCAAAAAGCGAAAAGAAATAAAATGATTTTTCTGCTCTTTGTAAGAACTTGCAGCTTTTTAAAAAAGCTCTTTTTTTAGTTCGATTTCATTTTCATAGGACAAAACTTTCCATATGAATGAGACATCTGTATAAATTTATTATTTGTGGTACTATTATCAAGCGATATTTTTTCTTTTTTGCTTTGACAGTCTAGGTGGCGAGGGCGAACTCTCATTTCTTTCAAGCAAAGAAGTTATAATGACAAGATGAGTGAGTGATGAGCGCAAACAAAGTAAACGAAACCGGTTTTGGGTTTCCATTCCCACTCTGAATTTTATTCCACATGTTACGGAACTGAGGGAATGACTTTGCTAAGAAAATGAGTAAAGAAACTGATTAAACGATAAGCATTGAGCAGGTTATTACTGTGTACTTCTTTTCTTTTTCCTTGCTGAATAAAATGTAGGTTTGGTAGAGGCATAAAAAAGGTTTTCGTAATGCATCAGGTTTTTGGTTCAAGTGGTGGTCTGGTTGAGGGATTGAAAAATATATTTCCAGCGGGGTGGTGGTGTAATTATGTGGTTGTTGGACGGAGTGCTAAGGGGTTGTATCGTGGCTATGGATAGATTGGTTTTTGTTTGAATTTTATTACTCCAGATGTTGGAAATCTTCCATTGGGATAAGTATGTATAATTTCGGCACAAAGAAAAGAACTGAGTCTTACAATATATGTACAGATATGAAAATGACAGCCTTTATCAGAAATTAATATTTATTCAAGTGTGAACATTTATGTATTTATGTACATTAGTGGCTTGGCTTTTACCAATAAAGCCCTATGAAAGAAAAACTTTACATTGGAAAGGGGAGGGAGGGGGACATCGACGAAGATCGTATGTACCTACATACACATACAGTATGTATCTATCTACAACCGATTCCTACAACTATAATTCAGATATTCTTTTCCACGTCACCCAATTAGGTAGAACATAAAACACGTTTTTTTTAAGGTGTCCCCTATAGGCATAGTCCTTACTCTTTAGTAAGTACTAAAGAAATAAAAATATTCATAAAATAAATAGTAACTGTCCATCAATAAAAAAAAAGAATGAATAACTACAAAAACTTAACAAACAAGAGTGAAAAACAGAAAATAAATAAAAATTCACAAAAAAAAAAATAAACAAAATAAAGAAAGGATTAATTAATACGAGTAGGTATGAATACTCAGTTGCTCACGCTTTTAACTCCACAGAGAGCCTTATTGGTTTTTCTAACCGAAAATTTGACTAGACCAATTAAAACGAATTTATAAATGGAGTGTCTGTGCTCATCATTGTCACATTTCGTGCTCTCGGAAGTTGTCATTTTCAGTGCGAATTTGAGCAAAGCTTCAATCAAGTGTTCTTCGTGTTGTATTTTTGGAAATTGGCTTTCAAAAAGCGTTTGCATACTTTTGACATAAGCTTCAAATGCTAGAGAAGGAACAGTTAACTTTCCAAATTCGGATGATGTGTCATAAGTATTATAAGCTCTAGTTTTATTAACACAGCTTGTTCTCGAAATTTGTCTGTTTTGTCTATACAACTTAAAAGCTGCAAACCCGGCATAAAATGTAAGTGCCGCTTCTTACAGCTTCTGTGAACATCCTTTGGATACAACTATTTTTGTCTCATTGGCATCACCATCAAACTCGTCATCGCAACTATTGGTATGGTATTCGATACTGCTCAGAATATCTATTCCCGTGAAATGCTTGATTATGATTACATAGCAATTAGACAGAATATTTTGTTAAATATGTATATCAAGAAAAATATGTTGTTAGATATGTATGTTATGTGTGAATATGTTAATTTGTTTAAAATAAATGATTGTGTAAATGTGTGTTATGAATCTATGTGTATTTGCTGTTTTTTCCTTGTGTATTGAGTAAAATATGGAATGATATGTATGTGTTTGTGTATTGTGTGTATTTCAAGTGTTTTTTTAAGTTAGAAAGTTATTTAATTAAAAAAGTGAATAAAACTCTCAACTACAATAATGTTGAAGACAATGCTCGTTTGCATTGACTGTTTTATTTAAGGAATTTTATTTAACAATTGTTCAACATTTAAATGTGTACAGCAAACTCGTTTGCATTAAGGGTGCTTCTTGGCTGTGGCATCGGAGGATCGGTAAGAGAATGTAGTTGCGTTGTGACACTGATGGTTTCCTTGCTTATTTTTCTGTTAAAGTAGCCCCTTTTCCATGCTCATATAAAACTAAAGGCTACACTGATGGATAACAAGAGTGCGGAGTAACCGATTGTTGTATGATGATATTCACTGGTCTTGATTCTGTTTGGTAGCTTTACAAAATCTTGACTCCTAAGTAAAGTTTTCAAAGCCGTAAGCTCTTCACCTTCGAATCTATATTGAGTTGGGTTGGAATTATTCAAAGATGATTCCTTCTTTGGTGGACTTGGAAATTCAGTCCTGATGCCAAAACTTGTATATGATGGTCTTAATGCAGATGTATATTCGTAGTAAGCCTGAATAGTAACGGAGTTGTGCTTGATGGTGCAACCTGGTTCGAGATTAAGAAATCCTGATTCCTTCAGTTGTAATTGAAAGAAACTTGTTCCACATACCACGGACATTTGAATTGGTAATCTAGTAGCGAATATCCATTGGTTCTTATGAAATAGTTGTGTTAATACGAAATTGTTTTGGACTTCCATTAGCTTGCATTTTGGTTTCGTGAGGTTGTTGAACAGGTTAAAGCAAGAACATTACTCAGATCCTTTGTTGAATTTCGCTTGTGAGTTGGAACACAAATAAGTTTCCTCCTTTATCACCCGGAATTCTTTTAAATCGTCTTTGCTTACTGAAACGTACTGATCTCTGTGACTGCTTATTGAAATGAGACTCGTACACGGGCTGATTGCCTGCATAGTCTTGTTTATAACAACTGGTATGGGTATCATATGGAAGAGATCGAATCTTTCATGATCGACAAATGGTAAGTTGATGATAAATACTACATGATCATTTGTGATGATGCCCTTAATCGCCATTAACTTGTAAAGCTGAAGTAAGTCTGCTTCATCTCCGGGGAGTTGCTGAGTAGCTAACAAGTGGCCTTTAATTTTCGAAATTTCTACTTGGGTGAAAGAAGTAGTGGGTTTACTCTTCCATGATGTGTGTCAGTAAGCACGTCGAGTATTGCTGCTTGCATTCTCTGTAAGTTGAACACTAGCATTGTCAGCTGAATAGATATGGAGTTGAACATTTGAATTAGATCTACTTCTGCTTCTGTCTTTTGTATACCATTCATAACCATATTGATTTGTTTTTTAAGTTGTGTAAATTTAGAAGTTGTGTCTAATTGACTTCGTTTGACGATGTTCACAGTATAATCAATCATGGATGTCTGGGTTTTGTGTAGTTCTAATAAGTAATCCTCATTTTCCTTAACCTTATCAATTATGCTTGACATCTTTTCAGCATATTTAGAATCCAAGACACCAAAGAGAGAGTGGACGACGTTTCCAATAATATTTAGAGCGCCCCTTTTAACTCTCCTTTCGGAAAGCAAACTGTTGTCAAACTGCAAGTTGATTTTAGTCTCATTGAAATGATCAACAAAATAACGGCAGGTAGTCCTCTTTGAAAATTGTTCGCACAAATTGTGTAAGGCAAGCGTTCCGGTTGATAATGCTGCACTTTCCTTCTTGAATGGTGCTAGTTCGTAGTATGCAATCATTTTCCATTCAACCGTGACAAATCTTGTTGTGGCCATGCCTTCAAAGTGAATTCCTGGCTCAGATTTAATACTTGTTATTTGAACAGGATTTGCAACCATTATGGGGAACATCAATACTGCTATAAGCATTATGATCAAGTTGGTGTTGCTTAAGCGTCTCATTTTCTTTCTTGATACTTCTACAGGTTCATGATGGTTTTGACTGGTTTCATTGAACTCGGGCTGGGTTTCAATTGTTTCGATTTCTTCATGATTTTCCTTTATTGGTAAAGGTGCAAATCGATGTATTGCTCGTTTCCAAATACCGGTTGAGGTCTTAACGTCTGCGACTCGAACTGCTCCGTCGTCACCCTTGTAGACTTGAATTATTCTTCCTTTTTTAAGTTGTGCTACTCGTGATTTTGAACACTGTAATCTCATAATTATTCTTCCGTCACTGAGAACTGATCGAATGTATATCGCTGCGCCATAAGCCTTCTCGGAAGCATCAGCGAAGGCATGAATCTGAATTAACTTAGGAACTTCTGAATTAAAAACGTGTCGTGGGAAGTGCATGTTGTTCAGTTCTTTTAGACCATATTGGAACGATAGCCATTTGGTGTGAAACTCTGCTGGCAATGCTTCATCCCATGTGATTTTCAGTTGCCATAATTGTTGTATGAAGATTTTCGCAGTTACTATAACTGGTTCTAATATTCCTAGTGGATCGAAGATTCTAGCTACATCGGAACAAACTGTCCGTTTTGTTATGCGTGACTTCACCCCAATGCTTGTCTTAAAAATTAACTGATCATTCTTTGGCAACCATGCTAGGCCTAGTGTTTTTATTGTTTTTTCCGTCTTGGTGTTAAAGTCAAGAATTACTTCCTGATGTTCTGGTGGAATATTTTGCAATAGCTGTGGGTGATTAGCACACCATTTTCTTAGTTTAAAGCCAGCTTGATCGAGTAACTTGACGAGTTCTGTCTGAATTTCCTTGGCAGTAGTGAGGCTATTTGATCCGGTCAATCCATCATCAACGTAGAAGTCGTCTTGTAATACCTGGGCTCCAAGTGGATACTTCGCCTTGTTAGCCTTGTCTAGCTCGTGTAAACATCTTACTGCCAAATATGGAGCAGATCTTGTGCCATATGTGACAGTGTTCAGTTTGTAGTACTTCAGTTTCTCGTTGGGTTTCCTTCTCCAAGCAATAAGTTGATATCCTCTGTCATCTGGATGAGCCAGAATCTGCCTATACATTTTCTGTATATCCGTTGTAAACACAAATCTGGGCATACGGAATTGGAGAAGGATGGCAAAAAGCTCATTTTGAATAATAGGTCCAGTGTGCATAATGTCGTTCAAGCTCACGTCAGTTGATGTTTTTGCTGAGGCGTCAAACACTACCCGAAGCTTGGTGGAACTGCTATCAGGTTTTAAGACGCAGTGATGTGGAATAACATAATTAGGAGATAATATGTAGTCGATGTTGACTTCCGTCATGTGCCCTAATATCACATATTCATTCATGAACGCAATATATTGATTCCTCACAATGTCGTTCTTCAAAAGTCGTCTTTCCAAAGCCAAAAATCTGTTTAGGGCAATATCTTGGTATGATCCTAAGGCTGTAGTGTTTTGTGCGAAAGGTAGTCTAACTATAAAACGACCCTTATCGTCTCTTCTTGTGGCTTGAGTAAAATGTTGTTCGCACCGTTTTTCTGCCAGGGTAGTCTTTGGCTCGGCTACCTCTACTTCTTTGAGTTTCCAAAATTTCTCGATTATCTGATTTGTTTAGTCCTCAGATTCGCTACAAATCCCGCATGTTGCTAAAGCAATTGTGTTCGTCTCAACCTTTCCTGCTAGGATCCATCCAAATACGGTGTTTTGGAGTGTTGGCAAGCCCTCACCTAATTTTATTTGTCCAATTGATAACAATTGATGATAAAATTCTGCGCCGAGAAGAACGTCAATTTTTTCTGGTCTGTTGAAATTTGGGTCAGCCAGTGTAATATTGTTCGGGATTGCCCAAGAGGAAATATCCAAATGCTGCGTTGGTTGTGGTGATATTATGTTTTTGAGGACAAAAGCTTCCAACTGTGTGGAAAACCCATTTAGTCTTGAACATAATAGAAGGCTCACATGATGATGGACTTCCCTTTTACCATCGCCTATACCCTGAATACTCATTGACGTATTTTTTGGCATATGCCCATTTTCTTGATGAGGCTCTCCGTAATTAAGTTGACTTGGGATCCAGAATCCAAAATGGCTCTACATTCAATGCTTTTACCGTTTGTTAAAAGTTTTAATGTTTCTTAATGTAAAGTCTCTCTTTGTTAGTCTCTAATGCATATTTCTTCTTTTCTTGAATTTCTATCATATCAAACCATGTATTAATTTAATATTCTCTTATACTGGATTAGCTTTGGAATATACTAATATGTACTCATACACTCTTATACCATACACATGTTTAATACTTTTAACTGAATTCTACATACCACTTAATTTAATACTATGAGTCGCTTTTGTTTCCTCTTCAAGGACAGTCGTTAAATAAAGAACATATAATTTCTCATACAAATAGTCTTTCTATTCAAAGTCGATCGGTGTTTCCTTTTTTAAGATTTTCCATATGGTGCCGAAACCCGGGACAAAGGGACAAAGATACGGAAATATATGTATATTTAAATCGATAAAATTTAAAGTTGATAAAGGTTATTCTTCAATTTGTGAAATACTAACGGAGTTATAATGGAGTTTTCCGCTCGTGCAGCCTACAGAGGCCAAGTAACGAAGATCGTTAAGTCCGCGAGTGAATTTCTTGGATCGGAAGAATCTCAGCCAACCATAGAAGAAAAATTCGATGATATTGAGGAGGAACTGATGATATATGTTCAACGCCTGACTGCAGCTCATGAGAGTCTTTTAACCATCAATAAGGAAATTGTTGATCAAAAGCTTATAAAAGTCGACGACATGGAAAGGGAGCTGGAAAAGGTTGCTGATTATCAAGATGTGGCTATAGGTATGATTGCACGTTTAAATTCTCGTCTTTGCAAGCTCCGAAAGAAACAGAATCCGCAGGTAACGAACGTGAATACATCATTTGGCAATACAACAGCTGTTACGCACTGTCCCATTAAACTACCTACATTGCCTCTAAGAAAATTCGATGGCAATTTCCAAGAATGGCTCCCCTTTTGGGAACAGTTTCGGGCAACAGTACACGAAAATACGAATTTAGCGCCAACAGACAAATTCAGTTATTTGGAGTCTTTGTTGGTTGGGAACGCAAAAAAAGTTATTGCAGGATTTACGGCTTCTGAAATGTGTTACGATGCAGCTATCTCCCTTCTACAAGAGCAATATGGTGATACAGAGCGGCTCATTGACAAGCAAATGACAACAGCATATCTCCCTTCGACCTATACATTCGAAGACAGATGTTACAGGTTTGCGGAATCTGTACAATTCCATTACAACATGCAGTCGCACTCTTACATCGTTGCACATACCACCCAGCCAATACTTCGTAATGTTGAAATCGATTTTACTCCGTTGTCTACCCAACGATCTTCGTGTGGACTATTTTCGCACAATGGAAGGCGATAATGATTGTTCATCAGCCGAATCAATGCAAAAAAGTATCTCCACTCTTTCTAACAGTGGAGATAAGCAGGTACAGAGCATAATGAAATTTTTAAAGAAAGAAGTGGAATCACTAGAAAGAAGTCGAGTTGTCCCTGTCACAACAAATGTCAAATCCTCTACATCCAGTACTGCAATAAGTTTACTTTCGCCGAGCGACAAGGACGAGTGTCTCTTTTGTGCATCTGACAAGCACAATACTAAAGAATGTGATAGCAAAATCAGTATTACAGAAAAGAGAGAGGTATTGCGAAAAAACGGACGATGTTTTCGTTGTGGTAAACGTGGAAACTCTTCAAAAAAATGTCGCAGTGCAAACTTTATGTCGTGTAGAAAATGTAAAGGAAAACATATGTCATCGATGTGCGACCCTTCTTTCCATCCAGCCAAAATCCTACCCACTGTAATTTCAGAAACTAGTGTAGCACAAAATGTTTTGGATGTTTGTGCGTATAATTCGTCGTATCAAAACTCAATCGTCTTTTTGAAGACGGCTCGGGGCATAGCCGTAGCTTCGAGCAGCAAAAAAAACATTTTAATTCGCTTAATAATCGACGGCGGCAGTCAACACTCCTACATTAGGGAGAGTTTGGTTGCTAAACTCAACCTTATTTGCATTGGATACGTCAACATCTCAGTGGTATCATTTGGCAGCAAGGAAAAATCTCCATTCAAGCAACTGAAAAAAGTATTAATCTCCATTAAAAGCCAGTTTAGCAACAAAAGCCTAGAGCTAGAAGCATTAGTTGTGCCTGACATATGTGTGGACGTATTATGTGCTCCTGACAGTTCCTGTCCTGTATACCATGGTCTCCAATTAGCTGATTCCAAACATGTCGACATCGAATCAGAGGAAGGACTCAGTATTCTAATTGGTTCCGACTTTTACTGGAGTGTCGTAACCGGAAAGCAGCGAAGAATTTCGCGTGCCTTGAGAGCTGTAGAGACAATTCTCGGTTGGACTTTACAAGGACCGCTCTCAGTTTCTGGTAAGAGTAATGATTTAACCAGTAACTCATGTGTTTCTTTCATTCCCAGTACCAATTTGATGCTACCTTCTTTGCACGATGTCGATATAACATCCTTTTGGTCTTTGGAAGCTATTGGAATTCAAAGCGAAAAAGTTGAAAATGAATGCTTGACCGATGAATTAATTAACAAATACATTACGAAAAACGGCCCCCGATATGAAGCTACATTACCATGGAAAAAACCAGGCATACTTTTAGGCAATAACAGAAAGGATGCTGTGAAGAGATTAGATATGCTTACTACCAGATTGTTACGAGTCCCTGAAAAGTTTAATGAATACGATGCCGCCATACAACAGTTGATTGCAGACGGAATAGCTGAGCCAGTTCCGAAAGGTAAACCTTCTAATCTTGTATTTTATCTACCACACAGACCCGTTTACAAGTCTGAAAGCACAACTACGAAGATGAGAATTGTGTTCGATGCTTCGGCTAGTACAGAGGAAGTGGCTTCGCTGAATGATCAGCTATATGTGGGTGCGAACCTGCTGCCGGATATATTGAAGGTCCTACTAAATTTTCGACTCGGACGTTTTGGTATTATCGCGGATGTGGAAAAGGCTTTCCTCCAGATTTCTCTAAATGAAAATGACCGTGACAGTCATCGTTTTATTTGGCACTCTTCCTTGAAATCGTCCAGCCAGAACCACGAATACGAAGACTACAGAATGACGAGGGTCACGTTTGGGGTGAAATGTAGTCCCTTTCTTTTAACTGCAACTTTACGACTGCACTTTACTCGCGAAGGAAACCAGTTTGCTCATACATGTGACATATTAAGGAATAGTTTTTATATGGATGACCTGGTAGTGAGTGTCGATACGGAAGAAGAAGGCGAACGAGTCCGCAAAGAAGCCGTGGAGATATTGAAAAACGCTTGCATGAACCTAAGAAAATTCAACTCAAACAGTCCGATCATCAGAAAGTCTTTTGGTTCTAGTGATACACCAGCAATGCAAAAAGTGTTAGGCCTTAGATGGTTTGTATTGAGTGATGAACTAACAGTGCCTTTAGAATCGGTTGAAAGACTTATCACTTCTAAAGTAAACAAGGGCACTAAACGAACTGTTCTACAAACTATAGCAAGAATTTTTGATCCTTTGGGGATGCTGGGACCTGTGACTGTCAAGATTAAAATCTTATTCCAATCCATTTGGAAGAAAAAATTAATGTGGGATGAAGATCTTACTTCTGATTTGCTGACTGAGTGGGAAACATGTGCACAAAGTATGATGCGTTTAGAAGAGATGACATTTCCGCGATCTGCACTTGGGATTACTACTCCTGGACTACTTCAAATCCACATATTTGCAGACGCCAGCATGAAGGCATATGGGGCAGCAGCCTACGTAAAAAATACGTTAACTTCAGGTGAAAACAACTGTGCGTTTTTATGTGCCAAAAACAGAGTAGCTCCATTAAAACAAGACGGCACCAAAGAGCTTACGTTGCCAAAGCTGGAGCTAACTGCCGCCTTAATAGCTTCACGGTTGTGTTCATATCTAAAGAAATATTTAAAGGTCTCCATTCATAGATTTTACCTATGGACGGATTCAAAAATCGCTTTAAGCTGGATTCAAGGGGAATTTAGTCGTTGGAAACCCTTTGTGCAAAGTCGAGTTGCGGAAATCCGTCATCATACATCAATTATAGACTGGCATCATTGCTCTGGGAAAGAAAACCCAGCGGATCTTCTGACAAGAGGTATAACGGCGGAGGCGCTACTCTCTTCTGATTTGTGGGCACATGGACCAGCATGGCTGAAAGATGACAAATATTACAACGATGACAATACCCCAACGGATCCTGTTAGTACGGCAAAGTTGGCGTTATTGATTCCTATCTCTGTTTCTCCTACTTCCTGCCAAAAACCTCTTTTGCCATACGAAAACTACGGAACATGGAAGCGCTTGATCAGAGTTACTGGTTTCGTTTTGAGATTTTTGAGGTTGTGCAAAACGAAAAATCAATTGCCTGCGTATTTATCCTCTGATGAACTCTTTGAAGCCGAAACATATTGGATCAGGTACTTACAACTTGAAAAATTTCCAAACGAAATTTGTTTATTGCAGAAAGGCCAACCTGTGCTTTCAACATCTAATCTTGCTCAGTTGCTGCCTTTCCTTGGGGATGATGGAATAATGAGACTGCGTGGTCGGCTACAGTTAGCAGAAGAACCTTCCGAATTGAAGCATCCCATCATCTTGCCACCAAATAGTCTTCTCGTTGATCTTCTTATTGACGAATATCATCAAAATACTCTGCATGGAGGGGTTAATGTGGTGCTGTCACAACTAAGGGAACGGTTTTGGATACTAAAAGGACGACAAGTAGTGAAGAAGAGGATCAAAAAGTGTGTCATCTGCCAAAAGCTATGGGGTAAGCCTGCTGCACAGCCATTTGGGCCTCTACCTATTGAAAGATTAAAGCTGTCGCGTCCCTTTGATAACGTTGGTGTCGATTTTGCCGGCCCATTATACTGTTTTGAGCTAGGCAATTGTGATAGAAACAAAGCATATCTCATGGTCTTTACATGTGCTGCTGTGCGGTCTGTGCATTTGGAATTGGTTCCCAGCTTGTCCACCGAGTGTTGCTTAATGGGTCTTAGACGTTTTATTGCTCGAAGAGGAATACCATCCGTAATATATTCCGACAACGCACGGACATTTCGAAGAGCGGCGCTAGAACTAGATGCTGGTAGTCCAGCTTTTGGAGATGAGATATTACAACGTTTTCTCACAGACAAACGCATAAAATGGAAGTTCATTGTGGAACGAGCGCCCTGGTGGGGTGGCTTTTGGGAGCGCCTCATCCGGAGTATAAAAAACATATTAAAGGTTGTCATTGGAAGAGCTAAGCTTTCTTTTGAGCAGTTGAGAACCCTTATTGTCGAAGCTGAGTATATGGTGAATGCCCGACCGCTAACATACATTAGTAGTGACCCACTTGATGCTGCTCCGCTGACTCCTGCTGATTTTTTAATGGGTCGCTATGAATTCTCCAGTACCAACGATAAGGACTTTAGTTCCGGTGAGATCCAGGATATTTGGAAAAACAGGATGAAGTACACCAGCATGTTGTGGAAACGATGGCGGATTGAATACATGCAACTTCTACGTTCTTTTCACCATAACAAGAACGGATCATCGGTGCAACTGCACCCCAACGATGTTGTTGTTGTTTTCGATTCATCGAAGCCCAGAATCAGCTGGAAATTGGCTGTTATTGAAAACACCTTTGCTGGTCGTGATGGCAAGGTCAGAGCTTGCGAAATACGATACTCAGATGGCACACATACTCGAAGACCTGTTCAGCTGTTGTATCCATTGGAGCTTCCACATGCTGCCTCGGGCGGAGGATGTTAAAAGTTTTAATGTTTCTTAATGTAAAGTCTCTCTTTGTTAGTCTCTAATGCATATTTCTTCTTTTCTTGAATTTCTATCATATCAAACCATGTATTAATTTAATATTCTCTTATACTGGATTAGCTTTGGAATATACTAATATGTACTCATACACTCTTATACCATACACATGTTTAATACTTTTAACTGAATTCTACATACCACTTAATTTAATACTATGAGTCGCTTTTGTTTCCTCTTCAAGGACAGTCGTTAAATAAAGAACATATAATTTCTCATACAAATAGTCTTTCTATTCAAAGTCGATCGGTGTTTCCTTTTTTAAGATTTTCCATACCGTTCCTATCGGTTAATCTTATTTGTGCTGTGCTGAGAAGAACGTAACTCTTGTCATTTAATGCAGCCAATGTAGTCAATTCTTTTTTGTATCTTGCTGATTCCAATATTGCTGACGTTGAGCTCTCCGTTTCTGCGATTTTGGCCCGATCGTTGCTGTGTAATAGTGTGTTATGCCTCTTATTGCATTTGGTACAGGTCCGCGATGCACATGCCTTAGCCTTATGTCCGAATCGTAGAAAGTTAATGCATAGCATTTGCTTTTGAACAAATTGTAGGCGATTGCTGGTGGGCCAGTCTAAAAACTGTTTACAACCGTACAGCGGATGAGCTCCAGTATTGCATGCTCGGCATAAGTTACCAGTTATATTTTCAATTTGTGTTGTCGATACAACTGACGAACATGATTTTGAGTTTTGTTTGGACTGTGACCTTGATTCCCTTTGTCCAACTGCTTCCAGTGATTGGAAACGCAATTCCAGAAAACCTAGAAACTCCTTTAATGGTTGATTTTCCCTTGGGTTTCTGAGTGCTTTTTCATATAGGACGTGTGTGGTCCTATCGAGCTTCTTGATTAGGAGATGTAGCAATAGTGGATCTTAACTAGAAGTATCAACTCCTAAATTCTTTAAGGCTTGAAGTCCTTCTTGTGTGGTGTCATGGAGCTCCCTTATGGCAGAAGCGGACACATTTTCAGACGTATGATTTTGTTGACATATAATTTTGTGGATTAATGCTGCTGTTAGTACTCACACGTTGTTATATCTCTCTTGAAGCGATTGCCAGGCTGCCAGGTAGTTCTCTTCCGTCAGTGCAAAATGTCCAATCAGTTTTTCTGCTTCTCCAGAGACATTTGTTTTCAAGTACCACATTTTTTGTATATTACGAATTGGCTTGTTGTGTATCATTTGTTAAAAAATATTAAAAAATTTACGCCATTTAAGATAGTCTCCATCGAATTTCGGAATTGTTAATTTTGGTAAGTTCAATGAATTGTCAATCGGTATGTTGTTGCTATTCATTGACGTGGAATGACTGTTCGAAGTCTGGCAACCCATTTTCATTGCTAAGTCGAGTATGTTGCTTTCTACTAGTGCTTCGACTTGAACATATGTACTTGAGTCATATCCATGTTTCGTTGGATCATCACTTAACTCCCAAATTGAATAATTAAGCGATTCGATTTGTTGCCATACCCTGTTTATCATTTCCCGCTTTGCCTCATAATATTCTCTGGGCCGTGGCTCATCGTCCTTAGAAACCGATCCTAATAAGCGATGTAGTGAATTGATTGCCTGAATCTGCTTTCTTATGATACCGCTGACATTACTACTTACTGACTCCTTCACCATTCTTAGATACTGCAAGATCTTGGCTTGCAGCATGAGTGTATGATCTGCCTTTTAGTGAGCCAATATTCTTGTTGAATTATTCGGAGTATTGTATGACTAATTCCCGGATCTCGGTATAATAATCCTTTAAGAAGTATTCGTGGTTATGATCTAACAGTGACAACCGATTTTGAAAGTATTTGACAGTTGACTTTCTGTCCGCTCCATCCTTCGTAAAGTTTACTATGATCCGCTGAATTTCCTCGCCTGCCTTCAGTTGATTTGTTACTAGTTTCTCCATCTTGGGCTAAGGCTCTTTTGGTTGTGATTTATAATGGTGCAAATGTTAAATCCCAATGTTCTAGCCCTGGTAACGCTTTCTTGTACTCGCTTTTGATCCGATGAATATGTGAGTCAACTGTGTGAATCACTTCTTAGAACAAAAGTCCAATCGCTGTATGTGATACAATGTATGAATCACGTCGGGGTCACCAAATGTTGAAGACAATGCTCGTTTGCATTGACTGTTTTATATAAGGAATTGGACAGGGCACATAAACCTTGACCGCTTGTTCTTTGTTGTACATAGATCCAAGCGCATAAACCTGGACTACTAGTTTAGATTATGATTAAGACCCCTTACCACTGGTGGGGGGAAGTCTTGACGTAGCGAAAAGGACAAGCTTGAAGTGTTGTAGCGAGTGATTCTTTATTGAACTCTTAACTATATTTATACAAAATTATTGCTAACTAAGCTTAAATTATAACAATGGGGAATAACAAAATAAGTAACATGACCTACATATATAATTATTGATCATACAAAGCAAAAAATGACAGTGAAACAAATATTGTGTATGTAGCAAAATGGGAGTCGCATAATTTGTAAGTGCAATGAATTATAGTTTGTGTGTAAAGCATACAGCGAAGCTGTTGATGGATAACATACTCGTAGGTGTGTATTTATACGGTATTGTTATATGAAATACATTTGTGTGTAAAGATACTTAAAAACTAAACAAATAAAATCTGATTATATTGGAACAATTAATTTAACTTTTATGTGTATACAAGTGTTTGTCAAATGTATATATAACGATGTGAAGCGGTTGATGCTCAAGACCAGACTGCCGCAAATCGACCAATAATTAGAACAAGTGTAACAATATCCGTTAAAATGAATTTTATAAAGAGACAAAACAGAGAATCGTGCACATGCAATACATTGCTGAATTAGAAAGATTTTAGAAATATAGTTATTTTTTATATTGTCATAATAATTTTCTTTAAACATAGGGTGATATTTAGGATGTTTGGCTAGGTATGGCGAATTCCCTTTTTCTTCGTGTTAGATTTTTTTTGTTTGGTGTTATGTGAACATCGTTCCTCAACATCCAGCCTCCCCTGAAAGCTTATGGGCTTTGAGAAGTAGGTAACAAAGCCACTTTATTTGTTGGCCGTACTTATTCTCCAAACTGGGTGCGATACAATTGGGATACGATTTCCTCCATTTGGGTCGTTGCTGAAGTTTTGTTTAGTTTTGATGGATGCTACAGGGTTTTGAATATTTGGTTGGGGTACGGCAGTATAAGCTTCCTCGATTAAGAAATGTAAAGGCGAAAGGGCGAGGGGTTCAGAGTCCGATGTGATCAACATCGGTCGTGAATTCAACTAGGCCTCGATTTGTGTTAACAGGGTATACATGGATTCATAAGTAAGCTTCGTATCACCTATGACTCTTTTCAAATGCAATTTTACCGAACGTATTTTAAGGTATTTATTTATATAAGGTAATTGAGAATATTCTAAGCAACCACCTACCCGAACAATACCGAACGAGTCAAGGAAGGGTGTTAAATGTGAGAGTCAATTCAATTCAATTTCAATTTTCAATTCAATTTATTTATATATAATTCGGGATTGTACATATAAGACTTACAAAATGTCTTTTATAGCACATATTTCAGGGTTACATTATATAATTCAGAAAACATTAAATGAGAAAAAAAAATAAACAAAATATTAAATAAACAAAATGCTATACAGAAATAAGTAATGTACTAACAATAAGTATAGGAAGGGATAAGAAAGAGGAGGGAAGGGGAAAGGAAGAAATAGAGTATGTTTAAGAGTGAGAGATGGAAGAAGTATAGTTGTTGTGATTACGTGAGATGTTTTAAGGCGGCATTTTTAAAAGATGAAGCTCCCATTATTTGTTTTGTTGTTGTAGGAAGGGAGTTCCAAAGTCTGGTGACGTGGATGAAAAATAGGCGCGAGGAATTTAAGTAATTAAAGGATGGAATAATGATATTTTGTGTTCTGGTTGATTGGGCGAATTTCCATCAAATACGCGGGAGATCTAATTTGGATGATTTTGTGCATAAACACACAGCATCTTAGATCAAGAAACTGTTTTAAGGAGCCACCAAGGACCGAACTATGATGATGGGATACATGGTTGTATCGACGCAGCCCATACACATACCTTATTATATCGTTGAACGCAACAAGCAACTTGTGTTGTGATCAAGAGTCAAGCTTGCAGTAAACTACGACAAAGTAATCAATTATAGGTATAAATAAAGTTTTAATAAGAGTTTAGTACCTAGAGGGGTGAAGCTAGATGAAAGCCAAAGTTTGCGAAGTCCAA
Source organism: Volucella bombylans (assembly GCA_949129095.1). Classification (NCBI taxonomy): domain Eukaryota; kingdom Metazoa; phylum Arthropoda; class Insecta; order Diptera; family Syrphidae; genus Volucella; species Volucella bombylans. The sequence continues at coordinate 213,394,802 of OX422140.1, forward strand.
CATAGTTTCGTCTAACAACAAAGTTAATGTGATCTACGGAGGAAAGTGAGCGATTTAGTTTGAACCCGAGATTAGTAACAACCTCCACAAAATTGAGTTGCCTGTCGTACAGGAATACTGGCGGTATTTCATCTGAGTTGATTTTGTTTTTAGCTATTAGAATGAGCTGCGATTTGGGTACATTAAGACTGAGTCCATTACATAGTGACCAGTTATATATTTGAGATAAGTATTCGTTTATTCTGACGACTAAATCCTCAACAAGACCTGAAGGTCTCGAAAGATATATCCGGGCATCATCAGCATATAGATGAATTGAAACATTTGCGCATACTTTAGGTAGGTCATTAATAAAAAGACAGAACAAAATAGGCCAAGTATTGACCCCTGAGGTACGTCTGAAGTTATGGCGCGGAAATCGGAAGAATCGTTATTATGAACAATTCTTTCTTGGCGATTGTCTAAATAATTAAAAACCATTCAAACTGATCTCTCACTAAACCCAAAGTATAATTTAAGTTTCTGGCATAGTACCATGTGATCAACGCTGTCAAAAGCTTTGGAAAAGTCTAGCAAACACAGCAACGTCAAAAAGTCCTTATCATATTCTACTCTTATGTCATCAAGGATTTTAACCATAGCTATTGAGCAGCTATGATTCGCTCGAAAACCCGACTGAACTGGGGATAATAAATTGTGTTGACTTATGTAATTCGAGATTCGGTTTGCTAGAATCTTCTCAAGTAGTTTGGACAGACATGGTAATATACTTATCGGACGGAAGTCGGTTGGTAAAGAGGGGTGAGGTTTTTTTGGGGCAGGAATAACTTTAGCCAATTTCCAAATATCAGGAAAGGTGGAAGCGGTGATGCAAAAGTTAAAGATATGCGTTAGGCTGCTTGGGATATGGGGTAGAATCAACTTTACAAATCGGATAGGTACACCGTCCTCTCCGATAGCATTCGATTTTAAATTACGGATGATATTAGCAACATCTGTTTGAGCGACAACTCGAAAATCAAAAATAAGATCATATGTTACTTGTAGATCATGATTAGGGGTGAAAGGTGGTTTGTTGATAGTAGAAGAAATAAATGTATTGTTAAGTTCATTGACGTTAGGTATTCTATCAGTTGCCGATTTTTTTCCAATACCAATTGCACGCAAGTTATTCCACAGCTTTTTCGAAGTTTGTTCAGGCCTCAACTTGGATAAGAAATATCTTTTTTTTGCTCTTCTTGTAATGGAAGTAGAGCGATTACGTGCCCGACAGAATATCTCCCAATTAAGATTTGTTGGCAATGACTTCCATTTAGCATATAACTTATTACGTATTTTCATTGCATGGTGTACTTCACTAGTGAATCATGGACATTTTTTGTTACGTATTGTAACCGTCTCTAAAGGGATATGCCTGTTGAATAAACCAAGTATTAGGGTTTGCAAATAACTGACTTTGTCGTTCACATTGGAAGCAAAATAGCAATTACGCCATGGGAGAAGGCTTGCATCAAGTTGCAATGCGTCATTATCTACAGTGGAAAAATCTCTAAAATTAAATGATATCGGTATTGGGATACGACGTAAGTCAACATTGTACGTACAGAAAATAAGATCATGATCTGACATACCACCCAAAGGTAGCTGGTCTTGGAGTAAGACATTAGAAAGATTTGAAACCATGATGACATCAAGTAGGCTTGGGGGGTTTTGAGGAGAAAAGCGGGTAGCGAAGAAGTTCACAACCGATAGTCCTGCACCAGCCGTGAACTCTAAAAGTTGGCGAGATTTACTGTCGGTTTTTAGAAGGTCAGCATTATGTCCTAATGTGCTCCTAGAGTGCAGTATATTCGTGGATTGCGGTGAATAATGGCTCTGGAGAGTAGCGTCGGTTTGGATTATATGCAACTCCAACGAAGCACTTATTGATGCCATCGCTTACTTCTATTAACAGATATTCAACCACGCTTTCTTTCGATTTGGTCAATTAAAGACGTATTCGCAACAACTAGAAAGAATGACAGGATGATAGAAAGTGATTAATAAAATATAAAAGAGATAGAGATAATAGAAAAATAGAATGAGGGAGAGTAGGAGTAGAAGGATATAGTAGAGTCTATTCTTTGATGGTAATTCCGAATTGGTTTTGAGATGTTCGATTTCATCTTTAAATAAGGATAATTGAGCACTTTTAAGTAGTTCAGTTTTTGCTGTAGACAACTCTTCAGTTGATAATGCGACGAATTTTAGCGTATTTTATGGCAAACGACAATTCCGACCGAACCGAATTATGTACGCGACGAAACCAGCTAGACGAGTTAAATATCATTTGTTCAAGGACGTTTGTGGTTGGTAGTTGTGCTAGGAATATCTGTGATGTTGATACCTTCCTCTCTTCTAATTGGTTTATGTCGACATCTTCTCTACAATGGCTGGATAAAGGCAACTAAATTTCAGTGCTTAAAAGTTGAGAAGGGAGCATTCCACGAGTTGATGCATCTGCAGGATTTGAAGCCGATCGCACATGGCCCCATGATTTAAATGGAATCGATGTTAAGATCTCAGATATTCGATTGCCTATGAAAACTGACCACTTCTTTGGTGACGCCGCTAACCAGTGAAGTACAATTGAAGAGTCTGTCCAGGTGAAGGTGTTAACATGAGGCTCCTGCAAAGAAATCTTGATTTTGTTGGTAAGGCGGGTTAGTAGTAAAGCTCCCGTCCATGTTGATGTTTCGACAAAAGACGACTGCTGCATATGCATCCAGGGATGCATCGCAGAAGCCCTGCAATTCCTATTGTTGTTTATTTGTAATCATTATTCTGGGAATAGAACACGACTCCTGCTGAATAGCTCATGTCTGATGGCGGTCCATCGATACGAGAGTACTTCTGGAACTGCCTCATCCTATTTTAACTGTTTTCGCCAAAGCTCCTGCATTAAAATCTTTATTGAGATTATCGTAGGTGCGAGGAATCCTAATGGGTTGAAGATACGCTTTGCATCAGATAGTATTCGGCGTTTTGTGTAGGCAGTAAAAGGATTTACTTTGACCTTATAAGTAAAACAATCTCTTGATGGACACCACTGCAGACCCTGGATTTTGTCGGAACTGGACTCCTCAAACTCAACAGGGGAGTGTTCGCGTTGTTCGTCCGGAAAAGAGATGAGCAGAGGCCAACAATTTGTGGTCCATTTTCGAAGATTGAATCCACCAGATTTAAGCAAGTCGACTGGCTCTGTTCGAAGGGTGATAAGATCATAAATTATGTCCGAGCCAGTAATTACATTATCTACATAGACGTCATTAAGAAGAACTGCGGATGCACGGGGATGGGTATGAGCAGAATCTACGACCAGTTGTTGTAAAACTCTTATTGGAGCAGCTGATGTTCCGTATGTGACGGTAAGCAACCCGTAATATTTGAGTGGCTGTTCTTGGGCTTCACGCCATACAATTCGATGATAATCAGTGTGGGTGTGTGAAACCCAAATTTGCCGATAAATCTTTCCAATGTCTCCTGTCATGAGATAAAGATATGGACGAAACCGCAAACAAATTGAAAAAATATCTTTCTGAATTGCTGGACCGATAAGCAGAGTTTCGTTTAACGACATAGAGTTGTTTGTTTTGGCAGAGACATCAAAGACTATTCTTATTTTTGATGTGCTGCTATCACTTTTAAAAATTGCATGATGAGGTTGGTTGGTTGGAGACTTCTTCAAGTTTCCAGAAACGTTCGTGGACAAATTCCTCATCAAAATTTAATTGCGTGCAATAGGTTCTAACGGATACGTGCTCAGGATGGCGTCTGGTTATTACCCAGCCAAAAATGGTTGGAATGGATGTCAATTTTCCCTTTTCTTCGAATCTAGATGGCCCTTGGATGATATTAAAGACTGTATCGGCGCCGATCAAAACATCGATTAGGCCCGGCCGATTGTAATGAAGATCAGCTAGTTCAAGAGAGAGCAACGTTTGAGGGATGGTATCGATGGACAATGGCGAAAGGGAAGAAGTAATGTTTGGTAAGACGAAGCAACTAATTTGCACTGATTCCGTGCTATAACGCGAAAATATGTTGAGACTAACCAATCCGTTAGTCACTCCTGCTGAAGAAGCCCCGATTCCTATGATTGGAACCCGAGAGCGTTTACGCGACAATCCCAAGCGTTGAATTGTTTGCTCTGTAACGAATGATACTTGAGATCCTGAGTCGAGAAGAACACGCACGTTTTGATACATTCCCTGCTTGTCCTGAATCTGAGCGACGGCATCCATAACGACGAAATCCACATTTCATTTACCTTGCATTAATTCATTATCATATTTAAACTTATCAAATAACAATTTGTTCACCTTGAATTAATAAATGCACCTTCCCACAGAGTTTGTTCCCATTATTGTAAAATAAGCATAAAATAAATATCCAGTTACACTTTGTTCGCTTCGGATTAATAAATGCATTTTCCCACAGAACTTATTCCCAATTTTTTGTAGAGTAAGCATAAATTATGTATAAAAACCAATGTAAAACAATCATTCTTTGAAGTCTTGTGAATAAAGTTGAATACGGCGTTACGCTGTCCAAATACAGTTGTGTTTTTTTTTTGCCAACCTCTTTGTCGAACCTCTAACTCGCGCTATAATTTTTCTGTCAACAGATATGCACATAAGTACAAAAGTATCTTAGCAGCGTTTATACAATGACAGACATCTAACTGGATGCCTTTGAATACAGCTGTTATTCGGGAGAAGGCATTGCAATTGTATGAGCGGTTAAAAAGAGAAGAAGTAAGTTGGTATACAGAAGAACAGTTTTCGACTAGTAGAGGCTGGTTTGAGAAATTCAAAAGAAGGCGTAATCTTCACAACCTGAATTTGAAGGAGCTAAGCAAAACGAAAGAACGAAGGACGATTTTATTATGCGCAAATGCTGAGGGTGATTTCAGATGTAAGCCTCTGGTTAATCACACATCCGATCCTAGCATTTCTAAGCCGCATTTGTCTGTTGTCTGGAGGTCGAGCCAAGAATTTTGCAAAAAGTCCAAAGCCTTACTTGTTCTGGACAACGTACAATCACATCCACCATATTCAGCAGATTTGCACCCTAACATAAAATTTGTTTTCTAACCTTCGAAAATAATCGCTTTATTCCAACCGATAGATCAAGGGGTAATCTGCACTCTTAAATAATAATTAACTTAAGCACATTTTCGGAGCTTATCAAAGCATCTGATGAAGAAAATGGCATTCGAAGCTTTTGGAAAAAAATTACAGAGATACAGACGTTCATTTGGAAGGATTAATTCAACTTGGAGTGCAAATTACTGGAGAAAATTCCACAGAGCTATATCGAGAAGACATAAATTAAATCTTAGGTTCTGATGAGCCTGACATGGCTGCAATAGATATGATTGATTTTTTTTAACCATGTTGAACCTCTTGAAAAAAGTGGAGAAATTTCTGGAATTAATCCTGATGAACGATTATGCAAAGCATCTTTGGAACCTTACAGGGCAGTTTACGTAGAAAAATCTATCGTAAAAACAAAAGGTATGAGTGGAGTATGTTTGTGTAAAATAAGCAAAAAGGAATGTACTGTGTGTGTGTGCATTTTTTTGAGCACATTCCTTTCGCTTCATTTTCATTATCACTCAGATTTACGTACAGAAGGATCATACAGCTTCCAGAGCAACTACTGAGTGTAACACTGCGTTGGGTTAGGCCGATGAGTTATTCACATTGAAAAGTATCTATCTTACTCGACACAGCATGATGTTTAAGTGGGGTGGGTTTGTGCATAGAGTGTTACTGACATGGGATTGGTTGGATTTGAGCGGAAATGTGTTATGCCTTATGAGTGCATATGGAAATTGTTGAGGCAAAAGAGCGTACATAATATTTTTGTGGTACTCAGCGACTGATGTTTACTTTGGCCGATAGAGGCACCACCATCGATTTCTTCAAGTGATAATACTATTATTTTCATATACGATGCTTTTATTTAAACCACTTAATCACTTCTCCCAATTAACTCATCTCATATAGAAGTCTTCTGCTATGTAAATCTAGATGACGCTGCTCACATTTCAATGGTTATCACACTGCTCCCTCCCTACAGTTGTTCGTCCCCAACAACTTCGTCCCGAACAACTACGTCATTCATCATTCCATGGAAATGACACATTCTATGGACAAACTTCAATTTTTCTCGATCCCCACGCTGAATCCGGTAGACAACGTAATTAATGTGGTTTATCCTTTGTATGGACCTTCTCAGTCCTGTTACAGTTTTGGTGATTTGCCTTTCTTACGCTGAGGATGGCTCTTGGACAAATTCAAGTGATGAATCACTCAACCTGCTTCTGGACACCCACTTTCCAGGTAGCTCCCAACTCGCGGCCAGTAGCAGCCCAAACAGGCCTACAGTAACCGTGACCAAAATTCCGGACTAGTGGTCCGGACGGAATAATACCTGCCGAGCTACAGAGATCCTCAGATATTATTCTACCAATGTTAGAAAATATTATGAGGAGCTTTGTAGAACTTATCCACATTCCACTGTTATGGAGAGAAGTCAATGTAGTATTCATTCCCAAAGCCGGAAAATGTTCTCATGTTGTCCCAAAGGACCTCAAACCTATAAGTCTATCATCTTTCCTTCTGAAAACTCTAGAACGACTGATTGATATCCATATTCGAGCTAAAGTTGATCCAAGACTTCTGTCTACGACTCAACATGCCTACTGTAAAGGAAAGTCGGTGGAAACGGCTTTGTACTCTCTGACTAGCCACATCGAAAGGTCCCTACAATATAAGGAGTACACAATGGTTGCTTTCCTAGACATAGAGGGCGCCTTTAACCCTAGAAAACTAAGGTTCGTCGCTTCGACGAACACTTTTTTTTATTTCTTTAATTTCTCTCTTGCTTTTTCCTCGATCCCTTTCGTTCTTCGTATAGCTCTAGTCATCCATAAGTTCTTGTTGTGTGCGGACGCAATTTGTAAATAAATTTTTCTACAAATTGGGTTTAAACTTTTCGCCGTCGATTCTAAGAATGATTAGTCTTAATATACTAAAAAAAAATGATTAGTCTTCTAGGGTTAACAACGTCAACACATCCGCAATCACGACTGCGCTGTCAACTCTGCAGGTAGACGACTCACTTGGGGAGTTGATCGGTCTAATTCTAAAAAGCAGGATAATCAACTCCAAACTGGGTGAAACTTCTGCTAAAATATATGTCAGCAGAGGTACGCCGCAAGGTGGTGTCCTCCCTCCCCTTCTCTGGAACTTAGTAGTTAACGAACTACTGATATACCTGGAAGCGGGTAGCAGCAGAGTGATTGCCTATGCGGATGACGTTGCCATAGCCGCCTCAGGAAAACATCTCAATGCCATTAAAGAACTCCTTCAAGTAAATCTCAACAGATTAACCCGCTGGGCAGATCGCTGTGGATTGCGAATAAACCCCCATAAAACTGATCTTGTCCTCTTTTCTAGGAAATATAAAATTCCAATTGTAGACCCTCCTTCAATAAACGGTACCAATTTAGTTTACTCCGATACAACAAAATATCTTAGTCTCATTTTTGACAGGAAACTAAACTGGAAACCTAGCTTTATTCTCTTGCAAAAAAGCCATTGGGAACAAATGGGGCCTTCAACCTCGCATAACCCACTGGCTATACATCTCGGTCATAAGACCGATACTTACTTACGGGGTGGTTGTCTGGTGGACGGCCTTGGACAATGCAGTCAACCGCATTAAACTAAGCATAGTCCATAGAACAGCATGTCTATGCACAAGCGGAGACTTGCGGTCTACCCCATCTGCGGCATTAGATATTCTGCTTCACTTGACACACCTCGACATTTTTAACAGGCAAGTAGCTGCTACTGCAGCTTTTTTCGATAAAGATGACATCTTGCGATAGGAATAAGGTTGGAACATTCAAACCTGACTTACGATCAACAGCATCCGATTGTCCTCAGCCCAAATCATCATTTCACTCAGCTGCTACTTCGTGATGCACATGAGAAGACTTTGCATGGAGGAATCCAGAAGATGATGGCATAATTGCGAACCAAATTGCGTTTTAACAGTTGCGTCAAAAAATGTATCCATAATTGCAATATTTTCTTTCGCTTCCGAGCCCGACCAGCACAACAAATGATGAGCAGTTTACCAGCTCCCCGAGTATGTAGGTCATGACCATTCTCACACTCGTGGGCCCAATTGCAGTCAAAGTTTGGAAAGGACGAGGTTCAAAAATATTTAAAGATTACTTTGCCATATTCATTTGCCTTGCTACTAAAGCTATCCATATTGAGCTGGTAAGCAATCTTACCACTCATTTATAGCGGAATTTAGAAGATTCACGGCGCGATCAGGTACTACCATACAACTATTCAGTGACTGCGGAACCAACTCCTGATAAGGAGTTGCAGAAATTGCTGAAGGTTGCCCAAAATGATTGGAAGGCGGTCGCCAAAATACTTGTGCAGGATGGCACAAAATGTAATTTTATTCCTCCAGCTTCTCCCCCTTTGGAGGGTTATGGGAAGCAGGAGTGAAATCCATCAAATTTCATTTGAGGCGCATTGTTGGCTCAGAGGTTTTTACTTTTGAGGAACTCAACACGTTTCTGACACAGGTAGAAAGAAGCGTGTCTTAATTCGAGGTTACTCTGTCCAATGACCAACAACCCCGACGACTTCTCACCATTGACACCAGGACACTTTCTCTATCAAAGATTTTTGAAGCAGTGGAACACAGAATATCTCGCGACACTCCAACAACAACCCAAATGGCACAACCACACATCGGAGATCTTGTCATGGTGAAGGATGAGCGGTTACCACCATCGAAATGGAGCTTGGCCCGGATCACCGACACCCATCCAGGAACAGACAACATAACTCGCGTGGTCACAATAAAAACGCAAAGCGGAGAAATGAAACGACCCATAACCAAAATATGCCTTCTAACGTCGAATAAAACCTGCTCTAATGAAGGTCTTCTATAAAATTAAATAAGAAACTACTTACAAACGAAAGCATAGGTCACTTATAACTCTTAAAAATAAAAAAATAGAAAAAACTTAACCACAAAACCCCCGCGAATCGTTTCCGAACAAATCACTCATGCACTTTTATAAATTAAATGCACCTTAAAATTCTCTTAAATTTACTTTATTTATTATCAATATACATATATTCAAATTGCAATATTATAAATAATAAATATACCTAAATTTACATACTCGTAAATACAATCCACTAAAATATTTAAAATATACACAACACTTTACACCGTGAACATATGATATAAATATACTCGTATATGTGTGTACGTACGCACAAATCAAATATGTATGTGTATATATATGTATAGAATATATATATAGAATCTCTACACAAATCAAATCTGGATCATTCATATACATAAAGCACATAAACACACGCACACATACCAAACTCTACACAAATCAAAACAAAACAAATAATCAATTTCAAATAGCACATTACACACCGAATCGAGATAATTTTCAATACAAATAAGGTACTCAACTGGATTATACTCAACAAATCAGCATCAATTTATAGTACATAATAAGCATGAAATTTTAATTTACGCGCTACATATCAAAAACTCGCCATTTAAACCGCGCACTCCGGCTAGCGTTATACATGCCTTATCATGACCATTGGATAATAGGAGTGATATGGACAACTGATAGTTTCATTGTTTGTGCTGTCGGACATTTTCTTTGTTTTCGTTAAGTTGATCATATTAATCGAGTACTTTTTCTTTACATGTAATGAGCTAAGTTCCAGAAAAACACACATTTTACCACATTGATCGTGCACGACGTGAATGATGAAGCTTAGAAGACTGAAATTCATGAGCCTTGCTCACCGGAGGGGAAAATGTTCAGAATTGTTATCAACACACTCATCCTGATGGTTTCATTTGTCTATGTGGCTTTACCTTTGGACCCCTGTAGTGCACTTATTTGGAAGACGTTATCGTCAAAGCCAAGTCGTTCGAGGAGCACCACGAAAATCTAAAAGAAGTGTTTGAGTGGCTGCAGTAAAATATCTGGGTCACATTATACAGCGGAAGGAATAAGGACGGATCCTGACAAAATCGAAGCCGTGAAAAGTTGGCCTGCCCCAAAAGATAAACACCAATTGAGAAGCTTCTTGGGACTCACCACGTACTATAAATGGTTCGCAAAGGCTTTTCCTGGTATTGCAAAGAGCCTGCATCAACTTACAGAAAAAGGCCTGGCGAATGTGAAAAAGCATTGCATGAACTGAAGCCGCAGCTGTGCAATGCCCCCATTTTGGGTTACCCCACTCCCGGCAAAATGTTCATCGTGGACGCAGGCGCTAGCAATGTTGGGGTCGGAGCTGCGATCCCCCAAGTTCATGATGGTCAAGAGAAAGTGGTCGCATATTACAGCAAAGTATTCTCCAGACCTGAAAGGAACTGCTACGTAACTCGGCGCGAGCTTCTGGCTTTAATTCTGGCTACACCAATTTAAGAACCCTGAAGGCCAAATGGCTAGATGGATTGAGCAGTTGCATGGCTACCACTTTGAAGTGCAACACCTCAAGAGAAATCTCCACTCAAATGCTGATGCTCTCTCTTGTCGACCATGCGGAGTAAAACGTGAACACTGAAACCGTAAAGGAGCTAAAAAAACAGGCCACTATTCAACTGATCTAATAGAGTGTTGGAGTATAGACGAGATCCGTTCCTCCCAACAGGCAGACAATGACATCGGACCAATATTGGCCTGGAAGGAACACGAAGAAAGAGCAAGCTGGCAGCAGATATCAGACCGGAGCCAAACTCTGAAGGCATATTGGGTTCAATGGGACTCGCTTAGTGTGCAAGATGGTTTGGCGAAGAGGAAATGGAAAAGTGCAGATGGGACAACATCTCGTATGCAACTAATTGTGCCATGGTCCAGAATCAGAAGTACTGCATGAAATACATGAACAAGACGTTGGAAAAGGTAAGAGAACGTGTCTGTTGGCTAAGCGCTAAACAAGATGTTGAGAATTGGTGCAAAAAGTGCATACGTTGTACGGCTACCAAAGGCCCAAAATTAAAGCCACATGGACAAATGCAACAACACAATGTCGGAGCACCATTCGAACGAATATCTATCGACATTGCTGATTCCCGAAACCTTTAATGGCAACCGATACACCCTGATGGCCATGGATTACTTCAGTAAGCGTCTGGAAGTGTTTGCCGTCCACAGATAGTCAATAACTGGGTGAGCAGATTTGGGGTCCCAATGACCAAGGGCAAAACTTTGAAACAAAAGTCTTCCAGGAAGCGTGCCAATATTTGAGAATAGGAAAGTCAAGCACAACTCCACTACACCGTTTTAGTTTTTAGTTTTATATGCATTTTATTTTCTTAACACTAACTCTTACATTCTAACAAAAAATGCTTAAATGCTAGCTTACAATTACTTAATAATCTTACACTAACTTACTGGCCCCACACAGGCACTCTAAGCTACTCTAAATTCTTATAACTATGTCTTTCGACTTCATTTACATTTTCTTAGAACTATTTATTTTGTATAAGAAAGACAAGGACAACGCCACTACACCGTCAGTCTGATGGAATGGTCGAGCGATTCAATTGGACCTTGAATGAGCATCTACCTAAGGTTGCCAGCAACTCCCAGCGGGATTGGGATCGACACATATGCCTCTTCTTAATCGCCTACCGAAACGCGATCCATAGTTCAATAGGACACACACCATCCGAGGTCTTATTTGGTGAAACAGTTCGGTTGCGAAGTGAAGCAAAATTCGGATCCCCACCTACTGAGCCCAAGAAGTGAACGACTACGTGGATGGCTTGCGCAGCAGGATTCGTAAATTGCATGAAGACACCAGAGAAAAGATGATGCTAGCGAGCAGCCGCATGAAGACTAGGTGCGACATCAAGGCGAAATCGTCTGGCTTCAAGGAAGGAAATCTGGTCTGGTTATATAATCCTCAGCGTAAAAAAGGCAAATCACCAAAATTGCAACAGAACTGGGAAGGTCCATACTAGGTAATAACCCGCTTTAATGACGTTGTCTACCGAATCCAGCGTGGGGATCGATGAAAATTGAAGGTGGTCCATTTGCATAGAATGTGCCATTTCAACGGAATGATGAATGACGAAGTTGTTTGGGACGAGCAACTGCAGGGATAACCATTTAAATGTGAGCAGCGTCAACTGCATTGACATAGCAGAAGATTTCGATATTCGAAGAGCAGAAGATTTCGATACTTGAATAACAAAGACACAAACATTAGTGAATGGAAATTGTATGCGACGCTGGATGGCCAGGATTGTTCTCGAAATATGTCGTTCAGCATCCAAAAGGTATGCAAGTTAGTTAATCAGTTGAATTTGAAGTGTTAATTAGGAGAATTGATCAAGTGGTTTAAGTAAAAGATAAGAAAAGTCTAAGGGGTTGAGAAATTGGATTGTATTGAGATAAACGGCTAAATTGTGAATTGTGACTGTATTGAATAAAGCGATTTGTATTGAAAAGAATAAGTTTATATCGTTTGTACCCACACAAACATTTTACAATATTAAAATATAGGAATAAAAAGAGAAAAAACTAAGACATAAACCCATATATAGTCGAGAAACTAACAAAACTTAAATTAGATATAAATAAACACATCAATAAAAAAATCAAAGACAAAAACGAAACCTTCCACAAAGATCAATTTATCAAAGCAAGGAATTTTTTCAGGACCGAATCTGTCAAGGTAAAACTTCATGATGATGACAATCATTCTTTTACTCATTCCCATGACAATGACTCAAAGATTAGAAGTTACAGAAATTAATCAAGGAAATGGATAATTAATTCTTCAGACAGGCAAAATTAATATATAAACAACTACACTAAAATACTTCATGTTTTCAACACAACCAGATAGGTACCAAAATCTCTTAGATACAATGAGAAAAGACGAAATCCATGACTCATTCCTAATTCACCAATAAGAACACATCTATTTACAATTAAATAGCTTAAAACCACACATAGTGTATAGAAAAAAAAGAGGATTAATTAATATTTTAGGGACAGGAATCAAATATATTTCCGGAACCATGGACAACGATGATAGACAATAAATAGAGAAACATTTTAAAGTAGTATATCAAAACCACCACAACTTAATAGACCAATATAACAAACAAATTTCAATCAGCTACCAATTCGATCAACAAATCACAAACCTACCTCTACTTTACAACAAACAACATCAAATAAATAATAACAAGAAACCAAAAACATTTACAGATTAGGTACATTTTAGAGTACATCGAAAAACCAGAGAATTAATATTAATGTGGAAATTACGACTTTTAAACAGACTTAGAAATCAAGAAATTTAATATCATCCTAGAAAAATTTGAATTTATCGAAATAGTTCTAGCTACATTAGACAGTAATATTATATTTATTATAAAACCACCAAATTTTACAGAAAAATCGTTTTATAAAGTAGAAATTATTCCCATACCAAACAGGAAGAACAGACAAATCATTATAAAAGAAAACAAGTTCATAACCGTAAACCAAACCCTGTATACACCTGTAAATAAAATATTAGACTTACAACCAGCCAAAGACAAATGTATCAAAAACATCTTAATTCATCACTTAACGGTATGTAACAATGAAACCAATAGCCTACAAGAACTTTTAGAAATAGAAACTAACATGCTCATACTAACAAATTATTGTTACGATTACCCTTTAATACTAAGAGGAAATTACTAGTATTTTATAAATATTCAAAATTGTAAAATAACTATGAAAGCAATACTCATGATAGAAACTTATCTCAAGAAAAATTGTACATATTCCCCAACATTATAAGAGAAATCCAAGAAAAAAATGACAAAGAAATAACTACATAAATCAACTACATAAGAAATAGACAAACTCAAAGAATTACACTTCCAATATAAATTTCACCAAGGATCAACATACTCTGTAATAACCATAATTATTATAATTACTTTAGTTTATAATATATTTTTATAAAATGTAAAAATAAGACAAATCTCCTCCCCTCACTACAAGAACCACCCTCAACCTAAGAACTCCCTTTCGCTTAAGTACCAGATGACAACCTCGACGAATCTGTTATCACTTTACAAGAAACTGTCCTAACACCGCGGCTCCGCGAGACATCGCTGGTGTTAAGAAAATTTTCATAAAATCAACATGTCCAGTGGTAGTTTGCAGACCCGAAATAAATATCTGGTTTTTATTCAAGACATCTCTGCAGACATCAACCCTGAAATTTTGTTGACAGTGCTTGTCCGTTTGACTTCGTAGTGTGAAAAAAACATACACCATACACCACAATGCTATCTGTTGGTAAAAAAGAACAAGAAATCTACCTCTGCGCCGCCATTTTTCTACTATGTTATAATATAGTTGCTTACCAATCAACTTAAACTCACAGAATGAAATGTCATGCAATAATTTGCCCACCTAAGTTAAAAGAAAAAATTTCAGACGAAATTTCTAAAATTTCTAAAATAACCTTTGGATTCCTTATCGAGCAAGGACCATTTACAGAATTATTAAACAATAAGACCATTCATATTGTAAAATAAGATAAAGAACATGTACGAGTATGCCTGTAATTTATTAAGGAAACAGAAGCAGTTAGAATTATTACTTTCTCCACTAAGCGTTTTTATTTTAACTCTCAAAGTAAGAAAAATTCTCTTTTTCAATTTTCCGCGACAAAATTACATCAACCACAAGGAAACCTGCAAGAAAAATCACCAATTATTCGCTCGCAACAAATTTTTGCAAATGACACCATCCCAACGGTAGGTATTTGTGAAGGAATCAAATGGCTGCATTAATTGTCTAAAGGATGGACATCAATCTTCAAAATGTTCCTCTAGAGGGTGCAGAGTAAATTCGAAAGTAAATTCGAAGCATAACACTTTACTACACTTGAGAACGCTGCTTAGTGTTCATCGGCTGCCAATAAGAGTACGTCAAACACATCGTCTGGTAAAAAGAGTCATTCATCAACCTCTACCCACTTGAGCAACTAGACAACAACCCAGCCAACTACGACATCGGCTTATCTTCCTAGTTTTTATCTACCTTCAAGCAGGTTAACCATCAACTCTCAAGCCAAGACTTCACTTACGGCAGGTGCCAATAAAATTATATTTCTCTATGTACTGTATTAGTAAAACTAGTGAGTAACAGTGAACCATTATACAGAGTCGTGCTATCCTCTACTCTGGTTGACAAGTAAAAATAATAACAGAGAGAATGATGCGTAAACTGGAGATACCGCTAACAAAGCGCCCAATGGTTATAAATGGTAAAGGGCAATCAAGACGGGAGACACATCTCGGAGCGAATGTCGAACTTTTATCCGACGTAACTAAATTTTCAACAAGGATAAAATCCAATATATTATTAAATAGTACCATTACAACCTTCACAACCATTCGATGTATTTACTTGGCCGATACCAAAGAACATCAAGTTGGCAGATCAACAATTTAATAAGACTAACCGCATTGATCTACAATACTTATTGGAGCAGAGCATTACCATCAACTTCTTTTTATTGGACAAATCAAACTAGGAAAAGAGTTTCCACTAGTCCAAAATACCCTTCTTGGATGGATTATTACAGGTAGAATCAATAAAGCATCCGCATTAATTTTAACTTGCGATATCCTCGCACAGGATGATTCCCTTCAGCAAGCGATAGAAAAGTTTTGGGAAATTGAGAAACTACAGAAGGATAAATCGAAAATAACATTTTGCGAGAAACATTTTAATCAAAGAACCAAAAGGAATGCACGGAAGGTTTGTTGTAAGGTTGTTTTTCTCAATAGAGCTAACAAGATTGGGTGCATCTATGGACATAGGGCTGATCAGATTCTATGCTTTAGAACAGAGCTGTCCAAAACAAAACCCGCCATCCCAAAACTTCAACTATGAAATCTTATTTCGCACCAAAACAAAACCGCTTTACATACACGAATGCAAAAAAAACAAATGTAAGCATTCAATCTTATATGTTATACAATACATACTGATAAACTCAGTATGGTACGAGTAATATCGGTAAAGCAAAATAATGGAGTTATTTTGAGTTGATGAAGCAAAATTGAGTTTCAATCTTGAAGTGTGTTGCGCAGTAGTGGAAAAAACTCACTTTGTCTGCTTTGCACTTATTTCGGCGAAAAAATCCGCGAGTTAATAAACTGTATTTTGTTTACAAATATTTTACGAAAATCATTCGTTTGAGTTCCATAATACAATTCGTTAGTGCCGTATGAAAACATATACTATGTCTACAAAGAAGCGAAAAGTAAGCGATGAAAATCGTGCTTTTAATGAGAAATTTGAACTGAACTATTTCACTTGCAACAATAATAATAAAATTCAGTGTATGATTTGTATGCAAGTCCTGTATGTGGCTGAGGAATACAATGTTAAGTGTTATTACACAACTTTGTATGAAGAAAAGTATAAGGAACATAAAGGTAAAGCTAGAAAAATTATTGCAACGGAATATAAGAAAGAACTGGTTCAGCAAACAAGAACTATTTCAAAAATAAATGAACTGAGCTTACCTGCCTCCTACAAAGTTTTTTTATAATTAACCAAATCTAAAAAACCATTCAGTGTTGGAGTTTTAATAAAAAGGGATTTATGCAGCCCAATTTTGCAGAAAAATTTGAATCTGTAGCACTATCACATCAAACAGTGGCGCGACAAATACATCATATGCGCGAGTATGTTTCTAAGAAATTGCGGGATGTGAATATTTTTCAATATGTTTGCATGAAAGTACGAACCAAACAGACATCAATCAGTTATTAATTTTTATTCGGTACAATTCAAAAGATTGTACTATTACGGAAGAAATGTTTCCGTTACATGGAACAACTAAATTAAGTGATATCTATGAAACTGTCAATACCACTGTTATAGATTACGTAAGGTTTCAAAAAATTTCCTGTCCCTAAATCAATGACAGGGACAGTGACAAGATTTTCTATACTCCTTAAATAGAATGGTATTCATTGCCCTTTAATCCACTGAATCATACACCAAAAAGCTGTATGCGGAAAATCTTTGCGCCAGATGGACGCAATGAATGTGGCTGTCAAAGCAACTAATCTGATCAGGGCCGGAAACAAAGCTTTTCGCGATTTTTTAACCGAAATCGATGCAGCGTACGCAGATTTACCTTTACACTCAGACATTATAAAATAAAATCTGATACCACAGAAATAGAAAGCAAACTGCAAGATTTCCAATTTTTCGCTGATCTTGCATTTTTAACCGATATGACCCAACACATGAACGAATTTAATTTGATGTTACAAGGCAAACACAATAATATCGTGCACTTGTAGGGACATGTAAATGGATTTAAGAGGAAACTTAAATTGTTGAAAATATCTTTGGAAAAGAATGATCTTTCTTTTTTCCCGACTCACAGAGAACTTTCCTATACATGGAGATGGGAAATTTCGAAAGATGACACTTTTCTGAGCACATAGAGTACATTGACGAGGTAATTTTGGAGTTTGAAAATCGATTTATAGATTTTAAGGAATTAGAAAGCGATTGTCACTTTTCATTCATCCATTAACACTGTGCAAAGACTGACTACCAATTGGAGTTATGCGACCTACAATCCGACCCATTCTGCAAATTGATTGATGATGATGTTGACATTGATAACATTGTTAAAGAAAGAAAGAAATAAAAAAATAAGAAAGAAATACACAAAAAATAAAATAATATGAATGATTTTTTTTATTCAAAGCTAATAGTATTTTGTTTCGATGGCACGCCAGTTCTTGTTGAATTTCATTTTGGCCAGCACACGTCTCCAGTCTGGAATGTTGACTTACTAGGGATATTTTTTATGGAGTAATACATTAACATTGGTCACATGTAAGAAATCGACTTCAATTCCATTAATGTTCCCCATTATTTCTTGCCACACCATGGGTTATTAAACCAGACAGTTGCAGCACAAAGCTAAGAGGGTTTTAGGCTCCCAAGTCATGTCATTCAAATTCAAAAAATGTGTCGGCAGATAATTTTGTATCCAAAAGACAGAAGGTTTCATTTGATTTGCTGAGAGCAGATTCAAACCAACCGGTTAAAGACTATTATACAACAGTAGCAATGTGCATCCGCACATTACGGAAATGGAAAGCATAACACAAACAACTACCGAAAAACGTTCTATTGGAGGACCAGGAAATCTGTTTTGACAAAGGTAATAACGAAGAGCTTGTTAAAACTTTTGGGTTAATATGGCTACCAAAATCAGCCGAATTTTGTATTAAAATCAAATGTGAATCGCGACTCACGAAAAGAACAGTCGCATCCGAAATAGCAAATCTTTTTTATCCTCTCGGTATTGTTGCGCCAATCACAATTGTTTCATCAAGAATTATGGGAACTTAAATATGAGTGGGATGCCGCCTACGTCTACGTAAAATCCACTCACGAAGATGGCGTAATTGTAGTTCGATTATTATGCTCCAAATTGAGAATAGCACCAATAGCGAAAACGGCTTCGGGGATACGCTTATAAACCATTCCTTGTAATATCGTAAAGACGATTTACGTATTGAAGGAGCATCAACATACTAGTATTTCTGGGCAGACTCTCAGATCGTATTTGATTGGATAAACTCAATTGCCAAATCTTTCCAAGGTTCGTGTGGATCGACTAAGAAAAATCGAAGGTTGCACTCAACATTGCTAACAACTCTTCTCATGTTGCTACCAGTGCCAGTTGTTAGAGGAAGTAATAAAGTAGAAGTAACAAAATTTCACGCAACTCGCGGGATACACTTTTTAATCAAGTTATTGCACACTTGATAGCTAAAAAATGGAACTTAGTGGTGGGACGAGAAGAATTCGTTATGTTTTAAAACATCCCTATCCCAACAAGGACAACATTTTTTTATTATAATTTGCACGCGCTCAAGTGACTTAAGTACCCTTAAATCATTTGCACAGAGTGCGAACGAAGGAAAATCAAGGACGAAATAAAGAGAGGTACCGCTGAACTTTAGTTTTAAATGTTTGAAGGTTATAATGACTAGGTAATAAAATGCTTTCCAGGGCATTCCATAAGAGAGTTGTACGGTTTAGGAACGGATCACGATGTTTAAGAGTATGTCTGAAAGTGGGCTTCTGGGTATACCGATGAGCATTCATAGGGCGGAATACTACTGGCGATTTCTATGGAACACTGGTGGTGGAAATAGCGATAAAACTGAGTAAAACGAGATACATTACGTTGGTGTTCGAGGTTGTCCATTGTCAGTATCAACAGTATCAGTATCACATTTTACTCCAATTTCAGGCAGATAAATACCTTATATATTAAGGCCGGGTCAGAAGGGGTGAATTATTCCTTACATCGCTTGAGGAAACCCAGAGATTTCGAAGCATTTTTGACGACATCGAATACATGGTCATTCCAACGTAAGTTGTCATTGACACATATACCGAGAATGGAAAGTTCTTTGGTTTCGACGATTCAAGTGCCATTCATGGACAATCGCTTTAACGGCAGCAGACAACATAGTGTGTGTGCACTATTTTCTACTCTGTTAGTAGTTCCACAATTACTTATGCTGTCAATATCAGAATTTAATATGCTTAACATACGCTGCCTTTCCCGTTCTACAGCCGAAGAGCAGGGACGTGAGTCAGGGAATGAATGTGAAAAGCAGAGAGTACTCTTATCTACAAAGGTATATATATAAAAGCAGCAGACAAGAGATCGTTAATGAAAATTAAAAAGAGTGGCGGAAGCAGAACGGAGCCTAAAGGCACACCAGCATTATTTTGTGAATATCAGACTTGAAAAAATCCAAGACAACTTGAATAGAACGTTCCGAAAGGTAACTTCTAATGCATTGAAGAAGAATGTCGTCGATCCCAAAAGCACGCGTTTTCGTCAAAAGAGCCTAATGCTAAACTCTCTCAAATGCCTTATAAATATCAAGAGCAACTATCTTGCTTTCGCCAGATTGATGTATGCTTGTCGGTAAACATGCCATCAAATCAACAGTGGACCTGTTGCTACGAAAACCGTATTGCCAGTCTTTCAGTAGTTTTCATGTTTCGAGATATTTCATGATCTGACGGTTTATAAGCATTTCCTTGATCTTGGAAAGAAGGGACGCAGGTGCAATGGGTTTGTAGGAGGAGAGAGAAGAAAATTCTCCTTTTTTGGATCCGACTGGACAAATGCTGTTTTCCATCTGCTCAGAAAGAGCCCTAAAGAGTAGGATTGATGAAAAAGCTTACACAGTGGTTTTGCCAGCATGGGAGGAAGAGAATATATGCCATCTGGACCAGCGGATTTGTGAATGTTAAGATCTTTAAAAACTCTTGCTACTTCACGAGTGCGAAAGTGGATTCGTCTCATTGAAGACTCTACGCACTCAAGTATAGGAGCAGCCAAGGCACGATGTGGATGTGTCAACCTGGCCGCAAAGTGTGCAGCAAACAGATTAGCCTTGTCCAAAGAGCTGACAATTGGAATGTCACTTGATTATAAATGAGCGTTGGAATGGAGGATGAGGCAGAATTTCTAATCTTTTTGACGAACGACCAAACATTTTTATTACGTTTGTATTTTTTGGGTTTTTGGTAATGTATTTGTATTTTGTAGTACTCTTTGCCTCAGCTTTTGGTCGTATTGAAATTTCGCACGCTTAAGAAAGACGTTGCAGTCATTTCTGGGTAGTTTAAGCTTTTTTCGGTTTTCCTTTGTCGGGCTGGTCTTATATTACCGAAAAAATATTTCCCTACTCTTTTTTTTTGGTTTGATACTCTTCATCCGATGAGGTATAAAGCATCTCATTCCAAAGAGAATAGTGTATGTGATCATATCAGCAGCAGCATCCACGTCGTTATCGAGGAAACATCATTTACAAGCTGGGTTAAGTTATTTCCCCAACGAAGATCTCAATACACCGTCCTTCGGGTAGATTTCCCAAATAAAATAAATTTTACCTTTAAATTTGGTCGCGTAAGCAATATACATACGAATAATTTTGTATCAGAATAAGTTTTTCCGTTTTTTTGTAATATCAACTTGCTAGGCTAAGATATAATTTTATATAAATAATGTTCAAATAAAAACTGAATTTTCAGATATTATCAAGCAGTGGTTCACGACTTTCAATTATTTATTCCAAGTGAGTCTGCATGGAGCTGCAAATTCATCCAAGACGAAGAATCTTGATCTGTTAACTATATAACGATAAAAGAGTCGTTGCAGCCAGTACTGCTTAAAAATGTTAAGCAACGTTTGAACGAACCAGAAATTTTCAACTTCATATATATGTTGATAAGAAGTTTACTATTTATGGTGTGTTATGTTGGGCTTACAAATGGTGATTACGACCAAGACTTTTGTGCACAAACTAAACCAAGGATATCCAAACTAAAGTTCAGATTGGCTACTTGAAGAACCATTAAAAGTAGCTGGAGATAAATTTAGTTAGATGAAAGTATGCTCAATTAATGGAACCCCGACTCAGCTGACGCATTTATGTAGCAGCGCATCAGTCTTATAAATATAGGGTAGTAGACCTAACATGACTGAAACCTTTCGTTCACATTTTGACAAAAAACTACCCAAGAATTTTAAACCGATGTACAAATATTTTGATCGATTTCAAGGCCGCGTATGACAACTTATATAATAATGATGTAGATGGAACAATAACTAAACTCTGCCAAACTCATTCGTGTACGTGGGATGACTTTTGAAAAATTACCCTTCCCTCTCATAGTATGTGAAAACCTCACTGAAACCTTGAATGTGACCAAAATGGTTTAGAACTCAGAATACAGGCACAAAAAAAAACAAAGTACATATACAAGGTGGAGCAAAATTAAACATCCAATTTTGTTTTTGAATCACTTTTTTACATGAGGCCTTAGCCTCATGATTTGAAACGTTTGAATAAAAACGTTCCCTGACCTTTTCCAACGTCTTGTTTATTCCCAAATGGCCTCCTGAGATTCCGTCATGTATTTCATGGAGTACTTGGCTGACTCTGGATCGTGGCACGATGAGCTGCATACGAGATGTTGTCCCATCTGCACTTTCCCATTTTCTGTTCAGCAATCCATCTTACACACAAAGCGTGTCCCGCTGTGCCCAGTATGCGTTCAGAGTTTGGCTCCGATCTGATATCTGCTGCCAGCTTGATCTTTCCTCGTGTTCCTTCCAGGCCAATATTGGTCCGATGTCATTGTCTGCCTGTTGGGAGGAACGGATTTCGTCTATATTCCAACACTCTATTGGCTCAGTCCTGATCATTTGAATAGTGGCCTGTTTTTTCGCTTCTTTACAGTTGCACAATTCACATTTTACTATGCATGGTCGACGAGAGAGAGCATCAGCATTTGAGGGGAGTTTTCCCTTGCGGTGTTGCACTTCAAAGTCGTAGCCGTGCAACTGCTCGATCCATCTTGTCACTTGCCCTTCAGGGTTCTTAAATTGGAGTAGCCAGAATTAAAACTAGAAGCTCGGGGCGAGTTACGCAGTAGTTCCTTTCAGGTCTGGTGAGTACTTTGCTGTAATATGCGATCACTTTCTCTTGGCCATCATGAACTGGGGAGATCACAGCTCCGAACCCAACATTGCTAGCGCTTGCGTCCACGATGAACATTTTTCCGGGTGTGGGGTAACCCAAAATGGGGGCATTGCACAGCTATCGCTTCAGTTCATGAAATGCCTTTTCACATCCTCCAGGCCTTTTTCCGTAAGTTGACGCTGTCAAGCTGCAAGGCGTCTTCCATTGGCAAGGCAAACACAAGTTGCCGAAATGGTGTCGAAGATGAAAGTAGAGGAAGTGATTGAAGAATCACAAGCCCGTGTTCATATCCAGTGGTCCTCGTGAAGAAAAAAGATGGCAGCACGAAGTTTTGTGTAGACTACCAACTAAAAAGGACAGCTGCCCACTTCCTTTGGCACTTGAATATGCTTTCTGGACCTAAATAGTTTTCAACTCTTGACTTGAAGAGCGGTTACTGGCAGGTAGAGATAAATCGTACGGATCGTGGGAAAACTGCCTTCACTACAGGAAGCGGTCTTTAGCAGTTTACAGTGATGCCGTTTGGACTGTGCGGAGCGTTGCCACCTTCGAGCGACTAATGGAACGAACAGCTCTCAGGTAGAAAACCTTTCTAGTGTTCAAGACGTTCGAGGAGGACCGCCAAAATCTAAAAGAAATGTTTGAGAGGCTGCGAAGTGCTCATTTAAAGCTCAACTCAGAAAAGTGTGCCTTGATCCGTCCGGAAGTAAAACACCTGTGTCACATCGTGACAAAATAGAAGCCGTGAAAAGTTGGCCTGCCCCAAAAGGTAAACTCCAATTGAGAAGCTTCTTGGGACTCGTCACATACTACAGAAGGTTCGTAAAGCAGTTTGTTGGTATTGCAACGAGCTTCCATCAATTTACGGGAAAAGGCCGACAGTTCAGTGGTCTGGAGAGTGTGAAAAAGCCTTTCATGAACTGAAGCAACAGCTATGCAATGACCCATCTTGGGTTTCCCCACACCCGGAAAAATGTTCATCGTGGACGCAGACGGTAGCAATGTTGTGGTCGGAGCCGTGATCTCCCAAGTCCATGATGGTCAAGAGAAAGTGGGCGCATATTACAGCAAAGTACTCTCCAGACCTGAAAGGAACTACTGCGTGACTCGGTGCGAGCTTCTGGCTTTAATTCTGGCTAGTTCGTTCTTGGGCAGACCACCCAGATCTAAAAGGGCTACTCTAATTAAAGAATCCAAAAGGCCAAGGTGCAAAATGGATCGAGCAGTTGCAAGGCTACGTCTTTGAAGTGCAACACCGCAAACGAAAACACCACTCAAATGCTGATGCTCTCTCTCGTCGACCGTGCGGAGTAAAATGTGAAGACTACTACCATAAAGAAGCGAAAGATCAGGCGACTATTTAAGTGATCAGGACTGAACCAATATAGGGTTGGAGTATAGACGAAATCCGTTCCGCCCAGCAGGCAGACAATTACATCGAACCAATATTGGCCTGGAAGGAACACGGTCTGATATCTGCTGCTAGCCAAGCTCTGAAGGCATACTGTGCACAGTGGGACTCGCTTTGTGTGCAAAATGGATTGCTGAAGAGAAAATGGGAAAGTGCAGATTGTACAACATCTCGTATGCAGCTAATCGTGCCACGGTCCAGAGTCAGCCAAGTACTACACGAAATACATGACGGAATCTCAGGGGGCCATTTGGGAATAAACAAGACGTTGGAAAAGGTAAGGGAACGTTTCTATTAGCTAAGCGCTAGACAAGATGTTGAGAATTGGTGCAACAAATGCATAAGGTGTGAGGGTACCAGGGGTCCAAAAGTAAAGTAACATGGACAAATGCAACAATACAATGTGGGAGCACCATTTGAACGAATAGCCATTGACATCGCTGGGCCGTTTCCCGAAACCTTTGTCAAGAGGTTAAGATCGTAGCTGAATAGATAGTCAACAACTGGGTGAGCAGGTTAGGGGTCCGAGTACAGCTACACTCTGATCAAGTACGAAGCTTTGAATCAAAAGTCTTCCAGGAAGTATGCCAATAGCTGGGAATAAGAAAAACAAGCAGAACGCCACTACACCCTCAATTTGATGGAATGGTCGAGCGATTCAATCGGACCTTGGAAGACCATCTACCTAAGGTCGTCAGCAACTGCCAGCGGGATTGGGATCGACGACTTTCTTCTTTAATGCATTAGAAATTACCTTTCGGAACGTTCAATTCAAGTTGTCTTGGATTTTTTCAAGTCTGATATTCACAAAATAGATGCTGGTGTGCCTTGGGGCTCCGTTCTGTTTCCAACACTCTTCTTAATTTTCATCAACGTTCTCTAGTCTGCTACTTTCATATATATTCCTTTCTAGACAAGAGTACTCTCTGCTTTTCACATTCATTTCCTCATTCACGTCCCTGCTCTTCGGCTGTAGAACGGGAAAGGCAGCGTATGTTAAACATATTAAATTCTGATATTAACAGCATAAGTAATTGTGGAACTACTAACAGAGTAGAAAATAGTGCACACACACTATGTTGTCTGCTGTCGTTAAAGCGATTGTCCATGAATGGCACTTGAATCGTCGAAACCAAAAACTTTCCATTCTCGGTATATGTGTCAATGACAACTTACGTTGGAATGACCATGTATTCGATGTCGTCAAAAATGCTTCGAAATCTCTAGGTTTCCTCAAGCTATGTAAGGAATAATTCACCCCTTCTGACCCGGCCTTAATATATAAGGTATTTATCTGCCTGAAATTGGAGTAAAATGTGATACTGATACTGTTGATACTGACAATGACAACCTCGAACACCAACGTAATGTATCTCGTTTTACTCAGTTTTATCGCTATTTCCACCACCAGTGTTCCATAGAAATCGCCAGTAGTATTCCGCCCTATGAATGCTCATCGGTATACCCAGAAGCCCACTTTCAGACATACTCTTAAACATTGTGATCCGTTCCTAAACCGTACAACTCTCTTATGGAATGCCCTGGAAAGCATTTTATTACCTAGTCATTATAACCTTCAAACATTTAAAACTAAAGTTCAGCGGTACCTCTCTTTATTTCGTCCTTGATTTTCCTTCGTTCGCACTCTGTGCAAATGTTTTAAGGGTACTTAAGTCACTTGAGCGCGTGCAAATTATAATAAAAAAATGTTGTCCTTGTTGGGATAGGGATGTTTTAAAACATAACGAATTCTTCTCGTCCCACCACTAAGTTCCATTTTTTAGCTATCAAGTGTGCAATAACTTGATTAAAAAGTGTATCCCGCGAGTTGCGTGAAATTTTGTTGCTTCTACTTTATTACTTCCTCTAACAACTGGCACTGGTAGCAACATGAGAAGAGTTGTTAGCAATGTTGAGCGCAACCTTCGATTTTTCTTAGTCGATCCATACGAACCTTGGAAAGATTTGGCAATTGAGTTTATCCAATCAAGTACGATCTGAGAGTCTGCCCAGAAATACTAGTATGTTGATGCTCCTTCAATACGTAAATCGTATTTTACGATATTACAAGGAATGGTTTATAAGCGTATCCCCGAAGCCGTTTTCGCTATTGGTGCTATTCTCAATTTGGAGCATAATAATCGAACTACAATTACGCCATCTTCGTGAGTGGATTTTACGTAGACGTAGGCGGCATCCCACTCATATTTAAGTTCCCATAATTCTTGAAGAAACAATTGTGATTGGCGCAACAATACCGAGAGGATAAAAAAGATTTGCTATTTCGGATGCGACTGTTCTTTTCGTGAGTCGCGATTCACATTTGATTTTAATACAAAATTCGGCTGATTTTGGTAGCCATATTAACCCAAAAGTTTTAACAAGCTCTTCGTTATTACCTTTGTCAAAACAGATTTCCTGGTCCTCCAATAGAACGTTTTTCGGTAGTTGTTTGTGTTATGCTTTCCATTTCCGTAATGTGCGGATGCACATTGCTACTGTTGTATCATAGCCTTTAACCGGTTGGTTTGAATCTGCTCTCAGCAAATCAGATGAAACCTTCTGTCTTTTGGATACAAAATTATCTGCCGACACATTTTTTGAATTTGAATGACATGACTTGGGAGCCTAAAACCCTCTTAGCTTTGTGCTGCAACTGTCTGGTTTAATAACCCGTGGTGTGGTAAGAAATAATGGGGAACATTAATGGAATTGAAGTCGATTTCTTACATGTGACCAATGTTAATGTATTACTCCATAAAAAATATCCCTAGTAAGTCAACATTCCAGACTGGAGACGTGTGCTGGCCAAAATGAAATTCAACAAGAACTGGCGTGCCATCGAAACAAAATACTATTAGCTTTGAATAAAAAAATCATTCATATTATTTTATTTTTTGTGTATTTCTTTCTTATTTTTTTATTTCTTTCTTTCTTTAACAATGTTATCAATGTCAACATCATCATCAATCAATTTGCAGAATGGGTCGGATTGTAGGTCGCATAACTCCAATTGGTTGTCAGTCTTTACAATTTCAGTCTTTGCACAGTGTTAATGGATGAATGAAAAGTGACAATCGCTCTCTAATTCCTTAAAATCTATAAATCGATTTTCAAACTCCAAAATTACCTCGTCAATGTACTCTATGTGCTCAGAAAAGTGTCATCTTTCGAAATTTCCCATCTCCATGTATAGGAAAGTTCTCTGTGAGTCGGGAAAAAAGAAAGATCATTCTTTTCCAAAGATATTTTCAACAATTTAAGTTTCCTCTTAAATCCATTTACATGTCCCTACAAGTGCACGATATTATTGTGTTTGCCTTGTACCATCAAATTAAATTCGTTCATGTGTTGGGTCATATCGGTTAAAAATGCAAGATCAGCGAAAAATTGGAAATCTTGCAGTTTGCTTTCTATTTCTGTGGTATCAGATTTTATTTTACAATGTTTGAGTGTAAAGGTAAATCTGCGTACGCTGCATCGATTTCGGTTAAAAAATCGCGAAAAGCTTTGTTTCCGGCCCTGATCAGATTAGTTGCTTTGACAGCCACATTCATTGCGTCCATCTGGCGCAAAGATTTTCCGCATACAGCTTTTTGGTGTATGATTCAGTGGATTAAAGGGCAATGAATACCATTCTGTTTAAGGAGTACAGAAAATCTTGTCACTGTCCCTGTCATTGATTTAGGGACAGGAAATTTTTTGAAACCTTACGTAATCTATAACAGTGGTATTGACAGTTTCATAGATATCACTTAATTTAGTTGTTCCATGTAACGGAAACATTTCTTCCGTAATAGTACAATCTTTTGAATTGTACCGAATAAAAATTAATAACTGATTGACGTCTGTTTGGTTCGTACTTTCATGCAAACATATTGAAAAATATTCACATCCCGCAATTTCTTAGAAACATACTCGCGCATATGATGTATTTGTCGCGCCACTGTTTGATGTGATAGTGCTACAGATTCAAATTTTTCTGCAAAATTGGGCTGCATAAATCCCTTTTTATTAAAACTCCAACACTGAATGGTTTTTTAGATTTGGTTAATTATAAAAAAAAACTTTGTAGGAGGCAGGTAAACTCAGTTCATTTATTTTTGAAATAGTTCTTGTTTGCTGAACCAGTTCTTTCTTATATTCCGTTGCAATAATTTTTCTAGCTTTACCTTTATGTTCCTTATACTTTTCTTCATACAAAGTTGTGTAATAACACTTAACATTGTATTCCTCAGCCACATACAGGACTTGCATACAAATCATACACTGAATTTTATTATTATTGTTGCAAGTGAAATAGTTCAGTTCAAATTTCTCATTAAAAGCACGATTTTCATCGCTTACTTTTCGCTTCTTTGTAGACATAGTATATGTTTTCATACGGCACTAACGAATTGTATTATGGAACTCAAACGAATGATTTTCGTAAAATATTTGTAAACAAAATACAGTTTATTAACTCGCGGATTTTTTCGCCGATAGAAGTGCAAAGCAGACAAAGTGAGTTTTTTCCACTACTGCGCAACACACTTCAAGATTGAAACTCAATTTTGCTTCATCAACTCAAAATAACTCCATTATTTTGCTTTACCGATATTACTCGTACCATACTGAGTTTATCAGTATGTATTGTATAACATATAAGATTGAATGCTTACATTTGTTTTTTTTGCATTCGTGTATGTAAAGCGGTTTTGTTTTGGTGCGAAATAAGATTTCATAGTTGAAGTTTTGGGATGGCGGGTTTTGTTTTGGACAGCTCTGTTCTAAAGCATAGAATCTGATCAGCCCTATGTCCATAGATGCACCCAATCTTGTTAGCTCTATTGAGAAAAACAACCTTACAACAAACCTTCCGTGCATTCCTTTTGGTTCTTTGATTAAAATGTTTCTCGCAAAATGTTATTTTCGATTTATCCTTCTGTAGTTTCTCAATTTCCCAAAACTTTTCTATCGCTTGCTGAAGGGAATCATCCTGTGCGAGAATATCGCAAGTTAAAATTAATGCGGATGCTTTATTGATTCTACCTGTAACAATCCATCCAAGAAGGGTATTTTGGACTAGTGGAAACTCTTTTCCTAGTTTGATTTGTCCAATAAAAAGAAGTTGATGGTAATGCTCTGCTCCAATAAGTATTGTAGATCAATGCGGTTAGTCTTATTAAATTGTTGATCTGCCAACTTGATGTTCTTTGGTATCGGCCAAGTAAATACATCGAATGGTTGTGAAGGTTGTAATGGTACTATTTAATAATATATTGGATTTTATCCTTGTTGAAAATTTAGTTACGTCGGATAAAAGTTCGACATTCGCTCCGAGATGTGTCTCCCGTATTGATTGCCCTTTACCATTTATAACCATTGGGCGCTTTGTTAGCGGTATCTCCAGTTTACGCATCATTCTCTCTGTTATTATTTTTACTTGTCAACCAGAGTCGAGGATAGCACGACTCTGTATAATGGTTCACTGTTACTCACTAGTTTTACTAATACAGTACATAGAGAAATATAATTTTATTTTCTAATTATTATTGGCACCTGCCGTAAGTGAAGTCTTGGCTTGAGAGTTGATGGTTAACCTGCTTGAAGGTAGATAAAAACTAGGAAGATAAGCCGATGTCGTAGTTGGCTGGGTTGTTGTCTAGTTGCTCAAGTGGGTAGAGGTTGATGAATGACTCTTTTTACCAGACGATGTGTTTGACGTACTCTTATTGGCAGCCGATGAACACTAAGCAGCGTTCTCAAGTGTAGTAAAGTGTTATGCTTTTTTCGAATTTACTCTGCACCCTCTAGAGGAACATTTTGAAGATTGATGTCCATCCCTTAGACAATTAATGCAGCCATTTGATTCCTTCACAAACACCTACCGTTGGGATGGTGTCATTTGCAAAAATTTGTTGCGAGCGAATAATTGGTGATTTTTCTTGCAGATTTCCTTGTGGTTGATGTAATTTTGTCGCGGAAAATTGAAAAAGAGAATTTTTCTTACTTTGAGAGTTAAAATAAAAACGCTTAGTGGAGAAAGTAATAATTCTAACTGCTTCTGTTTCCTTAATAAATTACAGGCATACTCGTACATGTTCTTTATCTTATTTTACAATATGAATGGTCTTATTGTTTGATAATTCTGTAAATGGTCCTTGCTCGATAAGGAATCCAAAGGTTATTTTAGAAATTTTAGAAATTTCGTCTGAAATTTTTTCTTTTAACTTAGGTGGGCAAATTATTGCATGACATTTCATTCTGTGAGTTTAAGTTGATTGGCAAGCATCTATATTATAACATAGTAGAAAAATGGCGGCGCAGAGGTAGATTTCTTGTTCTTTTTTACCAACAGATAGCATTGTGGTGTATGGTGTATGCTTTTTTTCACACTACGAAGTCAAACGGACAAGCACTGTCAAAAAAATTTCAGGGTAGATGTCTGCAGAGATGTCTTGAATAAAACCCAGACTTTTATTTCTAGTCTGCAAACTACCCGTCTCCACTGGACATGTTGATTTCATGAAAATTTTCTTAACACCAGCGATGTCTCGCGGAGCCGCGGTGTTAGGACAGTTTCTTGTAAAGTGATAACGGATTCGTCGAGGTTGTCATCTGGTACTTAAGCGAAAGGGAGTTCTTAGGTTGGTGGTGATTCTTGTAGTATGAGGGGAGGAGATTTGTCTTATTTTTACATTTTATAGAAATATATTATAGATTAAAGTTATTATAATAATTATGGTTATTACAGAGTATGTTGTTCCTTGGTGAAGTTTATACTGGAAGTGTAATTCTTTGAGTTTGTCTAAATTTCTTATGTAGTTGATTTATAGGGTTTCTAGAGTTATTTCTATGACATTTTTTTCTTGGATTTCTCTTATAATGTTGGGGAATATGTAAAATTTGTCGTGATATAAGTTTCTATCATAAGTATTGCTTTCATAGTTATTTTACAATTTTGAATATTTATAATATACTAGTAATTTCCTCTTAGTATTAAAGGATAATCGTTAGAATAATTTGTTGCATTTGTATATATGTACGAGTATGGATGTATATTTCTAAGTATTAGCATGTTAGTTTCTATTTCTAAAAGTTCTTGTAGGCTATAGGTTTCATTGTTACATACCGTTAAGTGATGGATTAAGATGTTTTTGATACATTTGACTTTGTTTGGTTTTAAGTCTAATATTTTATTTACAGGTGTATACAGGGTTTGGTTTACGGTTATGAACTTGTTTTCTTTTATAATGATTTGTCTGTTATTCCTGTTTGGCATGGGAATAATTTCTACTTTTGTAATAACAATAATGATGGTGATATATAAGTAGAAAATTAGTGCAGGAGAAAAGGGTGTAGGATGCGGATAGGATATCAGGATACCAAAACAAAGAGAACTAATAAACGGAAGGAATGGATCGTGGATATGGATGTTTGGAGGGAAACGGAAATGGAAAGTGAAGCGATAGTCGAGTGTGAGGAGCGTGGCATACTCGCGATGCGCGGCTCAGCTCGCCGGATGGGGTAGTTCTTGTCCCTACTCTCAACTGTACTACTACAAAAAAACATATATCATGCCATGTTACTTACTATTTGACTCTGATGTTGTCACCATATTGAGGATCGCTGGCTGATGTCGATCCAGCGATGCTGGATGGCGATTTTCTGGACTTCCCCTATCCGTATTGTAATATGTTTGTGTGGGTACAAATAATAGAACTTATTCTTTTCAATACAAATCCCTTTATTCAGTACAGTTACAATTCACTATTTAATTCTTTCTCTCAGTACAATTCAATTCCTCAACCACTTATACTTTTCTTATCTTTTACTTAAACCACTTAATCACTTCTTCTAATTAACACTTCAAATTCAACTTTGGAACTGATTTGCATACCTTTGGGATGCTGGTATTTATACTTGAATGACATACTTCGAGAACAATCCTCGCCATCCAGCGTCCCATACAATTTCCAGTTTGCTAGAAAATTCGATTCCACTCTCCAGTCGGGACTTTGCTAATCCAGTATCGAAATCTTCTAGTCTTCGAGTTTCGACATTTTCTGCTAGATGTCGCTGCTCACAGTTAAGTGGTTATCACATTGCTCCCTCCCTACAGTTGTTCGTCCCGAACAACTTCGTCATTCAGCATCCCGTTGAAATGACACATTCTATCCAAATGGACCACTTTCAATTTTCCTCGATCCCCACGCTGGATCCGGTAGACAACGTCATTAATGCGGGTTATCACCTTGTATGGACCTTCCCAGTCCTGTTGCAATTTTGGTGATTTGCCTTTCTTACGCTGAGGATTATACAGCCAAACCAGATCTCCTTCGTTGAAACCGGAAGATTTCGCCTTGATATCGTACCTAGTCTTCATGCGGCTGCTTGCTAGCTTCATCTTTTCTCTGGTGTCTTCATGCAATTTACGAATCCTTCTGCGTAAGTCATTCACGTACTCGTTCACCTCTTTGGGCTCCGTCGGTGGGGATCCGAATTTTGCTTCACTTGGCAACCGAATTGTTTGACCAAATAAGATCTCGGATGGTGTGTGCCCTGTTGAGCTATGGACCGCGTTTCAGTAGGCCATTAAGAAGAGGGGTATGTGTCGATCCCAATCCCGCTGGCAGTTGCTGACAACCTTAGATAGATGCTCATTCAAGGTCCGATTGAATCGCTCGACCATTCCATCAGATTGAGGGTGTAGTGGCGTTCGTCTTGTCTTTCTTATTCCCAAATATTGGCATATTTCCTGGAAGACTTTTGATTCAAAGTTTCGCCCTTGATCAGAGTGCAGCTCCATTGGGACCCCAAATCTGCTCACCCAGTTGTTGACTATCTGTTCGGCTACGGTCTTAGCCTCTTGATTTGGGATGGCAAACACTTCCGGCCACTTACTGAAGTAATCCATAACTACGAGAGTATATCGGTTTCCATTAAAGGTTTCGGGAAACGGCCCAGCGATGTCGATGGCTATTCGTTCGAAAGGTGCTCCGACATTGTATTGTTGCATTTGTCCATGTGGCTTTACTTTTGGACCCTTGGTAGCCGCACACCTTATGCACTTTTTGCACCAATTCTCGACATCTTGTTTAGCGCTTAGCCAGTAGAAACGTTCCCTTACCTTTTCCAACGTCTTGTTTATTCCCAAATGGCCTCCTGAGATTCCGTCATGTATTTCATGGAGTACTTGGTTGACTCTGGACCGTGGCACAATTAGCTGCATACGAGATGTTGTCCCATCTGCACTTTCCCATTTTCTCTTCAGCAATCCATCTTGCACAAAAAGCGAGTCCCACTGTGCCCAGTATGCCTTCATAGTTTGGCTCCGATCTGATATCTGCTGCCAGCTTGGTCTTTCCTCGTGTTCCTTCCAGGCCAATATTGGTTCGATGTCATTGTCTGCCTGTTGGGAGGAACGGATTTCGTCTATACTCCAACCCTCTATTGGCTCAGTCCTGATCATTTGGATAGTTGCCTGTTCTTTCGCTTCTTTACGGTTGCAGTGTTCGAATTTTACCCCGCACGGTCGACGAGAGAGAGCATCAGCATTTGAGTGGAGTGTTCCCTTGCGGTGTTGCACTTCAAAGTCGTAGCCCTGCAACTGCTCGATCCATCTTGCAACTTGGCCTTCAGGGTTCTTAAATTGGAGTAGCCACTTCAGAGCTGCGTGGTCTGTCCGGAGAATGAACTTTTGTCCGCAGAGGTACTTATGGAAATGCTTCGTAGCCAGAATTAAAGCCAGAAGCTCGCGCCGGGTTACACAGTAGTTCCGTTCAGGTCTGGAGAGTACTTTGCTGTAATATGCGACCACTTTCTCTTGACCGTCATGAACTTGGGAGATCACAGCTCCGACCCCAACATTGCTAGCGTCTGCGTCCACGATGAACATTTTTCCGGGCGTCGGGTGACCCAAGATGGGGGCATTGCACAGCTGTCGCTTCAGTTCTTGAAATGCTTTTTCGCATTCTCCAGACCACCTGAACTGTCGGCCTTTTTCTGTAAGTTGATGCAGGCTCTTCGCAATGCCAGCAAAATCCTTTACGAACCTTCTGTAATACGTGGCGAGTCCCAAGAAGCTTCTCAGTTGGTGTTTATCTTTTGGAGAAGGCCAACTTTTCACGGCTTTGATTTTGTCAGGATCCGTTCTTACTCCTTCCGCTGATATAATGTGACCCAGATATTTTACTTCCGGACGAAACAAGGCGCACTTTTCCGGGTTGAGCTTTAAATGAGCACTTCGTAGCCTCTCAAACACTTCTTTTAGATTTTCGCGGTGCTCCTCGTACGTCTTGCCTATGACGATAACGTCGTCCAAATATACTAGGCAGGTTTTCCAGGTGAGTCCTTGCAATGTTCGTTCCATTAGTCGCTCGAAGGTGGCCGGAGCATTGCACAGTCCAAACGGCATCACTGCAAACTGCCAAAGACCGCTTCCTGTAGTGAAGGCAGTTTTCTCACGATCCGCACGATTTATCTCTACCTGCCAGTAACCGCTCTTCAAGTCAAGTGTTGAAAACCATTTCGCTCCAGAAAGCATATCCAAAGTGTCATCGATTCTCGGAAGTGGGTAGCTGTCCTTTTTAGTGACATCATTGAGACGTCGGTAGTCTACACAAAATCTCGTGCTGCCATCTTTCTTCTTCACGAGGACCACTGGAGATGCCCACGGACTTTGCGATTCTTCAATCACTCCCTCAGCTTTCATCTTCGACATCATTTCGGCAACTTCTGTTTGCTTTGCCAATGGAAGACGCCTTGCAGGTTGACGGATTGGTCGAGCGTCTCCGGTGTCAATGTGGTGTTGAACAATATGCGTACGTCCATATTCTCCGTCTTGTGTAGCAAATATATCAGCGTACTCACCGATTAGTTTTTCTGCCAGGATTCGCTGATCTTCGTCCAGATTACAGAGGCTGAGAATTTTGTTCTTGATTTTTATGCTCTGAACTGTTGTGACTGGTTTTGCACACTTTTTTTCCGTTGTGGTCGATATAGCCTCAACAGGTACGCATTTTCCCACTATCCCCTTTTTCACCTATACACTGAATGTCTTTGGATTTAGAATCCTTACAGGGACCATGTTGTTCTTTGGCTCCACTAAGGTCTTTCCCACCATGAAGTATCTTTTCTTTTCTGGCTCCATCAAATAGAATCGGTGGCTACCAGGACCACCTTCCACTTTTGCCCACAAAATTGCTTCTGACGAAGGCTCTAGACTCTGATTGCTGCAGATGACGACATTTGAGACTGAGGTATTGGCGTTTCCGTATATCATTGGTATCTCCATGTTTCCGTATTTCAGGGTTTGTGCCCCCAAGTCGACTACAAGTCCATGTTCTCTCATGAAGTCTGTACCAATGATGCACTCGTCACATATGTCAGCTACCAGAAACGCGTGAGTGAATGTTATTCCGGCCAGTTGGATTTTTATGCGGACTTCACCATATACCTTAATCGTTGCTCCTGTAGCTGTTCGCAAGCTGCAGCTGCTAGTGTTATGCAGCCAAGACTTCTGCACAAGATTCCTCCTGATGATTGAGGCCGTGGCACCGGTGTCTATTGTTGCCATTCATTTTTCTTTTCCACTGACTACTTCTACTAGAAGGCTTTCGCTGCGTCGTTTTGCCAGCGAGACTTGGATGATGGTCCTGGGGCCGTCGACTCCTGCTACCAACTTCTGCCCCGCGAAGTTGGTGCTTAAGCATTTCCCGACTGATGGCTTCGGGAAGGTTGACCGGCTTCTTGATAGCTGTTTCTGCGGGTTTTTTTCCTCTATTTGCTTGTCACCACAGTGAGGGCAGTCTTTTCGTCGCACCGGTTCTTTACACTGCCTTTGAAGGTGTCCTATTTTATTGCAATTCCAGCAGCGCATTATTCGTCTATCCCGTCGAGTATCTCGTTCCTCGGCACTAATTCTTGTGCAGGAGCATTCGACAGATGCTACTTCTCTGACGAAATGTGTTCCCCTGGAAGCCTGATTGGCTGCTTCCATCGCCAGAGCGAAGGCAAGTGCTTCAGCAAGGGTTCTTTTCCCGGCCATCCTTACTGCTGACTGTAGCTTCGAATCTGCAATTCCCCTGATAAATGCATCTTTTGCCATTTCGTCGATAATTTCCTGGCCTGCGGTGGGGTATGACAGATGTGCCAGTCTACTCACGTCTGCTTGGAGCTGCTGAAGTGTTTCTCCTCGTTGCTGCGTTCGGCCTTGCAATTGGACCTTGTAGACCTCCTGCAAGTGGCTGTCCCCAAACCGTTTCTCGATAGCCTGCACTAAAGTCACATAATCTTTATGCTTTTCGATGTCTACTGTTTGCAATAATTCTGCTGCAGGACCGTGCAAGGCCATTGTTAGGGCAAAGCACTTTTCCTCATTGTCCCAGTCGTTTGCACAGGCAGCCATTTCAAACTGCTTCTTATAGGTAGACCATGAGGTCTGGCCATCGAATGAGGGAGGCTTCAAATCTTTTCTCCTTGGACCGCTTAAAGAACATTCTCGCAGTTTCTGTTTTCGCACTGTGTCGAGCTCTTTTGCCAGTTGCTGAACTTTGATGTCCATTTCTTCGAATTTTTCGCCAACATTCTTCTCTATTGTATCAAATTTGTCATCAACGTTCTTCTCTATTCTATCAAATTTGTCATCAACGTTCTTCTCTATTCTTTCAAATTTGTCATCGATTTCTTCGAATTTTTGCTGGAGAGTGTTATTTTGTTCTTCCAGTTTTTGTTCTAGACTATTCTTTTGTTCATCCAACTTTTGTTCGAGACTATTCTTTTGTTCATCCAGCTTTTGCTCGAGACTATTCTTTTGTTTTTCCAGATTATTCTTTTGTTCATCCATTTTCTGTTGAAGACCGTCCAAATTTTTCTTCTGTTCGTCCATTTTTAACAAGAGGAGTTGCATCATCGCAGACATGTCACTGCCGGTACTTGTCTGTTCATCCTCGTCAACATCAAAGGAATATGCATCAGGATCATGACCCTCGTTGTTCAAAGCCTCCTGAAGTCTGAGCACCAGGTCACTTTTTCCTCCACTGGCGCTGAGGCTTCTCTTGTTCAACTCGGATTTGAGTTGGACGAGGGTCAACTGCAATAGTTTTCGACCCATTCTAGCTTTTTCAAATAGTCAGAAAACACTTTTTTTTTTTTTTACACACAATAAGTCCTATCCCACTTCTGACACCAATGTAATATGTTTGTGTGGGTACAAATAATAGAACTTATTCTTTTCAATCCAAATCCCTTTATTCAGTACAGTTACAATTCACTATTTAATTCTTTCTCTCAGTACAATTCAATTCCTCAACCACTTATTCTTTTCTTATCTTTTACTTAAACCACTTAATCACTACTTCTAATTAACACTTCAAATTCAACTTTGGAACTGATTTGCATACCTTTGGGATGCTGGTATTTATACTCGAATGACATACTTCGAGAACAATCCTCGCCATCCAGCGTCCCATACAATTTCCAGTTTGCTAGAAAATTCGATTCCACTCTCCAGTCGAGACTTTGCTAATCCAGTATCGAAATCTTCTAGTCTTCGAGTTTCGACATTTTCTGCTAGATGTCGCTGCTCACAGTTAAGTGGTTATCACGCCGTCACCGGGTCAAATCATTCGGCTCTGACTCAGCCAACCTTACTTACCCCTGAAAAGAAAAAAAAACTAACATATCTCTAGGCGCATGTGCCTCTTGAAAGTGATCAAAATCAATCAAAAACACATGACACCATACACATAATACGTTTTAATGTTCTTTTAATTTTATTCATTAAATATTATTTTCCTTCTTATACAATTTCACATAACAATAACTCTTTTTTTTTTTCTTTAACAAAACATAAATTTGTTTGCAATTTCTTGTGCTATATGTACATATTGTGATAACCACTTAAATGCGAGCAGCGACATCTAGCAGAAAATGTCGATAAACGAAGACCAGAAGATTTCGATACTGGAATAACAAAGTCTTGACTGGAGAGTGGAATCGAATTTTCTAGCAAATTGTAAATTGTATGGGACGATGGATGGCGAGGATTGTTCCCGAAGTATGTCATTCGAGTATAAATACCATCATCCCCAAGGTATGCAAATCAGTTCTAAAGTGTAATTTGAAGTGTTAATTAGGAGAAGTGATTAAGTGGTTTAAGTAAAAGATAAGAAAAGTATAAGTGGTTGAGAAATTGGATTGTACTGAGAGAAAGAATTAAATAGTGAATTGAAACTGTACTGAATAAAGGGATTTGTATTTAAAAGAATAAGTTCTAATATTTGTACCCACACAAACATTTTACATTGGTGTCAGAAGTGGGATAGGACTTATTGTGTGTAAAAAAAAAAAAACAAAAAAAACCTGTGTTTTCTGACTATTTGAAAAAGCTAGAATGGGTCGAAAACTATTGCAGTTGACCCTCGTCCAACTCAAATCCGAGTTGAACAAGAGAAGCATCAGCGCCAGTGGAGGAAAAAGTGACCTGGTGCTCCGACTTCAGGAGGCTTTGAACAACAAGGGACATGATTTTGATGCATATTCCTTTGATATTGACGAGGATGAACAGACAAGTACCGGCAATGACATGGCTGCAATGATGCAACTCCTCTTATTAAAAATGGACGAACAAAACAAAAAAATGGACGAACAAAACAAAAAAATGGACGAACAGAAGAACAGTCTCGACCAACAAAAGAAAAATCTGGAAGAACAAAAGAATAGTCTCGAACAAAAGCTGGATGAACAAAAGAAAAATCTAGACGAGCAGAAGAGCAGCATTGAACAAAAATTCGATGAACAAAAGAATAGTCTAGAACAAAAACTGGAAGAACAAAATAACGTTCTACACCAAAAGTTCGAGGAAATCGTTAACAAATTTGAAAGAATAGAGAAGAATGTTGGCGAAAAATTCGAACAAATGGACAGCAAAGTTGAGCACCTGGCAAAAGAGCTCGACACAGTGCGAAAACAGAAACTGCGAGAATGTTCTTTAACCGGTCCAAGGAGAAAAGAGTTGAAGTCTCCCTCATTCGATGGCCAGACCTCATGGTCTACTTATAAGAAGCAGTTTGAAATGGCTGTCTGTGCAAACGATTGGGACAATGAGGAAAAGTGCTTTGCCCTAGCAATGGCCTTACGCGGTCCTGCGGCAGAATTGTTACAAACAATCGATATCGAAAAGAATAGAGACTATATGGCTTTAGAGCAGGCTATCGAGAAACGGTTTGGGGATAGCCACATGCGGGAAGCTTACAAGGTCCAATTGCAAGGCCGTATGCAGCAACGAGGAGAAACACTGCAACAGCTCCAAGCAGACGTGAGTAGACTGGCACATTTGTCATATCCCAGCGCAGGCCAAGAAATCATCGACGAAATGGCAAAGGACGCATTCATCGGGGGAATTGCAGATTTGAAGCTACAATCAGCAGTAAGGATGGCCGGGAAAAGAACCCTTGCTGAAGCACTTGCCTTCGCTCTGGCGATGGAAGCATCCAATCAGGCTTCCAAAGGAATGCATTTCGTCAGGGAAATAGTATCTGGTGAATGCTCCTGCTCAAGACCAACTACTATGCAACGAAATATCCCGCGGGAGAGACGAAGGATGCGCTGCTGGAACTGCGATAAAGTAGGACATCTGCAAGGGCATTGTGAAGAACCAGTAAGACGAGAAGGCTGCCTGCACTGGGGTTACAGGCAAATAGAAAGAAAAACCAGCAGAAACGGTTAACAAGAAACCGGTCAAATTTCCAGAAGCCATCAGTTAGGAAATGCTTACTTCGCGGGGCAGAAGTCTGTAGCAGGAGTCGACTCCAGGGTAATTATCCCAGTCTCACAGGTAAGACAATGCAATGAAAGCCTCCCAGCAGAAGTAGTCAGTGGTAAAGAAGCGAAAGAACAGGCAACTATCCAAACGATCAGGACTGAGCCAATAGAGGGTTGGAGTATAGACGAAATCCGTTCCTCCCAACAGGCAGACAATGACATCGAACCAATATTGGCCTGGAAAGAACACGAGGAAAGACCATACTGGGCACAGTGGGACTCGCTTTTTGTGCAAGATGGATTGCTGAAGAGAAAATGGGAAAGTGCAGATGGGACAACATCTCGTATGCAGCTAATTGTGCCACGGTCCAGAGTCATCCAAGTGCTCCATGAAATACATGACAGAATCTCAGGAGACCATTTGGGAATAAACAAGACGTTGGAAAAGGTAAGGGAACGTTTCTATTGGCTAAGCGCTAAACAAGAAGTCGAGAATTGGTGCAAAAATTGCATAAGATGTGCAGCTACCAAGGGTCCAAAAGTAAAGCCACATGGACAAATGCAACAATACAATGTCGGAGCACCTTTCGATCGAATAGCCATCGACATCGCTGGGCCGTTTCCCGAAACCTTTAATGGAAACCGATATACTCTCGTAGTCATGGATTACTTCAGTAAGTGGCCGGAAGTGTTTGCCATCCCAAATCAAAAGGCTAAGACCGTAGCCGAACAGATAGTCAACAACTGGGTGAGCAGATTTGGGGTCCCAATGGAACTACACTCTGATCAAGGGCGAAACTTTGAATCAAAAGTCTTCCAGGAAATATGTCAATATTTGGGAATAAGAAAGACAAGAAGAACGCCACTACACCCTCAATCTGATGGAATGGTCGAGCGATTCAATCGGACCTTGAATGAGCATCTATCTAAGGTTGTCAGCAACTGCCAGCGGGATTGGGATCGACACGTACCCCTCTTCTTAATGGCCTACCGAAACGCGGTTCATAGTTCAACAGGGCACACACCATCCGAGATCTTATTTGGTCAAACAATTCGCTTGCCAAGTGAAGCAAAATTCGGATCCCCACCGACGGAGACCAAAGAGGTGAACGACTACGTAAATGACTTGCGCAGCAGGATTCATAAATTGGATGAAGACACCAGAGAAAAGATGAAGCTAGCAAGCAGCCGCATGAAGACTAGGTACGATATCAAGGCGAAATCTTCCGGTTTCAACGAAGGAGATCTGGTCTGGCTGTATAATCCTCAGCGTAAGAAAGGCAAGTCACCAAAATTGCAACAGGACTGGGAAGGTCCATACAAGGTGATAACCCGCATTAATGACGTTGTCTGCCTGATCCAGCGTGGGGATCGAGGAAAATTGAAACTGGTCCATTTGGATAGAATGTGTCACTTCAACGGGATGTTGAATGACGAAGTTGTTCGGGACGAACAACGGTAGGGAGGGAGCAATGTGATAACCACTTAACTGTGAGCAGCGACATCTAGCAGAAAATGTCGAAACTCGAAGACTAGAAGATTTCGATACTGGATTAGCAAAGTCTCGACTGGAGAGTGGAATCGAATTTTCTAGCAAACTGGAAATTGTATGGGACGCTGGATGGCGAGGATTGTTCTCGAAGTATGTCATTCGAGTATAAATACCAGCATCCCAAAGGTATGCAAATCAGTTCCAAAGTTGAATTTGAAGTGTTAATTAGAAGAAGTGATTAAGTGGTTTAAGTAAAAGATAAGAAAAGTATAAGTGTTAGAGAAATTGGATTGTACTGAGAGAAAGAATTAAATAGTGAATTGAAACTGTACTGAATAAAGGGATTTGTATTGAAAAGAATAAGTTCTAATATTTGTACCCACACAAACATTTTACAATATGTTTTAAATCTACTAACATTCAACTTTGATTTTAACTCCTAAAGGCATTCTATAGTTACAAATTGAATAATAATAATTCGAGCTCAAATTTTACATATAAAAAAAAAACAAATTCATTAATTACATTTACGATTCTTTTAATATATATGTACATATGTGTATATATACATATATGTACTTATGTATGTATAATTATATAATAATTATTTTCTACGCTGCTTAATTTAAGGCATATGCCCTTATTCTAGAATAAAACTTTTCTTTATTTAAGTTTTTTTTTGTACACGTAAAATGTAGCCTTCTGTTAGCCGCACTCGAATATTAATAAGTATATGTGCACATAATATATATATACATTTTTATTTTTGATTCTTTTACCTATTTATTTACATACACACATTTTTTTTATTTTTTTTTTTATATATTTTTTTTTATAGTATATGTTTCCATTTTTTTTGTTTCTTGCGTTTTTTTTTTCTTTATAGGTAGTATGAATTTTCTTCAGAATTAATTATTTGAAATTTGTTCAGTAATTCATTTTTTGTAAGAACTCTGCGGTGAGTCACTGCGCACGCACCGGTATTTGGTATTTACTCGTATTTTACATAAGCGCACATCGAGCACTATTATCAGCCGATGCACTCTTTTTTTTCTTTCTTCCCGTTTCCTTTCAACTTGCTTCGCCAGCTCTTTGTTTATTAGCGATGATTTACACAAGCCGGTGCATATACGGTTTCTCTCCAGCAAGTGTTCGCAGCGGTACCACCAACCACTACCTACTTTCACACATATATTCGGTAACCCGCACTTTCGTGGAAGATGTTTGTCATCTATTCTTGATATGCAAGAGAAATACAGTTTTTTGGTTAAAGATTACATATGTACATATGTACAGAAGAGTTGTTCATAGACCTTAGTGGCGATAAGACGCATTTTCGCGTTCGGCTTCACAAGTGCAGAAAATAAACAAAGCATACGTTGAAAGAAAAAATTATCAATTGTCCGGTAGCCGAAGTGGTAAACACTCGGACGACAGCATACCTGGTGTGACGATTCGGAGACCTGGGTTCTCGATTCCCAACGGGACACATTCTTTTTATTTTTTACTGAAATAATAATAATAAGTGAAGTGTAAAAAAAACAAAAAAAGAGAACAAACACACGTGATGGATTGTGAAGAGCGGTCCGCTATTCCAATAGCGGGACCTGCGGACTTATCAGGCAAGGCCTCAAGCGGTTCAAGCCAAACTCCAATGGCTAAGAGAAGGAGGAAGCTTAGGCCAACTTCAAACTTAGTCCAACGTCCCTCCCAACCAACTTCCTCTGTAAAACTGCTTTGAGGAGCGAGGGAAGGGAACAGCTTCGCTTCATTGGAACAGAGCAAATCTGAAGATGAAGAGGAGGAGATGAAGGCCATAAGTAGCAGCATAAAAATGCTACAAGAAAGGGTACTTGCAATCAAAGGAAGGCAAATGATAAGAACGAAAAGGGAAGTAGAAGAGCAATCCCAGCAACAACAGCAGATGCTGCTTGCTCAAAAGCAGACCCAGCAACAACACCAACAAAAGCGTAAAAAACACCAACAACAACAACAACAACAGCAACAACAACAACAACAACCACAACAACCACAACAGCAGCAGCAGCAGCAGAAGAAGAAGAAGGGGAAGGTGCCTCCTATCAACACATACAAATTAGAGGTAAATGCAACCAAGGACCTGTGTAAGTTGGTCATTGGTAATAATTTTAAAATTATGAGATTGGGGAACGATCGCCATGCCATCCACTGTAATACAGTGGAGGGCTACGCGAAAGCGAAAGAGTTCCTAAAGGAAACGACAACGGAGCACTACTCATTCACACCGAAGTGTGAAAAGCGGCAATCGATGCTGCTGAAGGGGTTGGAATCATCTACTGATCCTGAGGAGATCCTGGTGCTGCTCAAAGAGAAGGAGTGCGAAGGACTCAAATTTGTGGGGGTAAAGCCATTTACCACAGCTAGAGCCAGGCGGGAGAAACGGAGTTTGCCGTTCTTCCTGGTGCAGCTCAGTCCAGAAAGCCGTCTGGATAGTCTAAGGAGTATCAATGTCCTAGACTACCAGGTGGTTCACTGGGAAAAACTAAAAAGGAGCGAAGGCGTTATACAATGCGTTCGCTGACAGAGGTTCGGGCACGCCGCGTGGAACTGCCAAATGCAGCTTCGATGCGTGAAGTGCGCTAAGAACCACAGCTCCGA
Organism: Volucella bombylans; assembly: GCA_949129095.1. Taxonomy (NCBI): domain Eukaryota; kingdom Metazoa; phylum Arthropoda; class Insecta; order Diptera; family Syrphidae; genus Volucella; species Volucella bombylans. The sequence goes on from OX422140.1 coordinate 213,438,808, forward strand.
GGAGTGTGCTCTGGGTAGGGACGGAGCATCCGATAGGACGCAACTCTCGTGCGTATTATGTGGGAACGTGGGACACACCGCAAACTATCGGGGTTGTCCTAAGTTCGCTGACATTAAAAAAGCAAGATTGGCTCGGCAGCAGAAGGTGGAGGTCAAACGTTCACCTGTTAGCTTCCAAACACCAGCCGTCACGTCCATAATTTCCTACGCCCGAATGGCGTCAGGTAGGGGGCTACGGTACAGCAAGCGACTGTTGCTTCCCCAGCGCCAATGCCGAGAACAACGGAAGCTGCACCTAACATGCTGGCCATCTTGCTCGCAATCCAAGGTCATATGGGTCAGCTGCAGCAGCAAGTACAAGAACAGGCCAAGCGGGTGGATCAAATCTATCGCTGCTGCCGGACCTAACGCAACACATGCCGTAATGGGTACGCACATGGTGGAGCAATCTTTGAAGGTCCTTGCGGTGAATGTTAATTCATTGATTAGGATCGAACGAAGAGCCGTGATGTTTAAGTTGATACAAAACCAAACTCCGGATGCGCTTTTCGCTAGCGAAACCAAGCTAACCGATAAGCACAAACTGGAGTACAATATTTATATTGTTAGAAGAAGAAATCGGCCCAGATCCAAACGTGGAGGCGGTGTCGCGATCTTCATTAAAGAAGGTATAAAATTTCACAGAGTGTACAAGGGATTGTTGGGCAGGTTCCGGGTGTTGGAGGCAGTCGCCATTTACATACCGCTCCGCAGTGGCAAGCGGCTGTACTTGGCCTCTGTTTATGCACCTGAGGCTTCACAATCCACCCAATTCATTACAGAGCTTGACACGCTTTTTCAACTTCTGAGGCTGGAATCGGGGAGAATTATTTTATAATCGGCGGAGATTTCAACGCTAGACACAGAGATTGGGGAAATAATTTGCCAAATACTAGAGGGAACCTACTACTCGATTTGTGGGGTCAGCACGATGTCATGTACAGACTCCGTCTTAAAGCGACGGACAACAGGTCGTTTCCCAGAGGCGGGTCTTATATGGATCTACTGCTGTACGACGATCGCATACGACTGACAGGTACTAATTTACAAACGCTAAATTGTCTGCGCACGTTCGTGTATGACAGTGACCATTGCGGTTTTAGCACCGAAATTACAGTTCCGAACGAAATTGCGGAATTGGAGGAGTTTGTTCAAAGATATTCTTACAACTACAGTAAAACTCGATGGACACGCTTCTCCGCAATCTTAAAAAGAGCGCTATCCTCGAACACGCCCCACCCACCGTCGAATAGGAATTTGTCAAACGAGGAGATCGACAATTACCTAAAACAAATGGACGAGACAATTAAACAAACTATGGACACTACAATACCGCGGTATCGACGCACGACTAACGAAGACCTGTTCCGCAATCCGACTATTGACGCACTGCACCGACAGAAAAGTAGACTTCTGACAAGACTTAAAAACTTGTACAGACAGTTAACTGACCGACAAGACTCGGAGATTAGGACACTGAAGTCGTCGATTAAAAATATGCAAACGCTAATAAAACAAAATTACAGAATTTCTGTAAGTTTGTATTGGAACAACAAAGTTCGGGATGTAAACGTCATCAACCCGAATATGTTTCCGCAAATAAATAAACTATTTCGGAGAAAAAATCAAAACGACCTTCAGTGTCTTAAAATAGCCCGGACAACAGACAACGAACGGTTACTGACAATAGCATGTATTGATCCAAATGAGGCCGCTGATGATGACGACTTTTTTGTGATCGAAGATCCACAGGAGAAGGTTGAGGCCATAGGGGCGACTTTCCAGGAAGTATACAAGGCCATTGATATCATTGGCCCTAATTACGACCTGGACAATCGCGTCTTGGTGCACAACTGCTACATTCGAAATGAAATGGAGAATTGGCGATCCGAAGGCTCTGGTTTCACCCGGTTTAGCGACGAAAATATGGCATGCTCTTCAACAGGGCGCGGTTAATTCGCCGATCCTGTTCAACATTTATACAAGCGACTTGATAGGTTCACTTCCCCATACTATTGCGTACGCAGACGATTTGATAGCGTACAGAACAGGTAAAAAAATCGAGGTCATTAATACTCTCTTGCAGCGTGACTTCGATAAGATAAGACGATTTTGCGATGACTGGAAGTTGAAAATCAACTTTCAGAAGTCGGAAACCATTCTCTTTAGGACGCCGTTGTCTGGAGCCTCTAGGGATACCAGAAAAAATTGGCGAAAGTTCTCGATCATTGGACAACACGGACAGCCTCTTGCCTGTCGAAATGTAGTCAGATACCTTGGGATCTGGCTAGACCAGTTTCTGTATTTTAACAAAAATGGTTGTCCCGTGTGGTTCATTGTACGAGCAAGCTTAATGGAAAAGATTCGCGTGTTTGAGAGGGCTTGCCTTAGTGCTTGCCTTCGTTTGTACAGGACACCAGAGTCGGAGTACAAACAATTTTATCCTAACGAGTTCCTTTACAACAGGTCGAACCTGATACGAGTGGACAACTTCGTAATTAAGCTGACTCGAAGGCACATTGCAACAGCAATAACCTCGACGAATAACCTGATATCTGGAGCTTACTACCACAATTACCTTTACCACGAGAGTGTGCGCTCTGAAGGCTTCGTTCCGCCGGAAGCATTCCTCTACCTTGATCAGATCAACCCTATCAACCCTATCCAGGATAGACCAGCGGTCCCGTTAATCTTCCATGTCGCTCGGACAGCTGGGGACAGGCGACTCAACTACAACAGAGACGTCACACACGCCAGTGTGGATCGTCTCAGGTTCAGTAGGGCGGTGGGCAATCGCGATAAGAGGGATGCCGTTCGGCAGCACCAGCATTTCTGGTGGTTGAATGATGGAGAAGATGTTTCGTCGTCGTTTCCGTCAATTACGGTCCAGCCTCACTAATGAGGCAGAGCTGACCAATTTATTTGCTCTGTGAAGAGCGGTGGCCAGCTTACATAGGATTAGGTTAGCATTTAAGAAACATATACATATATCAGTGTATACAATGGTGTATACTGATATATGTATATGATTGTGTATAACGTCTATGTGTGTTTATGTGTGTATTGTACATTTAGGTTAGGTAATCTAAGGTTTATTTTAAGTTAGATATTAAGTTTATATAAAAAATAAAAAATTATGTCCATATGCTAAGTTTATGTTAACAAATATTTTTTCTTAGCCTTAAGTATTCAAAATAAATAGTTCTAATTAAAATGTACATACGAAAGACATAGTTATAAGAATTTAGAGTAGCTTAGAATGCCTGTGTGGGGCCAGTAAGTTAGTATAAGATTGTTAATTAATTTTAAGCTAGCATTTAAGCATTTTTTGTTAGTATGTAAGAGTTAGTGATTAAGAAAATAAAATGCATATAAAACTAAAACTAAACTAACATATGTACAGATGTGGAATGCGAAAGTTGGTGGCTGCCGCTGCGAACATTTCTCGTCCTTTTGGATCTTGGTCGCAGCTAGCACCACTTCGTAGACTAACCACCAATTATCATAAGTATTTTATTATACATTTAAATTCGCTGAAATGAAAAAAATATATATATATTTCATTTATAATAATTTTTTTTTTACATTGCCTACATTCCCTTCAACCCCCTTTTTTTGTGGAAATGATATTGTGTCGTAATACAAACAAGGCCATGCTCCCTGAACGGAAGCTAAGACAACCACTCTTTTTAACATCGCCGTTGCTGTTGGTAGGTTTCAGCATTTGAGGCGATGTTTGAATTTTGTCTGCTACATTTGCGAGCGGCCGTTACACTTTATAAAACTCTTTTTTGGTAAAATTTGGTGGTTTTATAATAAATATCATATTATTGCCTAATGTATTTCGATAAATTCAAATTTTCTAAGATGATATTAAATTTCTTGATTTCTAAGTCCGTTGGGCTTTCTCTGTTTAAAAGTCGTAATTTTCACATTAATATTAATTCTCTGGTTTTTCTAAAATGTACCTAATCTGTAAATGTGTTTGGTTTCTTATTATTAATTATTTGACGTTGTTTGTTGGAAAGTAATGGTAGGTTTGTGATTTGTTGATCAAATTGGTAATTGATTGAAATTTATTTGTTAGATTGGTCTATTAAGTTGTGGTCATTTTGATCTACTACTGTAAAATGTTTCTCTATTTCTTGTCTATCCTCGTTGTCCATGGTTCCGGAAATATATTTGATTCCTGTCCCTAAAATATTAATTAGCCCTCATTTGTTTCTATATACTCTGTGCGGTCTTAAGCTATTTAATTGTAAATAGATGTGTTCATATTGGTGAATTAAGAATGAGTCATGGATTTCGTCTTCATCTTCTCTCATTGTATCTAAGAGATTTTGGTACCTATCTGGTTATGTTGAAAACATGAAGTATTTTAGTGTAGGTGTTTATCATATTAATTTTGCCTGTAACTTCTAGTCGTTGTCATGGGAATGAGTAAAGGATCGATCGTCATCATCATGAACTTGTACCTTGACAGATTCGGTCCTTTAAAAATTCTTTGCTTTGATAAATTGATCTTTGTGGAAGGTTTCGTTTTGGTCTTTGAGTTTTTTATTGAATTGTTTACTTATTTCTAATTTAAGTTTTGTTAGTTTCTTTGCTATATGTGAGTTTATGTCTTAGTTTTTTATCTCTTTATTCTTATATTTTAATACTGTAAAATGTTTGTGTGGGTACAAATGATAGAACTTATTCTTTTCAATACAAATCGCTTTATTCAGTACAGTCACAATTCACAATTTAATCATTTATCTCAATACAATCCAATTTCTCAACCGCTTATACTTTTCTTATCTTTTACTTAAACAACTTAATCAGTTCTCCTAATTAACACTTCAAATTGAACTGATGAACTGACTTGCATACCTTTTGGATGCTGAACAACATATTTCAAGAACAATCCTCGCCATCCAGCGTCCCATACAATTTCCATTCACCAATGTTTGAGTCTTTGTTATTCAAGTATCGAAATCTTCTGCTCTTCGAATATCGAAGTTTTCTGCTATTTAAATGTAGGTGACAATAGTTTATCACAATAGTGTAAAACGTTTGTGTGGGTACAAATGATAGAACTTATTCTTTTCAATCAATACAGTAACAATTCAGAATTTAATCGTACAATCCAATTTCTTAACCGCTTATAGTATAATACTTTGATAACCATTTAAATGAGAGCAGCGGCATTTAGACTTACATCGCTCTGGCGAGGGATGCAGTGTAAAGAACCGGTACGGCGAAAAGGCTGCATTCACTGTGATAACAAGCAAATAGAGCAAGAAATCGGGAGAAATAGCCGGTGACAAACCAATATAGGAAGAAACAGCTATCAAGAAGCTGGTCAAACTTCCCGAAGCCATCAGTCGGGAAATGTTTAAGCACCACCTTCGCGGGACAGAAGTTGGTAGCAGGAGTCGACGGCCCCAGGACCATCATACAAGTCTCGCTGGCAGAACGATGCAATCAAAGCCTTCTAGTAGAAGTAGTCAGTGGAAAAGAAAAATGGATGGCAACAATAGACACCGGTGCCACAGCCTCAATCATCAGGAGGGATCTGGTACAGAAATCCTGGTTGCTGAACACCAGCAGTTGCAGCTTGAGAACAGCTACGGAAGAAACGGCTGAGGTATATGGTGAAGTCCGTATAAGAATTCACCCAGCCGGAATAGTATTCTCTCACGTTTTTCTGGTGGCTGACACATAGGACGAGTCTATTATTGGTACAGATTTCATGAAAGAACATGGACTAGTAGTAGACTTTGGACACGAGGTTTTGTGTAGACCACCAATGTCTCAACGATGTCGCTAAAAACGAGAGCTACCCACTTCCTAGAATGGATGACACTTTGGATATGCTTTCTGGAGCGAAATGGTTTTCAACGTTTGGCTTGAAGATCGATTACTGGCAGGTAGAGATAAATCGTACGGATCGTGAGAAAATTGCCTTCACTACAGGAAGCGGTCTTTTGCAGTTTACAGTAATGCCGTTTGAACTGTGCAACGCGCCGGCCACCTTCGGGCAGCTAATGGAACGAACAAGACTCGGATGGAAAACCTGTCTAGTGTATTTGGACTACGTTATCGTCATAGGCAAGATGTTCGAGGAGCACCGCGAAAGTCTAAAAGAAGTGTTTGAGACGCTACGAAGTGCTCATTTAAAGCTCAACCCTTGTGCCTTGTTCCATCCGGAAGTAAAATACCTGTGTCACATTATATCAGATCCTGAAAAAATTGAAGCCGTGAAAAGTTGGGATGCCCCAAAAGACAAACACCAACTGAAAAGTTTCTTGAGACTCGCCGCGTACTACAGAAGGTTCGTGAAGGATTTTGCTTTTATTGCAACGAGCTTCCATTAACTTACGAAAAAAGGCCGACATTTCAGTGGTTTAGAGAGTGTGAAAAAGCCTTTCATGAACTGAAGCAACAGCTGTGCAATAGCCCATCTTGGGTTACCCCACACCTGGAAAAATGTTCATCGTGGACGCAGACGCTAGCAATGTTGGGGTCGGAGCCGTGATCTCCCAAGTTCATGATGGTGAAGAGAACGTGGGCGCATATTACAGCAAAGTACTCTCCAGACCTGAAATGAACTACTGCGTGACTCGGTGCGAGCTTCTGGCTTTAATTCTGGCTAATTAGTTCTTCGGGCAGACCATGCAGCTCCAAAAGGACTACTCCCATATAAGAATCCTGAAGGCCAAGTTGCAAGATAGATCGAGCAGTTGCAGGGCTACGAATTTGAAGAGCAACACCGCAAGGGAAAACTCCACTCAAATTCTGATGCTCTCTTTCGTCGACAGTGCGGAGTAAAATGCAAACACTGCAACCGCAAAGAAGTGAAAGAACAGGCCACTATCCAAATGATCTGGACTGAGCCAATAGAGTGTTGGAGTATAGACGAAATATGTTAATCCCAACAGGCAGACAATGACATCGAACCAATATTTGCCTGAAAGGAACACGAGGAAACACCAAGCTGGCAGCAGATCGGAGCCAAACTCCGAAGACATATTGAGCACAGTGGGACTCGCTTTGTGTGCAAGATGGATTGCTGAAGAGAAAATGGGAAAGTGCAGATGGGACAACATCTCGTATGCAGTTAATCGTGCCACGGTCCCGAGTCAGCCAAGTACTCCATGAAATACATGACGGAAACTCAGGAGGCCATTTGGGAATAAACAAGACGTTGGAAAAGGTAAGGGAACATTTCTCTTGGCTAAGCATTAAACAAGAATTTGAGAATTGAAGCAAAAACTGCATAAGTTGTACGGCTACCAAATGTCCAAAAGTAAAGCCACATGGAGAAATGCAACAAAACAATGTCGGAGCACCATTCGAACGAATATCAATCGACATCGCTGGGCTGATTCCCGAAACCCTTAATGGTAACCGATACCCCCTGGTGGTCATGGATTGCTTCAGTAAGTGGCCGGAAATGTTTGCCATCCTAAATCTAGAGGCCAAGACCGTAGCCGAACAGATAGTCAACAACTGGGTGAGCAGATTTGGGGTCCCAATGGAGCCACACTCTGATCAATGGCGAAACTTTGAATCAAAAGTCTTCCATTAAGTGTGCCAATACTTGGGAATAAGGAAGACATGGACAATGCCACTACACCCCCATTCTGATGGTCGAGCGATTTAATCGGACCTTGAATGAGCATCTGTCTAAGTTCGTCAGCAACTCCCAGCGGGATTGGGATCGAATGGCCTACCGAAACGCGGTCCATTGTTCAATAGGACACACACAATCCGAGATCTTATTTGGTCAAACAGTTCGGTTGCCAAGTGAAGCAAAATTCGGATCCCCACTTACTGAGCCCAAAGAGGTGAACGACTACGTGGATGACTTGCGCAGCAGCATTCGTAAATTGCATGAAGATACCAGTGAAATATGAAATAGCGAGCACCCGCATGAAGACTAGGTACGACATCAAGGCGAAATCCTCCATCTTCAACGAAGGAGATCTGGTCTGGTTGTATAATCCTCAGTGTAAGAAAAGCAAATCACCGAAATTGCAACTGGACTGGGAAGGTCCATACAAGCTGATAACCCGCATTAATGACGTTGTCTGCCGGATCCAGCGTGGGGATCCATAAAAATTGAAGGTTGTCCATTTGAATAGAATGTGTCATTTCAACGGAATGATGAATGACGAAGTTGTTCGGGACGAACAACTGTAGGGAGGGAGCAGTGTGATAACCACTTAAATGTGAGCAGGCACATCTAGATTTACATACCAGAAGACTTCGATATCCGAAGTGCAGAAGATTTCGATACTTGAATAACAAAGACTCAAGCATTGGTGAATGGAGAATGGAATCGAATTTTTCTAGCAAAATGGAAATTTAATGGGACGTTGGATGGCGAGTATTGTTCTCGAAATATGTCATTCGAGTTTAAATACCAGCATCCAAAAGGTATGCCAGTCAATTCTTCACTTGAATTTGATGTGTGAATTAAGAGAAGTGGTTTAAGTAAAAGATAAAAAAAGAATAAGCGGTTGAGAAATTGGATTGTATTGAGATAAGCGATTAAATTGTGAATTGTAACTGTACTAAAGAAAGCGATTTATATTGAAAAGAATAAGTTCTATCATTTGTACCCACACAAACATTTTACAATAGCCGTGTTTTATTGCTAGCTGGGTACGCAGCTCAGCAATAAACCCCAATAAAACGCTTTACTCACTCTAACACTCACTTTCCATCTATATTTCAAAGTTGGTAATAGTTTGTCCTTTTGATCAATCTAAAAAATCACTTTTTGACATTTGAATATACTTACGGGTATGTCGAAGTATTTGTTTTCTTTTTTTGGTATAGTTCTTAGCATTTGATTTTTTTTTACAGGTAATACCATAAGTATATATGTACATAATTTTTAACTTGTGTTTCTTTTTTTTTACACCGGGGTAAACCTTTAAACCATTTCTCTTTTGCACAACCACCCTATATTCCATTTATCTTCACTCGTAAAACAATTAAGGTTTTTTCGTCATATGCCTATAAGACATATCCATGTACCAATGTACGAGTATCTGCATGTAGTGTAGAGACTTTCAGCAGCTTACTGCTTTTTTTTTCTTCTGCAGATCGTCTTTTATTAGTAAAAGGAGCTACTGAAAAGCTTTCTTATTCATCCTTAAATAACTAAAGAAAGATTTCTCGTCACCAATTTGCAGCTCTCTTGTGATAAAGGAAAATGAACCATCCCTCACTTTTCTCCCAGATTTGATTTGATTTTCTTTTTGCAGCTCAAATGCATCTTTACACAAATTATATAAAATAATAGTCACAACCTTAAATAAACGAAGTCGACAACCATCATGAAATAACATTTTTTACAACCCCTGTCAGCGCTCCCTGGATTTCAGAATACCTAAGTTCTATGTTCTATGTTTTACTGACCTAATTATTGTCACTTTTCGTTTTTTGTTGTTATTTGCCAAGGGATATTTTACTGAACTGCGTACCCAGCTGCCAATAAAACACGTCTAATATTTTTTATTCCTCACCTTAATTCTGTTGTTTATTTCTAGGAAATCTATATTTTGGTTGAAACAATGTAAGCACAGATAATAAATCTATACAGATGTGTCATCGTTTTTTGTTGTTATTTGCCAAGGGATATTTTACTGAACTGCGTACCCAGCTACCAATAAAACACGTCTAATATTTTTTATTTCTCACCTTAATTCTGTTGTATATTTAGGAAATCTATATTTTGGTTGAAACAATGTAAGCACAGATAATAAATCTATACAGATGTGTCATCCCTGTAGACAAACTGGTTCACTTTTTGCCGGCTAGCCGACACGAGCTTTCGAAGTAATATAAAGCTTTTTTATGTTCGGTCTTTCTTGCTTTGTTTACTGAGAGATATTTTTTTCTCTCACCACAAGTTGATTGCAAAAGTGGCAAAAGGAATATGAAAAACATTTGCAAGGGTTTTGCGGGAAGGGATATGAAGACTTGGCTGTTTGTTTTCATTCGACTGCAATAGGAAATTATTTAATTTTTTATGAATTGGTATTTTGTTTGAGCGTATGGGTGTGTATGTAAGAAAGAACAATTCAAAGGCGGGAAAAGTCGAATATTTCTTTACATTTTGTAATTGAAGTTTGACGAGCAAAATATTATTCGTGTTATTAATATGCAGTGCATGTAAATAATAAGTAATTGAATTGAATTGAAGTGATAATTAAAGTGCACAGGTTAATCTATAAAATAGGTATCTATTTTTATTTCAATATATTATACATATAGTATTACTTGATATATATATGTACATATATCCACTTGATATATGCGCAGAGCTGAAATTAAATGTAAGCGCTATATGCTGTGATCAAGGACCCACTAATCGTAGTTTATATAGTAAGCTTAGTATAAATGAAACAACCCTAAGCTTTATTAACAAAAACAAATCCATATATGGAATGTATGATATCCCGCATCTTTTGAAAAGTATTCGAAACAACTTAGTAAAATATAATTTGACCACTTTTGATGGAATTGTTAGTTGGAAGGTAATTGAATACCTTTATAACACAGAAAAAATAATACTACCAAAATATGCCCAAGACTGACAGCGGCACATATTGACCCTACTGAATTTCAAAAGATGAACGTGAACCTGGCTGCACAGGTTCTAAGCAGATCTGTATCCTGTGGAATTGAAGCTTTAATAAAACTGAACAAATTCCCAGGCCATATAGCCCAATTTGCTAAACCGACAGCTGAATTTATTAAAAAAATAGATCGCCTTTTCCATCTTTTAAATGGAAAACCAGCTCTTGTGCGGAATGATAAAAATATCCACTTTATAATAGAAATGAAGGATTATGTAATAAATATTAAACCCATTAACGCAACATATAGATCATTCTGTTTCAAAGGTTTAGCTCTAACTATAGGGAGCGTTTTAAGAATAAGGGGACCGTTATTTATGAATCATGATGATTTATATTACGTTTATGTAAATAAATTTAATCAAGATCCATTAGAAAACTTATTTGGCAAAATAAGAGTGCGGAACATAAATAAAACTAACCCCAGTGTTGCTGAATTTAGCTCATTGAGAGCCAAAGTTATATCGATTAAATTTCTATTTAAATCGAAATATTCAAATTGCGAGGAAGAAGATTCGGAATACTTGCAGGTGGATTGGAACGCTGTTTTGCAGAATGATACATAGGAGCAAACAGTGCTTAATGAGAACGTTCTTCAGAATGAGAACTGTTTTGAAAATAACATGAATACTAATAATATAATTAACCCATTAGATGAAAACACAGTATCAGTTAAGGTACCGCAAGTCAATGACCTTACTATTAAATATTTTGCAGGATACTGCTATTTCAAAATAATAAAAAAGATGAATAAAGTCTGTGAAAAATGTGCGGGAGAAATGTTAAAAGGCAAACACGATTTCAATTTAACAGAAGTACTGATAAAATTAAAAGAATATGAGAATTCGAAAGAAAATACAGTTCTCTTGTGGCCATCCGAAAAATATTTTCAAGTATGCCGTCTTCATATACAAATATTCTCCGCATACTTTGAAAAACTGCCTTTTGCATCTAATTTGAGAGAAAACATAATCAAAGAATGTATAAAGGCAACAAATATGAATTTTCCGAAATGGTTTGATACCTCAAGTGAATATTACGAGCACAAGATTAATTTAATAAATTTCTTAATAATTTTATTGCTCTGGAAAAATTGTAAATGGGTCCTTGATAAAAACAGAAATAAAAACACGATTCCCAGAAATAAAATAAGAAAATTGCAAAATGTAATGAACGCTTAAAAATTTAAGTAAGCCACGTAATCAACGATAAATTGGCAACGATTATTGGAGGGTTGGGAGGGTGGGGGTCGATGTCCTGCCACGTCCTCGCTCGTGTCCCCTGGAAACTACTTAAGTAAGGGTGATTTAACTATAATTTGTTAAAACATGTGATTTCTTAGAATTAGTTTTCCAATTTTGTACTTAAGCCGGCTTTACTTGAGTAGGCCAAGAGCAGTGATCAATTATTATACAGGTATATACATATATAGATAATACTATGTACATATATTGGAATATATACGTGGTGTGTCCCAAAAGTAATGAGAATAATTTTTTTAAACACATATATCAAAAATAAAATGAATTGTCACCATCAAAGTAGGATCCCAACGGTGCTGCCACTCTTCGCGGCAATGCTGGAAGGCAATTTCTAACATCGCTTCAAAGCCTTGGTCGTAGCTTTTTACATTTTTCTACCGTGCGTTCCTTACTCTTAAGGTACGTTTTGAGTTTGGGGAATAAAAAAAAGTAGCACGGGGCCAGGTCAGGACTTTTGGGACGCGTCATTGATATAGACACTTCAGGATGGCCAAAATCTGTCGCCAGTGTAAAATACATTTTGTGGAGCAAAGATAACCCCGTCGTCTACCAAATCGTACAATTTGTCACTGTAAACACTCATTGCTTTAGAGGAGTTCCTCTTCCTTGTCGAAGATTACCACCAGAATAAGCCTAGGCAACCGGTGCTACTTCAGTCTGATTTAACAAATTGGATCCAAAGTCTCTACTCCAAGGAACATTGATTTTGCTATTTAAAATATGGCTCATTCATGGCTGTCGGAAAAATATTTCCAATATTTTCCTTACTTACTTAGGTGGCGTTGCAGTCCGGGGTGGACCAGGACCTCAACCAACAAGCCTTTCCACCTAGCGCGATCCTTCGCCAGCTGTTTCTAGCGGTGCTGCACTCCAAGTTGGTTCGAGTTGGTTCCCATTCCACTTGTTCGAACTACCATATATTCGGCAGTACAATACTGCGTTGTCCCCGAGTCAGGGAATTGAAGATTTTCGATCTTTACATACAAATTTTTTGCGTACAGTTTTAAAAATTCCCTTTTACATACTCGTAACTTGAAAGAAAAGGCAGCAAATACTCGTATGTACTCGTAAATAATATATACTCGTACATACATTTTCCGAATAAGTTCGATGTTGCTCAATGCTTGGAAATTTATCAAAATTAAAATCGGGAAATTGGTCTAGCGCTCATGTATATACGTACATATATCTTCAACCCCATAACATGTATTAGCCCTTAACACCTCGTGCTTCAAATATCAACCACTTTTATAGTGTGGTGCAACGTCACACCCACCCCCTCCAGCACGTCCACCTTCACGGACCTTCGATCTTATGATCTTCAAAATTATATTCCTACCCCCATTTAATTTACACTGCATAACAAGTTACAAACAAAATAACATACATAAACCTAAGATAACCGGTTATGATGGGCAACGTCAACGTATATTTTTTTTATTTATTTCTCTTGTTCACGTATGTTTTTGCATAGGAGTGCGATAGGAGATAAACGAGTGACAAGTGGCAAGAGCAAAAAGCGAAAAGAAATAAAATGATTTTTCTGCTCTTTGTAAGAACTTGCAGCTTTTTAAAAAAGCTTTTTTTTAGTTCGATTTCATTTTCATAGGACAAATCTTCCCATATGAATGAGACATCTATATAGATTTATTATCTGTGATGTAAGTCTATTAGTTTTTCGTTGGTTGTCAAATGTCATTTGAGGAGTCTAATATTTTCATTTGAGTTTGAAAGAAATCTTTCTATGACTGAGTTACCTGTGTGTTTATGTGCAGTTGTAAAGTGATATTACATATTTTCTTTTTCTAAGAAGTCCAGAAAAGTTTCTGATTTAAATCCCATTTCGTTATCTAGGTTATGTATTCCGGTTTTTTTCATATTCGTCATTATTTTTTTGAATATTCTGATTATTTGGATAGGCGTTGCTTTGGGAATTTCTATTTGTGCACACTTATTGATGAGGCTTGGCTGGTGTGGAAGTTTTGTCGAAGGGTTTGAGTTACTTTAGTTATTTCTTTTTCATATTTGGGTAATATTGTATAATATTGTCTTTTAGTTCCTGATATGTTTTTTCTATTCCTGGATGATTGTTTTCCATTTTATGATGTCTTACTATTTTTTCTATTAATTATTCGTATAAGATGCTTTTACATTTTTTTGGTCTTGTTAAAGTAATTCTTATTTGGTTGTTTGGATTACTTTTGATTTCTTTGTAGATGGTTTGAATTTTTATCATTGTTGTCAAATTTTCACAACATAATCCTACATCTTTAAATCAGTTACATTTTATTAAAATTTATCTTAACAGAAGAAAAACTGTTAAGTCCTTGTTTTCGAGTATCGTTCTATTTTTTGATTTAATTCTACTTTTGTGTCTATTACTAGCCGTGTTTTATTGGTAGCTGGGTACGCAGCTCAGCAACAAACCCCAATAAAACGCTTTACTCACTCAAACAGTCACTTTCCATCTATATTTCAAAGTAGGTACCAGTGCCATTAGTAGATGTCAAAATCAATCTAAAAAACCAGTTGTTGACATTTGAATATGCTTACGGATATGTCCGAAAAGTATGTCAAAATTAAGAATCTTCAAGTTGCGAGGAATTTCAAAGCTGCTGCCAGCTTTTGCTCTGGTGTTGTTGTCGCAAGGGTTGGCGGCAACTATCGACTAGCTGCGTGGTTGGCGGTGCGAGACAATTTGATAAAATCTCCGAATTTAGGCGGTTTCAAAATTCCTTTATTTAAAAATTTATAAATTATTTACATTTGTGTAATTACAACTTACTGTCTCGGATGTCTTTTAAATCTCTTCAAGTGATCACAAGATTTTTAATATTTAACGACTACTATCTTACAAGTCAAATTCAAGAATGTTACAAAGAAAAAAATATGGCGGGTTGTGCCCAAAAATTTCAAATAAAAAAAATATGGCCGACCCAAATAAAGATGGTAGCTTCACAAGATGGGATTTCGTAGTGCTGGAATGCAGGGGGCGCATCTACGTTAACTAGCTAAGGGCGAGGTTACATTAGCTACGCGCAACAGGTGTAATTACGGATCTCATAATGGTGTTTTGACACGGATATGTCTAACCGCTTGTCTTTCTGAAAAATGTGTCCGTCAAAAAAGTGTCCCATTTTTTGTTTTCCTTCTACAACGAATCAACTGTTCAAAGGAATGATAGGAGAACTATCTGTACATGGACACATGAATCGTCGTCGCTCTGTTTCTCGACGTTTTGAGTGTGTTACAAATATACGTTTCATCCTTTGTGCATATTTGTTTTCTTTTTTTGGTATAGTGCTTAGCATTTGATTTTTGATTTTGTTTTTTACAGGTAATACCATAAGTATATATATACATAATTTTTTAACTTGCGTTTCTTTTTTTACACCGGGGTAAAACTTTAAACCATCTCTTTTTTGCACAACCACCCTATATTCTATTTATTTATTTTCACTCGTAAAACAATTATGGTTTTTTCGTCGTATGCCTATAAGACATATCCATGTACCAATGTATCTGCATGTCGTGTAGATACTTTCAGCAGTTTACTGCTTTTTTTTTCTTCTGCAGATCGTCTTTTATTAGTAAAAGGAGCTACTGAAAAGCTTCCTTATTCATCCTTAAATAACTGAAGAAAGATTTCTCGTCACCAATTTGCAGCTCTTGTAAAAAAGGAAAATGAACCACGTTCATCCCTCACTTTTCTCCACGACTTCACCCAGATTTTTTTTTCTTTTCTTTTTGCAACTCAAATGCATTATATAAAATAATAGTCAACGAACACAACCTTAAATAAACGAAGTCGACAACCATTATGAAATAACATTTTTTACAACCCCTGTCAGCGCTCCCTGGATTTCAGAATATCTAAGTTCTATGATCACTTTTATATACTTTGCGCCATCTTCATTTCAAAGTTTTTAAAACTTTATCGGCAGCAATAAATGCTGGCTTATTTATCGCCAGCATTCGACTTGTTGTTGTTTGCAATGTTAAATTTTACTGAGCTGGATACTGACCTGCCAATAAAACGCGACTACTATTATTTGGTGTGTAAAATCATTAGTTGGTTTTTCAATAATTTGAAAATAATCTATCCCCTTTTCTTCTGCTGAGTGAATCGTATTCAGGTCGTCTTCGCTAGCTTTACTTTTGGGTTCGTCTTTTAGTATATTTTCGCTGTAATTGGGGATTTCGAATGAGTTATTTCCTTTATGCTGTTTCATACGTTCTTTTTGTGATCTTTTTGTTAATAATAAAATGTCACAAATTTTACATTCTAATCCTAGTCGTTTTTCGTGTCTTTTCATAGACGTTTTTTTGCTTAATGTTTGGTTGCATTTTGGGCAAGTTTGGTTTGTTAATGTATTAATTTCCCTAATTATTGACAACGCTTCTGCCACTTTGTGTTTTGTTTGGCTGGTATGAATGAGATGTCGTACTGCTACTCGTTCAGTTTTATTTTCCACCTGATTAATTTTGAATTCGGTTCTTTAATGTTTGAAAACCAAATTAGTGGTCTATGAACTGTTAGTAGTTCGAATTTTCTTCTGTATAAATAATGCCTGAATTATTTTACTGCATATACAGTATTGTATTGTATTCAATTGTATAATAGTAATAACTAGGAGTCCTTTTTCGGTTGTCGAATAATTTTGTGCGTGACTGTTCAATTTTCGAGATGCGAATGAAATTCGTCCTTGATCTTGCGAAAATACGGTGAAGTTGCTAACATCTGTTGTTAGTTTAAATGTTTTGTTGTTATCTGGGTATTTTAAGATCATATCTGACATTATAGGTAATAGTTTTTTCAACTTGAGGGAAGTTTGTTTGAAGTCAGAGTCTTCGGGGTTTACAGTAGTTCCTTTCCTTAATCCCAATGTTAGAGGTTTTGCAATTTTAGCATAGTCTAGAAAGAATTTTCTATAATATACTGAAAGTCCTAAAATGCCTAAAGTAGAACGCATTTTAGGACTTTCAGTATATTTAATGTATTCACCGGTTACTATGTGACCTAAAAAAATCAGTTTCTTTTTTGAGAAAGTCTGATTTATTGAGAGATATCTTTAGATTTGTAGGGATGTTCAAAATGCTAATACTCGTATGTCGTTCATGTAAACTACGCAAATTCTGTTAATGTGATCTCCTAAGACATTGTTCATCATTCTTTAGTATGTCGTCTATTATTGGACTTTGGTTTTGTCTTCTTTTGTTATTGCGTTGACTTTTCTATAGTCGATCACTATTTTCTATTTTTTGGTTCTTATTTTGTCTTCTTTTTTGGGTACTATCCATATTGGTGAACGGTATGGTGTTGAACTAAGTTGTATTATTCCATGTTCTAACATTTCATTCATCTTTCTGTCTACCTCTTCTTTGTGAATATGTAGGTACCTACAGCTCTTAGTGTAAACTGGGCTATTATTAGTGGGTTCTATCTTGTGTCTTACTTAGTTTGTGGAAGAAATTGTGAAAGAGACATTTATATAATTTTTTTATTTCCTGTTTTTCTTCAATATTTAAATGCTCTAGTGTTAAATTTTCTTCTGTGCCTAAAATCTCGAATGTGTGTAATGCTGGTAATGAAGGTCTTTCTATTTAGTCTCCATTGTTGCATTGGTATAAAATGGGGTAAATTTTGTCGGAAATAGTCGTGCGTTTGTCTTTGTAATTTATTCTAACACAATTTTTTCTGAAGAAATTTGTTCCTGATAGTCCGTCAAAGAAGTCATGAAATTTCTATATAAAGAATGATACTGGATTTTCTGTTTCAATTACAAATTTGTGGGATGGGATTACAATATCTTTGTTAATAGTTAATTTGCCTGGTAGTGTTTACGTTGCTCTTGTTGTCGATTGTAATACCATTTTGTTCTCCAACTGTTGTCATTTCTCTGTTGGTAATTACTGTTGTCGCTTTGTTGTAAATTTCTTTTGATTTGATGATTTGGTCTTTAATTGGGGGTATCTAGTTGGTTGTTCGGTCCTTTGTTGTCTTCTTTCTTCGTTCAGAACTCCTGTCTGGTTTAATTTTTGGCAATGCGCCTTGAAGTGGGCTCAAAAGCACAAAGCACTGTTCGCATGTGAACTGGAAAGCGTGTGATGAAAAGGGTTAACCCTGTTTGTATGTTTCGATGGACATCGTTGAGTAAATCTTCTTGTCCACTCTTTTGATTTAGGGTGGCTAGATTGTGAAGGTAGGTAGGTAGGTAAGAGTGGCTGTTGGAAGTACCAACCCACTTAGGCCTATTGGCCCATTGTGATGCCACGTGGATCTATGATCCTCTTACTAATGGAAATAGTTTGAGCTTATGATAAAGCCTAGGAGACGGTTAACGTTTATATTTTATAGATCGTTTAGGTCGTTGTAGAAGAAAGCTCCTAGGTGAAGCTTTCTTCTCTGGGAGAAAGCTGGACATGTACAGAGTAGGTGGGGGATTGTCTCCTCCTCTTCCTCGTGAATGCAGTCGTTTATAAAAGCGCCAAGCCTTCTTGCGTCCTTGCCTATGAGGCAGTGTCCAGTGACACCTATTATGGTGCTGAGATGTTTCCTATTTAAAAGGATCAGACAGACACTTAGAGCGATTCAGATTCAGATTCAGATCTTTTTGGTCGCTAGACATTTTTGCCCAGCAATCCACCTAAGGTCTATTCTTTTGTTGGCATCCGGCTTTAATGCTAATTTGCACGTAGCGATGGGTATACCTATACTACCCTTTTCCGGTGGAATAAGTAGAATGGTTCCAATTTTTTTCGAGTTCATCGGCTCTGCAGTTCCCTGGAATGTCTCTGTCACACAACAAAGGTGAATGCTGAACTGCTCTGCCATCTCCGTGAGAGATGATCGGCATTCAATGGCGATTTTAGAATATAATGAGACCGAGTCCAGTGACTTGATGGCGGCCTGACTATCCGAAAAGATGCGGATATCCTCTGCAGATATCACGTTTTTCTTCAGCCAGGACAGGGCTTCTTTAATCGCCAAATTTCCACATGGAACACGATACAGTGATTTGGAAGACGGAAAGAGAGGCTTAGATTTGGCTTATCTGAGAAAACGCCACCACTAACTCAGCTATCGGTTTTAGATCCATCTGTGCAGAGATGGATTGACTTATCCTCCATGAAAGCATCTTGCTCCCAGAATAATTTAGAGGGGAAGCTTTTGTCAAACCAAAGTTCAGGTATGGTGTAATCGATGTTCTCTGTGAGCATTCCTAAGATGATAAGAATGTTGGCGTAGCCAAATGAATTATTTGGCCACTGTTTAGCCGCTTTAAGGCGAATAGCTGCAGTCGCAGCTACTTTCCTGCTGAAGATATCTATGGGCGTCAAATAAAACAGAATGCCTAATGGCGCAGAGTGGGTAGACCGCAAGGCTCCACTTATGCACAGACATGCTGTTCTTCGGACTCTGCTTAGTTTAATGCAGTTGACTGTATGTTCTAAGGCCGTCACCCAAACGACCACCCTGTACGTAAGTATCGGTCTTATGACCGAGATGTATAGACAGTGGGTCATGCGAGGTTGAAGGCCCCATTTATTCCCAATGGCCTTTTTGCAAGAGAATAAAGGTATTGTAGCTTTATTGACTCTTTCTTGAATATTAGGTTTCCTGTCAAAAATGAGACCCAGATATTTTGCTGTAGAGATTATACTAAACTGGTGCCGTTTATTGAAGGAAGGTCTATAGTTGGAATTTTGTATTTTCGAGAAAAGACGACAAGATCAGTTTTTTGGAGGTTTATTCCCAATCCACAGCGATCTGCCCAGCGGATTAATCTATTGAGATTTACTTTAAAGAGTTCTTTAATGGCATTGAGATGCTTACCTGAGACGGCTATAGCAACGTCATCCGCATAGGCAATCACCCTGCTACCCCCGCTTCCAGGTATATCAGTAGTTCATTAACTACTAAGTTCCAGAGAATGGAAGAGAGGACACCTTGCTTTCGAAATGAATACTACATTGCCTTCTCTCCATAACAGTAAGTTCTACACAGCTCCTCATAATATTTTCTAACACAGGCAGAATAATATCTGAGGACCTCTGTAGCTCGGCGTGTATTATACCTTCCGGACCAGCAGACTTGTATGGTTTTAAGCTATGCAGCGCCCAGAGCAGTTTGTCTCTCGTAATCAGACCATGAATTTTGGTCGCGGTTGCAGTAGGCCTGTTCGGGCTGCTACTGTCTTTTGGCCAATCAGTTTTCCGGTAGTTCCGGAAAGCTGGTTGGCGGAGGGGAGCATTACTCAGGCTGAATTGAATGTACCTGTGGTCTGAAGAGGAGTGTTCAGACGATACGATCCGGTCCGTTAGCCTTTGAGTGATGCTGCCGGAGACAAGAGTGATATCTAGCACTTCCTGTCGGTTTCTAGTTACAAAAGTGGACTCATTGCCAATATTGCAAATAAAGGGGTTAGGTTGTGAAGAATGTGGCTATATAATTATACTACATTTCCTCTATATTGTGCTGCTCTTAATTCTTCATACAGTTTGTTGCAAACTTTCCAAAATTTTTTGTTTTTGTTTTGATGCCGTTCCATTGTTTGAGGTGTGGATAGATTTCAATGCATCTTCGTGCTTTTCCTGTTAGTTTGGATTTGACAGTGTTTATGCACATCTTCTCAGCTTGTTCCTTATATTGAAGCAATGTGTTGTAGATAAGATTTTGTCTACATTTGTGCAGAATATTGATAACTTTTTTTTTCTTTCATCGAATTCCTAGATTTTCGCTAGGTATGTCAATGGATTAATGTCCAAGGATCTTGTATGTTGTAGGATCTTGTATTTGCTACTGCGGCTGCTAATGCTTGGTTTGCTGGATTAATTTTGGTTGATTAATTTTTATCACTGATTTTTATTTTATATTCTTAACTTTAGGCTTAGGCTTTTTCTTTTTCGTAGAGGGACTTCTATTATAGTGTTTCTTCGTAAGATTCTGTGAGTATTAAGGCTTTTTATTTTTAATGGCGTGTTTTAATTTTTTGTTTCTTTTTCACAGGATCACTGATTATTTCACTCGCAGACACGGAGGTTTTATAACTAACTAATGATTGTTAGCTATCCTAACGACTGCGCCAATTTTGCCATGGGAAAATTGAAAAGGAGAATTTTTCTTCTCAGACTTTCCTTTGAGAGTTAAAATAAAAACGCTTGGAGGCGAAAGTAATAATTCTATAGTAACTGCTGTTCATTAAACTGTTTCCTTCCTATTTATACTCGTACATGTTCTTTATCTTATTCTATGAGTGGTCTTATCGTTTGACAATTCTATAAATGGTGTTAGCTTGATAAGGAATCCAAAGGTTATTTTATCTTTGTTTACTTTGTTTACTATTTTACGGTTTCTTGTAAAATGATAACGGTCTCGTCGAGGTTGTTACCTGTTACTTAAGCGAGAGGGAGTTCTTGGGTTCGTGGTGATTCTTGTGGTATGAGGGGAGAGATATAGATATCTCATCTTTGATATAAAAATGTTGTAACGAGAGATTTTTGATAGAAGAATCTCCTTTTTGGCTCTTCAGTGGGCCTTGATTTACTACCTAGGGATTCCAATGACTGGAACCTTGTCTCCAAAAATTCGATAAATTCCCTTAATAGTGGAAGCCAGTCCGCACAATGTGTTTGTATTTTTAGTTATATTTTTCATTTTGACGTGCAGGGCGTATTGGATCCCATGATGAGGTGCCGATTCCAAGGTCTCCTAATACCAACAGACACTCTTGAGTAACATGAAGGGATTTAGCTGAAGATACGCTTTCAAAGTTTCAATAGTTGATGTTTGTTGAGGACAGCGTTGACTAGAAGACGTTCCCAGTCTGCCTCATAATTTGTTCAGTGGGCGCCATGTGCCCTCTTCTTCACCAAACAAGCTTGTCTTAAGAAAATACATCTTTTGGCATTTAGCGATGGGCTCAAGTTGTCATTATTTGCAGAATGAAAAGCCTCTTGTACTTCATTATAGTATTCGTTAGCGAGGTATATATGAGAAAGCTCATCTACATGATCACTACGGATATTGTTTTTTTAAATCGTTTCAAAGTTAATTGAGACTCTTGCGTCGAGCTGTGTACAGCTCTCTTCTTCGTCGATGAATTGGTTCTTTCTTTAAATTTAACTTTATCTTGTCCATGATTGTGGTACTGCAGAGGAGTTATATGTGTTTTTAGTGTTAACTGAACTCGTGTGGTATACGCTTCATATACACGTATTGTACTCTTGATGTTGATTGTTGTTTATTATTAAAGAATAACAGTGTTTAGCCTGGTATACTCTATTATTTAATGGATTAGTCCCCCTTACCACTGGTGGGGGAGGCAGGACAAACTAATCATGTCAGGGTCATTAAAAAAATGTAACGATTCTTTTATCGCTATGTAGTTATCAGACCAAGATTTTTGTATCTTGACTGTTAGTGGTATTGCTGATGGTACATCAGAACACCCAAGAAATGAGATACGATTTTGCAGCCCCAAGCAGACTCAATTGGAATAATTAATTAAAAGTCTTGAACAACTGCTTGATAATATATGAAGATTCAGTCTATATACTCGTATGAACAAAATACAATATTATTAGTATTATATTATTATATTATTAATACAAAATTATTCGTATGTACTCTTATATGCCTACGCGACAAAATTCAAAGGTAAAATTTAATTTTATTTGGGAAATGAAAAAAATGACATATTCTGTCATGTGAAAAATTACCGGGTGTACTGTGCATTGTGTGATGTGTGCATAGGGTGCGCCATGTGGAATGTTTATATAATGCTAATTTTAATTCTAATTCTTAAGAATAAACACTGGTCCTGCAGAATCATGCTGTACCTTATCCAACAAAACATGTCAGTACAGGGCTTATGGGAAAACTTTTTTTCTAACAGTGCTGCCTGTAGGTGGACTCAATGTCACATTACCACTGAAACACAAAGGAAGCCACTGAACTTTGTGTACAATTGTTGTTGTAATTATTTTCAGATTTAACTTGCCCGATAGCCGTGGGCAGAATGATCATAAAATCTCCATTCGCCATTACTGCTGGCTGTGCATTGAAAATAATCTCATCAAAGCAGTGTTACCATTCTCAAATGTTAGCACATCGTTACTGATTTTTCAGTGTTATTATTATTCGATTTGAAGCTTTTGAGAACACAAAAATGAATTTGTGTGTAATAATATGTGTGGTGGTGTTGTCATTTGCGGTTTTTTCTCCTCTTTTTGAGAAACCGTTAAAATGTAGTCAAACCATTTTTTTCGACTTTGTATTTTAAATTTTATTCGCGCGCTATTTTAATGCATTGCAACAAAGCAGTGCAATAAGTGACCATATTATTGTTGGACTATGTGCGTTTTAGTGATATTGTGTTAAATAATAGTGGTTCAAATTACTCTGTTGTGTCGGTGTTAATGTTGTGTTTAAAAAAAGGATTATTTTTGCGGTGTTTCGAAACTAGAATTCATTGACTGTGAAATTAGTGATCATATAACCATAAATGTGAGCAGCGACATCTAGATTTACAGAGCAGAAGATTTCGATACTTGAATAGCAAAGTCTCAACCATTGATGACTGGAGAGTGGAATCGAATTTTCTAGCAAAATTGAAATTATATGGGACGCTGGATGGCGAGGAAAAAGATAAATGAAATTTATATCGTTCAGCAATATTTTTATTTGTTTATTTTAAATGGGGAGATGGTAACCCTAAGCGAAATGCTCTTTCTCTTTGTGGTCATTCATCATATACACCATTCATAGGAGAGCTTTAAAGAGGGACACATTTGTGCATGTTATTGCAACCAGACTAAGAGGCAAATGCCCTATCTTCCCTTCCCTGTACTGACATTTATTCTTGGATAAACTATAGCAATGTTGGATTTTAAAGCGGGAATTGTACGATATCAAAATGAACAATCTGTTAAGGACAATGGGCCTTATCAATAAGTATGTTAAAAGAAAAATATTTTTAATCAAGACCATTCATTTCTGGAGAAATATGGTCCGATGATGGAACAAGCGTGATTCCATCACCAAATAATGGATTTCAGTGGGTGTAATGTGAACATGTTTTTCAAAATGCAGATATTTTGAGTTTTAGAGGTTTAATTATGAGTGCCAAAACCAATCCTCCTATTTCTAAGCTATTGTAGTAGCCACAAACTACCTATGTAGAAAAGATTTACCGAATGAAATACGAGTATGTAAACAACAGTAAACATCACATACGTATGTATGTATGTAAAAGGTCCGCCATCTAACGTTTTTTTTTCACCTAGTGCTTATTTCGTGAATGGTAACACTTAGCTCATGTCTGATTCGACAGATAATTAGTTTTATCCTTCCGGTTAATAATGGAAAATAATTTCATTCAAATGGCTGCCTCGGCTGGCGATGCAGTAGCCTACACGATCGGTCCAAATTTTTAAGCACATTATCGATTGTGTGCAGCTGTATTTCACCAATGGCTTCACGAATATTGTCCTTTAAAGCGTCAATTGTCTCTGGCTTGTCGGCGTAACACTTATCTTTTACGGCACCCCACAAATAATAGTCCAACGGTGTCAAATCGCAGCTCCGAGGTGGCCAAACGACATCAGCTCTGCGGCTGATAATGCGATCTTCAAAAACAGGTCGCAAAACATTGAGTGTAGCTTCGGCTGTGTTGCACGTAGCGCCGTCCTGTTGAAACCAAATGTTGCCAATATCCTCCTCTTCAATTTTTGTGAACAAAAATTCGTACAACATGGCCCGATAACGATCGCCATTGACTGTAACGGCCACTCCTTGCTCATTTTCGAAGAAAAATGGCCCAATTATGCCTCTGGACCAAAATCCGCACCAAACAGTGACTCGTTTTGGGTGTATCGGCTTTTCAATGTATGCGTGCGGGTTTTCTGTGCCCAAATGCGACAATTTTGCTTGTTTACATACCCGCCAAGATCAAAATGAGCTTCATCTGAAAAGATGATTTTTTTGCCAAAATCGGCATTTTCTCTAAGTCGATCGCAGGCCCACTTAGCGAAGCGAAAACGCATTGGATGGTCAGTTGGCTTCAACTCCTGAACCAATTGGTCTTTGTATGGCGTCATACCAAGGTCTTTATGCAAAATTCGTCTCAATGATGTCTCCGAAATGTTCAATTGTTGAGAACGACGGACACTTTCTGCCACAGCAGCAATATTCTCGGGTGTACGCACTGTTTTTGGCTTTTCACGCTTTGGTTTATCGATGAGGATGCTAGTTTCTTTCACTTTTTTCACAAGATAACGAACATACGGAGCTGACGGTGCTTCTCTTCTTCCAAAATCCGTACGCAATTTTCGCATGATTTTCAAAGTAATGTCGCAATATTTTCCAGCATTGTTCAAGCGTATACACAACCATATTCGTTCAGCGGAAGGATAAAACTAATTATCTGTCAAATCAGACATGAGCTAAGTGTTACCATTCACGAAAATACTGTTAAATTTGTACGTGCGTACTCACGATATAGCTTAATCGAATCTTCGAAACTGCAAACTGTTCCGGAAAGTCAATTATACGAATGTATCCACTACAAAAAAAAATATTTACAACAACGATTCAATTAGTTAAACAGGAATATCTTTCTTTGAAAACTTCTGCAAAATCAGGCAGTCTTACTGCAGTTTCGAGTCTGCAGTTTATTTTGGAGGAAAATATTCTACTGTCTGCCAAATATTTATTAAATTAAGCGCAAGAAGTTGAATACCTTTTTTGTTGACTTTCAACCGACATTTGACTTCACACAATAGATGTTGTATTTTGAAAATTATAGAAGATTGGAATACCAAGTACAGGCATCGATATTCTAAGAGCAATGTATAAAAAAACCCACGCTGTGTTAAATGTCTGATAGGATGACAAATCGACTTCCGATTAATTCACATCAGCAATGGGAGTGTAGCAAGGATGTAGGAGAGTATGGGGCTGGTTGTCACAGGGCAGGTTGTAACAGCCTCGAAAAAAGGTGTCATGATGGAGATATAAAAATGTCTGAAAGAGAAAAATGTTTGCGTTGACCATAGCTACCGCAACATGCAAGTCAGTTTTCGTTTGACAGTCGTTGGAAGACCTTGTAAGTGTAGCTTGTTCTTTTTGGTTTTCTTTTGTGCACGTTCTAGGCACGATATTTTGTCGTTGGTTTATGTATACATTTATATTTTACCTGTGCATGAATATACTTGTCGATACTGTAGAAGTTCAGGGAACTTTATGATTGTTCTTTGAACGTTCAATTTCTATGTAGGGGCTAAAAGTAACATGTGCCTGGGGCAGGTTGAAACATGAGCTACTTCCTTTAACCAGACGAACCTAAATCCTTTCTTCGACCAATTGCCTTCGCTAATGCAAAAGCATAGTTTGTGACCATCTCGCATCTGGAACTGCGATGAAACGGGTGTTACTACAGTACAAAAGCCAAGAAAAGTTCTAGCCAAGAAAGGCTCTAAGCAAGTTGGATCCGCAACGTCTGGTGAAAGAGGCACATTAGTTACAGTCTGTTCAGCGGTGAGCGGTTCTGGAAACTCGATTCCCTGCATGTTTATCCTTCCTCGCCTTAAATATAAAAATTTCTTTATTCGTGGTGGACCCCCAGAGTGCATAGGAGCCGGTAATGCTTCTGGTTGGATGACAAGCACATAGTTTACAAGATATATAGACCACATTATAATGCATGTAAAACTATCTGCTTCGGAGTCGGTGCTTTTGTCGCTTGACAACCATAGCTCCCATTTAGATATAGGTGTTATTGATAAAGCTAAGCAAAATGGTGTTTTAATGATATCTTTTCCACCACATTGCTCACACAAACTGCAACTCTTAGACGTCGGGGTTTATGGTGCTTACAAATCTTATTGCGCCAATCAACAAGATGCCTGGTTACGTAATAATCCAGGAAAAACGATGACAATATATGATATTCCATCTGTAGTTAGAGCCTTACTCTGGCGCTGAACCCAGCTAATATTACTAATGGATTAAAAAAAACTTGCATTGTTCCTTTTAACAGAGACATCTTCCAAGACTTCGATTTTTTATCATCTTTTGACACCGATAGACCACTAGCTGACTCTAATTCATTAACTTTAGGTGAAGGAGTCCTAAACTCTAGAGATGTACAGCCAGGAGTGATACCTTCACTTCACATACCACTATCTTTATCTGAACCAGGTACAAGCAGTCTTACTACTGAAAAAATAAGACCTGGAAAAACAATAACCACTTGTGGCAGCTCCACATCCCCCAGGTGTTTCTGAATTGAGATCCACCTTGCCATCAGAATCAGGTCCATCAAAACTCTGTCAAACCAATTTCTCCAGAAGCTGTTCGACCCTACCCGAAAACAGCGCCAAGAACGGCAAAATGTAAACGCAAATCTAGGAAAACCGCTATTTTAACGAACAGCCCAAAAAGCTTCAAAAACAAAAAAGTTGTCAAGGTTTAAGCCAAAAAAAAAGTGACAAAAAATATATTGATTGATTCTTCAGATGAAGAAGATGAAGAACATTGCTTAGTTTGCTGCGAATCTTTCGGAGAAAGTTTCCCCGGTGAACACTGGATTCAGTGCATAACCAGTAAGAAATGGGCTCACACTAGGTGCACTAAGGGCAACATTTCTTATTATGTTTGCATCAATTGTGATTCAGATTAATCGGCTATTCTTTCCGAAATTTTCTAAAGTATGAAGTCTCTTTTTATGTTTATTCTGATTGTTATTTTTGTATTTCTTAAAATTGTAGAAATTAGCTTTTATGTTTATTTTGAACTTGCTTTCGTTTTCCAATTGCCAACACATTTTTCTTAATTATTACTGTATCTACGAGATCTACTGTATCTCGCACATAACAATTCATGTTTCTTGTTATTGTTGTTTATTAAATAAAAGGTACATATGTATAAATAAAATAAAAAATAAAAAAACGGATTGTTGTTACTTTTTACCCCTAATAGTGTTACAACCAACCTCAGAGACGGGATTGAATGTAAAAGCTGTGAAATTTTATAAAATACCATATTTTTAGGAGTTCAAAGTGGAGATCTGCTAATATTCTAAAAGCAGTTTATAGCCAAAGGATTAATCTTTTTAGTGACCAGTTTTCATTTGAATAACCTGCATCTGATAAAGGCTCGCAGCCAATGTTCTAAAAATTGTTACAACCAACCCCGGTCTCCCCTACAATATATATATTTTTTTTTTAATAGTTTACGCGCGCCTAAGGGGTTAGATACCATTTTACTGTTGCCAAGGCGCTGGCGGAAAGGTAAAAGGAGGAGAAAGGAAAATTGTTTTGTAGTGGTTTGAAACGCAGGTGTGTTTGGTTTCGATATTCGCTGCAGGTGGGGAGGGGGGGAGTCCGAATAGGACGGAGAGATTTTTCTTCACTCAGAGTGATTTGAGGTATAATTCACAGTATTTTTTTCTGTGCTTGAAACTCTACAACAGCCAAATCTACGTGTCAGTGTTATGCCTTCACACGCAGCATTTTGGTGGTTGAGTGCCAATTACACAAATGAAAGACTGACTTGCCATGGGCAGGCAGGAGAAGCGATTGCTAGTACCATTACACCACGGCCACCCCTTATCTTGATTGCAAAACTATTTACATTGACCATCAATGACATAATAGATATTGTAGAGAAAGAAAAATGCCTGCACTGATGTTCATGATGACATAGTGATAAATAGACTAAGCAATATTGCAAAAACTTCGACCTGTCCGTAAACATGTCAAAAACCAAAACTACAATACTTAGAGGGAAGCGAGAAATAAAAATACCTAGGAGTTCTGATATCAGGCAACTTAAATATGAACAAACACTTTGAGTAGAAATAATCTGATGCTAAGCGTGCATTGCTGTGTTATGAAAAATTAGACTACTTATAACACAAATTTCAAACTCTTTCGAGCAAAAACTCTTTCGGCCCAAAATCTGGGCCTGTCTAGCTGCGCTTACAGATATTTTGACAACAAAAGTTTACTTTGTGGGTTATGACTGAGACTTGGTTGCCTGAACATTTTACCAGATATGATTCCTGCGTTAATTAAAAGCCAATTTTATACTTCATTATAAAAAAAGGGTTTTAATCTATACGGGAGGCAGAAAGAAAGTATGTATTTTGTAAATTCAAGCTTAGCAGATAAAATAAGTACTGTATTCAATAATAATAATTCCATGCCGAATTCCATGCATTAGTCCAATTCTAAGAGGTCTTTTAATATTGTTTTGATCAATTATCCTGGGTAAAGATGAAACAATCTACATCTTGAACAAACATCAAGCTGGGATTTAAGTTATTCATTTAAGTCAATGAATTGTATACGCGTAAGCCAAGAAACAAAATTATCTGTAATCTGGTAGACTGCCATCGACCGAACTAAAAATAACTTGCAAAATAAATGTCTTCTAACAAGTCCTGAGTCAACGCCAAAATCGATGGCGGATTGTCGTTGAATGTTGGGAGGGGCCTCTTGAGTTCTGCTGCTGCTCGTAATCCTTCTCTCGACGACGAGGTATCCAAAGAGTAAAACGGTATTTGCACTAACTGGAAATTAAACTTAATATGTTTATAATACCACATATTGCACCTTAAGCATTAGAAAGTATAAGTAATATTTTTCGCCGTACGTATTTCCTTGTATAAAGTACGCAATATCACAGACAGTACCTAGAAACAATGTAGAAGTAATTTTAGGAATTTTTTGTTTTATAAATTAATATATCATTTATGAATTTATTAGTTTTAGTATTTTAACATTGGGTCGTAACATAATTTGAAATTAAAAAAAATAATGTCATGACTACATTATGTATAGATATCCAACATACGTACACTTGTAAATTAAAATATACAGTATACCGTATAAATAAGTGCACACGCATACATAAATAGCTGTGTTGGATTCAATATATACGTTATAAGGCACATGCATTCACATATGTACATGCATATGTATGAACTTGAAAGAGCTTTTTATTTGTCCCAAATAGTGTTCCTACGGATAGATGTATGGATGTATATTTGGCTTCGATGCCTCGTTGTGTGCGAAGCAGATAGAACACAAATGACTACACAAATGCGAACGACGCGATTTGTTTAATACAGTGACCGTCAGCACATTCTTCTCCAACCAAATCAGAGTTTACAGCACTTCTTTTAAATGTTTGAGTGATTGCGGGGCTGCTGTTAGTTGGCTTTCGCCATTCGTCTCGAAAATTGTCTGTTTATTTTTCTTCCTTATTTATTTTTTATTCTGATTTTGGTTTTAACATATTTTTGTATTGTGAATTGTGCTTCCAGCCTCACTTTTGTGCGTGTCATATACCTAAATTATTTTTCGGAAATAACCATGTCAAATATATTAACCGAAAGTGTAATGTTGACAAAAATTATAAAATTGCTATCGTACTTTTCTCCAGCCACATTAATATTGAGTGTTTTTGCTATTGCATTTGTTATAATTTATAAAAGAAGACGAGGAAGAATGGTAAAATTAATTGAAAAAATCCCAGGGCCAGCTTCACTGCCGATACTTGGAAATGCAATTGAGATGAACGTAGATCATGATGGTAAAGTCAAATTATTCTTATTATGATAGCATAAATAATTGTTACTAAAATCATTATCATACTAACACTCTCATTTTTATGCCTACTTCAATAACGAATAGCATTATGAGTACCTGCCTACATATGTGTAGTTTGTTGTTTATACTTGTCCTTATCGCTATACTAAATGTGATCTCTAATTGTACATATATAATATCTATGCCTGATTTTTTAACTTAAATGTTATAAGAGTTTATGGAGCTTTATATACAATAAGACTTGACCTTAATCTTGAATTTATTTCTATTTAAACATCCGGTCAGTTAATGAAAATCATTGACCTCTCATTTGATATTCCACATAGTACCTTTTATTATTTAACCATGTATTTAACTTTCAACGGAAACCAGTTTTCAACAATTAACTCGCACAAAACAAATTATCCAATTTTGAAGTGCTGAATAAATCGAGGTCAAAAAATTTTTTTTTATAAAGAAGCTAACAAAATACATATGTTGTTTAAAGTTTTATATCAGCAGAGTGCAGTTTTATGTATATATGTACACATACATATACGAGTATGAACACATATCTTTTAGTGTCAATATAGTGGTGGTAATTTTTTCTATATATTTAGTGAGCAACTTAAATATTGTTTTGAGAAGTTTATCTGTTGTGCAGAACCATCTTGTCATGGTTATTTCTCATAGAAATGATGACAGTGAAAAAACTTCAGCTTATATATCAGACATCTAAAAGTAATATTCAAGCACATTTTACGTACCTACATAATTTGCTGTTGATTTCCTTTCCTTATTGGTTCATGGCTAACCGCATAAACACACATGTGTGTATATTCGATCAGCTAGATTGAATAAAAGATATTTGAGAATTAGAATTTGATGCTGGCTTTATCGTAAAAACCATCATCATGAAAATTGTTGTCTTCATCGTGCACTTTGAAATAACACTATTAAGTTTTTGTTTACATGTAAGTATTATACGAGTAAGTTATCTTTGTTTGTTCTGCTATAAGCCAAAGATTTTTGTGATATTGAGGACAAATATTTTTTTTCATTCGCATGCTGCCATTTTGCAATAGTTTAACCGCTAAATTTTAATTAACGACTTGGACTTCTTAAATTTATGTGAGACTTGAATTGTGTACAATACATATATACATATTATCTATTTATTATGATTATTTTATATTAATAAGACACATCTGTCATTATATGCATTTATTAATTGAAATATACATATTATATAGGTATATGTATATGTACATAGTTTTACTTTAAACACCGTTCCTAGTTGTTGTCTTTTAATCAAAATAGGGTGAAATAGATAACGTTTACATTTTTAATACATGCATATATATATATATATAATACATATATAAACTAGGTCTAACAATGTCGCTGTAATTTTAAAAATTTGATGTTTATAAATAAAATAATGTAAAGTATTCGATATGTAGATCAACCAAACTTGAAAAACTTGAAATATTATGTAAGCATAATGAAACAAAATAGAATTAATTATAATACAATACAAAGTGGCATATAAAATCGTATAGAACAGGATTTTATAGAGTTTCCAAGTTGGTTTCCAAGGTTATCCTGCGTAATTTGTAA